>CM061921.1:164906052-165253902 GCA_031002005.1 Vandiemenella viatica
CTCTTCACTATCATTTTCACTATCTAATTCATTATCTTCAGTTTTATCACTAAAGCTACTATCTGCAAAATATTCAGCAACCCCATTTACTTCAGCATTCCCATTCAAACTACTACTTGATTCAGTTTAAATATGGGAATCATTACTACTGTCTTCCCCACTATTTACATCATTAACATTGACACTGACAACCCCAGTACTTTCAGTTTACCAACCCGACATATTAATCTGATCTTCTCCCAAACTATTTCGTGCATTCGTCCATAATAACACTTGGCAATTATTATCCATAATAACACTTGGCAGTTATTACCCATAATGAAAGACAAAATAAATTCCAGGAGCTCTACAAATTATTTTATTACACGGGATCAAACAGACTGTAATGAAACAACAATTGCTTTCTCAAGGTTAGCTGCAACACAACAATAGTACAATGCCACCAAAAAATGCTGATGATTCTCACAACAGGCTTTAGAAACCAGAACTGTTTTTACTTACATTAAATTTTGTAGTTTCTGTAATGCATACAGAAATGGATTACATAAGATTCCACTCAGTACAGTGCTAAAATAAAGCAAAACAGGCATATACACACTTTCAATAATTTATACACTTAATTAAATGAGAATAATTTCTCCCCCATTTTGATTTTGAATAATTTTCTTATATTTGGAATTAACTAAGAGCTCCACAGATTCCTAAATCTATATTAACCATCATACTGCAAAATATGAATTTACTAGTGACTACTTCTTTACACTTTTGAACATTTGAAATTTATGTTTCAGTTTAACTTTTGTTATAATTTTGAATTTCAATTTTCTTTCACCAGTTTTATAGTCTTCAACAATTAAAACAAACTTTATTGCTGTTCCAAACAGATTTTTTTTCCATCTATTGTTCCAGTTCCAGATCTGCAATTACTAATCATTTATTCGTCCAAATTAAACATTATTTCTTCTTCTTACATTGTTAACTGTAAAACTGCAATCCCCAAAGAATAATTGGATTTCTACTTGCCAACGACGTATAGCATTAGAAGATCCAGTTGTTTCAGATAGTATGTCACCCAGGTAATTACCATCCATTATCCTGAAGTAGGATCGCCATATGCGAGCTGTTACTGGTGTGTAATCTAGAGGTTGGCCCACATTCTCCTCTACTGTACAAAACTTCAGGCATAAATGTTACACCCTCTACAAATTTCAACTTTAAATTATTTCAGCATTTTTGGTAAATTGTTAAACATTTCTCTTGGTAATTTCATCAAATCCCTGACTCCCTTAGCTATGAAAGAGAAATTTCCTCACACCCTTATGCATGATATACAAGAGTGTATAGGAAATTATTGTGTGATTGGATATATTGGTGACATGTAGGTAACTTTTATCCACAACATTTTTGGGAATGGAAATACTACTACAGTCAGGTCAAAGTGAATATTTCAGTTCAACTGATATTATCAAATTTATCCACACCAGGTTTCTCATCTAGAACAGAAAACTGTCTCTATCATGAAAATGGATATCACTTTTGTGAAATGAAGAAAATCATTGTGATTATATTGCAGTACATATTAACCATCTTTGTTCGTCATAACAACATCTCCAAACTTTAACAGTTTTATAAAGTATTATAAAAATGGTAAATTCAGCATTATTTAATTGTTGTTTGATTATCACCTAGTTGTTCTCAGATTGAAGATTTTAAAAATATTAATATTTATATTAATATTTAAAACCACATTTTATACATAAAAAAAATGTGCTGCTTATGTTCAGACAGTACCATGGTAATGAAAACAGATGTTTCTGTCTCACATGGGGGCAGATCCAGGATTTTGGTTTGGGAGTGGATTGAGCGGATTTTGGTTTGGTGGAGGCTTGAGTGGACTTTGTGGACTTTGCTTTGGGGGAGGGAGGGGCTTGAGTCAGGCAAGGGTAGACTGTATAGTCTTGTCAGATTGCTGCCCCCTTAAAAGATCAGGAGAGCTAGAAAAAAAGGTCTCCAAAATTACAATGTTGGGTGGTGGACCTAGATGCTTTTGGGGTGGGGGCTTGAACCCCCTAGCCCCCTCCCCTCCTCGATCTGCCCCTGATCTCATTTCCTTTTAATTGGAATTTAGTATGTTGAAAAGAGAAATCTGCAAATATTCCTGTTGATGAAGGCTTCTATGAGACTGATTTAGGATTTTAAACATTTTACTCTAGATGTTATAAATATTGTATATATAACTTAGTATAAAAATTTCACCTGGACTTACTCCTGCTCACACATCATGTTCCTCAATATGGCCATCATTGTTAGTCAAGGGGCCCTTCATACCTCTGTCCACATCAAACCCACTAATTTACAGCAATTTCTACACTTTGATAGTTGCCACCCATTCTATACCAAGCATCCCTCCCTTACTGCTTTTCCAGCCATGGCAGATAAATCTGTTCTGATGGTCAGTACTCCATAAACCAATCTCAGGCATTTATTTAATACTGTTATCCCACCAATCTCATCCATAAACAAATCTCCTAAGTGATCACCCATCCTCCATGCAACCACTACTGCTCAGCACTTTCCAAAAATCAACTATATATCTACCTTCATCAACCAGTTCTTTCCTGGTCTCTCAAGTCTATCAATCAAACCTTGTGACAGGAGCATGACTTCCTTCACTCCTTTCCACAAATGTGCTCCCTTCCACCAACATTCTACCGACTGTCCCCCGCACAGGTTTCAGCAGAGCACCCAATCTTAAAATCATCCTGGTCCCCAAATACCCTCCTTCAGATTCTCATAAACAACCATATGTATATTTTCCATGTGACTGATCCACAGCAAATATCTACCCACTACAATATTTTCCAACCCCACCACAGGCAAAAACCTTCCTCATCATTGGACATGCCACGTGTTCAACAATGCACATCATATACCAACTAACTTGCCACTGTTCATAACTATAGTGCGCGTCACGAACGATGGCGGCCCAGTTTAGGGTATGCGCATGTACATCATCACTCTGCTAGTAGCCAATCACATTCAGTAACAATCAGATCCTGTTGTGTTAACACGAGTGTTAAGTGCGATATGTTTGTGAATTGTACAGTTGTAAATCAGTGAGCATTGCAATAATTCCTATTCTAAGTAGTGGAAGATGAACAACATAAGCATAAGGTTTTGTATACTCAAAGCAGAAAGTAAGTTTTTAAAGTATATAAGCATTTTAAGCGCAAAGCAGACACGAGAGGGCCAATCTGCGATGTTGCCAAAGCTCGAGAGAACTGCTAAAGCGTATGATACTAGCCTTGGAACTGTACTGCGAATAGTTAAATGCGGCAACGTCGGATATTCTATGTCAACCTATTTCTCTCTCTCTCTCTCTCTCTCTCTCTCTCTCTCTCTCTCTCTCTCTCTGCGCGACCCGCCATTGTTCGTGACGTGCACTATAGTTCATATATAGGCCTCACTACCAAACAATTCTCAGGCAAAATGAGTGGTCGCCCATAAACTGTCCATACCCACGACTTATACCTTACAGTACCAGAACGTGCAAATTATCACAAGTCTAACACCCAGAACAACTATTTCACCGTGAGAGCAGAGTTTTCCCAAAACCACTACTTCATCAGAACTTCAGAGATGTAACTTGCATACCAAATTACCCTGCATACCATACACCCTGCTTGACTCAACAACCAATAAATTCCTACTATTTAATACATCACTCATTATTATTATTTATTTATTTATTTATTCGTTGAGGCCACGTTAAGCCTTTGTGCATTTGGCAGCGAGTTTCTTCTTCTTTTGGGCCCAGAACTCCTTCATTCGTTTGAATGTGCCAGTTTGCGCTCCTCTGTCCATAGTGTACCACATCTTCCGTTGGAGTGTTCGTCTCGGCTTGTCCCACTTGTCATTACTTCTTCCAAAACATATCTCTGTTTAAAGCATCTTCTGGTTCTAGCCCCATCAAATGAAGATCTTCTTAATATTTACGAACCAAGGCATTACAGTTTTGGGCTGGAATCAAATAAGTTAAAGATTTTTTTTTTGTTAGTCTGTTCTCCCTCCATCCGTTTGAGGTGGCCATAGAATCAAGCTCGTCTTTTGTGGATTGTTTCAGTGATTTTCTCTATTTTGCTGTAGACTTCTTTGTTGAATTTCTTTTGATGGACGCCATTCTTAAAGTTGGAACCCAGAATTCCTATAGTAATTTTTTCTCTTTTTTCTCCAGTTCTCCCAGAAGTCCTTTATCGGCATTCACGAACAAGGTTTCAGCTGCATACAAAATTAATGGTTTTCAGAACTGTTTTAGTATTTTGCAAAAGACATTTTTTATTGTAAGCCTCTCGCAAAGTTTGGTATGCTGTTTCTAGTTTGCGAATCCTTTCAAGAATAGCTTCTTTGTCCAGTCCATTTTTCATAATGATCTCACCAAGGTACTTAAATTTTTCCACTTGATTAATGTCCCCATATTTGGTTTGAAGTTTTGGTGGAGCATCCTTGGTGTTAGTCATTAATTTTGTTTTCTCAAAAGATATCTGTAAACCGGTTTGATCAGCTAATGAAAAAAGTTGATGTAGTAGAGTGAATATTGTATTTTTTGCAGTATACTCTGTTTCTGAGAAAGGAGTCATGAGGTGGGAAGAAGATTGCTAGGGTTGCTATTTCTAGAAATGAATATTGTATCAGTTGATGTTTGCTGGAGTCCATATACAGATTGTGATAAGAATTTTGACACAGAGGAGTCATATTTCTGGGAACAAATAGGCAAAGTGCTTGCAGATTTGAAACCATGTCATGTGAAGATTACTAGGGGTAAAAAGATTATATGTGAAGTTGTGTGGTCGGAGTTGTATCATTTGTAGTAGACAGAATTATGTAGGTGTCTATTCACCAGAAAGACTTCAACATCAAGGAAGCTGCTATGAGAATAGAAAAAAGTTACATTGTGGCTGCTATTCAGCAAATTGGAGAAATAACTGGTAAGGTCTTCATGATGTGTCCAAGATCATAAGTGTATCTGAACCTCATACATGACCTGAAAGGAACTTTGTCAACTGTTACCCATTCAAGTTTTGCCAGGAGAATATCATACAAGTTGCCACAACATTGCAGCATCCATGGTGACAGTGTCGTGTTTGATAGGATTACAAAATTTTCAGATAGTATGAAGTGTTCAACGGTTTAACTAACATAATATTGATAGTCGGTCAATATTTTCTGGGTTAAACTGTTGAAATCTTCTTTCACAGATTGAAATGTATGAAAACTAGTGAAAAAATCCCAGAGTAGTGATTTCTTCAATCTTAATCTTTGTCCCCATATTACTAACTTTTCGTTCCAAAATATCGCCCAACATCTATTTTTTAAATAAAAGCACATATTTGTAGCAATTTATTTTCACTACAGTTATATTTTAAGAAGGAGCTTGTTTCATACTTCATGCAACAATAATGATTTGTTTGAATTTACTGAAATCGTATATATATTATGTCAGGTAACAAGGTTATCTGACTATTTTATAAATTCTTAGTAATAATAGTCTCTGTAAGGTATGTGTATTTTGGAGTTGTTGGGTCACGTGATCAGAGAGAATATTGTTGTGTAAGATTTAGTGGCAGAGAGAAGATGGATGCTATAAGCAAAAAAGGAAAGACTGTTGTATTATTATTGGAGCCCGATAAATGTATCAAGTATGAAGATATGAAAATAAAGTGTTATTGAAGTTAAGTTTGTTAATATAATAGTAAGTCAACTTCAACAGCTGGTCATATCATGGCTAACTGATGGGCAGCAAGATTGATAAATACATTCGTACACCAAATCTTACAATATATATATATATTGAACAAAAGTTTGTTCTAAATAAAAAATAATTGTCAGTCTATAAATGAAACTGCTGTCAGGAGTTAACAAATAAATCCAGACAAGAATAAGAGAAGAATATGAATTGTGTTTTTATGGGACTTCAGATATTCAACACCTTCAGCAGTAACACTTTTTTTTTGGTCCCCACTTCTCAGAAACTATAAAGCTGAAAATGTCACTGCTTGTTATCTTTATACAATGTCTTTATACAATGAGGTCCTATTTAATATGGCTCATTAAGAAACAATTCAGATGAAAAGTAACAATATCACTCACTACTATGGAAAAACATGTTTCAATGTATTCAAATTCCTTATACATACTTTCCTTGTCTACAGTGATATGCAAACAAAGCACCCCTTTAAAACTGCAGAAATCACTGAGAATTGTTCACAGCTGTTTACTCAATTTATTAGGTGTATATTTTGCCAAAATTTGTAAATTTCTTAAATTCTATATAAATTAACGGGAGCCACATTTGCGGTATTTTTCTATATTCATTGACTATATTAGTTTCTAAGACAAAAATATTAATTTTAGCATAATAGAAATAATATCTGTACCTGCCTCTCTCTTAGTCTGTTGTATTATTTTTTTCCAGATATATTGTTAGTTATAATAAGCATTATTTATAAATTTCAGCTATTTTAGCCAAACTCTGAGATTACTGGAGGAAGATGAATCAATTTACTGCATTTCGGCATGGAATGATCAAGGATACGAACATACCAGTAATGACCCAGGCTTGTTGTATCGCGTAGAAACAATGCCAGGGCTTGGATGGATACTCAAACGGTCTCTTTACAAAGATGAGTTGGAGTCAAAATGGCCCACACCCGAGAAGGTCAGTAATGTTTCTGATCATGGACTGGACCAGAGGTTCTCAAACAGTCATAGGGAGTGATTCTCAAAATGGTATACAACCAGATTCCACAATGGAAACATTTAATCATACATTTCCTTTTCATTCGTGTTTAAAATCATATATCATATTTTAATATTCCAAGAATAGTTTGGAGGTATGTGACTCATCTGTGATACACATGAGGAGTAAAGTCTGAGAATACCAACTCTTCTGTAACTCAACAAAATTATCTATAATGATGATAATGGTAAAACGGAAAATTGTTTAAGGCAAAGTGAATGGAAAAACATGGATAAAGAATCTAAATTCATCACTTATCAAAGTTAAAGCACTCCAATTTTAGTGAGTGGTGGTTTTACTTTCCTGATCCTTGTTTGCTTTCAGACCACATATTCAGTTACACGGTACTCTCTCTTTTTTATAGTATTTTTAATAGTCACATTTGTTAATGTTTTAAGTTGTATTAAATGTACAAAATAAGTGTTATAAACAGTAATATAGATAGAAAATAGGAAAAGATCATTTACCAGAGCTGACATTTTAGCCAGACAAATTAGCAGCTCAGTATAATTTTAAATTGGAAATAGACTGATATTGGCTTTGAATGGCATGCAGAGACCATCTTCAATCTGAACATTTACTTCACCAGGGTGATCTGAACCCTCCCGCAGGTTCCCGGTATGCAATTGCTGGGTACGGCTTGGGTGAAACCACATTATATGAGCTGGAAACATGTGAGTGCCACAAGTTTCCCACACCATAAACATCTTGCATGCTTCAATGATTACCACAGGATATGACGGTGGAATGCTGTGTGTCTTGGAGAGTGAGGATCTTGGCTTCAAACACCTGGATCATGAGAATGGTACAAAACTCTATAATAAACCTCCTAAACCTCATGGTTTGACATGTGGTGAGGAAGTGTACGAATTTTAAATTCAACCACCTGCTAGCATGCAACCTCAGGGTCACCCGTTCATCCCTGTTGTATTGGGCTTGACGACAAAGTAGGGCTAGGCATCATTCGACCATTGACCTCTATACTTGTGGGACCAAACTCAAGAGAAAAACCATTTTCCACAACCTGTGGTATCAGTGATCCACAGAGTATCCCAAACATCCAGAGAACTAATGATGTCGATATAATACTAGGAACTGAGAGCTGGTTGATGCCAGAGGTAGAATCTAGTGAAGTATTTGGCCCACATTTGAAAGTTTTTTGGAAAGACAGAGCTGTCTCAGTGGGCGGGGGTGGGTTTGTGGCCATTAACAAAACCGTTAATTGCTCTGTCGTAACCAAAACTGAAAATTTTTGCGAGTTGTTATGGGTCAAGGTAAAAATAGGTAAAAATTTATAGTTCATAATCAGGTCATTTTATCAACCTCCGGATTCTGATTTGGCTAACGCGGAATTCTTAAGACAGTCACTTAATAAAGTTTATAAGAAATTTCATGGACATATATTGATAGCGGGTGGTGATTTTAACCTACCGTCGGTTAATTGGGACACATGCACTTTCAGGTCGGGCAGAAGAGATAGGTTAATAACCGAAAGGTTCCTAGAAGTATTTGCAGAAACATCTGTCGAACAGATGGTTCAAGAGCCAACGCAGTGCGACAAAGATTCCTCATCCATTTTGGATCTTTTTCTTATAAGCAATCCTGATATTGTAGATACAGTTTGTGTAGAAGACAGTATAAGTGATCACAAGGCGGTTGTGGTAACTTTAAAATCTAGTATGAATTTGAAGCATGACAAAGACACACTTCTATATTGCTTCGATAAGGCAAATGATGTGGGTATGGTTGATCACTTGGCGAAAAATTTTGAAACGTACATGCTAAATACAAACATTGAGGAACTTTGGTTTAATTTAAGAGAAATAATATTGAACGGTTTAAATCAATTTGTTGCTAAGAAGCTTATTAAGGTTAGTATGGTTCAATAGGGAAGTGAAGCGATTGCTCAGGAAGCAAAGGCGTTTACATGCCATGGTAAAGAAATCGGGGGACTCGTCCAATGATGCTAAATTAGTCCAGTTATGTGCGGAAGTATGTAAGGCAATGCGTGATGCGTTTAAAGAATTCCAAGTTAGGAATTTATCTGAAGATCTGATTACTGATCCAAAAAAGTTATGGTCGAATGTCAAATTACTAAGAGGCTCTCCTAAGTTTATGCCCTCACTGATTAAGGAAAATTGGGAATTATCTGAAACTAGCGTAGAGAAAGCAGAAATCTTGAATAATATATTTAAAAAAGCTTTCACGACAAAAAACTCAGAGGAGATTCCGACATTTGCCAATCATACCAACAAAGTTATGAATGATTTCGTTCTTGATGTCGAGGGAATAACTAAACTGCTTATGAATGTAAAAACCAATAAGGCTCCTGGACCAGACGGTATTCGTACAAGATTCTACTCCAGATACGCAAAGGAAATTGCACCGTATTTGATGAAATTATATACTGCCTCCTTGGATCAAGGAAAAATACCAGCTGAATGGAAGACCGCCTTCATAAGTCCAGTGTTTAAAAATGGTAATGTTAATGATCCTCAAAATTATAGACCGATCTCGTTAACATCAATATTTTGTAGTATTTTAGAACACATCATCTATTCAAATGTCCTGCGGTTTTTGGATGAAGATGAGCTTTTAAACCTAAATCAACATGGATTCAGAAAAGGCCGATGCTGCGAAACACAACATGCACTTTTAATTCATGACCTGTGCCATATTATCCAAGGTTGATATAGTTCTATTAGATTTTAAAAAAGCTTTCGACAATGTGCCTTACACTAGATTACTTAGGAAACTTTGTCGCTACAGCATATCTAGACAAATATGCAACTGGGTTGCAGACTTTCTGAAGGGCAGTACACAGCATGTAGTTCTCGACTGTAAGCGTTCATCATTTACCGAGGTGAGGTCCGGGGTTCCTCAGGGAAGCGTGATTGGGCCTCTGTTGTTTCTAACATACATTAATGATTTGTGTGGCATAATAAGGGGGTGAAAAGATTATTTTCTGATGATGCTATTATTTATCGTGAAATCAAAACCCAGGAAGACTGTGCTTTGTTACAAGACGATATTATGAAAATAATTGCATGGTGCAAAGACTGACAGTTGGATTTAAACATTAAAAAGTGCCAAGTCATGTGTGTAAGTAAAATGGTGACACCACTTAGCTCTGAATATACAATTAATGGTACTGTCCTTAGAACGGTAGAGTCCGCTGAATACCTAGGGGTAACAATTCATAATAATTTGTCGTGGAATGAACATATTAAGAATATAATTGGGAAATTAAAGCGTATTCTCCATTTTCTATGTTGAAATTTAAAACAATGCACTCTGGAAGTTAAATCGATTGCATATAAGTCACTAGTGCATCCTCACTTAGAATATTGTCGTTCTTTATGGGGTCCCCATCAAAAGGGGTTAATGGAGGCATTAGAGAAGGTCCAAAGAAGAGCCGCCCGATTTGTGACAGGTATACATAGTTGGAGGGAAAGCGTAAGTGCGATGTTGAAGGAGTTGGGTTGGGAAGACCTGGAAAACCGAAGGTGTTGCTCTCGACGGAAGCTAATTGAAAAATTCACGACTGACATATTTCAGAATGACAGCAAACAAATATTGCTACCAGCAACATTCGTATCTCGGAATGACTGTGAAAATAAGATAAGAGAAATCAGGGCCAGAACTGATTCTTTTCTGTATTCATTTTTTCCACGAACGGTTAGGGAATGGAATAGAAATGATTTACCGGGCGAATAAACTTAAAATCCGACAGGAGTAGCTTTTGATAAAGCTCTCCGGCCATCCTGATCTGGGTTTTCCATGGTTTTCCCAAATCACTCCACGCGAGTGCTGGGATGGTTCCTCACAATAGCCCATTGGTGCCTCCTGCCATATCCCATATATCCCTTCCAAACTACTACCCTTTCGGATAGGTGCAATGCACTCACTGCCACACACTTTTAGTGAATCGCGGAGTAATAGTTATAGTAATATGTAGAACTGTTAAGCAGGTAACCCTACCCTTTAGTATACAGGAAGAAATAAAAACGAGTAAGATTATCAAATTTATAATCCTTTCATTATAATTTAAATGAAGGCGGGATCCTTCAAAAAGGTGTCTCCTTTCTATATACAGAAATTACTAGAGCAAAGCTGCCCAACTAATTTTGGGGATAGACCACAAGTTAGTCTGTGGGCCACAATTTCGATTCTAAGGTAGCCTGCGGGCCACATAATACTTGCATATAATAATGATAGATATTTAAATAGAACAAAGATATAAGCAACAGAGTTTAAATTACAATCAATAAGTAAAAACCATCAATGAGAACATTCTGTAGGTTATTTTTTAACTATAATCAAAAAGTGAAAAACATCAATGAGACCTTTTTTGAGCTAGCATATTCTAGACTGCAGCTGTTGGTGGGCCTGGGGTTGAGCAGCCTTGGACTAGAGGCTCTTGTGAGGACACCAAAGTCCGTGAAAAAGTTGAAGAACGGGACACTGCTCTTGGCAACCACGAATAGCAAACCAGCATCCCTACTCCTTGAGTCTGAAAAGCTGGGAGAGTGGACAGTGAAGTACAACCTCCACATGTCTCTAAACAGAAGGAAGGGCATCATCACCTGCTATGACTTGACTGACTTTGAGAAACTCCTTAAGAAGTAAGGAAATAGAAATGTGGTCAAGCTGCATCAGATAACGTGGGGGGGAGGGGGGTAAATGGCAGTATTGGAAAGACTGCCAAATTTGTTCTGACGTTTGACACTCCATTATTTCCCAGGACCATAAAAGCAGCTTATATTAACTTGAACATACTCCCTTATGTTCCGTATCTGGTGCACTGTGCAAAAGATTTGTACATTCATTTGCGTCCTGCAAGGGCAACCACATCTGTGGCAAGGGTGCACATGAACTGGGTAGCCAGTGCACACTGCTTCAGGTGTACATCAACTGTTCCAATTTGCATCTTATCTGGAGCAAGGAGTATTGAGTGTATCTTGAACAGAAGATACAGGTGCTGAAAACCAAAGAGTGCATTTTGTACAGCAAAGCAGTCTAATGTGCTTGCCCCACCTGTCTTCACAACAAAATTCACAAAAATGCTGGCAGCTCTTGTCAGGAAAGAAAGTGTTGCTACTTAGATATCTATTGTAGACATGAGCATGAGCACAATGTGCTCTTTTGAATTTAAATGTTGTGAAAATCCGCTATAGTGAGAACACCCAAGACTGCAGATGACGGGTATAACACATCTGCAACCACTAGCACTCCAGCAACAGTTAAAAAAAAAAAAAAAAAAAAAAAAAAAAAAAAACCTTCACTAGCAGCATTGTTATTATTCCAGCTTTTAACTCAAAACTAAACCGATGTCGTAAAGAAACGCAAAAATCTAAAGGTCAAAATCTCAAAGTGTACGTATTTTGCTACATTCATTTCCACAGGTAGTATTATTAAAGACAATCATTTTGATATAGAGTGTGTATAGGCTAGAAATTTTACTAAAGAAGGTGGAGCAATTAGAAAGTCTGTTTCAATATGTGCTCAATATAGGCTTGCCGACTTTTCATATATCAAAGACTGTACATTGCAGGAAAAAGGGGGGGGGGTGGTGGTGGTTGTATGTAATAAAAAGTAAAATTTATGGTGCAATTAATTTTTTTATAAATAATTGTTATAACAATCATGAACTAAGAAATTGCAAAAATCTCTGCAGAAGAAACTGTGTTTCTATGCCTTCATGTCATCAAATTTCACAGTAAAAGTAATTTTACACATTTTACAATATGTGGTGCAATCATTTTCATAACACAGCCAAGTTTTAAACCAGTTATTTAACAACCACTAACCTCTGAAACGACAATAACATTTTTGTATTTTATTTGTTAATCAGTGTATTTGTAACGTACAAATTAATAACATTCTTCAATTCTCCACAAACAAAATGAGCATGACATTCTGTCTTCATAGGTAACATAAACAATGAAGCATTCACTTCACCAATCCCTGCTCATACCTACCAGGATTCAACTTACTGCAGTCAATTTGGTGCAAATTAAATTGTATTAGATGTGGTACGGTGTGAGGAGTAAACATTCAGTGGGATTGTACCAAAACTTTAGATCTCAACTGTAACCGTCATTATGCCTTGGATAATTTTAGTCTGCACTTTACAACATTAACTTGGCTGTGACCTAATTTGATTAAACCCAAAATTAGGAATGGTAACAGTTAATAAAAGTCACTGGTAAATGCTGATAGATGATCACTATATTCTTCAATTTTAAACAAAGTCATAAAACTAAATTGGCATTGGACAAAGTTTCCAAAGATATTATAGTGCAGAAATGATTAACTTGATTGAGCCAGACCAAATCCTATTGTTCAAAATAAAACTCCCTAATGCATGGAAGATGATAAAATTTTGTCACACACCCCAAAAATTCAACTTGTCTGCCAACAACTGTTACTTAAGTTACACCATCATGCCAGATGGCATAAAATTCTGCCACAGAGCAGCATGATGACATTCTACCAAAGACTGGGGGATCTACATGCACCTTACATCGTAACCTCGTGCCAAAACGACACGCTGCAGAACGTGGTTACACTCAGATGACTTGAAACAGACTGGCCGGTGTCTACATTGTGCCACAAAGTGTTGTGCTCACTCGAACGACTCGTGAAAGACTGGCCACAGGGAAAACCTGGAGCAGTTATATATAGAAAAGCCCGTGGGAACACTACGTTTTTCCTGTTCACATGAGAGCAGTCCCACGATTTGATCAAATGTTGACCTTAAAGCTTGTAAATTTAATCATACTTATGACCCTGGTGACCCAAATTTTCCTAGTGATCTGAAATTTTAACAGTAACTAGGTTGATTAAAAAGGGTTAATTTTGATCCTTACAAAAAAATTTGTAGCTTCAATAGTTTCGTTATAAAAAACTTATTTTCTGAGATGCCAAAACTTGTTCATAACTTCTACAATTTTACAGCTACGAAACTGAAATAACTTTTATTTTACTTCTAATACTAAACAAGCCATGTTAACTATTTCAAAAGGGCGAAATAAAACTTGTCAATAAAAATAAAATTTTAACTAATTAATATAACGTAAGCTATTAAACTATCGATAAAATTTAACTAATTAATATAACGTAAGCTATTAAAGCTATCGATCTGAAAGTGGATTTAAACAATTCTATGAGCAATTTCCAATAAGATAGTGAGTGGATTCTACTTTTTCATCTGACTTTGAGTATTTCTATTTATTGCCTCATTTATTTAATTTTCACTTAAACCCCTGAAAGCAGTACTTAACTTTTATATACATCCCTGAAAATTTAAATTTCATGCAATAAAAACCACCGGTTCTTTTAATCTATGAATGTGGCCCTTTTCGATTCAAGAATATTTTAAATTCTATATGCGAAAATGTGATGACTGTTTATTAATTTACTGTGTCTCTTTTCTCCAATCTATCACTTAAAATACTTAAGAAAAGGCTTCTAAACTTTGGTTACTAGGTTATTTAAATGAAATTTCACTTCCAAGAACAAATTTTGATACGTAGTAACAATATTATAGGTTAGGTTTCAACGGCAAGAACTGCTTCAACTTTCCATACCTTGAGTTGGGCAGATTCTTCATTCTGTGATGAGGTTTCACAAACTGTGTCACACATTGTGCAGGACTGTCCACTGTGTGCCTTTCCTAGTAGTCTGGAACACTTAAATTTGGTTATACTGTAGGCGGTGGCCTGGTTGGTGCGCCTCAAGGTCATGTTGTAGTGGTTGTTACTGGCAGCCACAGCCAGCCACTAAGACAGGATCGTCTTATACCTTGATCACGCTGAACTGGCGGCTCAAGGTCATTTTCCCCTCTCCCTGCTGTTCACCTCACTGCCCCCTCCCTTCCTACCTCACCGCGCTGTACGCTGTATCCAGGCGGGTGAATGGTTAATTTCCCCTTCGCATGTAGGGTTAAAGGCAGCGGAGTGGGTATAGAGCAAACTGACCTTGAGCCGCCTCTCTTAATTGAACGCGTTATAGTGGCTGGCTGTTGGCAATGTCCGCTGAACTATGTGTATATATTTGTGTTTATTTTGAAACAAGGTAGTTCAATGACTACTGTATCATTGTTGTTGAGTGTTGTAAATGTTTTAAGCATCATATGCAAAATAAATAAATTCACAACTTCAAGATAATCAGGTATGTGACTAACTGTCATAAACACTTGAATACACAGCAAGACAGTTGAATTATATTCAGCGAATGTGCGAATAAGGAGTGAGATGTGATGACCTTGATTACTTCTTTTAAATCTGAGAAACAATCAACCCATGATTTTCAAAATTTCTTAAAACCCAGACATTTTATGGCCACTCACATGTAGTGAACCAGACAAAGACAAATTGTGTTTGAACCGGACAGTTTGGTCGAAAACCAGATGGATGGCAACCCTAAGCTCAGTATAGTAATCTGATGACAAGGTAAAATAGATGACATAATGAAAACAAATAATCCAAGTTTAACAATGACAGTATGTTGCCAGCATAGGGTAAAACATTCTGATCAAAGTAAGAGGTCATAAGCATTTATAAGTATGTTTTTTAAAGTGATAAAGAAAATAAAATTTTAATAAAATAGTTAAGAGGTCAAAACTATGCTCAAACAATAGGGGAAAATTCATATAGTGATAATTTAATAACAGTAAGCTTGAGATTTAAAGGTGAAAAATGGACTTGAAAATTACCATGACACATGTAACTTTCAGTTACAGAAATAAGTGAATAAGTTAATAAGTTTTAAAAAAAATTGTCATATCATAAAATACACTAAATAAATCATACTGTAAGATAACAAAGTTTCAGGGAAATCCAACTAAAAATAGCATACCATGAGAATCGGGAACTTTCACAATTTGCAAGAGAAAGTTAGTTGACCACTGGAAAACACCAATTTTCCACACATTTTCAGCCAGTGAGCATACAAACCCACCATTTCTCTTACCTCTTGTACCAGTCACAATCCCACAGTGTGTCAGAATAATCACCATTTTTTAAACATGACTAACAAATATCATTTTTGTGGAAAGAAATGTAGAAATTTATTCAGTGACAGAAACTTTTACAACAGTGCGCTAAGCAATAAATAATTGGAATGTAAAACAGTTCTGCTAAGCTCACTCTAAATGGGGTTGCGATTTGAACATATGAATTCAAGAATGAATGCTTTTTATTCGGTGTATGTGTTACTTCAAGAATAATCTGCTGTCTTCTGTTGTGATTTCGAAGTTCAATCTAATGTTCTACAATTGCTGGAAAACATGTGATCTGATAACAGTTTAGCTTCAAAACTTTTAAAGAATATACAGCTTAACTATCATATGTGACTTTACTTTATGTTATCTATATCCTGTAAACTGTTTCTGGGTAATTAGTTCAACAGTTTGGTGACCGCTTTTCTGAATCTATGCATCTTCATAATAAGTATCAAACATAACGACCATTTACATTATACACTGTTACATTTAATGTGAGAATATTGCAGTACCCCAGTTTTTTTCTATTACAAAAGTATTTAAAAATTAGGATATCTAAATGAACCACCACTAACCTGAGATGATAGTTGTGTGACGTAAACACATAAAAAAGACAAGAACACAAACGACATAGTAATTTTTGGGTCTTAGCGTTTTATCAAAAAGAGAAGATTATTGATGGTAAGTAGTAGACTGCCTCACTCTATCCTGTATATCTAGATGACCCTTTTACTAACAGCCAGACATTTTGTTGTTTTTATGTTCATTTAATCTGGTTGGCCTTTTACAGCCATCCAGTTATTGATGTAACTTCTTAAGTCCCTGGGGCCTCTTTACAATTGACCATACAGTCAGTAATTTGGTTTATTTTAAGCTAAGTTGCCATATTAGTTTGTTGTTAGGATGCTAATTGAATCAGTGTTTTTTTGGATGGGTGTATATGACCAAACATAAACTTTCGGAAAGGTACCTAACAGAAAACAAATCAAGAGGCCTTACTAGAAATTTTTTTCAACTTTATATGGTATTTTTGTTTGAAATATGTTTCCTCAATGTGTCCCACTAAGCTTTTTTGAAAAGAAACTGATAGCTCTATCCTCAAGGAACAAAAAATTCCAGAAAAAAACAAATGTGAAAAATATTGATTATGCCATTTCAAAAAAACACCAATTCAGTTACCATGCTATTGACATGACCTAAAGCCCCAAAAATAGCAACAACAATAACTAAATGAACTAAAAGGTAAAGGCAGTGTGTTTTCACAACTTTCAAGCTGTATTCCCACAGGACTAGTGGAGGCAGAGCTCCGCATTTATATTTCATGACCGTAAGCAGTAGTGTGGCCCTTTTACTTTACCTTCCTATGGAGTTCCCCCCACAGTACTCATTTAATAGCATGCTGAGTGGGCCTGGAGGGCCATTCCAGACGTACAGCTCTGAGGAAAAATCCTCGGCTTCATTGGGGATTGAACCCCTGTTGTCCGGGCCATACTCAGATGCTCTACCCAAAATGAACTAAAGTAAAAAAATACAAATATCTTCTGTAATGCAGTGTTAAATTACATCTGCTTTGGTTACATGGGAATGAAACAGAACTTGTTGGCATGTTATCTTAAGCACAGAGAAGAAATCCCTCAGATATGATAGCAGAAGGTTGAATGGTTTAACTATATACAGCAACAAGACACCCAATAAATTTGGACAATAATTTTAACAAGTAGGAAACTATTCACATGTCTATTGCAGCAAAAGTCATAGTCATGTGAAAATCATCTGATTATGGGCCTCCCCCCAAACATTATATCTGCTTTCTAACTTTGAAAAAAAACAACCAGAAAGCATTCTTTTTTTAGATACAGTTAGTCATTTACAGTTATGATACTACAAAGATACTGTGAACGATGAATGTAATAACTATGATAGCTAGATAAATATTTTTGGGATTAAATCTGAGGTTCAAGAGTACGCTCTTCTTTATGTATCATCAATCTCTTTATAGATGTAGCAAGTTCCTACACCACCTTGTGGAAAATGGTGAAACATTGAGCAACTGGTTTGTCAAGATTATTCAGGGCAGGGGAAATGGGGATATATGAAACCAGGAATTTTTCCATGTAAGATGGAATGTGTAGAAATGGAAACTTTGAGGGTATTACAGGGGATCTGAATAAGCTAAAACTTATAATACAGCTGGTACTGATAAATTTTTTGATATATTTGGTAAAGATAGGTCATTATTATTATTATCATATTCCAATTTACAAATGATAACCTAAAACACACAAAAAATACAACAATATTAATCAAATAACAATATAAAGGGATTCAAGCCATCTTCTGGTAGTAGGTTTAGCTTGGGGCCAGCTGATCAGGCCTATTGGTAGACTTCTACTTTGGAAATCCGTTACAATGTGTTCAGTGGTCTAAGTATTTCCACAGTCACAGAGAACATCTTCATTGCCCCTCCGCCCCCCTTTTTTCCTTGTGTGCTGTTCACTGGCACTTCCACATATTATGTTTTTGAAACCAATCCTGTGAAAGAATAAGGAAAACTGCCAGTGCTCCTGGAAACTAATTGCAGTTGCAATTAGGTTACCTCTTGCAGATAGTGTACAAAAGACAAGCACAAGTGTTCATAAAAATAGGTCTCTTCAGGGCTTAGACAACAATCTACGGGTGTGCCACTTTGATGTAGTGGGATGCTTGGTAACCATGTTGATAATGTAGCAATGCAAGAGACTGACACACATGACTTCACAGACTTCAAGCACAAAGGCTGCATCCCTGGGTGTCATCTTGTAGATGGTATTAATTGCCTGCAGTTTGGTATAGCCATGTACTTTAGAAACAATATAATGGATATATCCATACTGGCCAAAAAGGACTGACACAATGTAGAGATCTTGGTTGTACAGACATATGTCGTGAATATATCTAACAGCTATAAACTTACAAATATCATCTGGCCAATCTGCTCATTGGCTAATATGCAGCACCCTGCAATGTATGTGGGGGATTATATTTAACACAGTTCTGACTGGAGATACATTGGAGAAGATAATAATGGCACATGGTTGTGTTTTCACTTCACGCCAAGAGTAAGAGAACCTTCAAGTCACTTAGATGGGGATCAGAGTCCAATACTCACCTGTATTTTACAACAAAAACTCCCAATATCAATGATGGTTTGATAGTCCAGTGAACTGTTCTTCAAGGCTTTCCACACAATCAATGTACACCAATTGTCATTTTACATGGTCTCAATGTAAAGGTGGAATGATTTGCCTGTCTCCCGTTGGAATTAAAAAAAAAAAAAATAAAAAAAAAAAAAAAAAAAAAAAAAAATAAAAAAAAAAAAAAAAAAAAAAAAAAAAAAAAAAGCAAACTGGGAAGAGTTTACTTGAACATTGGAGAGACTTCTCAAAAGTATCCCAGGATCCAGTTTCTGAAAGCTGTAAAGACCACAGCAAAACAAAACACCCAGGGGCTACAGGTCCAAATAATCTCTTGCTGGTTCACAAGCATACATAATTGCTCAGAAAATTCAAACAGAGTGTAGACCACACCTAGGTGATGAGGTTAATGGAGTCCCATGACCAATATAGACAGCAGCTCTGGTAAGAAAATACTGAGAACTCGCTCAAGCAGAAATGATTGGTATTTAATCTGAAAACTAGTTACAGACTCCAACCAGGAAAGACTGAGAGGGAGAGCATTCTATAACATTGTAGCTATTCACCTAATGACAACCTCTGAGGTCCCTGGCATTAGAGAAACTAGTTGATGTGTGAAAAGTTAACAATAGGAAATCGAGTTATCCATTTAACTGAATCCAGAATATTCATGCGCCTTCATCTGTCCAAACTGAACACTGCACTTAAATATCAGGAAGAAAAGTTGATGGAGCTTGGTATCCTACAATATCAGGAATGTCTCCGAGAAAAGAAAGTGGTTTGTAAATCAGCAAAATAGATTCTCAGTTAAATGGCTATGCATAACATATTGAAGATAAACTTGGCAAAGGATACTAGGTTGACAGCATGGATTTGGACCCCTCCAAGGAAATTCACCGTGTGATCAAATATTTTTGTGGTGTATTAAATGTCTATTTTTTTAAATTTGTAATTAAATTGCAATGGAGCACATGCTCCGGTGGCAATTTCCCTAAACATACATCTTCCCCTTTTCCTGCACCCACCTACATTTGTCCTCCACAGATTTTAATTTTAAATTCTTTCAACAGTTTTGGTAAATTATTCATCATTTCCCTAGGAAACTTTTTCCAATCCCTTACACCCTTACCTAAAAAAGAGAATCTTCCTACACACTTGTGCCTGAAAGCCAGTGCCAGCTTGCAGTGATGGTCATGATTTCCTCCTGTCTTGTAATGAATCCCATTCCAGCTCTTTTATCATATCTGTAACTGAATGTATTCTGCAATAATTTCCAGAAACAAATCTAGCAGCCCTTTTTTGTATCCTCTCCAACTCATGTATTTGATACTCAAAATGTGGGTCCCATACCATACCACCATATTCAAGCAATGGTCTGACCAAAGTTTTGTAACCCAATGTAAGACCCAAGGCTGATACCGGGGCTGAGTATAGCCTTAGTGCCTCAACTTACACTCTTGATGATGACTCACAGTTCTCTGGAAAACTTACGAAATAATTTTTACTTGACCATGTAGCCAGGATAATTCAACTTGAATGCTTGAGGTCACCACAATATTTGTTAACCCACAAATAGAGAAAAAGTTATCAGTTAACTACGAAATAACAACAGTTCACTTTCCAAAATCTTCAAATTTATTCAAAAGAAAACCAAAAGTTCAAAATAGCATCCTAAAAGTTGAATTGGCGAATCGAACATACGTTTCCAAAAGTTTGCAAGTTGTGGAGAGATGTTAGAACCGACCGAACCCCTGATGGAAAATTACTAGTTCATGTAAATGCGCGCCATGCCCGGAAGTCCCAAGATGGCCGACTTGGTAGCTGTACCATAACCGTCCTCCTACCAACCGCACCAGCACTTACACAGACTATACGCACATTGCAGCTCAGCTCCCAAACGAATAAAGATGGCCATTCCTCTGCGCAACAGATTATATAGGCTCTATGACGTCACAGCCAAAACGCAGCTTTCCGCTACCACTTAGAAAAATTAGGCCCTAGCTAACTCGGTAACCAAACAAATATACGGAAATTAAAGGCTGGCAGTGTTTAGACTTTTTTAATAGAGAAATAATGGATATGCATTAAGTAACTTTAAGCATTTACTTTTAAATCCTAAGTGTATGAGGTGAACTACTTTCTATTCAGGGGAATTACTACTTTCTTCGAACTTGCAACATTTCGTCATTTCAGCTAAATTACCATTTATCTAAATATTATTATTATTATCGTGTTCTCCCAAAATTCCTGAGTTTTCTGGTGTAACTTTTATTAAGATTGATGCCCGGATAGTGGAATTACAGCGTTGACAAGATTTACAAAAATGCTATGTATGTTTTAATTTAATAACTTTACTTCTATTGTTTTTATCGAAAATGTAAAATTACCAAAATATTCTCTGGGTTAAATTACGTATTCTGAAAGTTGTCTTATCTCTGTATCTAATTTTGATCAGCTGTAATAAATTCCTAAACTCAGCACATGCAATCTGATGAAATAATTTCTAAAATCTATATAAAATCTGTTCTACCGCATGGAATGACTTGAAATTAATATATGTGATATTAGATTTTGAGGTCTTTCAAGAAATCTACTTTTTATTCCGAAAGTTTTCTAGGTTTCTGTGATAAAAAATGTTGAAAGTGAAGTGCACCTAATGAAGTATTAAAAAATTGATTTAAGTTATTTATATGTCCAGAAACTACGGAATTTTAGTGAATTTATATTTTAATTGAGTTATTACTTCTTTAAAACTACTTTATTTCATTCGAAAGTGTGCAGAAACAGTGAAATACCAAATATCAGAAATCTATTGTTTGGTGAACTGAATTATTATGGATTATCACATTTCAGGTTAGTAGAAAGTTTTTATATCATTATAGGAAGTTAATTTAGTTGACTCATTAAATGTTGAGCTACTTTATTGCTCTTAAATCAGTTTAGAAATGACAAAATGTTCATCTAATAGAAGCTCATTGTTTCAAAGTTGGATTGTTAGTGATTATCTTATTTTCAGTTTATTTAGGGTTTGTTTACTGTTATACAAAGTTTATATACGGCTTTTATTAAATACTGACAGTCTTTACTGCATTTAAATTGGTTTAGAAATGGTGAAATTGAGCTATAGCAAGGTTTATTATTTAGAAATTGAATTTATATGAATTAACCTATTTCCTCCCAAGATAATGTTTTCTTACTGTTATAGGAAGTTTATTTAGGTCTTTTATTAACTTTTGAGTACCTTTACTGCTTCTAAAAGAGTTTATTTAGTCTGTTTGGTTACAGTATCTGCATGCTATATAAAGCCTCACTCTCCTAACCTATACAAGCCATGAAACTATCTGTTACTGAAGAGTTAGCTTTCCCCCCTCCCCCTATGCCTAAAGGTGAGGAGCTAGAATTTGCTAAAATTCTAAGGTTCTTACACCAATTCCTTTACTTCCCTCATACATCCCCTCATCACTCTCTCCAACAAGTGCAGAATTTTGAAACATTTTCCTACCACCTGTCCAATGTGTCCTGCCCAGTTAAGCTTGTTATCAAATGTAATGCCAAGATATTTACATTTCAAGTCTTCAGCAAGCAATTGTTTCCCCACCATATAATCATAATCAACATTTTGTTTTTTATTTGTGTATCTAATAAGCTGACTCTTCTTTGCATTTATCTTCATCCCACATTTACCAACCCAACTAGATATCCTGTCCAGATCACAATGCAACTGTTTACAGTCCTCTACTGTTTTGATCCTTTTATATAGCATCAGGGGCGGATCCAGGATTTTGTATTGGGGGGGGGGGGGGCTTGAGCGGACTTTGGTTTGAGGGGGGCTTGGCTTGAGTGAATTTTGGTTCAGAGGGCTTGCGTTCAGTGGATTTTGGTTTTGGGGGGGGGCTTGAGTCGGGAAAAAGGTAGTATTTATAGCCTCCCCGGGCCTCAAATCCGTAGAGCTAAAAAAAAAAAAAAAAAGGTCTCAAAACTACAATGTCAGGGGTGGACCTAGATACGTTTGGGGGGGGCTTGAGCCCCCTAGCCCCCCCCCCTGGATCCGCCCCTGTATAGCATTATGTTATCTGCAAAATATCTAATTTCAGATGGTAAACAATCAACACAATTATTCATTAGAATAATGAGTAGCAATGGTCCCAATACACTATCCTGCAGCACTCCCATTTTTACTTCCACTTCTTTTGATACTGCATTTCCTACTCTTACTTTCTGTTTTCTACCTTTTAAAAATTCTTCAACCAAGAAAAACATTTTCTCATCCACACAAATAGTTTTTAACTTATTTACTACGATTATGTGAAAACTCATCACCTTAAGTGTTCAAGGGTATTTTAACAACAAAATCTGTCATTAGGGTTGGACAATAGAATACTGTAAATTGTATCTTCTTCCCTTATACTGCTGGTGCTAATAAATTGGATTTGGATAGTTCATGCCTGAATGTAGTCACCAGCTTCCTTGTAATCCCTCTACTGAAAGGTTTTACACTGGTAGGAGCAACAATGAGAACTTATTCTATTGTTATGAAACCTTTACACCAGAAATCAATTGTCACTGAATTTATTTTGACTTGAAGTTACTGAAGTAATACAATCTTGAAAGTAAATGTTTATTGGACTTTGAACCAAAATTGAAGTTTGCAGATTATTCTTCAAACACACATACATCAAGTTGCAGCATTCACTCTTGCATTTTTAACCACATTGCTACACCATTTGAGTGAGCTTGAAAGAAATATTCAACACCAAAATTTTTCTAAGCTCAATTTATCATCAAAAATATTGTATCATTTAGAACTGCTTGTTTGAAATAATTTTATATCCCACACTTCATTGCGTAGACTGACACATGTCTTGCCTGCAATGCTCAAAATCTGATTTCTGACTGCCACGAGGCTGCTCCAGTTACATTGTCTCACTTCCAAAAGTTCTTGAGCAATGGTGAATTCACATAGTAATTCACTTTTTCCCTATAAAACAGCTAAGTCCCCTACTTTCATCATATCAAAATTTCAATGTATCTTTACCAAAATTATACATTTCATAGATTGAGGTTTTTTAAACATTTTTAGCTATGGCAAACTTTCTCAAATTGCTACTAGTCTGCCAGTTATGAATTATTTAAATGAGAAGGTTGTAAACTTCTTTTATCTTCCTTTTATACCTAAAATACTAAATCTCATGCAAAGTTTTAGTATTCAGAAAATAACTTTCCTTTTCCAATATCATTTAATATACAATTTGAAGCTGTATTTAGTTTTCTTTAAAAGTTATTCCATCTAATGTGCTTCTATGCCGTAGGTTGTGCCATGGCAGCTGTGATTTATTTTATTTCAAAATTCAATATCTTTCTTATTTATTTATGTATTTAAATTAGGTTTTCATTTTTCTTATTGAAATTTTGTGCTCTCCAAAATCTCTCTAATTCAAAATCACTCAGAAATGTTCTGTTGTGCTGCCTAAGTAAGATGCAACATCCAATATCCATATTTTCACTATGTATTATTATTTATTTATCTGTTATCATTTTATTATTTTATATCAAATTACCTATGTATGTAACTATAATCATTAACATTTTTATTACAAATAACTATTTTTTGTTATTAATATTTTTCATTTAAGTGGATCTTTTGGCCTGAAATTTTGTATTAAGATCTGTTTAGGTGCTGAGAACAAAAAGCCTTAGTTAGATGCTTTTTATTTGTTAATTGATATGTCGAAAAGCCTTTGTTCAACTTGAGTTGTCATGGCCTGATGATGTTATTTGATCATAAAACCTCATGTGTTACAACTTTTGAAAACTAAATTATGGATTTAAATTATTTTTTCTGTATAAAAATGTTACATCAAAAAGATTGTCTTTATTTCTAGTATTCATAAGAATATTTTTGGCTTTTGGCATTAAATGTTTGGTCTACATGCATGAACCAATACCAATTAAGCATGTAGAGCTACTGCTTCACTACAGTATAACACCTAATTTTGCTTTCCATCTTCTCTGTTTCTGGAGTCGAAAGTGATACTAAGTTAGTTAGTTGACTTTAACTGAGTTATGCTACTCTCTCTGCCTTAATTGCTAATATGAAGAATTTGTAAAGGTGATGTTTACCTATTTCTCCCTGCTCACCCCTAAATTTAGCACTCACAGAGCACTGCTTCTCGTTGGAATGAGCAGGAATCGTCTCTTTCTTAGCCACAAAAGGCTGCCAGCTATGGACTCCTAAAGTTTCACATTAAATACTGTATGTTTCTATTTTCCTTATAACCTATAATATTCTCTCACTCCTTTCTCTTCCCACTATCAATACATTTCTTATTTAATTTTTTTTTTTCTTTCACTTCCTTTATTGCTTCTTCTACATACAAGTTGAATATTAATGGGGATAGACTACAACCTTGTCTCACACCCTTTGTAAATGATGCATGTCTGCATGATTCTCTACTTTTATTATAGCTACTTGATACCTATAAAGATTATAAAGTATCCTTCTATCTCGGTATATAAGACCTGACTTCTTTAAAATTTTGAACATCTTGTCCCGCCCAAGGGCATACCCAAGTACGGGCAGGGGGGGGGCAGCTACTCCCCCCCCCCCAGCAGGACACGGGTATGTGCTCAATCGAAGTTCTGCCGAACTGAAGAGTAAACAGTGTTAAGCAACTTTCAAAAATTAATTCAGTTTGTGTAATTTAAACCTGCTTGCTACTGCTATCTGCAAGAAACAGACGTTAACAAGAGCGAGGAGGCACAAGATGCCACGCATGTCGCTGCTGGCATACCAGACCATGTGAATGTGACAAAGTGTGTATCAGTTAGACTATCAGAACAATCAAAGAGCGCCTTACTCAGCATAAATGACACCTAAGGCTGATGCAACTGAAAAAGTCTGTGATAGCCGAGCATGCCTTTGACAAAGAGCACAGGATAGAGTTCAATAAAACTGTAGTGCTGGCCAGGGCCTCTTCCTTCTGGGACTTGGTCATAAGCAAGGCATTGGAAAATTGACAAAATTATAACAGTATAAGTAGGGACAGTGGGCTCTATCTGAGTGAAGCATGAAGACCAATCATTAGCGATCTCCAACACGAATGAGACAGATCTGCACAACAGGGCATAGAAGGCACAAATGGCACCAGCCGGGCACCACAATGGACCACAGATTAAGCCAGCACTTATGACCAATCACAGAGGGCCTACCAGCATCGCAAACTGCTAGCACATCCGGGCAGCCGGGGAGCGGGCGTCGTATTGAGCCTAAGATTTTGTGTACCTTTCCTGAATGTATATAAGGAAGTTCAATAGGAGGTTAAGCCAGTCTAGGCGGTGACAGCCAACTTGCGACAGCTAGAAGAGACCTGACACCTGATGAAGACACAGATCTAGCTGTTGAAATATTGTGTTAATAGAACACCATCTGGCTGGACACTTGAGAGGATTAGAATGTAATTATCTTTAGTAAGCCTACCATCCTGCTCTAGATAGAAAGTATGGGTTCATAGATAAGGGAATAGCATGTTCTGGTATCAGACAGCTTATGAAGGCTACAGCCACACAATCACCATAAGCCAAAACCACTGTGATAGAGCCCTCATCTGTAGGTAGGATGACAGTATTTGAGTTGGTGATGAGATCTGTGATGACGCAGGTTTTCAGGAAGCTGGCTGAGGCAAGGTTTGAGGTTAGAAAATTTTTAGAGTTGAAGAGGGTTGGTCTGAGAATGTTGTAGTAGCTGGGATGTGGCTGAAATTAATGGATACTTCATTCAACAACAATGTGCTGTATTGCCCCTTCAGTGTCAGAAGCAAAGTGATATTGTCAGTTGAAGGTATGGCAGAACAACAATGAATGACAAACAGTGGTTGAATTTAGATGTCTGAGGAAAAGTGTCTGAGGGACGGGTATTCCTATTGGGTTGAAACTAGTGACAGTTGGAATGGATAAGAAAAGGATTGTTTAGGAAATTTTAGGGAGGTGGGTAATGCAAAGTCCAGAAGAAGTAGGAGGAGGCTGTAATTTTGGTGGAAGTGACAGACCACTTGTAAGTTGGCATTGATGCTGAATAAATTTATAGACTCTTGAAGGACATAATATTTTTATGTTGGGTACAAGATATGAAGAAGAAAGCAAGACAGTCTTGTTGGAGAGATATGTGGGGTATGGATTGCAGATTTGCTAAGATAAAGTGCTGTTGACATATGAGATGACAAGTAAATATGTGGCGTAGGTGCTTATAATAATTATTAGGGCTTCAAAGCATTTATATCAAGATTAGGGTAGATTTTTCTACCTCATGTTATGTAGTACTTGAATATGAAACTGTAGATACATTTATTACTGAATTTTGAGTAAATATTAATTAGATGTTAAATAATTTCTATGCTTTTTAAATCTTTGATCCTGCAGAAATGAATTTGAAATGATTATTGCTATTGACAGATTGCATGCAAGAATACCCATACCTGATATGATTACAGTGTTTATAAAACTGCTCATAGAAAGCCTATTTATTTATTTATCAATCTTGTTTCATGGGTCCCTGCTGGGGAAGGACCTGTGGGTTGTGAAACATGTCATGGTTAATACACATACATACAATATGAGTCATAATCATAGTAAAAACAAGTATATGTTCCAAAGACAAATAAAGAGAATAACAATAAACATTAATTTTCATGACTGAATTTTGCAAAAGTCATATTGAATACAATTAATTAATTTGTTCAAATTCTTGAATGGAGTAGAAGGAGTTGCCAATAAGATAATCTCTCAGTTTTTTAAAAATATATCTTTATTATCTGCAGACTGTTTCATATTCTTGGGAAGTTTATTAAACAGATGTATACCAGAATAATTAACTCCTCTTTGTACTAATGACAGAGATGTTTGTGTTTTGAGAAAGTTATTTCTGTATCTTGTATTGAAATTGTGTACCTGTGAATTAGAAGTAAACAGGTTAAAATGATCTATGACAAAGCACATGAGAGAATATATATACTGAGAAGTCATTGTAAGAATATTGAGTTTTTTAAAAAGTTGTCTGTAAGAAGTTCTTGGCTGTATCCTACACAACATCCTAATAGCTCTTTTCTGTGCTATGAAAACTTTTTTACTTTGTGAAGGGTTTCCCCGAAAGATTATGCCATATGACATCCCTGAATGAAAATATGAGGAGTACACCTGTTTCGTTAATTCTAGATCTGCTGTTAAAGAAAGTGTTCATATTGCAAAGGTGGCTCTACTTAACTTCTTCAGTAGTGAAGTGATATGTTCATGCCAACAGAGTTTCTCATCTATTTTAATTCCAAGGAATTTTATAATTTTTGTTTCTAATATTGTGTTATTTTTATAGCTTACTTGTAAAGCTGGCTGTGCATAATTTTTTTGTTTTAAACCTAAAATAATGTTTTTTTTTTTTAATTTAATTTTAATGAGTTTGCCTTAAACCAATTTGCTACTTCACTAAGTACTTCACCTACATTAAATTCTAGATTGCTGTTTGGTGTTTTTCTCACAGTCAGGTTAGTGTCATCTGCAAATAAAACTCTTAACTTTATCAGATAAGTTTCCAGGAAGGTCATTGATGTACAACAAGAAGAGGAGGGGTCCTAGGACAGAACCTTATGGAATTCCATGTTTTATTTTCTCCCAGTCTGATAAAGCATCTTTACATATTTTAGGATCAAAAATGGAAACTTTTTGGATTCGACTTTCCATGTATCATTTAAACCATTTACCTGCAGTTCCAAAAATACCATAGTATTCCATTTTCTTCAAAGGTAATTCATGATTAACACAGTCAAATGCTTTTGCAAGATCACAAAATATTCCTACAGGGCTCATTTTATTATTCAGTTCCTCAAATGTGTTATTTAAAAATGAATATATAGCCATTTTGATAGATGATCCTTTTTGGAACCCAAATTGTGATTTAGTGAGGATATTATTTTGCTTAACATGTTTTATTACTCTACAGTAAATGGCTTTTTCAAAAATCTTTGAGAATCCTGAAAGTAATGAAATGGGATGATAGTTATCTACACATGTTGCTTCTCCTTTTTTAAACAATGGTTTTACAACTGCATATTTTAGTCTATTCGGAAACACGCCTTGCATTAAGGATTCATTACAAATGTGGGCAAGTACACGACTGATACAATCTGAACATCTTTTCAGTAATTTGTTTGAAATA
Source organism: Vandiemenella viatica (assembly GCA_031002005.1). Taxonomy (NCBI): domain Eukaryota; kingdom Metazoa; phylum Arthropoda; class Insecta; order Orthoptera; family Morabidae; genus Vandiemenella; species Vandiemenella viatica. The sequence continues at coordinate 164,935,230 of CM061921.1, forward strand.
TTGTCATAGCAGGAAGAATGTTTAGGTTTTAATTGTTATATGTGTTTTTTTTATTTCTGAGACTGTTACTGGTGGCAATTGCATTTCTACAAATTTATTTGGGAAAGCAGTCTGAAAAAGCCTTAGAGCACTATGTGGGGATTGCTTTTCTATGCCTAATTTCTCTACAACTGAAGTAAAATGTTTGTTAAATATTTCACAAACTTCCCCTACTTCACTATGAACAGATCCATTTTGTTCTATTTTTATGTCTTGAGAGTGATTTACAGATTTTCCTGTTTCAGTTTTTATTATATTCCATATAGTTTTCATCTTATTGCCTGAATTCTCTATTTTCTCTGATATATACCTGTTCTTGGCCTTTCGTATTACATATTTCTTAGTATTTTAGAATAAAGTTTGTAATGAGCTTTCAGTATATAGTTATCTGATTCTCTTACTTTTAAGTACAGGTCCCTTTTTGTTTTACAAGATACTCTAATACCCTTCGTTATCCATCCCTTACCCAGTTCATTATTTGGAGTATTGAAAACTTTCCTTTTTTTCAAACTTCCTTCAAAAAGTGTTAGAAATATGTTGAGAAAGGAATCAAATTTTTCATTAACACCCTGTGCATCGTACACTTCTGACCATTGTTCATTATTTACGGAATCTATGAAATGTTTTATATTGTTTTCATTAATATTTCTTCTATATACCCAACTTTTCTTTATTTGTTTAATAGTGTTTCTGGACTTGATACATAACAGCTGGGCATAATGATCTAAGATACCATTTATTACTGGAAGTATGTTGTAATTACTGTACTGAGAAATATCCATAAAAAAATTATCAATAGCAGTCCTGCTATTATTTTGTATTCTAGTAGGGAAATTTACAAGTGCTGTTAAGTTAAAAGACAACATCAAGTCTTCCATATCTAGACTCTCATTGCTGCGATTAAGATAGTTAGCATTAAAATCTCCACATAAAACTATTTGTTTGTTATTTTTGAAACATAGTAGCAACGACTCTAACTGAGATAAAAACAGTCTAAAATTTCCTTAGGGGGCCCTGTAAATTACTATTACTATGAGCTCTTCCTTACCATATTGTAGTTTAGTAACACAGCTTTCAAAGTGTTGTTCTATACAATACTTACTTACATCTACACTGTTGCATTAAATATTATTTTTTAAAAAAATTGCAACTCTCCCTTTCTCCATTTTACATCTACAGAAATGAGAACTTAGTCTATAAATTGGGATGGACAGCTGAGATATTCCTGTGTCAGACAAATGATGCTCACATATGCACAAAACATTTACATTGCAATTGCTGGAATTTTTAATCTCTTCTAGGCATAAGGTAATGTCATCAGTTTTACTAAATATTCTCCTTATATTTTGATGGAGAATAGTGGTCTGAACACTTTGATTCAATGAATTTAAATTGTTTACATTATTAGTACACACTGGTATGTCAGATGGAATGTCTAATTTCAATAAGTTTTGATCAGGAGAGACGTTAATTTATTTTAGATATCTTAATACATTTATTTTATTTACCCTAAAAAAGGCCACAACTTAACACCACTTATAACAGGAATACTTCTTTCAGTCACCTGGCACCCCCTGAACTCATCAGAAATAAGAAGTGAAAGCTTCCTTTTACCTCTGAAATTCAGATGGAGTCCATGGCGAGTATAACTATCCCTACCAATGCAGGCCACATCTATCAAACCAATGTTGAATTTGCTGGCTGCCAGAAAACCCTTTCCTATGATGCAATTGTATGCCTAATGTTATGCCACACCCAGGGTTTATCATAACACTCAAGCAAACCCACAAATCCCACATTAGTCTGAAGCATGTTCCTGGAAATGTGAGCAATGTCTTCCTCAATTGAATAATGAGGTCCTTATCAATACTATTCCCTGGTCCCCTAAAATTACAATATATTCCTCCTTTGAGAAATCTTTCCCTAAGTCTTCCACATTTGCTACAACACTTCCAAGATCTGCATTTGGTTTGAAAATACTGCAGACTTCATAATCTGGCCCCAAGTAAGACTGAACCATCTTACTGATTCCCCTCCCATGACTGCTTCCAAGTAGCTGTACCTTCCTACATTTAGATACCTCTTGAAAAGTTCTCCCTTTTACTTTACATGATCCCAGATTGTTCAGTCCAACTTGACAGTCCTCAGAGTCACCATCTAGATCCTCCAATGGCCGAAACACATTTGATGTCTCCAGCTGGAAACCATCAGACAGACAGCGTCTCCTACCTCTCCTGCCAGAGCTGACTTCCCTACACTCATTGTTCTGCCTAAGCCTAAGAACTGAGTTTTCTGCCTCCAGGGCCTTTAAATCCCTCTCCGCAGATGCCAGATCTGACTGGAGCTTCAGAATCCGCTGCTCCTGATCCTTAATTCTGCAAGTGTGACAGTTCCAGGCAATGCTGACACAAGAGTCACTGTTAGTAACATCGCTGCACCCCCAGTGAAAACATCGCCTGCAGTCCCCGCATTGTCATTCCTTCTCTTACTGGTCTTCAGCAATTTCCACACTTAGTATCCTTTATCATACTTTCCAGAAAACTTAATAACTTAGGAGAATAAAAAACTTTAAAACGTTTACTTAAACTACTTTTAAAACACTTAGGAGAAAAAAAATCTTTAAAACTTTTACTTTTAAGTAATCTACTTGTGTTTTAGTTGCCAGAGAAAAGTAAAAGTAGAATTCTGAGAAAAATGCTAAACAAATACTATGTAGATCACTTGAAACTTTTCCGAAATCTGAATTAAAACACTTATCAACTACAAGACTTACAACTGATATCAAAAGAACTTTTTAAACAATTACACTAAAAGACAACCTAGACCTGTGATTCTGACCTAACCTCAAATGGAAACAAATAATTTTTTTTTACCCTGTACTGATTTTCTATTTAAAAAATGGTTCACTGTCACTTAGTAGCTTCACAATTTACTGCAAAACAAAAACTAATGCGCTCAAAACAAACTTACTATGATATTCTGTTATGCTAAAACAAGGATATTGATACTAGACATTAAACACAGATGTAAACAAAAGCCACGGAACACTGAATCTACAATTTACTGAGTTAACAAGGCCTATGGAAAGAGTCACTGATAATAGGAATAACAAAAATTAATGTAAATGATATTAATGCTCTATAACAAAAATCTGAACTTAAGCCTAGCATTCAAAACTGTAAACAAACACAGAAAATAAACACCGAACAGATCACAGTACTAAAACACAAATAATTTATTTTTGCACTAATAAAAGCACTCACTAACACTCACAGTAGTAGAATGTATAAGAATTTAGAGTTTGAAAGTACTATTATAACAAAAACTATTAACTATATTTATTTATAATTTAAGTACAACGTTCGCGTGGTACATGCAACCACGATGTTCCAAAGATGGTAAAATTATTAAACCTGGGAATAATTTGTACCTCAAAATAAAATTATATTGATTTAAATACCTCATTGAATGTATTATAGAGGAATAAAATTAGTTTATTGCAAAAAGTTCATAGAATTAACTGTGAATGCTATCAAGTACTTTTAAAGATAATGAATTTGCTGCAGCAATGGAATATGTAACATGAACTTAAATTTAGAGTTCATAAAGGAACCACATATTTTTCATAAAATTAGGCCTAGCAAAAGCAAAGTCCTAAAGTTTCTCCTCTGCAAAATAATAATAAAAATACAAAAACCTTTTATGGAATACAATATCTATGGTACACAGATTATTTACTTATTTTGTAAGCTAGAAATTTGTGTAGATTTGTGTAGATTTTGTTGCTAACATGTCATTTCCATCAGACCAAAACAAGTTATTTTTAAGAATTTATGTCTTTTTTTTTTTTACTTAATATGCTTTTCAATGTTAAAACACAATGCTTTACATAATAAACACATAACTGATAAAGTACTGGATATTTGCTATTAGGCATTTAGTATTTGACTGTTGTCTAGTAATTGACTATCTTTTTTCCATTAAAAAGTGAATAGTGTTGAAAAAAACTATCAAATCACAGTATTTAGATAGCAATTTCAACTTCCATAGTGCAAAGAAATTGATTATCAGGAGACTATTTTAACATTTAAAAATGTGTCACAGTTTGTAATGCATTATTTTCAAAAACCAATGACTAACCAAACATATAACAAAAGTAATTATCAGGCTTTAAGGCAAGGATAGTGAAATTCAAACCAACACCTACCACAGAGGCGGGGCATGAAGAACACAAAAATGTGAACACTTGTAGCACACTATTATAGTGTTGAAACCATATTCTTGCTTAACTTAACACAGTCTGATATATACATAAAATTAACTTGTATTTGTCTTTAAATTATTATGTAATCTATACATCAATCACTTTACTATTTCATTTATCAACTATTTTTTTCATTTTTGCTAGAAGATGTGGGACTGGGACATGTGGATGCGCCTACCTGAAGTCCGGAAAGGCAGAGAGTGTATTATCCCTGATGTTTCAAGAACTTACCATTTTGGTGCTTCTGGACTTAATATGAATTCCTACTTTCAGGATGTTTATTTCAAGAAACACTCTTTCAATACACAACCAAATGTTGAACTAAAAAATATAGACAGGTAAGACAGAAAATAACTATTTGATAGCAATCTTATTTGCGTAATGATATAAAACAAAAAGACAATTGCACTTAGCTTTAAGAAACTAATGATTTTAAACTTTCTTCATTTGACATTCTAGTATTGAAGAGCTCTGTATATCTCATTGTATAATTGGGTGTTACATTTGGGGGGAAAAATGGAAAGATGTTACTGTTTAACCCTAAATCCCTACAAAAAATAAAGAAAATCTCACAAGACTAAGTGCTTTAGCAGATATGATTGTTTAAGGAGGTTACTAAACAATTCTTTATACTTGAAGTAATGTATTAACTAATTTACAGACCACACCTTCCAAAGTAATTTTCCAAATATGATCAAGGATTTGGTTTGAGAAAGTAACCTACAGAGAAATTTGTCTTCAAATTAAAATAAAGGTTCCTCTCCCACTTAATTCAAAAGAATCTCCTTTGAGATTTTAGAAAATAATTAACTTTCTGGAGTAAAAAATTTCTGTGACAGTAATGGCTCAATGGATGATTAAAATATGAGGAGCAATCAAACAGTAAGTTGCACATAGTCATAAGTCAAAAAGTTTAACCAATCTGAAAGACAAAAATGCTTTTATTGAAAACTATTTACAAAATTATATTTTCTTTATAGACTACCAACAATTTTTTTCTTCATTTTTCTGCCCTCTGTACAAGTTTAAGCACCTTTCCCACAGATGCAATAACCTTTTTTCACACATGAATACTGCTAATCTCTTCACTCATATGAACTTTTCTTTGATTATGGTTGTAAATTATGAATCCAAGTCTCATAAACTATCACTGTGCAAAAAATGAATTTCCTTCATTCTCTAAATGATGCAAAAATATATGTGATGCTAAACAAATGACAGTTTTTGTGCTAATCTATCAGTAACTGAGGTGTCCACCTGGCTCAAACTGTTTGATACTCAAGATGCTGAGTTCTGCCAAAGGAAATACTCCTTTTCCCAGTGACTTCTTCAATTTTTATTTGCCATCGTAAGATTTTGTTAACACGTTTGATCTTCCACATGGTAATCATCCGTGATGTTGACGGAACCATTAATCAACATATTGCAGCACTTCCTGATGACTTACCATAAAATTACATTTTTACCATAAATTTCACATATCTTTTTTGTGAATTTACATGACTTAACACTTTTTCAATGATAAAAATTGAATGAAAACATGGATTTTGAAGTTGAATGATTCAACAGTAACTTTCCCTAATTACTGGCTAATAATTATTAATTACCAATAATCTCTATTGTTTTCGGAATTTATACACTAAGATTGAACTTCAAGCAGTTCAAAGAGTGTTGTCATCAAAATTTGTAACTTTGTACAACTTAATTTTTGATTGCCCATTGTATTACAACATAAAAGTCATAGTTAATTTACAGTTTCTGTCATCAATTTTAAATCAGAAACAACTGTAAAATTTTGATTGAGCATGAAGCAGATAGAATACTGTATTCTGGATATGGGTTAGTTATATGTGTTGTTCATAAAGCCATAAATTAGGTTCATTGCCATTTTTATAAATGATTTAATCTTTGTATCCCAAAATATCAAATTTATCCTATTTGTAGATAATATTAGCACAGGTACTGAAAATATTTGTAACTAACCTCAGAGCAAGTACTAAATAAAATGAATGTTTTGACAGCTGGCTCTAATGCCTTTATCAGGTCTACTGCTTCAGATATTGCTACCTGAAAATTACTACCTGGTTTAGTTACCTTTGGCACATAACCAATAATGTCTCAACAATATTTATCAAAAAACACCATTTTACACAGAGCGGCCTCAAGAAAATACTTGGAAAGACTGACCCTATTGAGGCATTGCTCGCCTTGCTGCAAAATTAACTCTAAGAAAGTTTCTGTAAGACTGACCAAAAGTAAGATGGCTGACCTCTATTTATCAAATCAATTGGCCTTGTGACATCAGCTGATAACTTCAAAAATCATATTCCTAATAGTAAAATACCTCATATTCCAATTTTGAAGTTGAATTTGTGAAATATATAAATTTCAGTTAGAGTCATTTTTCAAGAACAACCGATTTAATTGCCTCCATTCTCACTATGAAAACTCATGATGGAGAGAATTTTAAAGTGTATTTACTGTACGCGGAAAAATCTAGTTTCATAGATATTGAGATTGAAGACTTTCACGGCGTATCGATGAAATGTAGTCTTCACGGGTTTTCCGCCGTATGTTGTTGAAATGCGACAATGAGCTTTCGGCAGCTGACTCTGCCGCCATCTTCAGGTTGAATGTTGTGCAGGGAGAACCAGCGCTGCACGGGTGATGTCTGACCTCTGTGCACCCTTATAAGGCCTGGCCTCCCCCCACCCCTTGCTCCCTCCCGCGGCTGCCGTCTTGCGCACGTCATTGATTGGCTGGTGGAGCGACTGTCCTAGCCAACCCCAGCAAGCCGGAAACATTCTCCAGCGGCACCTCGCCTCCTCTATGATTGCAGGGTGAATGTTTCAGAAGGGACAGAGCCGGCTTCCACGCGTCACTGAGCCAAAGACCCGTGTCCCTGTTGACCGTGTTGTTGTCCAGCCATATTTCTATTGCTTCTTTGATGACTGACTCCCAGTAGAAGGAGCACTTGGCCAGTACCTTTACATTGCCCAAGTCCATTACGTGGCCATTTTCAATAACATGCTGGGCGACTGCAGATTTATCTATCTGGAACATGCAGATGTTGCGTTCATATTCGGCCACCCGAGCCTTGATAGTCCGGATCGACTGACCAATATAATTTTTGCCACACTGACATGGTATGCTGTAAACCCCTGGAGTCATCACCGTTGTCGCCAGTGGTCGCTGATCTTTTCATGGAAGAATTCGAAGACAAGGCGCTTGAAAGTTTCAGTCTTAAGCCGACTTCCTTCTATCGCTATGTGGACGATACCTTTGTTATTTGGCCACATGGCATTCAAAGTCTTTATAGATTCCTAGACCATCTTAACGGAATCCACCCAAATATCCGGTTCACGATGGAAATGGAGAAGAATGGCAGCCTGCCCTTCCTGGACATCTTGATCCAACGGAGACCAGACGGAAGCCTCTCACATAGTGTGTACCAAAAACCTACACACATGGACTGCTATTTACATACCACGAGTTTCCACCAACCAGCACAGAAGACCACCGTGCTCTGCACTTTGTTGCACAGGGTTAGGAAAATCTCCGACGCGGATACCCTTCCGTCCGAGCTTGAACATCTGCGCAATACTTTCAAGAGGAATGGTTATTCTGATCGGGAAATAGAGCGGGCGATTAAAAAGAAGAAAAACAAACACCCCCTAGACCCAGATGTCCAGCCTGAGGCCCTGGCCTTCATTCCATACTCAGGCAACATCTCGGGAAAAATAGGTAGGATTCTGGCGCGACATGGAATCAAGAGCATATTTCGTCCTCCTGCCAAGATACGAGACTACCTCCCGCCCGTGAAGAATGTCTTGGGATTGATGACTCCAGGGGTTTACAGCATACCATGTCAGTGTGGCAAAAATTATATTGGTCAGACGATCCGGACTATCAAGGCTCGGGTGGCCGAACATGAACGCAACATCCGCATGTTCCAGATAGATAAATCTGCAGTCGCCCAGCATGTTATTGAAAATGGCCACGTAATGGACTTCGGCAATGTAAAGGTACTGGCCAAGTGCTCCTTCTACTGGGAGTCAGTCATCAAAGAAGCAATTGAAATACGCCTGGACTACAACACGGTCAACAGGGACACGGGTCTTTGGCTCAGTGACGCGTGGAAGCCGGCTCTGTCCCTTCTGAAACATTCACCCTCCAATCACAGAGGTGGCGAGGCACCGCCGGAGAATGTTTCAGGCTTGCTGGGGTTGGCTAGGACAGTTGCTCCGCCAGCCAATCAACGACGTGCGCAAGACGGCAGCCGCGGAAGGGAGCGAGGGGAGGGGAGAGGCCAGGCCTTATAAGGGTGCGCGGAGGCCAGACATCACCAGTGCAGCGCTGATTCTCCCTGCACAACATTCAACCCGAAGATGGCAGCAGAGTCAGCTGCCGAAAGCTCGTTGTCGCATTTCAACAACATACGGCGGAAAACCCGTGAAGACTACATTTCATAGATATTTCATTTTTTGCTGTTTTAAGCCCACATGGTTGGAGGAAGCCAAACATAAGATTTGAAATAACAAGTTAAGGTAAAAGCCACATCAAATCTTTTATAACCAGCTGTAGTCAGTACAAAATTGACTAACTAGATATAGTATAAGTATGACTTTTAATTGAGGAAAAAAGTTAAAATCTAAAATAAATAAGCTAAAAGCAGGAAATTAATTTCAGGAGATAGATAAAATCAAGTGCCTCCTCGTGCTTGGTGTTAGCAGTACGCTTCAGTATGCCATAGTAGTATTTTCATCCTAGTAAGGGGGGTAGGGTGGAAGTTTGTTTTCTCTTGTGTGTGCTTAACTTGTAATGTTCAAGTGGAACTGTTAATCTGATTGCCTTATCCAAATTTTGACTCCTGGTACAGAACTTTTGAAAACAAACTTTTAAAAGAATATAATTTTTCATTGAACTCTAGAAATTGTGGACAGTCTACATCATTTCTCAATACGTTTCACGATTGGGGTACAAGTCAATCGTGTGGCGACCACGAAATCAAATAGTATAGGTTCCAGAGCCACTGGTCATAATTAAGGTAAGTATGGGTCATGTGGAGGCAAACCCCTAGCTTTACACTAGTTTGACATCACTATTGACACAGACCCCGGTTGACATAAAAAGATGATGTTGATTGGCATAGAAACACATGATTTATTATGATACAATGAATAGAAATTTTCGGGCAATGTTGTTCATCAGTAGGAAGGATGTTTACTTGGCTAGAGCATTTCAGGGACTAGGGTATTGGATGATTAATGTTGTAGATGAAAGAACTTTCCCCAAGGAACTGAGAAGAGATATTGGTTAGTAGAATTAACTAAATTAGCTGTAAGTGGTATTTCTGTGACTCTGTGGAGCAAGTTACACTTGTAGAGAGAGTAGCAGGAAAGTTGAGCAATTGGAAAGGAGGTTAGCTCCCATTTGGGAAATGTTTAGTGTCCAGGAATATGTTGATTTGTCATTTCTAATCATCCAAGCTATGAGACAATGGCATCATGACAAAAATTCCTTCTGTTCTGGGTGTATATCTAGTTTTAATATCATTGGTGTCATGTGTATATCCTATCCTGCTAGAGGATGGATGAGACTCTTTCCTGCTCTTTCTGCTTGTGGTCATTCAGCATTGTCCACAAGGGTACAGTAATGAGACAAATCTAAAGAATCAATTTCTCTCCATCTCTTTTCTTTTGGGGTGGGAAGTTGGGGTAGTAATTATATAAGTGTATATATACAGTTTTTTCCCTCTTTTATTTAATATCAATCAATAGACATGTAGGAGCTGTGTGTTCTGATCAAACTATTCCATAATTAAATGATCTTAACATAAAGACATTCAGTTGCTTCCCTTATTTTCATTCAATAATGAAGCATGGAATAATGTTTGGGGTCAATCAAATTTGTATTGAAAAGGTCTTGAGATTTCAGAAATATGTAATAAAAATTATAGGTTGGAATAATGCCTGCAACAGCTCATAGCAAAATATTTAGGCTGTAAAGGATCAAGTATTACAAAGTACATAGATTCACTAATGACTTTTGACACTATTTGAAGGAAACTGTAAGACAACAAGCTTCCAGTGGGGTTCTACACAAAGGCTTTGTCTTAACTCTGACTGCGTGTAAGCCTTGAATAGTCCAGTTATGACTCTGCTACAATATACAGGTCGCCACTTAGCTTTCTTTCTACCTCAAGCTAAGGAAAAGGTATAGTTAAATAATGTTTAAAAGTCCGTTGTTGTTGAACTCACTATATTACACAGTCGATAACTGAATAGGCAATCAAAGTCACAGAAGTAAAGTTTGCAAATTCGACTAACCGTTCGAGCCAAACCACACCCCTTATTTCACAGTACAACCTTTTAGTTGGAGAAATCTAATAAGAGTTAGTCACACGCTTCCATTGGTTAGCTAATGCCTGAATTTAAACAATCCCGAGTCCCCATATGGTGAAATACTATTTTACTTCAACATTATGATGAAATTGAATGAGCTAAGCTACATGTTGATGAGGCTACTGTCTCTCAAAGACTAACTGACTGCTACTGCTCGAGCCTACACCTTACCGCATGCACTGCTTCTCTGAAGACTCCGGGCAACAGACTGTGCTCACTGCTGCTGCGAACCAGGAAATTTCTGGTACTCAATGAGTGTGGGAAAATCCCAAACTTCCGTTTCAGATTGGCAGCTTCTGGAAGGCTGATCATATTCCAAATCGCATGTCAGAAAGGTTATGTCATAAAATTTTGACCTTGCAAATAAAATAATGCCTTCTCTCTGAAACTTTGATAATCGCTAGATCTGATAGCAAACGTCAACTTTGGTTATTATAAAAAATTTCGTAACTTTAATAGTTTAGCTGAAAATAAATAATTTAAATACGAACTTTCGCAAGACTACTCAAGGCAAATGCTGAAGGCCGATGCAATTCAAAATACTATCTTGAAAACTACAAAAACCTGATTTCTAGCTTGAATAAACATAGAAACTAACTGTAGAAATAAAATGCAATATTATCCAATCCAACTCACGGTTTTGAGAATAAAATTTTGACACAGTTACGAAATTTAGTAGATACCTGACAAAACGTTTAGTAATTACATTAATACAATCCTCACAAAGAACTTAAGCCATTAACTATGAATTAGTAAGTTAGTTATTCTCTTACCCAAGTTTCCAACAACCCACTATTCATTATCAGACATTTATGATATATAAGATACAAGAGAAAATTAAAGGATTTATTATTTGATACTACTATTTATGTCACTGATGCATAACTGTTTTTGTATGAAGCATGTGGATAATGTTCTAGGACTTGTTAATGTTTCTTATAACATTTATAAATGATTGAAGTGAGATTAATATAAATATGTATGATATGTAGGACAATAATGTGATTTCAGGTAGAAGAAAATAAAGTCAGGTTTTCCAACATTGCTAATCATTAACATTATATAATTCAAATTAAAATGAAAGTAAGGATAGAGAAAGGAACAATCCCTTTCCAAAAATGATTCCAGAATGGTGTCTGCACATGAAAAATATGGATGGAGACACACACAAACACACACACACACACACACACACACACACACAAAACATCAACATTTTGGGGTGTAAAACTTTCATTAGCAGAAGAGCACAATGTGTATAGCATGGGAGTCCATTTCATTTTATACTTCTGAAGAGTGAATTTTTTAATGGTTGTTCTCAAACAGAAATAACCTCTTAAATATGGCACATGTAGGAGTGCTGTATATCTGTAGATGCTTTTTGTGGCAGCCATCTCTTGGTTCATTCTTAATCTAACTCTACTTTAACCATTTTTTTATTTTCTTACTTTTTTGGTCTATAATAAAAAATAAGATACAATTTAAAAATTATTTCATATAATGTTTATAAAATATTCATTGACTTCACATGGTTAGTCTAGTGTACTGATTTCTCCAAACAATATTTTGTGTGGATGTTATCTCAAGTGATCATCAAGTGTAATGACATTAGACAGTGACTGTATTTTATTAAGATAGGTACAGAGTAAAATTTCCCAGTTTGACCACTGTCATGATCTCAAATCAAGTAACTTGCACTGAAAGAGGCCCAGTGTAATATTTCTAAAAAGTGGAAGAAGATGGGAAAAACAAGGTAATTCCTTCATGTCTGAATTTCTTGCCTGGTATGGTGATATTTTCAGTTTTGCTTTTTGTTTCTAGTGTCAAGAAAGAGCATTATGAAGAAGTGATAATAGAGATGATAAAAAGGGCAAACATATTGGATCACAGTAAATCACCATGTGAAGAGAACTTCATTCCTGAGAAGAAGGTTAGCATCAAAATCATTTACCATTTTCAGTTCAATGTATATTCTCTATTTGAACTTTTGCTAATAGTAAAATGAAATAAAGGCTCTGTGATATAGTAACATTCATAGACACAGCTTATTATTTCAGTTTTGTGTTCATGTATACATACACTTAGTCTCAGAAGGCATCAGCAAAATAATTATTTGTTTAATTTATAAAAATGGAGTCTTAGAAGCATAATTTCTATTCATAATATGCAATGGCCAATGTAACACTGTAAGCCAATTGAGGCAGTTCTCAAGACTGCAGGTATTCATTAATCACTGAATTTCAAAGTGCTCACTTAGGTCAGAGCACCCAAATTCACTGCAGAATGAACCTGTCTCCTGATCAACATCTCATTATTTTCAATCTAAACTAAAATGATCAGGCATTTTTTTAGAAGCCATTTTAGTGTTTTATTGGAGCCAATACTCATATTTATATAGAAGATGTAGTTTTCATATTTGAAACTATTTCTCTATTTTACTTGAAGTTTGAATAATATGGCTATATTTTTAGTGCTTACCTACACATTCAAATGGCAGGAAAAAAAATAAATGATTTTGTACATGTGAATTACAGTTTTTGCTTCTCACTCTCTTAGATTCTGAAGAACCACTACACAAATATTAACCCTGTGCACTTCAGATTTATTACTGATTGTGCATTTGCAGTTTATGGAATCAATAACAATGAGGTTATCAGAACATAAGATCTAGGATGAGAATTTAGTAGATGTTATCCTAAAATTAGAAGGAAAACAGTTTGCAGATAATTTATATATATAAACAGAATTTACCTTAATTGATTTTGAAAAGCCACTAAAAATCTAAACCTAAATCTAACCAGCTTGACACTTGTAGCCCTAGTTCTAGACCAATACTTTGTTTTTATACTTTGTATTTGCTTTTTGCCTGCTTCAAGTTTATGTGTGTATACATATTTTCATACCTCTCTACCTCCTGTGAAAAATATAACCAACAATTTAAAAAAAAAAAAAAATTGTTACTGAGAATGTTGCTTTGTTTTTGAAGAATGTGCCACCATTAGTGATTTTCAAATTTCAAAAAGTTTACAGTGAATTGCTCTGGAAATAAAGCCTATCTCGAGAAATTATTTTCAGTATTTGATTCTCTGGTTTCCATTTCATTGTTCAAAAGTGTTTTTATTCCCTGACTTTTGTTACTTTGACTGTGATGATTAATGTAAGCTGGAAACATGTAAAGTTAAATGCAATTTGTTTAGAAATTCATCTCAAGCTTGATTAACTGTACAGAACTGCTTGAAATTTCAGTACAAGTTACAGGAAGTATTTAAGTTTGTATTAAAATATCGGCTGATATCAAAAAATGCTTTAAATGTATTGTTATTGGTGTTTGAAACTGCCAGTTTGTTTGCCTGAATTTTACTTTTTTATTTTAAACTGCCTGAAACTATTGATCATGTGTTATTTACTACAAAATTTAGTTCCTAATGGTTGATTACTATTATAAATGCTCTTTACCACATCGACAAATGTTGTAAAATGGTGATATTATCTCATAAAAATGTTTAGTGCTTAAGAAGCTGGAGTATTAATGATTGCAGTGATTTAAGTAAGTTTAAAGGATACTTTTTATCATTGAAAGTTTATTTAAGGCTGTTATTATGTGTTTAGTTAGTTTTATATTTTAAATCACCCAGTAAGTGGCAATAGGCTTCGGTATCAGCTTCTGTCAGATGCCCGTTCCCCATGTCTCGTAGCAAAAAGGTTAGAATTTAACAAATTCTAAGGTGGCTTACGTGCACTTAGTTTATTAACTTGCCCATTGCACTTTGTAATATACTCCACCACTATTGCTCTGGGCCTTCTTTAGCCTTCTGGAGGTCTTGCTCACTTTAGGAAAATGGGATGCCTACGACTATGACAGAGGACTATTTTATTAAAACAGACAAGAGGAGTTCTACACAAGCAAAATACTAGATTTACTCAACTGTTATTTTTATTTCTTTGTAGTCACATTAAATGAACAGGTGATTGCAATATAATCTGGGAAAGTAACTCTTTTAGCATTCACTATACGCAGGTTAGTGCTTAAAAATCTATGTTGATTCAGGAGGTTGTCACATACCCTTACTTATGTCAGTATACTTACAAAAACAGTTCAAAGGGTCCTTAACACGCCTAAAACCAATAGCAGATCATTTTAGAAGCATTTTCCAGTAGTTTGAGAGTCCGAAAACATGTTACTAAGGAGAGTTTGAGCTATTCTGTAAGTTTTCGAAAATACTATAAAGAAATTTAAACATTTTTAGAAGCCTTTTTGCAACATTCATTCTCAGAGGTGTAAATTGAGATGACAATTCAAATTAGATCCAACACCTGCATTTTAGAAAATTATATTAAGGAAATATCATGAAATTGGTGATCTTGCAAGCTCATGGAAATTATTGCACAAGTAACTTTTTACTTTTTTCACCTAATTTTCAAGGTACAGCTAAGATTCAGAGCTCAAAATGTTCAGCATGAGATAATACACGACATACGAAAAGATAGAGTCAATAAGTAAAAAGAAAGTATGTTTTTTAGACAAAATAAGAGATTTTGCTGACTGCAATTCAACATATTTGCAGACATGCAGATCTGAGGGCATAGAAAAGACATTTACATTAAAGAGAAGCTTTCACTGAACACATGGAGTAATTTTCGTAAAGATTCCAACCATATATAAGCCGTAATAGGGAAATTAAGGTTTGAACATAATTGCTGCTATTAAGCATTATTTTGGAAACAAAGGATTGGCATTATGGGAAATAGATAATGAGGAAATAATATTACCATCAGATAGAGAATTGAATTTAGTAAAGTTTGAGATACATTACAGATCGGTAGCACTCGTATATTTGGAGATAATGAACATACAACTTTTTTACTGACTTTGCACTTATAGTCAAAGTCGATTTTCACCATCAAATACATTTGGGATCTAGACGTGTTATATGTCAAAAGTTGAGGAAATTTTTATAGAATATTTTGATAACAGAATCATTTCACAGACTAACAAATTGTAGGAATGGTGACAGAGTAAAGCTTTTACGACTTTAACTCGAAATACATAAATCCTAGGAGAAAACTTGTCATAACTAAAACCGACATTTAAAATATGCTTCATAACATATCAAAATTTCAGACTTATCCGAATAAAAATAAGGTTTCCCTTTGTCAAAACAAGCGTCTGCTGAGTCAGCTGACCCAATATGAATATAAGGAGCCTCCGCTAGCCTATGCTGGTACCGAGTTAATGTAAGAACTTTTGAAAAAAATATAATTTGGAATTAATTAAGAAGTCAGAAGTTGTATCCTAAGAACATACCTTTATCCCTTGGGGTAATTATGGGGGATTGGTGACCGTAAATAGAATCACTTAAGGGTACCAGACACGATCATAACTAAGACAAGCTGCTGTAAGCTACAATCCCGAGCAAGCAAGTTGTTTTACAAGGTACCCTTCTAACTATGAGAAAAGAAAAATATTCAATCACTTCTTCAATATGTTTTTGAACACATAAGGTTCTACAGACATCAGTGACAAACTGTTAAATCTTTCTTGAAGCACTGTATTTTTAATTCATTTTTTATTCTTTTCAATTTGAATAAAAATCCTTTCCCTCTGCATTTACTTTTTATCATGCTTAAAAATGTTCTCAATGCAATTTAAACTTTTTGAAATGCATCTTCAATTTTGTTTTCTTTCAAGAGATTATATATTAATGAAATACTATTAGTATCTTCATTTTCACTAGGCTGAACAATTTTCAAGTATTCCATTAAATACAGACATTAACATTTTCAACTCTTTCTCATAAATATCTTCATAATAATTTCATCATATAGTTGTCAACTCTTTGGAATTCAGTGTTTCCAAATGAAGTCAAAAATAAAATTGATGATTAATGTTCTTGTACGAACTCAATCGCTGTTTTAGATGCTCGCTCAGGGTACCAATCATGGGAAGAAGGTTTATACCAGAAAATACTTGGCATGAGTTTGTACCTCTTGTTCTTTGAAATAGAGGCTTGTAGTCAAGATTCTGAATATTTGTCTTTGACAGACAATTCAAAGAAATCAAAATTATTTCTGAGGTTACTAATAAAATCATCAAGTAAAAAAATTAGTTACAATATCCGTTGTTATTGTTTATTTCTGAACATGATTACTTCTTTTGTCTATTCTTCCAAAAATGGAGCTCCAAATTTCAGGAAGTATAAAATATTCCCATTTTTCTGGACAGACACCAAAGCTTCTATAATTTGTTTATGACCTTCTTGCAAGGTGCTCACTGTATTAGCTTTCTCAGACCATCTGGTTTGTGAAATACTTTTAACAACTTTTTATGGACTACAAACTAAGAGAATGGTGGAACAGAGGGAGGTGTGAAAGACTGTCACTGTGCATGGACCTGCTGAATAGCAGAAAATCCTTGATGATGATGATTTTGGCCCTAAATGTACTGTCAATATATTCCATTGGTGGGTAGATCCAAAATAAATGTTGTACAGTTTCTAAGCCATTTGAAAATAGCTTGTTGCCACTGATATGCACCCAGTGGAATGAACACGTACCAAGTTTAGAGAGTGTCCGGCTTTTGGCACAAAGGTAGCAAATTCACATATCTGCTTGATTTTTGCTTGTAGACCAGTATTTCCCAAGCATATTTGAAATATTTTTTTAGCTTTATCCTCTGCAATATGTTATGTGACTATCATAATCAGTTTGGTTTAAAAAAACATGTTACAAAAGAAGCAATTCTTGCTTTTAGATTAATACTTGAATGGCTGATTGAGGAAAACAAAGATTCTTTTATTGAATTTATTCAAAATTTTAAGGAAGTCAGGTCTAAAATATCAAGACAGAAGAATACTTTATATAAGACTTAAGTTGCTATAATATAAGTAGGGAATCATGAGACACATGCATTAATTAAAAAGTGTGTGAGACAAGGTTGTAGCCTATCCCCATTAATAACAATAATGATGAATGAAGTGAAAGATAAATTCGCAAGTGGCACAAGTATTCAAGGACAAAAAACCAATATGCTATGATTTGCTGATGACATTGTCTTGATTGCAGGAAAAGCTAAGGATATTGAGAAGTTACTAAATGGCAAGAACACTGAAGGAAGATTTCGGACTAAATGTAAATCAAAGCAAGACAGAAGTGATGAAATGTAGCAGAAATGATGTCAATAATAGTAGATTAAATAAATAAAAAACAGGATTAGATGCGATATGAGACATAAGTAACTGGTTCAGTGAAAGCGTTAGGGACAATGAATCAGAAACGGGAGGGTCTAATTCGGAGAAAGAGCCTAACAACACAACTTGAAATGAAGATGTTAAAAAATTTGAAATTCATCCTGAGGAAATCATGAAGGAAATAAGAAAGATGAAAAAACATAAAGGGGCTGGTGAAGATAATATTACTACAGATATCTTAAAGATAGCCAGATGTGACATTGTACCTTATCTTGAAATATTATTTAAATTGAGTCTGGATACTTGCTGCTTACTAAAGGACTGGAAAAGTGCTATTGTAGTACCAGTACATAAAGGAGGGGTGAGAAATAGAGTTGATAATTACAGTCCAATCAGTTTGACATCAGTGGTAGGTAAATTAATGGAAAGATTGATATGCAACCACATCAGAAATATATGTGAGGAACGTAAGTGGTTTTCAAGCAGGCAACATTGGTTCAGGCAAGGATATTAATGCGAATCTCAGTTGGTGGGATATATGCAAGATATTTCAGATGAAATGGGCAAGGGAGGTCAAATTGATAGTGTAGCATTAGATCTGTCAAAGGCATTTGACAGAGTGAGCCATACAACGGTAGTATATTAGGCAAAAACCATTGGAGTGGATGAGAAAGTGATTTGCTGGATAGAAGAATTAAAAAAAAAAAAAAAAATAGAAAACAGAAAGTTAGGGTAGGAAGTGCCGTATCAGAGGAAGTGGAAGTAAAAATGGGAGTGTCACAGGGTAGCGTATTAGGACCATTGCTATTCATTATTCTAATGAATAATTGTGTTGGTTGTTTACTATCTGAGATTAGATTGTTTGCAGATGACATAATGCTATATAAAAGGATAAAAATGATGGAGGATTGTAAACAGTTGCAGCGTGATCTGGACAGGATATCTAGTTGGGTTGGGAAACATGGGATGAAGATAAATGCAAAGAAGAGTCAGCTTATTAGATACACAAATAAAAAACAAAATGTTGATTATGATTATAAGGTGGGGAAACAATTGCTTGCTGAAGACTTGAAATGTAAATATCTTGGCATTACATTTGATATCAAGCTTAACTGGGCAGGACACATTCGACAGGTGGTAGGAAAAGGTTTAAAAATTCTGCACTTGTTGGAGAGAGTGATGAGGGGATGTACGAGAGAAGTAGAGGAATTGGGTTACAAAACTTTGGTCAGACCATTGCTTGAATATGGTAGTGTAGTATGGGACCCTCATTTTACGTATCAAATACAGGAGTTGGAGAGGGTACAAAAAAGGGCTGCTAGATTTGTTTCTGGAAATTATCGCAGAATGCAATCGGTGACGGATATGATAAAGGAGCTGGAATGGGATTCATTGCAAGACAGGAGGAGGATGAGGGGGGTCATGAGAGTGTACAGGGCATATACGGGTGATGAGGCATGATAAGATATTGCAATAGGTATGAAAGTAGTGCATGGAAGGGAAAAGATGACCATGACCACAAGCTGGCACTCGATTTCAGGCACAAGGGTGTGGGAAGATTCTCTTTTTTAGGTACCGTTTTCGGTAAATTATTCATCATTTTTCTTGGTAACTCATTCCAATCCCTGACACCCTTACCTAAAAAGATATAATTTGTAAAGGGCAAATGTAGGTGGGTGCAGTAGAGGGGGAAGATGGGGGTGTAGGGAAATTGCCACCAGAGCCTGTGCTCCAATGCAATTAAATTAAATTAAGTGAATTCTGCTACTTGGGAAGTAACATTAAAACTGATGGCCAAAGCAGGAATGATGTTAAATGCAGAATAGCATTTCATGAAAAATAGAAATCTTTTAGTTTCTAATATTGATCAAGGACTTAGAATAAACTTCTTAAAACCCTATGTGTGGAGCACAGAACTTTATGGTAATGAAACATGGATTTTAGGAATTCCTGAAAGAAGAAAAATTGAAGCTTTTGAAATATGGTGCTATAGAAGGATGCTGAAAACTTGGTTGACAGTTAAAGTATGAAATGACCGAGTTTTGGAAATAATAGGTGGGAAAAAAAGTTTGTGGAAGAGGTTTGCAGAAAGAAGAAACAGGATGGCAGTTCATATTTTGAGTCATGAAAGATTAGTTAATTTGTTAGTGGAGAGACCAATCGAAGGTACGAACTGTAGACAAAGACAGAGATTAGAATATATGCAGCAGATAATTGAAGACATAGGGTGTAAGGGGTATGCTGAGATAAAGGGCTTAGCACAAAATAGGAAGGGTCGAAAGACTTATGACAGTAAAAAAAAGAATTGAACCTGTTTTTTTTTCAATTGCAACAATAAACTCATTACAGACATTTACTAATAAATGAGAAATGTTTCATTTTCAATTTTTTTTTTTAAAAGAGATCTGCAAGAAATTGATCAAATTCACTCAATAACTGCACACATCCCAAATAATTTCCATTGTTGGGAGGTCCAAGGATTTCATTGTCACCATGAAACAGAAGCCCACTTGATGCCAAAAATTTTATAAGTGCAACAATTCATTTAAGTACATTTCTCAATTAATCCACTTCTTTTTGATGTTGAGATAACAATTAAGTATCTACTGCACCAATTGCTTTACTTTGTGCCAGATAAGTCATCATAGATTGCCTATGTACTGGGCTATTTTCATGTGTTAAAATTATGTGATTAATGTACTTCTCCAAAGATGATTACAGCAACCATTTTCTTTTGAAACTTTCATTGTTCTTCA
This sequence comes from Vandiemenella viatica, assembly GCA_031002005.1. NCBI lineage: Eukaryota > Metazoa > Arthropoda > Insecta > Orthoptera > Morabidae > Vandiemenella > Vandiemenella viatica. The sequence continues at coordinate 164,955,880 of CM061921.1, forward strand.
ATTCATGATTAAATAATGCTTTACTAAAATACCTAGTTACTGATTTACTATCTGTTTCTTTGTAGGCTCTGGATGACTCAGAAAAGTTAGTCTTTATTTTGAAAATTGTTATAAATCCAAACTTTGTGGTTTTTTACTGCAAAATCTTCATGAAAGTAACTGGCAGTATGGTGTCTAATGTTTTCTGGGTAGGAATACTGTTTTTGTTCAACTTAAACAGTTGTCATTGAAGTCACCAAAACTGTTGCAATTTCACAATAGGGACAGTGTAATTCTGCACATTCTGATTCAGTCTCTTTTCCTATATTGATAAAAGTTAGTTTAAAACAAGAAGATTCTGAAGTTCTCACAATTTGCTGTCTACACTACTCAACATGTGGAAGGTTCATTATTTGATTGTTACTTACCATGTATAATATTAAATTAATTTTCATAGCTTTTCAATTACTTCTTTCTAATGTACAGCTTTCTATCCTTTTTTCAGATCCACTAGGCTTATAGTGACAATTAAAATATTTGGTATTTTAATTGAGTATTTATTATATTTATATACTGAACTGTAAGCACCTTAGAATTTTGTTAAATTCTACATTGTTTGGCTATAAGGCATAGGGAAGGGAGTAAGCCTTCCAGAAATTGTAAAATCATTAACCTTGTTACTACAGCATATGGGAGGAGCGATTCATATAGAAGCTAATACTGCAGCTCATTTCAGAGCAGAAAGCGTTTCAAAGGCAGAAACCCAATTAAACATAGAATAATAGCCCTAAATAAACAGTTAATAATAGCAAATAGTTTGTAAACTTAACTAAATCAGTGAAATCCTTAATTATTCAACTTGTAAACAATCAATTTTGGTTACGTGACCATATCGTTATTTCTCAACACTTTTTTCGGTGCAGTAAAGTATTTTTATAATAATAATAAACCGAAAGAAAGTAAAATTCACTAAAAACCAATAGTTTCAGGCCGTATAAATAAAGAAAACAATTTTAAAACTTCGTAGAACATACTCGCATTGTTAACACACCATTAATAACAAGTTTTCAGTAATTTTTGGAGCTAACAAGTAAATTATAAGTAATAATAGAGATCGCTGCATAACATATAAATGTTTTAAAACATTCCACACAGTTTAATAAACACTAGATAAGTTTAAACAAAATTAAGTCTTGAAGGAAAATGTGGCAACTTCCAAATTAGATTGTGAACCTCTTAGATCATCTAAATAAACAAAATCACTTTTAAAATGAATAATAAAATTAAAGGAAAATACTGAAGCCAACAAACTCTTGATATAAATAGTAAGTAAGAAAAAATAAGTTTGGCACAACGACAAATTTCATCACCCATCACCTCAAATTTCGAAGGTCACTAAATTTTAAGGTACTTCACGTATCAAAATTCTAAATAGCTCCTCGGAAAGTGCAGAAATGAGAGAACACTCTAGTAAGGGTTTAAATAAAATATTCTAAAATTTTTTACAAGTTAAAACAATAGACAGGAAGTAGAGAAACTAGTCAAAATAACAGTACCATTTTATCTAACAGAATTAAAGTTTTGTGGTGATTTGAGAAACTTTAGAGCCATAGTCCCCATAACAAGAAACTATCCTGAGAAGTCACTCTATACACTGTGAATTTTCGAGGGCTCTGCGTTAAAATATTTTCATTTAGCTATTTTTGATGTACGTAGTAAAGATGCTAATCTATAAAAGAGCCTGTGGGCCTGACATTTTGTCTTTTGTCGGGGAAGCGTTGGTGTGTTAAGATGTATCAGTTACAATCACGCGGCGAGTCGCAAGGGTCGATGGCATAGCTGAACCAGGAAGTGAAAAAGTACAGCATGGTATAATTGCCATATTGAGTTCTGAGCGGTGGCGCGCGTGTGAATATGTAACTTTAAAATTTTCTGCTTGGGGTTTGTTTGGTCTGTTCTGGCTTCATAATCGGTAATTTTTGTGTGAAGAATAGTCCGATTACGTATACCAACTGTAATCTGTGAATTTCAGTGAACTTTGAAGAATAGAGTAACTTGATTATTTGAATAGTACAGTCTTTCGCTTTTACAACATTACCTTTCTCTCCTAAGGTTAAATAGGATTGTGGCGACCAATATTACTTTACAGTTGGACTATCCAAGGTACACCACGGTTAATAGTTTGAACGTTTTAATTTTCTTTATCAGACAAAGTGCAAGTGGAGGGTTTAATTTAATAGTTGGGGGTTAGACCTGATATCCTAACCCCCAGTATCAGGTTTTGCCCTTGCAGAACATGGTTGCGAACTAAAACCAAATGAATGAATGACGATTTAATTTTCAGTCCTAAAAGAAAAGAAAGCGCACATGAAAGGGAAATCCTGGCTGACTGAATGTCATGTTCCTAGGGGAAGTCCTGAACTTCAAGTCAGTTTACTTGGGTGGTTTCATTCAGTTTTATGTTGTTATTACCTATATAAAACTTAAAAATAATTTACGGGAATCCCCATATAGGTAGGCAGTCAGACAGAGTTGCCAGTGTTAGGTCCTTCGTTCATTAGAATAAGAAAAAAGCAAATAAGTAAGTAGGTATTATAGACAGCAATTATTATTTGGTTGTCATAAAATAAATATATTTATTAACCAACTTCAAAAAAAGGAGGAGGTTCTCAATTCGTGAGAATTTTTTTATGTATGTTCAATGATATCCTCACCAATTTTGAACCAATTGAAACGAAAGTTTTTTAGTGGATGGGGTACACCTCCAAAATGGTCCCATATGAATTTCATTGAGAAACCACTCCCTCTACCCCTCCTTTACACCCCTTAATTTTTGTACAAACCCACATTTTTATCCGATTTTTATGGAACTTTGGACATGTATATTCAAAAATAAAGAGAAAAATACTGTCAACTTTTGGTTTGAAAAAAACTGAACCCCTCTCTCCCTATGCACCCCCTTAAATGTTGTCAATGTTCTTTATACAAAGCTACAGTCGACACCATTCAACTGATCACCATTGAAGTTGGCAATTACATGTAATTTTTCAAGGAGAAGTTTTCTGACCAAAAGAAATAAAAAACTGCCCATCTCCCCATTTACACCCCTTAATTTTATACAAACCTACATTTCTTATCTGATTTTAATTAAACTATAAACTTGTATACTTTAAAATATAGAGAAAAATCCTGTCAACATTTGGTCTGCCTAAGCTCAACGCCTCTCCCTCCTTCCACCCCCATAATTTGTGTCATTGTTTTTTTCAAAATGCTACAGTCAACACCGTTTGACTGATTAACATGAAAGTTGGTGCTTATATGTATTTTTTCAAGAAGAAAGTTTCTGACCAAAAAATCCAAAAACCACCCCCCTCTCCCCATTAAACCGCTTAATTTTTATAGAAACATACAGTTTTTTTCCAGTTTAGATAGAACATAGCACACTTATACTATAAAACAAAGGGAAAAATGATGTCAACTTTTGGTCTGCAAAAACTGAACCCCTCTCCCCGTTTCCACCCCCTTGATTTTCTATTTCAAAAGCTACAGTTGACACCAATTGACCAATCTTTATGAATTTGGCACATATATGTATTTTTTATGGAGACAATTTCTGACCAAAAAATCCAAAAACTAACTAGCTCCCATTTGACACCCCTTAATTTTTGTACAAACCTACATTTTAATCCGATTTCGTTGGATCTTCGCATGTGTATACTTTAAAATAAAGAGAGAAAGAAAAATACTGTCCACATTACTTTCAAAAAAATGCAAACTCTTTAATTACTGTCAATGTTCTTTATATAAAGCTACAGTTTCTATCTGATTTTTAAGGAAGTATGCAAATGTATACTTCAAAACAAACAGAAAAATACTGTCTACATCTTGTTTAGAGAAGCCAAACCCCTCTCCCCCCTTTCCATTCCCTTAATCTATTTAAAGTTACAGTTTCTATCTGATTCTGAAGGATATTTGCACACATATACTTTAAAATATACAGAACTCTTGTGTTTAAATTTGTTTTCAGAAGCCCAGCCCCTCATCCATTCTACTCCCACACCTCCTAAGTTCCTATTTTCTTTATAGATACCCAGCAGAAGCCCAGCCCCTCTTCCCTTCTACTCCCACCTCTCCTAATTTCCTATTTTCTTTATAGATACCGGTACCCAGAGTTTTTATCAGATTTCGATGGAACACTGCACATGTATATTTAAAAATAAAGAGAAACTTAGTATCTACATTCTGTTTACAAAACCCCACTGCTCACTCCCTTACCCAGTTTAATTTTTGCAAATGTTCATTACACAAAGTTTTTATCTGGTTTTGATGGAACTTTGCATATGTATACTTTAAAACAAAAAGAAAAATACTGTCCACACTAGCTTTACAAAAACCAATCTATTCTTTGCCTCTACTCCCCTTAATTGTTTTTTATGCATACCTACAGTTTTTATCTGATGTTGATAGAAATTTACACATGTATACTTTAAATAAATCAGAAAAGACCATCTACATTTGGTATACAAAAGCCCAATGTCTCTTTCCCTTTAATCCAACCTCTTTTCATTTCCAATATTCTTTACAATAATCCAAAGTTTAAAATCCTGTCAGAATCAATTATGCTATTTTTAAGTCATGGCAGAATATTCACCTCATATTTCAACCCCAAGCTATCATGTTGTGAAAACCAAGCATGGTGGTGTAACGATTAGCGTTCTGGCCTTGCATTCGGGAGGACAATGGTTCGAATCCCCGTCCGGGCATCCAGATTTTGGTTTTCCATGGTTTCCCAAATCACTCCAGGCAAATGCCAGGATGCTTCCTTCAAAAGGTCATGGCCGAATTCCTTCCCATTCCTTGCCCCCCATCCTACATTAAGCAGTTGAAAAAAATGTAACCTGAGATGCCTTGACACAGCATCCAATTCATGTCCTTCTGGAAGTAGTTGTTGGGGTATATAAAGACAGATTTTTTTTTTTTTTTTTTTGAGAGTGCAATAGATTTAAGCACTGAGCTACCAGCAAGTTTTCAAAATGAGAACTGCTGCGGCATATTTAAATACAAAACAAACTATAATACCACCAAAAATATAAAAATAAAATAATTGTTAAAAAAAAAACATAAAAACCGCCTTCAAAAAAAGCACACACAAAATTTTAAAATAATTTTATACCTTGCTTAGAAGAGTCGGTGCCAGCCAAAACAAGAAAAACAAAAAGATAAAAATAATAATGAAAAAGAATAATACATAAAAATCATGTTACTACCTTCCTAAAATTAATGTTAGAACCATATTTCAACTAAAATGAAACATTCAGATGATACGCCGATATTATGCTAACTGTAATGCCTTTACTGCATGATGCAGCCTACCAACTGACACTGTAGCTCCAGAGATATGCCTTGATGACCAACGAGGCCAAACCACAGATTAAAATACTGTCTAATTTGTTTTCCTAAACTGTCTTCCCCAATAACGATATATGCCTTACTACACGTTGTAAAATATTTTGAATTTTTGTTCGTACTCCCAGTTTCGCCTCTAACACCAAATGAAGTTCTGTAATCTTCGCGATGTGACAGCTGGCACCAACTACAAAAATAACTAATTAATGTAAAAATTTCAATAAGAGTAATGTAAAATATTGTCCATTTAGATTTACTTTCTTCTAAGCAAAGTATAAAATTATTTTAAAATTTTTAGTGTGCTTTTTTTTAAGGCAGTTTTTATGTTTTTTAAACAATTATTTTATCAGTAATATTGGTGATCTGCCCGGAACTAGGGGGCTCCCTATTAATTGTGAGGCCCTGGACATTTGCCAAGAGTGGCCAATGGAAAAGAGGGGCCCACTGTTGCTCAAACTGCTACCACAGTTTATTATTTTAGTTCCTACTAAATAGTACCTATCCCATTCATTTGGATACCTTGCACTCTGAATTAAGACTATGTTCAGTAAAATAGTGTTACTGTATGCTAAAGTAAGTTCAAAATAAAAATGTTTGCTTGCTTTTCTCATAACTTACATTCTATACGTGATTCAAATGTTTTAGTATTTTTTCTTTAAAGTGCAAGATATATTCCACATTGAAAATTAATTTCAGCTTCCGGGATATCAAAAATAGCAAAAAAGTAACAATATTTACTGATGCTTACTATTTCATAGACCAATCAAAGAAATTGAGAAAATATCCTATTTTTACTTGACAAGCTAAAAATGATACCCTAAACATCGAGTCGAAAAAAAATATTTTTACCACATTTTCTTGTATGCAACCCCTTAATATTACAATTAAAAATTGTTTTGGATCAGTGTAGCATGTAATATGTTACAAAGATAATTATAAACAAATGTAATTAATAGGGGCGTAGCTACTATGCGGCTAGGCAGTGCAGTGCACCGGGGCCCCTATGCTCAGGGGGCCCCCAAGCATACCTCTGAGAGCTCCCAAGCACAGTTCAGAGGCCCACGAACCTTCATGTGAAACGGGCGACCTTTTTTTTTTTTTTTAAGCTCTACAGCAGTCGTCTAAGGGGCCCCCTGAGACACAGGAAGCCTCTCACTAAGGGCCCTCTCACTGATCAGGGGGGCCCCCAACCACTGCTCAGGGGGCCCCTAAGCACAACTCAAGGGCCCCATCCTCAGCTCAGGGGGCCCTTACCAGAAACACAAAGTGAAAAAAAGGTTGCCCATTTATCCTGAGGGTCCAAAATAAATTTTTTGCACCGGGGCCCTTGTTGACCTAGCTACGCCACTGATAATTAATACTGTTGTGACTATACCAGCACAACTCTCCAATCTATCAATGTCGCCTTGTTGCATGGCCTCCATATTCTGTAATTTGAATCCAAAATAGAAGGTTGTGAAATCATTAGGTTATTCAGTTTACCTGTAATAACAAACCAGTTTCCTATAATTTGGCAAATTTTATTATTAATTAACCTTATTCCCTTACTTTCTGAAGATTAAAAAAAACACGCATACATACAATACAATAAATACTCTTCCACATACCACTGTCACCACTAAAATTTATAAAATCAGCCAAACTCAAAGAACCTTGACTTTGCTACCTACAATATCTTCAATGTAGATCCCTAAACAAAAACTTCTAATTCCCTACATACTTTTCCTTCTGACTACTAAGATTCTTCTATAAGGTACTAATGAGGCCTGATAAAAAAATCATCAGAATTTTTTAATTTAGCGGGATTCATGAACATTATTTTCAATTTTGTTTATTTTGTTTGTACACTTTTTCCTGAAGTATATTGCAATTGGCAACCATTTTGAATGTTTGGTTTATTTTCGAGAGTTGAAAAGGTTAAGTTGTTTATGCGTTCTTGGCGATTTTGTACTTTCTAAAAAAAATTGATCAAAGAAATTGTAAAAAAAAAATTGCAGAACCATATTTGAAATGTTAACAGTAGCATTTAGCAGATCTACTATTGGTAAAACAAAACTTTAAAAGTGATACAATTGTTTCAAAGTGGGCCATGAAAACATTGAAGAACACAAATGCCCTGGACACCCTAACACATCAACAATCGATGACCACATCCAACAAGTGAAAAAATGATTCTTGAAAGTCACCATATTACTATTAGAGAGGTTGCTAAAGTTGTTGGAATATCATTTGGATCAGGCCAAGCAATGTTTTGTATGCTTTGGGCATAAAATGTGTGACAGCAAAGTTTGTTCCAAAATTGCTGAATTTTGACCAAAAACAACATCGTGTAGATGACATCTTTAAGGAATTGCTGAATAAAGTCAACAATGCTCTAGATCATCTTAAAACGCTCATGGATTTTTGGATATGGCATCAAGAGGAAGGCCCAATTGTTTCAATGAAAGCTGTATGAAGAGCCAATACCAAAATAAAATTAACAAGTTTGATAAAATGTGAAGGTTCTCTTCAATGTTTTCTTGGATTTCAATGGCACTGTGCATCATGTGTTCCTGCCAACTGGTATTACTTTTAATAAGCAATACTAGCTGGATGTTATGCGCCATCTGCAAGAAGCACTCTGTTGAAAACACCCAGAATTGTGGCAAAACTACTCATGGATATTGTCTCAGACATCATATTCACTTGATACTGTCCCCTGTGACTTCTATATCTTGTAGCTAACATCAGCTTTGGTTATTAAAAAAAAATCGTAACTTTAATAGTTTAGCTGAAAATAAATAATTAAAATATTAACTTTTACAATACTATTCCAGGCAAATGCTTGAGAATGTTGAAATGGAAAATACTGTCTTAAAAACTATAAAACTGCTTTCTAGCTTAAATTAACAGAGAAACTGACAATAGAAATAAAATACAATATTATACCATCTAACTAACGGTTCTGAGAATAAAATTTTTACACGGAGTTACAAAATTCAACAGATACTTGACATGCCCCTCCAAAATTGAAGTTATTTTCCCAAGAAAACTAACTGAAATTTTCCCCAAAAAAAAAAAAGACTAAAAAATTGAAAAAACCTAAAAATCTCACTCTTATTTACATACAGTTTGGGTTGATTTGCCATTCATACTTCTTTCATTCTCTGTCTCACTTATACCACAAAAATTTGCAAAATATTATCACCAATATCATCAATAATATCAAATCAACACTTTTAAACTGTTTGACATATTTGAAAATTTTCAAAATATTTCTGTTTCAGTCAATGCTCATTTTAAATGTTCGTGTTCCCTAAAATTGACAGAAAAACACAAAAAACACTCTTATTAAATATCAGTCAACTGCAAAAATGTTCATTTTAAGTGTCCATGTCACCTGCAAATATAACAGAAAAACACAAATATGACTTTTCACTCAACCAAAAAATAATTTAATTTTGCTATAATTTCACTTGAGACATCTTGTCAGGGCTAACATATACCAGTTCTGTCATGGTCGCCATGTAAGAACAAAATGCTTCTGCTGGGGTTAGGCAAAAAGGGCTTTGTCTTAGCTCTGACTGTGTGTAGCCTTGGATAGTCCATCTATGGTTATATGCTAATGATACAAGAACGCCACTTAACTTAATTTTCTTTTACTACCTGACGTTAAGGAAATGTATAGAGAGAATAAATGTTCACAAGTCAGTTGGAATTAAAATCACAATATTCTGGAAAATGTTGTAAAGTCATTAGCTGGATAGGCAATCAGACAAAGTCACAGAAAGAAAGTTTGGACGTTCGATTAACTGACTCGGGCCAAACCACACCCCATAGTACTGTATTATTGATTATTACTTGAAAGTATGGAAAAGTTCATCACGCGCTTCTGTTATGGCACTTGGTCAGCCAGTGACTGACACTTAAGAAATCCCGAGGCCCCACATGGCGTAATACTCCTTCACTGCTACATTGTAATAAAACTTTAATACGCGAACCTACATTATGCCAAATTAAAACGTCCAAAGTAGTGCTTGATATGACACTTGCAGGTCTACTAAGCTACATGTTATCGAGTTTGTGGTTTCTGACAGACTGAGACTAATGTCGTGTCACGCCGACTGTTTGTATACAACTGAGTAGCGAGGGAAGATTCATACTGAAACCAAATGTTACATATGCAGATCTTATGTTCAGTCCTTCTACAGCTATTTAGTTAGATTTAAACATGACTTATTTCCTGAATTGACTGTATAGCTTGAATTTATTACCTGAATTAACTACATGATTGACTCTAAAGCATAGGTATTGTGTTGTTCAACTGAGCCTGCTATTCTATAAACAAATTTTGTTATGCAGTTTACGAAATTCTAGGTTAGCTTACAAATTGATGAACAAGCTTAATGCTATACCGAAAAGTCAATTCCATAAATCCTTTAAATATTGGTAAAAGCATTGGCACAAATGTATTTTATGTGAAGGAAAACAAAAATTCAATTTTTTATTATTATTTTTTTTATATATATATATATATGAAACTTTTACTCCATCACCTGAAATTTTTTCGTCCATCAATCGCATGATGCATTACAAACGGCCGCGGGGTGGGGATAAAGTGAAAGGCGCTCAGCAGGCAGCCAAGGCCAATATAGCGGTGCCCATAGCTCGCATCAGCTGACCATTTAGCATTAACATTCTCACTTATTCGTACAAGTGCTCTGCGGTATTTGTGTGTTTTGATCAGTGTACTGATGTAAATGTTCTTATTCACTTGGTCATGATAGATAACGATACAGATAGCGAGTCAAATAAAGCGGTCAATGAATGAAAAGCTAAGAATAGTGCAAAAATATCTGACGATGAATTAATTTTATGCCATAAGAGACAGAATGCTGAGAGAGTTCGTGATTATAGGAAAAGGAAAAATGCTCTTGGGGTACTTGGGCAAGTTTTAACCAAAAAAAAATTTCGATTTTAGAAATTTCGAATTAACAAGAGGAGTTTTATGCCGTAACAAACATTGCTTGAATGAATACTGTTGATCTAGAAATGCCATAAATACTTTTGATAGTGTTTTACATTGTTGGATTTCTATGTAAAAGCTGTTACATTGATTGAGAACACTAAAAGTTACTACTAACGATTTTGATGGTTTGTAACAATAATGTCACAGCGAGTTACGAAGGGTTTAGTGACAAAGCTAATGGTGAACACTAGAATATTTTTCATTTAGTCAATGCCAGAATGTTTATTCTTGACCTTACTAAACAGTGTATGTACCAGTTTCATTAAAAGTTTTGCATGCAGTAATTTAGAAATGTGAAGTTTATTTATATTGATACAAATTTATTCAGTGAGCTTCTTTGATCGATATAAACTGATGAAATGCAATGAGGAGGGATTTGACACATCCAAATACAAGGTCCGCAACCATTTCAGAATTCAACAACATTGTGAGAGGGGAGGGGGAGAAGGGGGAAGTCAGTGTGATGAAGAATAAAGCGATTTCCCCACTGATTGTACAGTTTGCTGGTCTCTGGTAGAAGATGTAAACATTTCACCTAAACAATAACTCTATATCAAAACAAGGATTTACTAAGTTCAAGTTTGTAATTTGCACCACCGCTAGCACCGAATAAAATTTTACAAGCATGAAGTACAGTCCGTTGAAGAGCCCGAGATATTAGATGGGCCTTTACAACCGGTTGGAAGTCTGTGTGTTATTAAGTACTAAGTCAAGCATGCATGAAAACCCCACTTTTTATGCTTTGGGCTTTACACCTTGTCAAGGTCATTAGAGGCGGGAGAGGATATGAGGCAACAGTTCTCACAAAAGCAAAACAGAATTGATTGTGGATTGGGCATACAGATGATGTAGGTTTCATCTGAAAATATTGGTAAATATGCAGTACTAACTTTCATTTATGATTTCCATAAAATATTTCATATCAACCAATGACAGGAGAGATAAGATTAGGTAAATAAGGTGCCATACTGATACTTATATGAATTCTTTCTTCCCTCTTGCCATTCGAATGTTGAGTTACTTAAGCTAGAAAAAACAATAAACTTCTTTTTCACCAACTTTTACTAATATTTTGATAGTCAGCTGCCTCTGATGACATTTTCTCATCGTTAACATGGTCAAATAGGGACCTTTGATTTTACAGCATTGATGCTGGTGCATGAACAGCTTTGTCAATTATATCACAAATATTTTTCACGTGGGTTCTTGTCCGCTTAACCATGAACTAAGTTTCGATGGTGGCCAAATAGGCTTGAAAAAATTACAGGCCAATGACCATGAAGTCATTTTAGACATAAAGGCGTAAACATTTATCACTTTATGACAGTGGAGTCAGGGGCTGGAATAAGCTAACGAGGAATCACTTCAAACAGCGAAAGGTTTTAGAGTAAAACTGCGCGTAGAATATAAGTAGAGAGCTATGGAAATAGTTCCATCAAAATACGCCCAGAAATATATCTATATCAACATTTGTTCAGAATTAGTTGCAGGTGGTGACATATTGTGAAACCCTTATCAACACAGCATCTCGTATTTGGCGCACTAGCCTTGATGATCGAGATACAAACCAGTATAGCACATTAAATACAACTCTCTCTTGTTCTCATCTAGAGTACTCTTCTGCTGTGTGTGGGCCCCCTTCAATTTAATAGTTTCATTTACTTTGTGGTTTCATATAACCAAACAGTTTTTTTTTTTTTTTATCAAAACTCTTATACAAACACTTCTTGCTAAGTCCTCAGCCTGCTTTTAAAATTCTTCTTCCTCTTCTTACTAAATCCTCTCTTCAGCTTCTTAAGCCTTCTTCTCTTCTTACTAAATGATCTTTTCTTCACTTTATACATCAATATGACTATCTCACTTCTTTAAAAAAATACTGGCTCTTGTGAATACACTCTCTAGTGATAACCATTCTGTGTGCTGACTGTTGAACATCTGTTGCACAAGCGAAATGGCGAAAACTGCTGAAAAATGATTTCCATAATGATCAAAAATCAGGGGCGGATCCAGGAGGGGGCTAGGGGACTCAAGCGCCCCCCCCCCCCCCGCAAAGTATCTTCGTCCACCCCCGACATTGTTTTTTTTTTGGTTTTTTGTTTTGTTTTTTTTTTAGCTCTACATAATCGGGGCCCGAGGAGGCTATAAAGACTACCCCATGGCCGACTCAACCCCCCCCCAAACCAAAATCCACTGAAGGCAAGCCCTCTGAACTAAAATTCACTGAAGCCAAGGCCACCCCCCCCCCCCCACCCAAAGCAAAGTCTGCTCAAGCTCCCCCAAACCAAAATCCTGGATCCACCTGTCAAAAATTGTTTCAAGATTAGCTGCTGTACTACTGTTGAATTGCTATTTCTTCCAATCAATAAGTCTTATGCACCTTCTGAATGGGTCCTTGTCATATATTGCAAATATTATAAACGTATTTCCAAACCAACTCCTCTAAATAATGAGATTTTTCACTCTTGAAGCTTTAGCTGCTCAAAATTATAAAGCCATTTGGCATTACAATGTGCATATCTGAAATTTTTAACTTCTGCTTATGTGTTACAATATGGCTGTTTTTCTCTTTTGATAGAGAACAATCGAAAAGATAAAATTTTGATCAGGCCCTGGTGGACTACATGCTTGGAATTTGCAGAGAAAATGCTCAGCATTCTCACTGAACGCCAGCACTAGATGAGAGATGACATAGTTAGCATAGTAGTGAACCTACTCTTTATATCCCCAGCGAGTTTCCTATTTAGTACTTAATATTCAGCAGGCTGAATGGGCCTTGGGAACCATTACAGACTTTCAGGTCTAAGAAAGTAGTCAATTTCTCTAGAATATGGCTAACCCTAGAGGGCGCAATAGCCCTCCAAAAGCTAACTGTATATGCTGTCCAAGTTTTTCATTTATAATTGGGCTGATAAAGAACCCTCCATATATTATGTTAATGGAATACTTCCAACAATGGCATTTTAATAATGCTAACTTTCAAATTTATATATTCATATTTTCACCAGTTGGCGGTCTCTGTGTACACATCAGACTTCGCCTCGTGTCTCACTTCTGCACATATAAGGCTGTAGGCCGAAATATTGTGCTTCTCTTGTGTTTGTTTTCTTGTGTTCGTCATCCCAGCTGCCTTCATCTGTGGTCATATTTCCCTATCCTTCCTTAGTTTTATTGCCTTAAAGCATTTTCCTGCTCATTGTTATATATATAAAGGGATAGCAAAATGAACCACCACTTACCTTAGATGATGGTATCATGGGGTGAACACATAAATAAGCGCAAAATACAGGAAAAACAATAAATATTTTGAGACTTGGCTCTTCATCAACAGGAGAAAATCAAGGAGGGAGTGTGGTGTAGGAGATCGTTTCACAGAATGACCGTTAGTCAGGAACATGTTGGGGATAAAATCGAACAGAGGACAGGGAGAGAAGGGGACAGTGAATTGGAGCTAGTACCTGAGAATGCAAAATGTTACAAAAAGTGCAGAAAAGTGCCTCAAGACTACCTGGAACCCAGTCTCCAAAAATTCAAACCACTATCCACCACCCACTACCCACCACCTCTTCCCCAGAACCATCCCATACAAATTTTTGAGGAATTCTTATCCACCAGTTTAGCTTCTCCTAGTTTTCCAAAATCCTTGACGAATACCAGCAATCTCAGCCCAGCTGAAACCCATGCCAGAAAACAACATTCAACTAACCCAGATCTTATCCTTCTACCCGCAGACAAGGGCTCAACCACAATAGTTATGAATCACAGTGACTATGTGGCTGAAGCCCTTTGTCAGTTATCAGATGCAAACACTTACTGCCGCCTTGCTGAAGATCCCACACCAGATGTCACCAAAAAAATACAGGAATATGTTCAATGGGCTCCTCCAAGATCTCACCCCACAGTCAATCTCTCTCCTTACTCCTCAAAATCCACACACGCCTACTCTTTACCTCCTTCCCAAAATCCATAAGTCTGGCAATCCGGGATGCCCGATTGTTGCAGCTTATGGATCACCTACTGAACAAATCTCTGCTGTGGTGGACCAGTACCTACAACCTATAATCTATCAGCTCGCCTCCCACATCAAGGACGCACAACACTTTCTTTTCCATCTTTCCACCATACCCACGTCATTTCATGCCATGGCCTTAGTGCCATGGAATTTTTTCTGGATAAATGCCCTCCCAACAGTGGCCCTAGTACATCTTTCCTCACCACCTTGGCTAAACAGATACTGAACAACAACTAATTCTCCTTTGAAAGCAATTTCTACCTCCAAACCCATGGCACTGCCATGGGCACTCACATGGCCCCCTCTTATGCTAATCTCTTCATGGGCTGCCTGGAACAGATGTTTTTGGAGAACGAATCCCTCAAACCCATCCTGTGGCTGAGGTTCATAGATGACATTTTTATGATCTGCACACATGGAGAAAACACCCTTGTCCATTTTCTGGATAATCTAAATACCTTTAATAACTCGCTGAATTTCACATGGACCTACTCCCACACCCAGGCCACATTCTTGGATGTGGGCCTGTCCCTTTCCAATGGCCACCTCAGCACCTCAGTCCACACCAAACCCATCAACTCACAGCAGTACCTCCATTTTGACAGCTGCCATCCGTTTCATACCAAACGTTCCCTCCCTTACAGTATTGGTATTTGAAGCAGTCATATATGCTCCAATCAGAAATCCCTTATGGAATATTCAAACTACATCTCACAAGCATTGGTATACCACAATTATTCCCCAGCTTTGGTTCACAGGCAACTTTCACGGGCCACATTGCAACCTGCTCTACCTATTGATTGCTCCAAACCCCCTGAATCAACCATAGTCCAGTCCTTGTTACACAATACTTCCATGGCCTTGAATACATCAATAAAATCCTGTGGCAGGGTTATGATTTCCTGCTAACCTGCCCAGAAATTAGATTAATTCTTCCAGAAATCCTCCCTGGCCCTCCCAGATCTTGTTTCAGCAGGCCTCCCAAGCTCAGCCAGCTACTAGTCCACAAACACAGTCTTCCTCGTTTCATCAGACAGCCCCAAGGATCCTTCCCATGCAATAGACCCTGCTGTAAGATGTGGGACATTCACCATGCCTCCACCCCTTTCACCAACCCTTTCACTGGTGAGAACTTTCCTATCATAGGACACGCCACCTGTGAAACCTCCCACGAAATATACCAGCTAACTTGCAAACACTGCCTGGTTTCCTACATAGGTTTGACTACCAATCCGTTAGCCATTAGAATGAATAGCCACCGTCAGACAATTTTCACTCAGAATCCAAAAAATCCAGTAACGATCTATGCTATCTCCCATGACACTAATAATTTCAATTCCTGTTTCATGCTCCATGCTATCAGAGTTCTCCCAAACAACAGCAGCTCATCTGAACTCAGAAGGTGGGAACTTGTCTAACAATACAAACTAGGCGCAAGGAAACCTCCTGGTCTCAATTTGAGATAATACCCAGTTAGTACTTTTCCTTCGCTTTATCCTCTACTTGCCTCCACGCCCACTGTCTACAGTATATTGAACCACCACATACCAGAGGTGATGTTTAACTACATAGATTATTTTATTATTATTATCATTATATTTTTCAATTTTATTTTGTTTACTTATCTATTTTTACTTTCGTAAATTTATGTTATGAACATTTTAATATATTTTTCTGCACTTTTTGTAACATTTTGCATTCTCAGGTACTAGCTCCAATTCACTGTCCCCCTCTCCCTGTCCTCTGTTTGAATTTACCCCCACCATGTTCCTGACTAATGGTCATTCTGTGAAATGATCTCCTACACCACCCTCCCTCCTTGATTTTCTCCTGTTGACGAAGAGCCAAGTCTCGAAATATTCATTGTTTTTCCTATGTTTTGTGCTTATTTATGTGTTCACCCAATGATACCATCATCTAAGGTAAGTGGTGGTTCATTTCGCTATTCCTTTTTTTGTAAATCCTTTCGCTAATTAGCTCCTATTATTTCCTGGTAACTATATATATATATTGATTTCTTTCATATGTATTTTCCCATTCTTTTTTACCACATATCCATTATGATTCTACAAAGACCCATCCTCCCCAAACACTAATCTTGAACCTTGTGTTGTAAAATTATGCTGTTTTTTGTGCTTTCATTGTGACATGTGCATCACTGGCTTGGGTCACTACAGCACCAAAATGGTTTCTGGAGCCTGACCCTGTGTTATCAGGTTTGTGCCCTGGTGGTAGAACAAAGTTTCATCATCAGGTGGTGGTGCATAGTTTATAATTATTAGGTTACCAAAGTCCTCGGTTGAATCCCAAACCTCTCTACAGTGAGTATGGAGTAAGAGTGTACAACATTTTAACTAGGTAAAGGTACTGCACCATATAGTGTTTATAGGTATGAAAATTGGTGTCAGGATAACAGGGAATGTAGATTCCATTTTTTTAAAAATATTCACATTTTTATTAATATGTAAACTGTTGATAGGAGAACACGAGTTAATCAGGACCATCCAGTGTCTTTGTGGATATAGACGTGGTGTTAGAAATTTCGTTATCAACTCGTACTAAATAAAAGTTTTTGTTTCATATAACACCTTTTACACTCCTGGAAATTGAAATAAGAACACATTGACGCCGGTGTGTAAGACCCACCATACTTGCTCCGGACACTACGAGAGGGCTGTACAAGCAATGATCAAATGCACGGCACAGCGGACACACCAGGAACAGCAGTGTTGGCCGTCGAAGGGCGCTAGCTGTGCAGCGGTTGGGCACCACCACAGTCAGCGTCAGCCAGTTTGCCGTGGCATACGGAGCTCCATCTCAGTCTTTAATGCTGGTAGCATGCCGCGACAGCTTGTAAGTGAACCGTATGTGCAGTTGACAGACTTTGAGCGAGGGCGTAAAGTGGGCATGCGGGAGGCTGGGTGGACGTACCGCCGAATTGCTCAAGATGTGGGGCGCGAGGTCTCCACAGTACATCGATGTTGTCGCCAGTGGTCGGCGGAAGGTGCACGTGTCCGTCGACCTGGGTCCGGACAGCAGCGACGCACAGACGCACGCCAAGACCGTCGCATCCTACGCAGTGCCATAGGGGACCGCACCGCCACTTCCCGGCAAATTACGGACACTGTTGCTCCTGGGGTATCAGAGAGGACCATTCGCAACCATCTCCATGAAGCTGGGCTACGGTCCCACGCACCGTTAGGTCGTCTTCCCCTCACGCCCCAACATCGGGCAGCCCACCTCCAGTGGTGTCGCGACAGGCGTGTATGGAGGGATGAATGGAGACGTGTCGTCTTCAGTGATGAGAGTCGCTTCTGCCTTGGTGCCAATGATGGTCGTATGCGTGTTTGGTGCCGTGCAGTTCAGCACCACAATCAGGACTGCATACAACCGAGGCACACAGGGCCAACACCCAGCATCATGGTGTGGGGAGCGATCTCCTACACTGGCCGTACACCTCTGGTGATCGTCGAGGGGACACTGAACAGTGCACGGTACATTCAAACTGTCATCGAACCCATCGTTCTACCATTCCTAGACCGGCAAGGGAACATGTTGTTCCAACAGGACAATGCACGTCCACATGTATCCCGTGCCACCCAACGTGCTCTAGAAGGTGTAAGTCAACTACCCTGGCCAGCGAGATCTCCGGATCTGTCCCCCATTGAGCATGTTTGGGACTGGATGAAACGTCGTCTCACGCGGTCTGTACATCCAGCACGAACGCTGGTCCAGCTGAGGCGCCAGGTGGAAATGGCTTGGCATGCCGTTCCACAGGACTACATCCAGCACCTCTACGATCGTCTCCATGGGAGAATTGCAGTCTGCATTGCTGCGAAAGGAGGATATACACGGTACTAGTGCCGACATTGTGCATGCTCTGTTGCCTGTGTCTATGTGCCTATGGTTCTGTCTGTGTGATCATGTGTTGTGTATGACCCCAGGAATGTGTATATATAGTTTCCCATTCCTGAGACAATGAATTCACGGTGTTCTTATTTCAATTTCCAGGAGTGTATTCACAGATTATTCCATGTACCACCAGGTCTTTTCATGTAGATAAAACTACAGGTTCATAAAGATTGTGATTCGAATCAAGTTCTGTTGTCATGAATTTCTCTTGTGGATCTACTGCCTGTGTTTTTGACTTGCACAACATCTAATATGTGGATTGCCATATGTAAACAATCATATGCACACTATTGAAGAAAATCCTCTTGTCCTTTACCTGGCATAGGGAAACTATTATCGTGATGTATTTTCCAAAACTGTTTTGCTCACACCTATAATATGCTATACCGAATCTAACTATCCTGTATGCGGTAGTGCAATGTTTTTAAACTAGCTGACTGTTTCTCACTTGAGTGGACCATCAGAAACTATATAAAATTCGCCTCATTTTCAACCACAAAGTGCTGTTACCACTGTTTTATGAGAAGTGACATCCAGTTTAGGAATCTTCATTATTTCAACCTTCAGCCATCCCTAAGATTTCATTTATAGCAAAAATAAATGCCTTGTTCTGTTACATTGGGCAGCCTTATGGAGAAAGAGTTCCAATTAGAGAATTTAAATAGGCTAAGTGTGAGACAGATAATTAATAGATTACTTGATAACTTAGGAATTAAAATGGTACAGTAAATTTCAGTGAAAGAAATTAGATTATTTGGCACCAGGAGAAGAGAAGTAGCACCAGGAGAAGAGAAGTGGGTGGCTTTTTGAGTATATTATCAATAAGTTTGCATATAGGAGAAGTAAGAAGCATATTCTTTGTTTGTTATATGAGGAAATAGTCGAGACCTTGAGAAGAGAACATTGTAGGGGGCATAAACACTGAACATTAGGGGAAGAAAGTCAGTCACTCAGGAACTTTCAGTTTCACGTGTCCACATTCGTTCGTAGTTTGAGTTGGGGCAAAAGAACTATAAGTGGGTTAATATATTACTCTTGAGAACTAGCATCTTTGGAATTCGTCTGCCGCGCGCTTTAGTGCGTGTCGAGTGCTAATAATTTGTGTTTTTGTAGTTAAAAAGTTAAATTTTGTCTCGTAAGGTAGTTAATTCGTTGAATAATATCATTTTCTAGTAGTGTGAGTGTTAGTGGTACGTTTCATTCAGTATAAATCCGTAAATTGTAAATTCAGTGTTTCGTGCTTTGTTTACATCCGGTATTAACGTTTAGTATTAATATTATTGTTATAGCGTAGCAGCAGTTCATTGTAAGTAAGATTTAATAGCATTAGTTTTGTTTCAAAGTAGATTGGCAAGTTCTCAAGTGATAGTGAACCGTTTTATTTAATACATAATCAGTACAGTGTAAACGCAGTTTTTTTACTTGTTTACATTTGAGGTTAGTTGTGATTCAGAGTTCTAGGGTATCAAATTACATAGTAATTGTTTAAAAAGTTCTTTTGTTTGCATTTGTGCAGTTTTATTGTAAATCTTGTAGTTGACAGGTGTTGTAATTCACTTTTAGGAAAAGTTTCGAGTGATATACATAGGTTTTTAACATATTTTGTAGAAGGCTGCTTTTGCATTTCTTTGGCATTTGACACACAAGTAGTTTATTAAAAAGTAAAAGTTTTTAAAGTTCCTTTGCTTGTAAATTCTTAAGTTGTTTTGAAAGTATCACAATGGATACAAAGTGTGGAAACTGCCGAAGGATAGTAAAAGAAGGAGTGACATGCCGGGACTGCGGGCGCTGGTTTCACTGGGGGTGCAGCGATGTATCTAACAGTGACTCTTGTGTCAGTATTTCCTGGAACTGTCACTCCTGCAGAATTAGTGATCAGGAGCAGCGGATTCTGAAACTCCAGTCAGATTTGGCATCTGCAGAGAGGGATTTAAAGGCCCTGAAGGCAGAAAACTCTGTTCTTAGGCATAGGCGGAACAGTGAATGGAAGGTAGTCAGCTCTGGCAGGAGAGGTAGGAGACGCTGTCTGTCTGATGGTTTCCAGCTGGAGACATCCAATGTGTTTCGGCCATTGGAGGATCTAGATGGTGACTCTGAGGACCGTCAGGTTGGACTGAACGATCTGGGTTCTTGCAAAGTAAAAGGGAAAAGTTTTCAGGGTGTATCTAAAAGTAAACGCAGGAAGGTACTGTTACTTGGGAGCAGTCACGGGAGGGGAATCAGTGAGATGGTTCAGTCTGACTTGGGGCCAGATTATGAAGTCTGCAGTATTTTCAAACCAAATGCAGATCTTGGAAGTGTGGTAGCAAATGTGAAAGACCTAGTTAAAGATTTTTCAGATGAGGATTGTGTTGTAATTGTTGGGGGACCAGGAAATAGCCTTGATAAAGACCTCAATTATTCAATTGAGGGAGACATTGCCCACATTTCCAGGAACACACGTCAGACAAGTGTGAGATTTGTTGGTTTGCTTGAGCGTTATGATAAACCCTGGATGTGGCATAACATCAGGCGTACAAATGCATCCTTGGAAAGGGTTCTCTGGCAGCCGGCTAATTCACACATTGGTTTGATTGATGTGGCCTGCATTGGTAGGGACAGTTATACTCGCCATGGACTCCATCTGAATGTCAGAGGTAAGAGGAAGCTTTCGCTTCTTATTGCTGATGAGGTCAGAGGATGCCAGGTGAGTGAAAGAGGTATTCCTGTGATAAATGGTGTTAAGTCGCGGCCTTTTTTAGGGTAAATAAAATAGATTTATTAAGATGTCTAAAGGAAATTAATGTCTCTGATGATCATAATTTGTTGAAATTAAAAATTCCAACTGATATACCAGTATGTAATAATAAAATAAACAATTCAAAGTCATTGCGTCAAAGTGTTCAGACCAGTATTTTCCACCAAAATATAAGAGGAATATTTAGTAAAACTGATGACATTACCTTAAGCCTAGAAGAGATTCAAAATTCCAGAAATTTTAATGTAGACGTTTTGTGTATATCTGAGCATCATTTGTCTGATACAGGAATATCTCAGCTGTCCATCCCAAATTATAAATTAAGCTCTCATTTCTGCAGATGTAAAATGGAGAAAGGGGGAGTTGCCATTTTTGTTAAAAATAATATTGAATGCAGTAGTGTAGTTGTAAGTAAGTATTGTATAGAACAACACTTTGAATGTTGTGTTACTAAACTAGAATATGATAAGGAAGAGCTGATAGTGATAGCAATTTACAGGGCCCCCTCAGGTAATTTCAGACTGTTTTTATCTCATTTAGAGTCTTTGCTACTAAGTTTTACAAATAGCAAACAAATAGTATTATGTGGAGATTTCAATGTTGACTTTCTGAATCACAGCAATGATAGATTAGATATGGAAGCCTTGATGTTGTCTTTTAACTTAACAGCACTTGTAAATTTTCCTACGAGAATACAAAATAATAGCAGGACTGCAATTGATAATTTTTTTATGGATATTTCTCAGTGCAGTAATTACAGCATACATCCAGTAATAAATGGTATCTCAGATCATGATGCCCAGCTATTATGTATCGAGTCCAGGAACACTGTTAAACAGATAAAGAAAAGCTGGGTTTATAGAAGAAATATTAGTGAAAATAATATAAAACACTTCATAGATACCTTAAACAATGAAAACTGGTTAGAAGTATATAATGCGCAGGGTGTTAATGCGAAATTTGATTCCTTTCTGAATATATTTCTAACACTTTTTGAAGGTAGTTTCAAAAAAAGGAAAATTCTCAACACTCCAAACAATGAACTGGGCATGGGATGGATAACAAAGGGTATTAGAATCTCTAGTAAAACAAAGAGGGACCTTTATTTAAAAATGAGAGAATCAGGATAACTATGCGCTGAAAGTTCACTATAAACTTTATTCTAAAATACTAAGAAATGTAATAAGGAAGGCCAAGAACAGGTACATATCGGCGAAAATAGAAAATTCAGACAATAAAATGAGAACAATATGGAATATAATAAAGACTGAAACAGGAAAAACTGTAAATCACTCTAAAGACATAAAAATAGAACAAAATGGATATGTGTATAGCGAAGTAGGGGAAGTTTGTGAAATATTTAACAAACATTTTACGTCAGTAGTAGATAAATTAGGCATAGAAAAGCAATCCCCACATAGTGCTCTAAGGCTTCTTGAGACTGCTTTCCCAAATAGCTTTGTGGAGATGAAATTGCCACCAGTAACAGTCTCAGAAATAAATAAACTCATTAAACAATTAAAACCTAAAAATTCTTCCAGCTATGACAATATTTCAAGTAAATTACTGAAAAGATGTTCAGACTGTATCAGTCATGTACTTGCTCACATTTGTAATGAATCCTTAATACAAGGTGTTTTTCCCGATAGACTAAAATATGCTGTTGTAAAACCATTATTTAAAAAAGGAGAAGTAACATGTGTAGACAACTATCGTCCCATTTCATTACTTTCAACATTCTCAAAGGTTTTTGAAAAAGTCATGTATAGTAAGAGTAATAAAACATGTTACACACTATAATATCCTAACTAATTCACAATTTGGGTTCAAAAAAGGATCATCCATAGAAATGGCTATATATTCATTTTTAAATAACACATTTGAGGAACTGAATAATAAAATGAATCCTGTAGGAATATTTTGTGATCTTGCAAAAGCATTTGACTGTGTAAATCATGAATTACTTTTGAAAAAAATGGAATACTATGGTATTTTTGGGACCGCAGGTAAATGGTTTAAATCATACATTGAAAGCCGAATGCAAAAAGTTTCAATTTTTGATTCTAAAATAAGTAAAGATGCTTCATCAGACTGGGAGAAAATAAAACATGGAATTCCACAAGGCTCTGTCTTAGGTCCCCTCCTCTTTCTGTTATACATCAATGACCTTCCTGGAAATTTATCCGACAAAGTTAAGAGTGTTTTATTTGCAGATGACACTAACCTGACTGTGCGTAAAACACCAAACAGTACTATAGAATTTAATGTAAATGAAGTACTTAGAGTAGTAGCAAATTGGTTTAAGGCAAATTCATTAAAATTAAATTTTGAAAAAACACATTATATTAGGTTTAAAACAAAAAACTATGCACAGCCAGATATATGTATAAACTATAAAAACAACACAATCTTAGAAACAGAGAGTATAAAATTTCTTGGTATTAAAATAGATCAGAAACTCTGTTGGCATGATCATATCACTACACTACTGGCAAAGTTAAGTAGTGCCACCTTCGCAATACGAACACTTTCTCTAACAGCAGATCTAGAATTAATGAAACAGGTGTACTCCTCATATTTTCATTCAGTAATGTCATATGGCATAATTTTTTGGGGAAACTCTTCACAAAGTAAAAAAGTTTTCATAGCACAGAAAAGAGCTATTAGGTTTCTGTGTAGGGTAAAACCAAGAACTTCTTGCAGACAACTCTTTAAGAAACTCAATATTCTTACAATGTATTCTCAGTATATATATTCTCTCATGAGCTTTGTCATAGAAAATTTTAACCTGTTTACACCTAATTCACAGGTACACAGTTTCAATACAAGAAACAGAAATAACTTGCATAAAACACAAACATCTCTGTCATTAGTACAAAGAGGAGTTAATTATTCTGGGATACATCTGTTTAATAAACTACCTAATCGTATAAAACAGCTTTCAAATAATAAAGATGTATTCAAACAAAAACTTAGAGATTATCTTATTGGCAACTCCTACTCCATTCAAGAATTTGAAGAAAATAATTAATTGTACTCATTATGACGTTTGCAAAACTCAGTTGCTAAAATGTATGTTTATTATTATTTCTTGTATTTGTAAAATATGTATATATATATATATATATTTACTATGATATGACTCATATTATGTGTATATGTATCAACAGTGACATGTTTCACATCCCAGAGGTATTTCCTCAGCAGGGATCCATGGAACAAGATTGATAAATAAATAAATAAATAAATAAACTAAGTAAAAACAATATTTGTACATAATATTTTGATTACTAAATTCTGCATCATTATCTTCAGCTGAAGTGTTGCTAGGCTAATCTTGGACTTGCAAGGAGCATGCATGTTGATTGGAAAGCATGGAAATGGCAGGTGTTGTTACTTCTCCTAGTAGCAGCCTCAATTGTTATCACCACACCATAACTAGCATCCAAGTATCAAAGCATGAGAATTTAGCCATCAAAATAATGTGTTTTGAAACTATTTTCACTCGGTTAGTTTACCAAGAAGATGTCATGTATTACAAATTTTGTTATTAAATGATCAAAATTAGTTATAAGTGTTACAAGCTAATAACAATCCAACAGTAAAGTATGTTTAAAAGCTTTTTCCTGTAGTCCACCCATTTTGTGTAGTTCATGGAAATTTTAGGATTAATTTTGTATTTTTTTATATATAATTTTGTGAAATTTACTGTAATATTAGGAGGATTAGTTTTGTGTTTTTTCAATGTAATTTGAGAAGTGAAAAAAAATAGAATGCAAAGAACATTTTTAGGATAAATACAATTTTAAAATAAGGATAAAATGAACAAAATTGGAAAAGAAATAGTCAATTTGAGAAAGTTTAAGTTTCCATGTAATAGTTGCACATTTTGTTCGAGATTTTTATAATGTTTGTTTGAAAGAGTGAGTGAGAGAACAATGAATGAATGAAAGCAAGCAAACTCCCACAATAGTTAGTAAAAGGGGGGCAATACCAGTCATCTCAGTTAGTTTTTCTGTGAAAAATAACTTTGATTTTGGAGTGGAATGTAATGTAATTTAAATTTTGCTAATAAATGATCAAAATTAGTTAAAAGAGTTAGGAGCAAAAAACAGTCCAACAGTAAGGTATGTTTAAAATCATTTTCTTGCAGCTTTCAAGTAATAAGTAGGAGTAAACAGTAAAGTTTGTTCATAATGATTGGTCAACATTGGCTTTATAAAGAGAATTTCTTATTTCAGAATAGAAAATATTATCTTCATGTTCAGAGATGCAGGAGGTGATCACGATGAAAATGACATGTGACACTTTAGGTTTATAAAATAGTACTAATGAGTTATTTGAGATTTAAGTTGAAAATTCACACGTGTTTATACTGGTTTTTCAAGGGATTTATTTATTTATCAATCTTGTTTCATGGATCCCTGCTGAGGAAGGGCCTCTGGGATGTGAAACATGTCATGGTTAATACACATACATACAATATGAGTCATAATCATAGTAAAAACAATTATACGTTCCAAAGACAAATAAAGAGAATAACAATAAACATTAATTTTTACATCTGAATTTTGTAAAAGTCATATTGAATACAATTAATCAATTTGTTCAAATTCTTGAATGGAGTAGAAGGAGTTGCCAATAAGATATCTCTCAGTTTTTCTTTAAATATATCTTTATTATCTGCAAACTGTTTTATACTCTTGGGAAGTTTATTAAACAGATGTGTATACCAGAATAATTAACTCCTCTTTGTACTAATTTCAGAGATGTTTGTGTTTTGTGAAAATTATTTCTATTTCTTGTATTGAAATTATGTACCCATGAATTAGAAGTAAACAGGTTAATATGATCTATGACAAACCACATGAGAGAATATATATACTGATAAGTCATTGTAAGAATATTGAGTTTTTTAAAAAGTTGTCTACAAGAAATTCTTTATTTTACCCTACACAACATCCTAATAGCTCTTTTCTGTGCTGTGAATACTCTTTTACTTTGTGAAGAGTTTCCCCAATAAATTATGCCATATGACATCACTGAATGGAAATAAGAGTAGTACATCTGTTTCATTAATTCTATAACTGCTGTTAGAGAAAGTGTTTGTATTGCAAAGGTGGCACTACTTAACTTCTTCAGTAGTGAAGTGATATGTTTGTGACAACAGAGTTTCTCATCTGTTTTAATACCAAGGAATTTTATACTCTTTGTTTCTAACATTCTGTTATTTTTATAGCTTACTTGTAAATCTAGTTGTGCATAATTTTTTGTTTAAACCTAATATAATGTTGTAAGAACGAAGACTTTCCCAGTGTATGACTGCAATGTAGTCTTCACGGGTGTACCGCTGGATTGTATTGTGGAAACACGATATTTCGATGGCTAGCTCCGCCGTCTTCTTCAGGTTTAGCGACATCTGCACTGGTCGGCTGACCCACAGATACTTAGCTAGCCATCGAAATATGGTGTTTCCACAACACAGTCCAGCGGAACACCTGTGAAGACTACATTGCTAATGTAATGTGTTTTTTCGAAATTTAATTTTAATGAATTTGCCTTAAACCAATTTGCTACTTCACTAAGTACTTCATTTACATTAAATTCTAGATTCCTGTTTGGTGTTTCTCTCACTGTCAGGTTAGTGTCATCTGCAAATAAAACACTCTTAACTTTATTAGATAGGTTTCCAGGAAGGTCATTGATGTACAACAAAAAGAGGAGGGGTCCTAGGACGGAACCTTGTGGAATTCCATGTTTTTAATTTTCTCCCAGTCTGACAAAGCATCTTTACTTATTTTACAATAAAAAATTGAAACTTTTTGCATTTGACTTTCCATGTATGATTTAAACCATTCACATGTGGTTCTCTAAATACCATAGTATTCCATTTTCTTCAAAAGTAATTCATGATTTACACAGTAAAATGCTTTTGCAAGATCACAAAATATTCCTACAGGACTCATTTTATTATTCAGTTCCTCAAATGTGTTATTTAAAACTAAATATATAGCCATTTCTATAGACGATCCTTTTTGGATCCCAAATTGTGATTTAGTGAGGATATGACTTTGTGTAACAGTTTTATTACTCTACAGTACATGAATTTTTCAAAAATCTTGGAGAATCCTAAAAGTAATGAAATGGGACAATAGTTATCTACACATGTTGTTTCTCCTTTTTTAAAACAACAGTTTTACAGCTGCATATTTTAGTCTATTTGCATTAAGGATTAATTACAAATGTGAGCAAGTACATGATTGATACAATCTGAACATCTTTTCAGTAATTTGTTTGAAATATTGTCATAGCTGAAAGAGGTTTTAGGTTTTAATTGTTTCATGTGTTTATTTATTTCTGAGACTTACTGGTGGCAACTGTATTTCCACAAATCTATTTGGGAAAGCAGTCTGAAGAAGACTTAGGGTGCTATGTGGGGATTGATTTTCTATGCCTAATTTCTCTACAACTGAAGTAAAATGTTTGTTAAATATTTCACTAGCTTCCCCTACTTCACTATGAACAGATCCATTTTGTTCTATTTTTATGTCTTTAGAGTGATTTACAGATTTTCAGTTTTTATTATAGTCCATATAGTTTTCATCCTATTGCCTGAAAATTCTCCGATATATACCTGTTTTTGCCTTTTCTTATTACATTTCTTAGTATTTTAGAATAAAGTTTACAATAATGAGCTTTCAGTGTATAGTTATCTGATTCTCTTACGTTTAAGTACAGGTCCCTTTTTTTTTACAAGACTAACAACATTGTAAAAAGGCACGAGCATTAAAAATTACTTTTAAACATCAAATAACATATAGAAATATTGTTTGTTCAGTGTAATTAAGTTTCATAGTTTAAATTGTTCAGATAGGTGTTGATTCAAATAAACATGAAGCACATGTGTTTGTTTACATTTTACTATAACAACATTTTAATGGAATAAATCCTTTATCAATGAAGGAAAAAAAAACTTTATACTTATTGGATTAGTGTTTGAAATGGCTTTGTTTATCTGGTAACTGGTGAAAAACGTATTCTGTGCAAATTATCCTATGCGAAATATCGAGAGTTTTCTTGAACATGCTACATTAAATTACTGTTAAATTATGCTTTGAAATTGTAGTATTGATGGTTTAGGTTGTTGTAGTTAAAAGTAATAATTCTGCAGAATATTTGTATCAAAGAAATTAAATACAAGAAAGTGCTGTTCATTACTAACCGGCAATAGGGCTAGGTATAGGTTAAATATACAATTGGAAAAAATTAGTGTGGAAATCACTGCAGTGGTAGTTGAGAGATGAATATAAATACTGAAATAATATTGTGTAGTAAAAGTATTGGTTTAAATTATGTAGCAAAGGTATTTGGGAAAGTTGACGAGCAGGTGTGACTAACAGATTTAACAAAAAAATTATCTGAAAACTGAGGGAAGTGGACATTGTGATAACTCACTTGCTTAATAAAAACAGGTATTTATAGTTTAACAGTACACTAGAGTGCACGTTGATATTTAGTCGATTTATAGTGCTGTAGCAGAACAAGTGTGTAGAGGGTCTTGTAACGGCTCAGTACAGTAGTTCCTAGTGACTGAGACAGCTATCGGATGTTAAATAAATTGTGTGTCTGTACACTTGGGCAGAGAGTAGGGAAATTGATTAATTAATCTTTGATTAAATCATATGTAGCAGATTTTGTAGGTTAGTTGTATAATAGTTTAGTTGAAGTTACCAGGAATACAGTAGGTGTTGTGTGGGTAGTCTGGTTTAAATGTTCTAAATTAGAGTCTGGTAGTTTAAAAAGATACTCCATGTAATAATAATTTACCATCGGTAATACCATATTTTAATCCATTATGGAGTATTGTCATGCCACTGTAAAATTTGTCTGGAAGATTCTTGAAGTAATTGGGAAAAATCATATCTGGAAAGTGTGGCGCCTGTCGCAGGAACATGAAGAATTGTGTGGGGTGCAGTGGGTGTAAAAAGGTGATTCATTGGGCATGCAGTGGAGAGGTAACGTGGGAAATAGATGAGGCTCTCCCATGGTTTTGTTCACTTTGCATTAGGGATGAAAGGATCAGAGGTATAGGCATAAGGATCAGGGAGAAAGACCAAAAAATCAGAGAGTTGGGCCCTTGGAGCTCGGCCTATGGAGGTTTTGCATGTGGAGGCTTGGCCTATGGTTCCCAAGCCTTTGGAGGCTCAACCTATAGTGGCAGAATGTAGAGATGGTGGGTATGGAGAAGAGGGTGATAAGAATGGTTGGGAGCTGATAACAGGTAATTGGGGAAAAAACAGTAAAAAGGATGAAGACATTCCAGAAATTGTTGGGAAAAACAGGATTGACCTATTACCAGAGTCAGGAGGGGAGGAGCCTCGTGTAGATGTAGGAGTAGCTAAGGTGCAGCAGACATTTAGGAACAGGGGTGTGCAAGAAATAATAGGAATAAAAGGGTTCTGCTGCTACATAACAGTCACAGATGAGGTGTAGGCCATCTTTTGCTGGATCAGCTGGGCACAGGTTGCCAGGTCACAAGTTTTTTCAAACCTAGTGACACTTTAGGTCAGGTAATAGAGGATATAGATTCACTTTGTAGGGGTTTCACCAAGGAGAATGGTGTAGTGATAGTGGGAGGTGTGGGGAACAGTATTTATAGAAATGCTACTTATAGCATAGAGAGTGACCTGATGAAAGTGTTGAAGGGAGTCACAGCACACTAGGGTGGAGCTCACGCAAGTTCCGAAGTTGCCATGACCAGCCACAATTGAACTGCACTGTGAGGTGGGTAAATGTGGAAATGGAGATGCTGCTTGGGAACAGCATTAGTTCTGTTGTGGGGGTTGTGCCTGTGGAGACCACTAGTAGGTAGGATTTTACTTGGCATCGCCTATACCTAAATAGGAGGGGCAAGGAGGTACTTCCTGAGTTGTTAGCTAAAGCTGTGATGGAGGTCACTTCCAGTGATGACATAATCAGGACTGTGCCTTTTTAGATTAGGGGCATCTGGTAAGGGGATAAAAATAGATAATCAAAGTGATACTGAGTGTAGATCCATAGTTAGAAAAATCACTAATACTAAAGAAATATAAGAAGCTTTTGAAACAATAACAGAGGGAGGCAGATTCGGGAAAGCGAATGTTAGTTCTGAAAATATCACAAAGCTATTGATAAGAGTGTTAATGGTAAACTGTAGAAGTATAATGAAAAAAGTAATAGAGTTTGCAAACCTAATAGAGATACACAAAACTCAAGTAGTTATAGCAGTAGAGTCCTGGAGTACTAGACAATGAGGTTTTTCCTGATAGTTACAGTGTGTACCTCAGAGATAGAGGAGCAACTGGGTATGGGATATTCATACTGGTTAGCAAAGACTAATACAGTTCACTGGTGATCAGAGATCTTGACGATGAGTTACTTGGGGTAGACTTCTGGGGAAATAAAAAAGAAAAAGTCAGGGTGTTTGCTGCATACCGTAGTGGAAGAATGAATGATAGAGATGAGGCTCTTGTGGAGAAACTAAATTCATATTCAGAATTCAGAAGTGAGCATAGAATGGTCATTATTGGTGGTGATTTGAACTTACCAGGTGTCAACTGGGTAGGGAATAAGATTAATAATACAAAGGAACAGAGATTTGCAAATACCTTAGTAAGGGAAGGAGGCTTTACACAGGTGGTTGAGCAAAAAACAAGGGGACCAAACATGTTGGATATTTTCCTAATAAAGCCCGATGATAACCTAATCGGGTGTCAAGTAACTGAAGGAATAAGTGACCAAAATGCAGTTCTGATGGATATAAGGGGATTCAGTAAACCAGTGGTTAGAATTGAAGGAGGAAATTGATACAATTATAAAAAAGGCACAAATTTTGGAACTGAAAAGATATTTCAGGGTTAATTTTATTAAAAGGAAGAATAGCACAAGTACAGTGGAGACTAAGTGGGAAGAGTTCAAGGAAATAATTTTTTAAAAAAGGGTGAAGAAATGTTTATTTTAAAACAGAGAATAAAGAGAAGTACAGATCCTTCATACTATACCAGCGAGGTGAGGAGGTTAAAAAGATTGGTGAGACGAGAACATAACAGAGTTAAGAAACAGCAAGGCAGTAGGGAAGTCATGAAACAACTAAATAAGGAATTAATAATGTCAAAGAAACTGGCTAAGGATGAGTTTATGAAGAATATAATTGGTGCAACGGGATGCATCTGATGCATCTAGAAATTTCTATAGCTGTATCAGGAAACCAATGGGAAGAGAAGGTGTTGAGACAATTATAGATAAGAATGTAGAAGAAGTAACTGAGGGTTTAAAAAAAAGGCAGAGTTAGTAACTGATTCAGTGAGACGATTAAGGACAATAATTCAGAAATCGAGCCTATCTGCAAAGTTGAAAGTGAACAGATTAGAAAATTTTAAATTAAATATGAAGATATCATGAAGGAACTAGGGAATCTAAAAAAGCATAAAGGGGCAGGTGTGGATAATATTACTACAGATGTCTTAAAGATAATAGAATGGGACATTGTACCTTATCTGAAAACATTATTTAAATTGAGTCTGGATACATGTTGTTTACCAGACGACTGAAAAAGTGTGATAGTAGTTCCAGTCCATAAAGGAAGGGTGACAAATAGGGTTGAAAACTATAGGCCAATCAGCTTGACATCAGTGGCAGGTAAATTAATGGAGAGATTAATATGCAACCATATCAGATGTGTCTGTGAGGAACATCAGTGGTTTTCAAGTCGGCAACATGGTTTTAGACAAGAATATTCATGCAAATCTCAGTTAGTAGGCTATATGCAAGATATTTCTGATTAAATGGGCAGGGGAGATCAAGTTGATATTGTAGCACTAGATCTTTAAAAGGCCTTCAACAGAGTGAGGCATAAAATGGTGCTAAATAAGGTAAAAACTACTGGAGTTGATAAAAAGGTGATTGCTGGGTAGAAGAATTCCTAAAAGGTAGAAAGCAAAAAGTCAGAGTAGGAAATGGAGTATCAAAAGAAGCAAGAGTGAACATGGGGAACCATTGCTATTTGTTATTCTAATGAATGATTGTGTCAATGCTTTCAGTAAGAAGTTAGATTGTTTGCAGATGACATAATGTTGTATAAAAGGATTAAAACAATAGAAGACTGTAGACAGCTGCAAGGTGATCTAGATAGGATAACTAGCTGGGTTAATCAACATGAGATGAAGATAAATGCAACTCAAAATGTAAATGTAAATACGTTGGCATAACATTTGATAGTAGACTTAACTGGGCATGACACATTGGTCAGGTATTAGGGAAAGGGTTCAAAATCCTTTACCTGTTTGAAAGAGTGATGAGGGGATGCACTAGAGAAGTAAGGGAATTGGGGTACAAAACTATGTTCAGGCCACTGTTGGAATATGGTGGTGTACTTTGGAACCCACATTTTGGGTGTTGGAGGGGTTGCAGAGAAGGGCTGCCAGGTTTTTCTTTGGAAATTACTGCAGAACACAATTGGTAACTAGTATGGTAAAGGAGATGGAATTAAATTCATTGGAGGATAGAAGGAGTGTGAAGAGAGTTTGGGTGTGTAGAAGGCCTATATTGGTAATGATGCATGGAAAGAAATTGGTGGGAAAATTAAGAGAGTTGCTTGGAAGAGTAAAGATGACCATGACCACAAACTGACACTTGATTTCAGGCTTAAGAGTGTGGGAAAATTTTCTTTCTTAGGAAAGGGTGTAAAGGATTGGAATAAATTGCCAAGAGAATTGATGAATAATTTACCAAAAACACAGAAAGAATTTAAAGTAAGAATTAGTTGAGGGCAAAAGTAGGTTGGAAGAGCAAAGGAGAAAGACGGGTGTGTAGGGAGAATTACACTGCAGTGTACACTCCATCACAATTTTATCAGTTATTATTATTATTATAAGATTGAAAAATAATTAATTTCATAGCTCTAAGTTTTCAGGCTACAGGAGAGATTCATAGATCAAAAGATGTGTCAAATTTTAGGCTAAATTATATAAAAATTTAGAATCTGTGGGTAAAGTGTAAGTAACATTTTTAGGTAAAAATGATGATTTAGAGTAAAAAAACAAAAGTTACACTGTGTGGAGTTCAGCCAGATACAGACTGGAAAGTATGTTTAAATTAAAGTAGAATTTTTTCTATTTAAACTGAACAATTTTTGCAAAGATCCATACAGTATTTTGGCCAGAAAAAGAAACGTAAAATCAAAATACAAATGAAAAAATAACTGGAGGAAATCGTGAAATTTGAACATAGATTTTGAAGAGAATAATAGAATCTATATGGAGGCGATTAAATAGCAAGTAAGCAACATTAGTATCGTGTAGAAAAGGCACTTCTGGAATGTTTGGTATACATTTCAGCTCTGTAGCACCAATACTTTTGGAGATAAAGAATATAGAAATTTTCAGTTAAGACATATTAATGTTTTGCACTAAGAAAGAAAATTATAAGCATGCCATATTTTATATCAATAGATTGAGGAGACTGAGTAGATTACTTTAAAATAAGAATTAACACTATAATGCGAATACTTTGTAAGTGAGAGACAATTTTAGGTTTTGCTACTTTGGAATTTTGTTTTCAGACAAATGGCTGAAGTTAGAGAAAATTTTATAAGCAATTAATTTGACCTTTTATAATGAGCTACCATCTACAAAAGTTTCAAAAAGATTGGAGCAAAAATAAAGTTGCACATTGAGCAATTTCTCTGAAAATTGTGCAAGATTTCAGAGGGCCTATAAATAGGCGACTGGAACCAGTGGTGGGGGTAGTCATTTGAAAGCTCTAGTAGAGTGAAGTTGTGTCAGTATGCAGCAGATTTTGGCATGATGTGTGGTTGAGAAGGAGGAAATTAGGTGGAAGTGAGGTTATCCGGTCGGCCATGTTGGGCCAGCTGTAACAGATGGAGGAGAAGTGACTTTGCTCTAGATGTAGTCAAACTTTATTTGGTTAGGGCATCATTATAAGTTGCTTGCAGCTTGTCTCAGGGTTTAAACCTGCAGTCCTTTATTTTGAAAAAGATTTTCGATTCTTTAAAATTGGTTACCGTACAAGGTATTAAGTTCTGAAGAATATATAATTTGAACATTCCATTGAAATCTACAGTGAACATTATTCAAAACCTATCTTTATCTCCTGAGGTTTTCAGGTTATTATCGACCATTATACATTATATCCTTAGGTCAGGGTAACAGTCAGAGCTTAGCTCAAGCTGTTATGCACAAACCCCCAAAGCTAGCAGTTCACTAACAAAGAATATGTTAATATACAATGCTGAGAAAAACTTAGTTCATTTATAACTACCAGTATAGTTTAAAATTGTTTATTTTGGATCTGTGAGGTAATAAAAATGTTGGAACTCAAATGATAATGGTTTTTGGGTGAAATAGGAATATTTTAAAATGGCTGTGTGATGTCGCACAGTACTGACAAAATGGTGTAATTCTTTTAAGATGGAACGTGTTTTGTATTGCAAAGTGTCAATTAAAAGTTGATTTTTTTATGTACTTGTGGTGTTTGAGAACATTTGGAAATGAAATACAAATTAAATTCAATTATTCAAGACTTTACTCCTCTTATCTCATTGGTTAGAATCAACCTTAGTTGCTTTCTGAACTTAGAACTACTAATTTTGAAGATTTCCCAGTATTAAGCTGAATGGAAGTCACAAAAACCTCTAATGTTTGCAGTCTTCAAGTAACCATAAAGCTGATAGGTGCGGTCTTAGAGCATGAATAATATTGTGATTTGTAAGAGGTATTTTGTGTGCATCCATTCAAAGGCACATTTCTGTGACTCACTGTTTATGGTGATCGAAAGTTAGATTCCACAATTCTAAATTTATGCATTTACAAATTTATCTACTCATTATACAACATGTAATAATTAATAGAATTGACTTATTAGTTCTTATCTGTATTAATAAAAATACTTGCTTTCAGGGTGAAACAAATTTGATGTTCATTAAAATGGATGAACCAAAAGATTTTGTTACTTGGCTTCAAGTGGCTAAGGTATTGTATCAGCTAAAATCCATCTTATATTCTGACTAGTAGTTTCATTTTTTATTTATTTCCTTTTTAAACACAAATTAAACTATTACACTAAGGTACTTCTTTATTTATCTTGGTGTCAATTTTTCTGCTATTTTTGATTGTGCTGAATGTAAACTGATTTTGAAGCAAAATTCCCCTCCACCTTTCCCCAATAGAATTTTAAATAGCTCATGGCAGAGAAAGATCACAAGCACATGATGGCCTTGTACTCAATGTTTTTGTGTGCATGAAGTATGCTTCCCACAAGAATTGTCCCAAATAACTTAACTACCTTCAGCATTAATAGGTATTCCACATGTCCACATCCTTTTGCTGTATGGATTGTTTTCCCTATTACATAATTAAAGCAGGAAATATTTACAACAGCAGTTATAAATTGTCAAAATTTAATAATTCCCAAAAAATTAGTTTCATACATTCCCATAGAAGTTATGTTCATCAAAGTAACATGGTCCTTGAACTTTTTACTATTGCTTAAATTGGATGGCATTCAATAATCTCAAAGTATTGTATAAATTCCGGTATAATGCTTTCTCATTTTATATAAATAAGGTTAGTATCTTGAAGTCTGTGCTGTCTCATACTGACCTATTAAGACACTGCTTTTACATGTGTGTGTATGAAGTTAAGTTAATTTAATTTAATTGAAATTAATTGTGCACTGGTGGCCATTTCCCTAGTCATCTATTTACCCCTTTCTTCTTATTATTACTGTTGTTATTTTTATTACTAGCTTATAAAATTTAAGTGTAAATTCCTCCACCCATCTGCATATTCCATTTATGAATTTTAATTTTAAATTCTTTAAACACATTAATATCTCTGCAGAAGCTGAGGATATAAGTTTTAAACTCTCACTTCTTCATGCAACCAATACTTGAGAAAAGTTTTGCTTTTTCACATCTTACAGTTGAACTTTATTAAAGTAGCTACTTGGTTGAAAAGTGATAAAAAAAATTAAGCCAGTGGTTAAACACCAGGGGAAAAAAGGAACCATAGTTGCACACTATTATGCAATTATAATAAAGAAGGGTATTTAAAGTAAACCCACCATTCATTGCAATAGGAGGCAGGAGAGCTGTGATGAACACAAAAACATGGACACACTTATAATTTATCGGTTAAAACTTTAATCATGCAAGAGATGAGGTGTGTGACAAAAGGGTGCACACATGACAGTAATGTGATGAGTTTCAGTTTTTGCATGATCAAGGTTTTAACTAAAATATTTCAATGTGTATTTGTGTTTGTATGTCCATTGCAACTCTCCTGCCTTCAATTGTGGTGAGTGGTGTGTTTACTTTCCCAACATTTCCTTATAAACATACAGTTAGATTGACTGTATCATTTAGATTGTATTTCAGTAACGATTCACCTATTGCAAGGCATGCTTTATGTGTATGAAGTGTGCTATGAACATTCCTTTGTTTGGTTTGTTTGTTATAATATACATTCAGCCATAACAGAGGTGGAATCTGTGGCAACTTGAAACTGTCACCTGATCATTTACATTACAGAGATTTACTTTTATTTTAGTTTTGAAAGATTTTTCAATTAAATCAATCAAGGTTAATAGATATTTCTGTTCTGCATGATTTTCATTTTCCTTTCATTCACATTTTAAACCTCCATCTGCTTATAACCCCCCCCCCCAAAAAAAACTTTATATTCCAGTAGTAAATTTTTTATTCATAAGCAATTTAATTGATAATTATGTAATCACATGGTTTTTGTTTGATTATAAGCTAAAAATAGATCAGAACTGATCTTTAAAAGCTGTTCTGATATTTTTCATGCAAGGGGAACTTAATTGGGTAAATACACTATGGTTATCATAGCACATTATACTGAAGAATTAAGTGTAAGCTTTATGCGTACTTGGAGAAGAAACCATGTCTTGTCCCAAACTTGTTAATGGCATTTACTACTCAAGATGTTTTGTCTCTGTCAACGTATCAAGCAACCTGCATTACTTTATATAAAAACAATTTTTTTTTAGCTGTATGTGATAATCTTGTATATTATTCTTTTTCAAGGCATTATACCAACTATTCTGTTTTCCTGTATGGAAATAGCTGCTGCACTACAAATAAATTCAATTTTTTTCCCCCAAAAATTATTTGTGAAACTTTATATTTTAACTTTTCTTGAACTGTTCAATTAACCAACAATGTTAATTTTTCAGTGCTTTAAAATATGGGACCTAGATGCACGAGGCCATCACAAAAGTATGTGGAGAATGCACATGAAGGGAAGTGAAATGCTTGTAATTGGTGTTCCAAATTCAGAATACTCGTAAGTAAAGTTCTTTAAAACAAAACAATCTTTGCTCCATTTCTTTTCTGCAAAGAGTAATTGAATAAGAAAAGATGTGCAATATTCTATGTATTAAGATGGTATCAAAATTCTGGCCAACTTAGGAAAATAACTTGGAACTTTACCCTGAGTAAAAAATAATAACAGTACAAGTAAGTAGGTTCTAAGTATGATGATATTCCACAATTGATACAAAGTCTGTTAAATATAATCTAGAAGTAAAATAGTTTGTCATTTAGAAGCGGTGAACAAATTAAAAGGTACGAAATGATACGGTGGGTACAAATGTAGACTTATACACCATAGGCCTGAGCACAACTATCCCACTGATGAACAAGCTGCAGGATTCCTTGTTCCCAGAATTCCTGTGGCCGTGACGAGACCCAATCCTTGACAGCGTCCATGAGTACGTCATCCGAGTTGAAGCGCTTTCCTTTCAGGCGTTTCTTCAGTAGACCAAACACATGGAAATCGCAGGGTGACATGTCTGGACTGTAGGGCGGAAGGTCCAATGTCTCCCACTTGAACTTGGCCAGTTCCATGTGTGTGACTCTGGAGAAGTGTGGACGTGCGTTATCAT
The DNA here is from genome assembly GCA_031002005.1 of Vandiemenella viatica. NCBI lineage: Eukaryota > Metazoa > Arthropoda > Insecta > Orthoptera > Morabidae > Vandiemenella > Vandiemenella viatica. The sequence goes on from CM061921.1 coordinate 164,993,896, forward strand.
GGAGCGGAACCACACCCTCTGTGAGCAGCCCCGGTCTTTTGTTCTTGATGGACCTGTGTAGGCGTCGGAGTGTCTCACAGCACACATCCCCCACCTGTACGCCATCCTGTCCTCATATGGACTGCCGCATCATTTGGGCGCCGCTTTTGATAAGAGCCTCTGCTCTCTACTGCACATGCGGGCGCCCGCGCATGCTCCGATCCCAGTCAGAGACTCCAATTGCATCCAGAGATGGCTTGCTACGTTCTCCCATGGCGGAATATGCAAATATTTAACTGTTATGTTTTTACGTCATTTCATACCTTTCCATTTGATAATCCCTTGTAGCTTCTTTGTGAAAAAGGGGGGGAGGGGAGACATAGTTTGAGAGAGAAGTATATTTTCCAGCCCAGTTAAAGTAAATTCTGCTGCACCATTCAAAAGCCATGGGGGTTTTATGTAGGAATAGTATAGGATAGTGCAACTGGCAAAAGAACAGTAGAGCCCTCTTCTTCTGCATCAAATTCTTGGTAATAATAATAATAATAATAATAATTTTGTAGAGTTTTTCTCAAAAATCTCTAATTTTTTGGTGCAGGAAGTTGTTAAACAAAGTTTCCATGCTACAGGATGGTGCTGTGTCCTAGTATTAAATGCTGATGTTTCAACCAAACTGCTTGACTCTTCTACTAGAGTCAAACTACATGAGCTCTACTCATCTCAGAGGGAAATACAGTACATTAACTTTTTTCTCCCTCTTCCCTTATACTAGCTCCATGAAAAATGCAGTAACAAACATGATCAAAGCTTGAACTGTTTGCAAATTCTGCTGTGTAGGAAAGTTAGGACCATCATAAAAGATTTAAATGGATGCCATACAAATTATGATGTATTCAAAAGTTATGAACAGTGTTCATTGATGCCATTACTTTTTGTTTAATGACTGCCTTTCACATTAGCTAATAATATTCTCATTAAGGTGAGGATGCACTGGAAAAAACATTTTCTCCCCACATTTGTAATTGTAGTTTTCAAAGGCAATCAAGGGTTTGTGCACTTGGAGTAAATAGTTTCCATTCCCATGGAACGGTGCCGCATCCTTATATTAAATATAAACATTTCAGCTGAATTGTTTTGGCCCTCTTCTAAGAAGAAACTACACTGAGATGAGTAGAGCTCATCTAGCTTGACCCTATAAGAAGGCTGAAGCAGTTTGGTTGAAACATCAGCATTTAATACTAGGCCATGGCACCATCCCGGAGCATAGACACTACATATTTTTCAAATTTATTTCAGTCAGTATCCCCATTCCAATGACACTGCTCGTCAATTTTTCTGCACCTGATGTATGTTTCTTGTTAATTTTTTAACCAGTTCAATCTTTTTCTTAGTAATATCATCATCATTGATTATATTTACAATCTTGGAGAATTATGTTATAACACTATTTCCTTTCCTAAACATCGGCATTGTTCTCCGAGTGGCCCAAGACATACACTTTACATGAGTATGTATCAAAAGTTCTTTAGCTTCCCTAACATATTTACAAGTTTAATTTACCCTGCTTTTGTTTCTAAATTAATAATATTCGGTTCTATGAGTAACTCCTGAACACCTACAAATTTTAAATAAGCATCAGAAGGAATAATCTGTTATTTCAAAGATGTTTCCTAATGCATAATAAGGAGAAAATAATTGGATATTTATACCTGCAATTCATATTTTTTTAAAAAAATGAGACCTTCTACAGATAGTTTATCATTCCTTCTTAAACTAACATGATGTATATGGCACAAAATCACCAAGGTGGGAAATTACAAGGTAGATATTAAAAAAAAAAAAAAAAAACTTTTTGCTTTAATCCCAAAAAGTGGTTTAGATAATTACTAGCTAAGTGATTAAATGTTATTCACAAGTAGCATGCACAACATTTCGAATTGTTTGAATAAAAGTGATTTTATATCAAACATGTTATAGATATCATTTTGGAAACTTTTCAGAAAATTAATTAAAAAAATTATGAATGAATAAAATTGCTGCTAACTTCAATAAATGGATATTTTAGGAATAATCTAAACTAAAATATCAAAAATACTGACCCCCCCCTTTTTTTTTGTAATGATGTGACAATAATTTGAATTAATTTTCTAATATATTTAATTAATTAAATTTAAATTGCAATGGAGTGCACACTCTGGTGACAATTTCCCTACACACCCATCTTGCCCCCCTTTCCTGGACCCACCTATACTGTATTGGCCTCTACAAATTTTAACTTTAAATTCTTTCAACATTTTTTGGTAAATTAGTCATCATTTCTCTTGGTAACTTATGCCAATCCCTGACACCCTTATATATATATATATATATAACTCCTTCCTACACTCTTGTGCCTGAAATCAAGTGCCAGCCTGTGGTCATGGTCATCTTCATCTTTTACCTTCCCCGCCTTACTTTCAATTCTTACACCAATATCTTTCCATGCCTCATCACCAATGTACAACTTATACACTCCCATGACCCTATTCACCTTCCTCCTGTCTTGCAATAAATCCCATTCCAGCTCCTTTATCATATCTGTTACCGATTACATTCTGCGACAGTTTCCAGAAACAAATCTACCAGCCCTTTTCTGAACCCTCTCCAAATCCTGTATTTGATACTCAAAATGTGGGCCAAATACTACACTACCATATTCAAGCAACAGTCTAACCAAAGTTCTGTAACCCAATTCCCTTACTTCTCTCATACATTTCCTCATCACTCTCTCCAATAAGTGCAGAATTTTGAAACATTTTCCTACTATCTGACCAATGTGTCATGCCCAGTTAAGTTTGTTATCAAATGTAAAGCCAAGATATTTATATTTCAAGTCTTCAATAAGCAATTCTTTCCCCACCTTATAATCATAATCAACCTTTTGTTTTTTATTTGTGTATCTAATAAGATGACTCTTCTTTGCATTTATCTTCATCCCATGTTTACCAACCCATCTAGATATCCTGTCCAGATCACCCTGCAGTTGTTTACAGTCCTCTACCATTTTCATCCTTGTATATAGTATTATGTCATCTGAAAACAATCTAATTTCTGATAGTAAACAATAAACATAATTCATTAGAATAATGAATAGCAATGGTCCCAACACACTACCCGGCAGGACTCCCATTATTACTTCCACTTCTTTCGATACTGCATTTACTTCTCTAATTTTCTGTTCTCTACCTTTTAAAAATTCTTCTATCCAGCAAATCACTTTCTCATCCACTCCAATAGTTTTTACCTTATTTACTACCATTTCATGGCTCACTCTGTCAAAAAACATTCAAAGATGTAATGCTACACTATCAATTTGGCTTCCCTTTTTGATTTTACCTGAAATATCTTGCATATTTCCCACCAACTGAGATTCACATGAATATCCTTGCCTAAAGCCATGTTGCCTACTTGAAAACCACTTATGTTCCTCACATATATTTCTGATGTGTTGTATATCAATCTCTAATTTACCTACCACTGATTTCGACTATTTCTCACCCTTCTTTTATGTACCAGCAATACTATTGCACTCTTTCAGTCCTGTGGTAAGCAGCAAGTATCCAGACTCAATTTAAATAATATTTCAAGATAAGGTACAATGTCACATGTGGCTATCTTTAACACTAGAGTACACGCACCTTTAAATACTCTTTGAGCGCACATGCGGGCTACAGTCCATTTATGGGTTAGTTAATTTTCAGAATCAGACAAAAAAAATTTTAAAACAAAGTAAATAATTACTAAACATCTTCATTTTTATCATAATATCTCATAAAATTAGCAAATAATTTTGTTTCTTAGGTATAATTTACAACATAAACATAAACTTCTTAAAAATCAACAGTTTTTGGAAGGTTTGAGATCATTTAGTCTTATTTTTATTTAGGAACATCTGATATATTACAAGACCGTTTATACTCGCCATGTTTACAAAATTGTATAACAGCATGAGAGGCCATCGATGACTGTTCCGAGTAATATTGTATTTTTTACACATTTTATCAAAAATGTCGAGTTGCATAATCAGTTTTGGCACGATTATGGAGAGTAGACATCAAAACTACGTCATTTCGTTTTGTCATCCTCCAGCAACCATCTTAGTATTTAGGCATCGTTCACATTACTCACCATCTAAAAATGACCAAAACATAATAAAGTTACACAAAAATTCCATAAACACAAACAACACTCATTAAAAACAGTTATTGACATTACTTTTTATAGTATTGCTAAAGAAAACATATCATATTTACCTCAATTTTGTCACTTGTTATTAAATAATTAACATCCTCAAACGCTCACATGGGCTACAGGTGTAACCCATCAACTTCAAGAGCAATTTATGCAGACGCCCGTGTGCCATGAGAGATATCACGCTACTGGCAGGGGGGAGGGGGGGGACTAGTACTTGAGGAATATACTGGACGATTAATCTGTAGCGTGCCAAGTTTAAATAATGCATGACAATATTACATGTTGGGCTACATATGTAGCCTACGCGTGCACTCTAGTGTTCAGATATCTGTAGTAACATTATCTCTTACATTATTTCTTACTTCCTTCATGATATCCTCAGGATGAATTTCAAATTTTTTTGTCTGCTCATTCTGATTGTGTTGTTAAGCTCTTTCTCCAGGTTAGACCTTCCCGTAACTGATTAATTGTACCTAATGCTCTCACTAAACCAGCTACTTAAAATCTCTGCCTATTTCAAATCCTCAGTAACTTCTCCATCCTTATCTATAAGCATCGCAACACCCTCCCTTCATTTCAGTTTTCTAACATAGCTATTGAAATTTCTAGATATCAGTCAATGGTTCCCCTGCACTGACAATACTTGTCATAAACCAATCTTTAGCCACCTTCTTAGCTATTATTAAGTCTTGGTTTACTTGTTTTGAATATTCCCTACTACCCTGCTGTCTCTTAACTCTAGTATGTTCTCTTCTTACCAACTTCTTTAACCTCCTCATCTCCCTATTATTGTACACAGGTTCTCTACTTATCTTTATTGTTTTGGTATAAATGTTTCTTCCCCTTTTCTTAATATCTCCTTGAACTATTCTCATCTTGACTCTACTGTGCCTGCCTTCCATTTGCTGAAACATTCTCTGAAATATCTCTTCAAATCCGAAATCTGTACCTTTTTGTAATTGTACCTATCTACCCCTCCAATTTTGGCTGCTGGTTCACTGAATCCTCTAATATCCATCAGAACTGCTCCATGATCATATATTCCTTCCATTACTTGACACCCCACAAGGTTATCGTCGGGCTTTATTAGGAATATATCCAAATCCCCACCAATAATGACCATTCTATTCTCACCTCTGAAATCTGAGTATGAATTTAATTTCTCCCCAAGAGTTGATCTGCATTACGCAGCCAACACCCTGATTTTTTCTTTTTATTACCCCAGAAATCTACCCCAAGTAACTTATGGTCTTGATCTATGAACACCAATGAACTATGGTAGTTTTTGCTAAGTAGTATGAGAACTCCTCCACCAATTGCTCCTCTATCTCTATGATACACTCTGTACATCAGAAAAAATCTCACTTTCTAGTACTTCTTTTAACCAACTCTCTACCCCAATTATTACTTGTGGTTTGTGTAGCTCTATTAAGTTTGCAAATTTGATTACTTTGTTCATTATACTTCTACAGTTCAACAGTAACACCCTTTTCACTGGCTTTATATGTTTGGCATTAACCCCATCCTTCCAGTTCTACCCCAGTCAGTTATTGTTTCAGCAACTTCATCTGTTTCTTTCACATCGTGGATTTACAATCAGTATCACTTTTATCATTTTTTTCCATCCCTTCACCAGCAGTCCCTAACCTAAAAAGGCACAGTCCTGACCCCATTATCATTGGAAATGGGCTCCTTTACTGCTTTAGTATATCAAATATCTTTTTTAAAAAAATTGGCACTATTTTGTCCACATAGCTTAGAAAAACAACTACTCAATTTTCGGAAAATTGAATATGTTTCAAAAATTAATCTTGGTTTCAACATTCTTTAAGACTTTATCTTTCTTTATTACTGGAATTTCTTTTGCTAATTGAATTTTTAACTCCTAAAACCATATGCCCTTTCTTTCTACTTAGCCAGTCTTGAGAAGAGACATTATTTTGGAAATTTCACAATCAATTCAGGAACATGCATCATGTTTGAGAACGTTCCTGCAATGATCGTTACCGGACCGACTTTTTTAAATAAACGCCTGTGTGACATAAGTGTAAACTATCTTTGACACAGCTTCTCAGTGACAACGTGCATTTAAATACTAATTTGTAAATATCATTGAAACCATAATTTATCTATATAAATATTTTGAGATGCATTCCCGGAATCATGCTGTATTGATGTACAGTGATTGAATATACAATCAAAAATTACTTTCCTGTGAAATTTTACTTAATTTGCTACTGACAAAGTAACTGACCACTAATATGATCAATTTGAATGATGGGGTGCTCACTAACTTCACCTAACTTCTTCCTAATAACTATTTTCCTTAATTATGGATGCTTTCACTAAAATGATGCATTTGTCAAAGGACAAAATTTAAACTTATTTTTGTTTCAGGTACTATTGTTTAACTGTGTAACATTTGTAAATATGATTTTTTAAGAGGTGAAATAGGTCTTACCAATGATTTGTAGGGTTATTTATTCATTTCTTTGATGTTCTAGTTGCTTTTATTCTATAGAAATAGCACTCAGGAACACGTTCCTGAAATGACTTTTTGTGTTTATTTTAAATTTTAATGAAAAAAGTTACTCAATTATTTAGTGAACTGAGCTATGTGACAATACTAATAAATAACAAAAACAATTTTCAGTGTTTATTTTTACCAAAAGAAAATAGCTTGCTTATTTTAAAGTCTTCCAAAGCAAATTTCCCACCTTTGTGATTTTATGCTATATTTATGCTGCTGAAAGTTTATTCAAAGTTTTATATAAAGTATTTTATAATTTATCATTTGCAAAGGAAATATCTCCATATTTATATCACCTCATGGCATTTGTTTCTACTCCATGCTGAAATTTACTGTATTTAAGATTAGTCAATTAAACTTAAACAATTTAATATTTGAAATTAGTAAGGATTGAAGATATTAATTATGTTTTGACTATATTTCCAGTATTTACAAGCCATCAAATATCACTCCTATTTATCTGGAACCACAAACAGCAAAAGGAAAGATAAGGTAGCAGCCAATGAAGGGTGCACAAGAACCACTGAACTTCTGTATCCACACTCCCAAGACATTCACATTGTTTTTTCCTTTGTATAAATACTGAACTTGATTCATAAGTATGACTTTAATTTTGTGCGATTCTCAGAATGACATCACAAGAAATTATCTGAAGATAGTCGGATATAAAATGTGCATCATGAAACTATGTGTGCTCTGGACATTGTCTGCCAAAAATAATGTGCTGATGAGACTTTAATAAAGAGGGAAACACCCACTGACTCTAAACTGAACTTTACACATAACTAAAAAAAAAAAAAAAATGTTATGAAACAATGGAAAAGTATCCACATGTGAACAATAAATTTGTGGCACTTATGTGAATGAAACTTTAATAAATATAAATTCCAATTTGTTCATTTTTTTTCTCAATCTACTGTTTCTTCATTAACAAGTCGACAATGCTATGTAAGCCATAAGATCTTTTTTCCAATTTCTTGATAATTTAACTGTTCACAACTGTATAAGTTTTATAGGAAGCATTTTGGCAATAATTTTAATTTTTTCATTAATATTGAAGCCTGTACTTACAAGAGAAACATTGAAAAGCATTGTTATATATACTGTTATAGCCAGATACAAATAATGTCACATGAAACCAAATGCCTATTTTTAATATCTAGCAGGAAAGTCAAACTTGTTAGTCTAAAAGAAAAGTAAAACAAAACCACAAACTCTCAAAGCTTTAAAATATGTTTTACAATACAGTAATTATTTTCTTCAATTTCAGTTATATATCTGCAGCCACAAATTTCTGGAGATACCGTTGTAAATAGTTGCCCATAAAGTGTAATAAAAAGAAAATGTAAATAAATATTGTAATTAAAATTTTTTGAAAGCAAATTAAATGTGTTTGAGAAAGTTTACTAAATTACAAGGAAAGGGAAAATGACTCATCACTCACCAAAGTTGAAGGCAGTGACGGGAGAAAAACATATCACGAACACAAAATTACACAATATTTTGGTCTTAAACCTTCATGTTAAAGAGAATGAGTCATTTGGTTCGGGAGGTGTGCACACACGGAAGTTTCCTACATGAAAGTTTACTATATCATTATAAAAAAATACCGACTTGTATCAGTTTATTGACAAGGCCTGATATTTGTTTACTGAATGCTAATTACCAGTGTTTTTAAATATATCATCCACAATCCAGGATTTTTTTTTCGTATTTAATGAAGTAATAAAATTAAAAGTGTTGTGCACATCTTTTGACGTTGTTCTGATTCTTTCCTTTTTAAGTGTAATATGATATTTGACTCTTAATACTGTTCTTTCATTGAACTGTATTAAATTATTTTTTAAAAAAATTCAGTGGCATGTACTAAAACTAAATCTGTATTTTACTACTACATCTACAGAATGTACTTCTGATTGCAATTTATTTATTTTTTCTCAATAAATATTTTATGCAAAAAAAATTTCAGGTTTAAAGAAAAGGGGGTTTTGTCCTGTTGGTTACTTGCCCTTTTTTATAAAACTTATAATTACTAGGAGAGTGGATCATACCATCTCAGACAGTAAAATTGTTTATTCAGAAAATTTAGAGTTGTATGCAATTGGTTTTCAGTCTGTTTGCTAGAACTATTTCCAAAGTTGTGGCTTGTTTACTGTATGCAGTGTTTTAAAGTCAGTTAATCTGATGATTACAAACTACAAGAATGTTTACTACAAACAAATCAGTTTCTTGTTAACTATATCTCTTTTGGCTGTTATAAGTGATTTCCTTGAAGTGCAGTCATAATGCTGTGGCCATGTTTTTGTGTAGTTATCAAAATAAACTCTACAAAGCATCATGTTGGCATATGAATGCACATTTCAAGCAAACTGTTTTGAATAATTACTAACAGTTTTTATCAAGCCACTTTCATCACCATCAAATAAATGTATGATGATGAGTTGCAGTGATAAACTATTACATTGGCAAAAATAAATGTTGTTGCACAAAAATATTCATACCCTTACTCAATTATTGTCTCCCTTCCTCATGTCCTCTTCCTTTTACAACTCTTATTCCTGTTTCTGTATGCATGAGAAAACTGATCATGCTGCAATTGCATCATAACCTCTTGCAAGACTTAGATGTTCACTGTGGTAGGTGCACAAAGGCTTTGTCTTAACTCTGACCGCGTATAAGCCTTGGATAGTACAGTTATGACTATGTTACAATATGCAGGTCAACATTTAGTTTTCTTTCTACCTCAAGTAAAGGAAAAGGTATAGGTAAATAATGTCCAAAAGTCGATTGTTGTTATTCTGAAAAAAAAAAAAAAAATCGTTGCACAGTCAATAACTGAATAGGCAATCAGACAAAGTGACAGAAGAAAGTTTACAAGTTCCATTAACCGATTCGAGCCAAACCACACCCCGTAGTTTACAGTACCACTTTCTAGTTGGAGAAATCTAAAAGTGAATCACACGCTCCCATTGTTCCACAGGTTGGTTAACTTAAACAATCCTGAGGCCTCACTTGGTGAAATACTATCTTAATGCAACATTATAATAAGATTGTATGATCTAAGCTATATGTTAACAAGCCTACGGGTTTTCAAAACCTAACTGGCTGCTACTGTCTGTTTCACATTGGTAGTTTCTGGAAGGCTGATCATATACCAAATCACATGTCAGAAAGGTTACGTCATAAAATTTTGACCTTGACAATAAAAATAATTCTATCTCTCTGAAACTTTACAGATCACTAGATCTTACAGCAATTTTCAAAATTAGTTATTATGAAAAATTTCTTAACTTTAATAGTTTAGCCGAAAATAATTAATTTAAATACGAATTTTCGCAATACCACTCCAGGCAAATGCTGAAGGCTGATACAATAGAAAATACTATCTCAACAACTGTAAAAACCTGATTTCTAGCTTGAATAAACATAGAAACTTACTTTAGAAATAAAATGCAATACTATTCAATCTAACTCATGGTTCTGAGAATATAATTTTTTCATGCAGTTACAAAATTTAATAGATACCCGACACTCTTATTCCCTTAGCCATTAATCACAGAATCTTGCCTAGGCTGTTGGTATTAATCCTTTCACAGCTACTTCCCAGGCAACTGTGTTTTACCGTTGCCTTCTACATAACCTTTAAATCAAAATAATCAATTGCACGTGTGTTAAGGTTTTTTTGCTGGTATCTTAAAAGAAAAACACAGGGTGGTAAGCCCCAAATGATGATTAGCCGTTAATACTTACTTCAGTTACCTAGCAATTGGATCTTAGTTTGATACTAGAAGCATAAAAATTATGACAAAACATATGGCAAAGGTATAATTTATCTTATAAAACCATTAATTTAGTTACATAAAAATGACCTGTAACATAGAATAATATATGTAGAATGACCTAGAAAACCTGCCAGTGGGGCCATGTGCATAAGAATGGATCATTACAACGGGGCCAGGTTTGAATACTGGTCGTCACGTATCAGATGTCCCGATTGCAGCATTTAGGTGGTTTACTGCAGTTGTCAAGGCAAATTCTAGCACGGTCCCCATCTCTGCCTCATAAACAACACATTACACAAACAAAAAAATACACTTACTACACAAGAACATAGTCAAACATTTTGCAGACAGATGGCAATACATCTACTTCCCCATAAGACCCCAACAGCCTAACATCCCTGACAGATAAATATACTTTCAAAATAAGAACAAGCCTCTGGATAAATGAAATGCCAGAACTGACCTGTGAAAGTGAAAAAAAGTCTGTAGAAAGATGATACTGATGATCATGAAAGACCTAGAAAGAAAGAACATGGTCATATTACTTTTGCTGGTTTCTTGAATTTTTTAGCTGAAAATATGGCTGATGAAGATTTCTGCCTGAGAAAAAGAGGATTATACTAACTAGTCAAGCACATATACCGCAACTTGAATTCGTATCAACTATTCTATTGCTAGCAATATTCATGTCCTGAAACAACTGCAAACATGGACTGTCATACAAAATTTATATGTCCAGTCCAACATTTAATGAAGATCAGATCATTGATGACCAATGGTATGATAATGTAAGAAATATTTTAATACCCCCCACTCCCCTCCCACATCATGAAACAATATAAGAAACTCTTATATGGACATAAATGTGTACATTTCTAATATATTCCATTCCTTTTGTGCAACACATTTGTTAATACATAAGAATATACCATGTTCATGAACTTCCTCGTGGTTGCCTTTGTCTGGCGTTCTAGTGGAAAACCATTTTATAAGATTAATTAATGAAAAGAAAATGCTTCAAGACACTATAAATACAAACGTCCTTGGGGCTTTATGCCTCATCAACATCAAGGATATTAGAGGCAGGATCTAAGTGAAAAGAATTTGCTAATGACAACCAGTAACAAAATCAGTGTGGGGAAGGGGGTAAAACAAAAAGAATAATAAATAGCAACAGTAGTCAATAAAGGTGAATGAGATGTATACATATTACCAATTACACCACTATAAAAATTAATAGTAGCAATAATAGTGATAGGTTGGCCAATGGTAGGGTATTACAGGTTGAGGCCAAATGGATGTCTGGTGTTGAGGACATTTTGGTAAACAAGTTTCCACATATGGAGTTTAAAATAGGTGACCACAAAGCAGTGGTAGAACTGTCATGGACACTGGATGATCTTAGGTTATCGGTGTTCAACCTTACTGATGGGCAGCTGGTTGATGGTGGGGGCCTATAGATGAACTAAGGAAGCAGAGGAAGGTGAGTTGATACACAAGAATGTATTGTGTTGTAATTGGCATGTTTAATAAAGGAAATGTTTTTACGGTGGTGGATTGGGCAGATAGTTGTGGCTGGATGTATGCTGTACATTTAACAAAATGTCAACATCTAGAAAGGTGATATGTACACGAGTGTAAGTCCATGTCAAGTTGAAAAATTGCATATAATTCAGGGACTTGAAGAAATCAAGGAAATGGTTTTGCTTTGGGCTCCCATTATAAATATATCACCTATGGTATGTATCTAAATCAGATAGGAAGAATTTTGTTCAGGAATTTTCATTGCGGGAGAAGGCTGGTATAGAAAGTGTCCATACGGGTACTTTGATTTGATGAGGAAAGTGGAGTGTTGTGAGATTTTTTGTAGGGGATTCTGGAGGTCAACGAAAGAGCATGCTTCCTGGAAAATAAAGATAATGGAAACTGCAATGTGTGGTTGGTAAGTGCTGTTGGGGCCAATGGATTGTAAAAAAAGGGGGGGGGGGTCCCCTGAAAATTTTACTCGAATTTTATTTGGTTACTTACCTAAAAAGAAATACAGTGAAAGCTCTTTATTCATGGTTTTGCTATTCACATTTTCAGTATTTGTGAATAAAACAATTGTGACAACTTTCTGTATTTGTGGTTGAAATGTGAATCCAAAACTAAAGTTATTGTAATTTTAATAACTGAATGTGTCTTTATTTCCTAGCTATCAGAACCTTTCACTTATTGCCATATCAAATTCATTTGAAAAACTTTTTCTTTAATGTAGGGTGCCAGGTTACACATGGCACTTTGGCTTTCAAGAAATCTTATACTACAACTGATGTTGCTCTTTTGACTTCTTACCACACTTTTGAGCATTTGTTACAACACAGTATTTTTGAGTTCATAGAGTCCATAGGACATTATCTTTCAGCCAGTTGTTTTCTTCAAAGTTTATTATATTGACTAAAATATATAAAAAATAGTTAGCTCCCACTTGGAAGAAGGTCTTTCACTACTTAAAGTAAAAATTTAATTGCTTGACTGCTTTTGCATTAGTGGGTCGTTTCTTTTAATATCAATAAATCAATAAATGTCAAAAAAATCTGGAGAAAAGGAATTCTAATGCTTCACTTCATTTCTGGCTCAGTCAGTTGCCACAACATGATGGTGTCTGGTGCTGACATGGGGTTAGCTGGTCCGAGTCCTGGCAGTGGAAGAATTTTTAATCGTCAGGCTAGGTAGGAGATGTGGTGGTGTGCAATTCTTAATCACCAGGTTGTGCACCAAAGTCCCTGGTTAAATGCCAAACTTTTCTGCATAGTGTAAGGAGTGAGAATATATGACACTATTATTGATGATTTGTCCACCAGATAGGGACATTAAGCATGGCGGCCATCTTGGAGTCTTTTGGAAGAGTTCATACCAGGTTTCACCCGCAACCTTCTTTTATATCCACAACACAAACATAACCTTACACTGAATACCCACACTATCATTGTCATCCACACTTACTACAACACTTTTGAATGCTGTCACACTGGGGAAGGCAATGGGAAATCATACCACCTCATCTTCCCAGACATTGCCAAGGAGGCTGTGGATAACCCCCATGGCAATCGCCTGCACCCAGACAGGGGGAGGGGCTAGGGGGCTGAAGACCCCCAAAGCACCAAGGGTCACCCCAATGACATGGATTTTGGGGACCTTTTTTTTCTAAATCCAAAGCCCCCCCCCCCAAAAAAAAAATCCTGGATCCGCCACTGGGCAAGGCATTCATAGAAGGAAAACCTTACAACTGTTCTCAACCAAACAAATTAAAAATAAAAGATGCTTTAACCATATGTATCAGAAGAGTGCTTGTAACTAGTGCAGTAATTTATGAGAAGGCTAAATATCTTTATGGATCTTTTAAAGAACATTACAGTAAACATTAAGATAGTTGATTTAATGCAACTGAAAATTGGTTTAATAAGTTCAAAGTGCAGCTATCACTCCATAACTTCAAGATTGTTCTGTAAACTTGGAAGGTATCTCCTACAATCCTATACAAATTATAATTGTGTTCACAGTTTCTGCATTTGTGGCATATTTACAGAATGTATCCCCTGTGAATAAGGAACTCTGACTGCAGTAATAATAATAGTAATAATCATGCAAAGAAATTCATAAGAGAAATGCATAGAGTTAAAAATTACAAAACAAGTTTCAAAAAATATAGTTATATAAAGTTATTAAATTATGTCCTAATTCTTTCTCTGTGCACATCACACACTCAAGTCTCTCTTAAATTCCAGGTGGGTAAAATACCCACCATATCCATATAATCCACCAGTTCTGAACAGTGGTATCGAATCCCCGTCCAGGCATCCAGATTTGGGTTTTCCATGATTTCCCAAATCACTCCAGGCAAATGCTGGGATGCTTCCTTCAAAAGGCCATGGCCAAATTCCTTCCCATTCCTTGCTCCCCATCCTTTCCCATCTCTAAAGACCTTGCTGTTAAGAGACGTTAATCAGTTTTAAAAAAAAAAAAACAGTGGTGTATGAGAGATGTCTAAGGATTTCAACATCATAATCTGCAACCCATGACCACAATGGTTCAGCCATTGTCAGCTGAAAGGATGTTGATGCCTTTGTTTCTGGATTGTTCTCTCATGGCTTGGGTTTCCATTAAACTGGGGTTGTTGGAGAGAGGAACAGGGAACAGAAATGAGTCAAGAGTGAGGACGGGAAAAATAAGGAATTCCTGGAATAGAAGGTGGGATTGTTTATGGGAAAATTGATCTAATTGGGTTGATGGTTGGAACTGCTGGAGGATAGGTATTGTCTAGCCATGTCAGTTGTCAATCTCAGCCCCAGTAAGAAAACTGAATCAGCCATGGAGAGGACGGATTCTTGAAAAGGTACATTAACTTAGTGTGGGAAGACACTAAGAAGTTTCTGTATAAGGGACGACAAGAGAGTGTGTGATTTGCTCCTGCCCAATCACTTGTGATTCACAGGAGAGATCATCTTCAAATTGATTACAGACCTAGGTTGTGAAACAACAAATTACCAAAACATTTAATAAGGCAAAGTGTTTTGTTGATATCAGTGAGAGGCCATAATGCTCACTGCAAATGAGTAGCAAAACTTAATTATTATACGCAAGTATCACGGTGCCACTGTCGAAGGAAATACGTTAGGGACCGTGCACAAACTATGTGGCTCGGTACAGGGGGAGGGGGGGGGGGGTTGGCTGGAAGGCTGCACTGAGCTACGTAGGGGGAGAGGGGTGGGTTCCGAGCCAGCCCACATAGCTTTCCTTTCATAACATTTTTCACGGTTAAAATGAGGAATAGAACTCACAACAGCATGTGAATATTTATTTCTGTATGTGATTTACAATAGTCTGAAAAGAGAAAAACAGTAGAAAATGTCTGCTGGAATAAAAAGGGATAAAAGCTACGTGCTACATGGAGGGGGGGGGGTGTGTAGAGGCAAAAGCCACATAGGGCTACGTGGGGGGAGGGGGGGGGGGGTTCACAGGAGGCCAAAATGGAGCTACGTGGTTTATGGACGCTCCCTTACCATCAGATAATGTGGCAGCAATGGATATGGTTCATTGTGCTTTGACTATATGCATCAACATGCCTTCATTCACAGAAAAACAAAAATCAAAACATCTGACCACCTGGTCGTGTCCTGGTGATTAATATCACACAATTGGAATTCTCATTCAGTTTACCTTTCACTAAGGGAGCGTCCATAAACCACGTAGCTCCATTTTGGCCTCCTGTGAATCCCCCTCCGCTCCCTCCCACATAACCCAAATTGGCTTTTGCCTCTACCTACCCCCCCCCCCCCCCTCACGTAGCCTTTGATAACAGAAGATATTTTGTGCTGTTTTCTCTTATCAGACTCTTCATATGGTGATAATTAAATGACTGAAATAAATATTCACATGTTGTGTGTCCTGTACCTCATTTTAACTGTGACAAATAATATGAATGAAAAGCTACATGGCCTGGATTGGAACACCCCCCGCCTCCCCACGGAGCCCAGCATAACTTATGGATGATCCCTAACTAATGCAATTTCTAAGTGATCTGCTAGTTCTTGACTCATATTAAGAAATTGATTCTTGATGGTTTGTTCGATTAATTATATGCTGAATAAATTTGACTGAAGTTTATATATAACAATAATATTGATAACGTCATTTGTTTCATAATTTATATAGAAGTATTATCATCTCACCCTGTGACTCACTATTAATTTCAATGATATATACATTAATAGAAATTTATTTTAATTATGAATTATTTTCCATGGCACCGAATGTTTTTTATTGTTGATGTAATTTAACAATCACAATTATTATAAATGTTAATAAATAATTACTTGAATTTATTTTAAACAGACCATGTGGTACACCACATAGTTTGGACTTTCATAATGTGATGGTTGCAGTATCAAAGTATTTTAACGTGTGGCTAGACTAAATTTTGTCTCAAAGTAGTCGGGTATTTTATCTTCAGTTTTAAAATTCTCATTTGTTGTGGATTCCAACGATCTTATGATTGTTTATGGATGTATGTTCATATCAGCAATGGTGTGTGGAAGCAATTGCAGAATCAATGTAATATCAATATGCTTGTAACATGTCAAATAATAATCATATTGCAGGCGCAACATAGACGAGCTGAGTAGGTTAAAAACATTTTGTTTTAAGTTGTTTTGTGTTTGTGAATGTATGGTATTTGTTTTCAGTGTTGCATATAATTCAACTATTTAAAAATTTATGGGAAAAGTAGGCAAAAGAATAGTGCATTGCAATTTTCAAAATTAATTTGTGATAATTGTGAGGAAAACGCCATGTTAATTACGTATAAGGCTTGATTTGTTTTAAATTATATGCAGCTAAAGTACTGTAAGAAATTAAGTAATATGGGAACAATACCGTGAAACATTTAAGCTACATTTCATTGGAACCATGAATTCTAAATAACAGGGAGATTAAAATGAATCGAGTAGCTCTGGGGAAAACACTGCCACAACAAGAAATGAGTGATCAGGTTGCCGAAACTTTGGAAGAGTATGATTTAACCATGTTTAAATCAACTGTTTTAATATGTATAAATGTCCTCACACACTGGTGGGGCAAGAACTAAATTTGATGTGGGCAAGACAAACTTTTTCAGAGCCCTCTGGTGGGCAAAATTTATAAAGAAATATTTTTTTAACATGTCAAACTTTTATTCATAAAAAAAAGCAATCATCTTCACTTTAACCAACATTATCAATTAATAGCCAACAGTAAAGAACTTTTAAAAAATGGAAATCTCTTGCTCTTGGCATTACTAATCACTTTAATTGTATTGTTGTAATCCTGCTTAGATTCTATTTCTGTTCAGCTGATAAAAATGCCAAAGCTGAAAGTCTTCGATGACCCACTGTACTTAGTAAATGATTTTTTTTTATTAATTTTAATTTTGAAAAGCTCCTTTCAGCGGAGGATGTACTTACTGGTACGGCTAACAAAATTTAAATTATAATATAAATATTTGGCTAAATTTATTTCAAGCTACGTTCTGTTATGTACTGAAGCAGCTGTTTTACAACTTTAATGAAATCAGGTTAATTTGAGATAAATGTTTGTAATTCTTCATATAAATCTTAAGGGACTGCTATCACCCACTGGCAGAACTGTAAATCTTGTTAGGTTTTGTTTTTTTAATTATGGTCTTCTGGAATATTTTTTAACTTTCTTAGATCATAGAGAAACCCAAAATTTTTAAAGTATTGGATTAAGGACAAATCTTGAATCCATATGGTATCAATAATAGTGTTTAAAGAATATGTGTTTCATACGGAGTTTTTGGAGACTATTGATAATTGTCAATTTCATAATCGAACCTCCTTTTATTTTTGGCTACGCTTTTAATTTTAAATTTTGGCTTTTTTTCAATAAATTGACAAGTGTCATACAAGCATTTCCAAACCAGTTTGTTGATTTGCTTTGACCCAATCACATAATTTATGCAATGTCCAAGAGCAATGCTTAAATGAACTTTTACATATATCCATAATTTGCTTAGGATTAACACGTGATAGTATCTCATAACATAAGTATAATGATATGATGAATTATGAGTTGAGAACTTCATTCAAAACTGAATCATTATCACTAAGAGTGAGTATTCTGTGAGATTTTTTAAGCAGTCTGTGCACTCTACATCATTAAATTGAAATAATATGGCCTTCGCTGCCTCCATTCCGTGAGAGGCAAACTGAGTTAGAAAAAAGACCAGTGGCTGGGGATTCTCTGCAAAAGTAACTGTAATGCCAGCAAAAGTGGTTAGACTACTAATATTGCCAGATTCTTGTTAGCCAGTGGGATTTATTGTTTTATGATAAGTAAAATATTAAGTCATGGTCGCAGCTTTTGATGGTCGTAATCTATTTTATGGGTTAAATAAAGCTTTGTAAACCTTTCAGGCGTGAGGCCCCTTGAATCGTGAGGATGTAGGCGGTCGCCCATGCCTTACGCTGCTTCTGTCCATACAGAGCTAGAAAGGATTTCTTTCTTAGAAACAGCTCTATTGCCAGTAAAAGTATAATGCAACAATTATTGGAACAAATGTCTTACCAACGAAATTCACAAATTAGTTCCCTGAGAGAGGACGTTAATTTGCAAACTGGTTCAGAGAGTGAGGCTATGTCATCGCAAATGGATGCAGTGAAAGTTGGAATCAGCACGCAACTACAAAAGGTGCAAGAACACATTTTCTGGTTTCAAGCCTCTTCGAGAGGTCATTAGAGTTAGGAATAATGGGGCAAGAAACTGGAAGGAATTAGGTCGTGGTTTTTTGAAGGAACCATCCCGGCATTCACCTGGATTAATTTTTGGAAAACATGGAAAACTGAAATCTGGATGGGCAGACGAGGATTTGACCCTGCCTCCACCCGAATGACTGTCCCAAGGTTTACCGATCATACTGAGTTCGCTTTTTTCTGGAGAAGAACCAATATGAGTTAAGCTTCAAATTAGAGACTTCAATTCCAAATTTCACGTAGGAAATGATCGCGAAAATGACAGATTTATGGATAGGTCTCCATGATGAAGACGACGATTAAGAGGCCTCATACCATCTTGAAAAGAAATTTGGAATGTTCCAGTACTCTGTGTGTGCGGTGCGGAATTTGTGTCCCACAGATGACACTGGAGGATGTAGGCTGATCGAGTGATATTGACTCATTGTCTATAGGGTTGTTGTGGACTAACCTCCCCCAAAATGACCTAGTCTTCATTCTTTGTTTCTTTTTGCTTCAGGATGACTGACACCAGAAGCAGAATTACCAAACTCCATACATTGATTGTGTTATTTATAGCACCTAATTATATTTTAAGATGTTATATCTTTGAAATATGGGCTGGAATGAGTTTTTGTGACACGAGTGCTTGGTCTGTTACGGATAGGTTTGGCGTTGCTAATTAAGAAAAGTTGCTACCTGTACTAGCTCCTATTTATTACAAGTCCGTCGTATAGCTATTCCAATTCGCAAACATAAATTACAGAACTATAGCTTCCGTCCACTCATTCCGTCAGATCTATACCCCTGATAGCTTAGACAATACTGTCAAATTGGGTTAAAGAGAAGCTAATTGATAGTTGCCGCGTTATTACAGGCCTACAGCGACTACTGCTACTGTGAAAGGGCATAGCGAGGATTTTCTTCAGGGGGGGGGGGGTCAAGCAAGAGAAAACTGATAATATGCATGCTACGGAAACGTTTATTAATGGAACACACATATATTCTATTGATTAATTAATTAATGGACTATATAATTCAATTAATATATTCCATTAATATATATATATATAATTACACTAATAGTAATTTTCGAGCTACTTCATCTGCATTTGTACAAATTTTCTGTGTACACTAAGCATACACAGAGAGTTTAGACCTCAGCCATGTTTTAACACGGTGCAGTGTAGAGAGGACACTATGTTGCTTGTAGTAAAGGGCTAAGCCAAGGATATTTGGATTGTGTTTTATGTCGCAGAATAGAATATTTCCGCCTCATTTAACTCTTTTGTAAGGTCTAGTTCTCTAAGATTCTCTGTTGTCATACCCTTGTCCTTCCATACTTAATATCATAGTTCTACTTCATAATCAAAAAAAATTAAGTTGAAGAATTGGCAGGAACTTTGAGATTTAAATTAAAAAAAAATTATCAATGACATGGGATGTAGCTCGGGGATTGCAATCCAGCAACGTGGGATCCCACATCATTTGGCAGTCTGGCAGATACAGCATCTAATTAAGCGGATCTGAAAAATTGGGTGAAAACATGTTTCATTCTTCGTCACCTTGCTTCCCTGTCGTCACTTTCCGGTCCGACTTGTTCTCTACCAGTTGTATAGCCCCGATTTCCTGTACCCATCAAGTTGACATGTTACTCACAACAAATGTGTGTTTATGTCGTCCTTCGTGATCATAAGTAAATAGATTCACCTTTACGTTTTTATAAGAACTCCAGGATGTTTTAGTTGTGTGCATAATTGTAATTTTAGTTATGTCGTCCTCCCAGACCGTACACACAAAAGAGATACAATTACAGTTGTTTCTGAGGAGGAGGTAGAAACAATACAAAAAGAAGATTGCAACTATTGACAGCTATTTCAAAATCTAATGAATAAATGATGTGTCAAAATGTTTTTGCCATAAACTGTAATTCAACGTATTTGAGATATTTCTTTTCTAATTTCCTAATTCTGCTAATTCTATAAAATATATGATAACAAAGTTTACAATTCTGTAAAAGTTGACAAATCTGGTCAGTTTGAATATTTCAAGAATCAATGGAAAAGTGCTGGTATTTGATGAGTGGACGTCCCAAAAAAACACCCATATTTGAACGTTTACGTTTACCGCAAAGAAACAAATTTTAATATCAGCTTGCTTAGAATACATGGTTCGTGCACCACTGAGCATTGCATCAGTTTGATCAAAGCTTTGGTGTTGCTGCTGAAACTGATATCGGCAAAAGATCTGACGTAACAAGCGTCATGGAAAATGTTGTGGCTTGGTACCTGCAATTGTACTTTTCACACAACACACAATTGGCAGTTGTCGACGTTTTATACCCCTCCCCAAAAAAAGAGAAAACAAATGAAAGAAATTGAATGCACAGAAACAACTTCAATGATTTCTGACTTAGTAGCAGCGCACTGTAACTCCTAAGCACCTTTCCTTGTCACATCATTCCCTTCTCTAGCAACATTCCAAGGTCCAGTGACAATGTCTTCAAAATGCTCGTTAAAAATAGCAAATCACGTGTTTTTTTTTAAATCAGCGGGTCTCATACAAAGTTGGAATACTTGGCACATACTTTCTCTGTAAAAAGGTTTCTCATAAAAAGTTTATGATGTACACTATGGTGATAATTGTATTCTGTATTTCTGTAATTTGATTTAAATTATTTACAACCATGTTAAGTCTGTGCCTTCCTCAATGAAAATACAATGCTTTTTACATTTCTCTTTTAAAAAATTTTTGAACCCTACCAATATAATCCGCCATTGTGGAACACCCTTCATATCATTGGCTAACAACTGTCAGGTCCATGTCCGTTTTCTAAAAACCTGTCAATTTTTGATACTATAATTTGTTATTCAACACCATCAGTTCAACAAATCAGAGAAATTTTTTGTGGATTGCATTTTTATATTTGTAATAAAAATTACTTTTTTGGAAAGCTGTCCATTCCAGCTATGTCACACAACTCATCTGCCAGCACAATATAAGCATAAGCCTTCTTTGTGGACTGCATAATTTCACTTTGAGATGTCCCATTCTGTAGATCTCATTGTTTATCAGTAACAAGAAATGTTGTTGTTAGATTCAGTAGTTTTATTGCCATTATGTATTTATTTACATAATTTCGTTTGATTTGAATGCGGTTCTTGACCGACAAGGTTATCATAAGGAATGTTTAATGTTATTACTTATTATAGAAGGGATAATGGTTGTAAACTAGTGGACAGGTTAGGGAATAATAAACAATGTTCTTTATTGAGGTCTGATTGACGTTCAAAAGAACAGACTTCCCTTGTGTTACCGAATGTTTTGGGTCATTAATTTACTGAAGTGATGGAGAGCTACTCGAATGTAGTGCGGGTTTTTTTAAAACAATGGACACGGTGTGATATTGTGAGCTCGCCTGTTTGGATGGTCGACGAATTAAAGACTTCCTTTCAAAAGCCCAATGATAAAGTGTTCCAGCGCTGAGCTGTCAGACTTTGCAGACGTCGCTGGCAAAAAAACATTCATTCACAATAAACTGTTTGTACGTAAGAAGTGCAGCCCACAGAGACTATGGCTATATGGAGAGGGATGACCTACCAAGAAAATGAAGCTGGTGGTGTGGTTATCCCATCCAATGTAAATCATTCCCGCTGATTGCTGATAATTTTTTTTTTTTTTTGTTATATGTTCGGCCAATCGGGAGAGAGAAGAGGAACGAGTTCCGCCCAAGGCGAGTCAATGAGGGAGGTACAATGGACGAAGACGGACTCGATGTAAGACCGGCGGAGGGACACTTGGTTTTTCGGCGCGGCAAGACGAGGCGAGCATCATCGCTGGCAGAGTGCTGAAGGGGTCCTGGGACACCGACAACGGGGCTGTTTGACATGAGACACCAGACGCTCGGCCACCCACGGCTCAGCTGACGAGACTACCTGGGGCCTGCCGGTAACACGCCCGATCGGCTCGACGCAGCTCTCCTCGCGGGTCACCCGACATGACGCATCGCATGGCCTCAACATTACGGTAACGCAATCGTCTACAGAGACCACAACGAACTTCAACAAAATTAAAGAACTGAATTCCACTACCTGAGATGGAACAACCATTTGCCATTCAAGTAATTGTTTCATCGAATAAAATTTATTTTTTATGCATAAAATCAATAAAAGCACTATGTTTCTTTTATAATATATTATGTTTCACTTGTATTAATGTGAAGGACCATTTCGGAAGAGAATCCCACCCTTAATCATTTATTTGTGACAATCAGTAAAACTGTTTATAAATTAATAAATCCAGAGGCGTACAGACCAGGACACTACAACTTTTGATGACCAAGCAGCACAAGACAGTGATTTCGTTTTGAATCTGTGAGGATATTCATGACATTTTTCTTAACTTTTTCAATATGCTGTTTCAAAACTAGAACACTTGAATCAACTCTTATTTTCAGCAGGTCCTCAGAAAATAATCGAACATATTATTGATTACATGATTTGTCGATTGTGTTCTACTTCCGTCTAATGAACCATATTCATCATTACTCTGGTATCCCGTCCCGACATCGCCGCATGCCCGATAGAAGGCATGGATGTCGACCTCATATAGACGGCGTTGGCATCGGGCCAACCAGCGCCACCACATCATAGTTTTTCCGCCGCGGCCAATCGGAGCCGACCCGCCGCACATATAAATAAAGCCCTCGCAGCTCCACTCTTCACTTCAGTGTTTCACTGCGCTTTCGGTACTCTCTCTTACTGTGAATCGCCTCTCGGACTGACAGTGCTCGTTCTTGGCTATGTTTTGGTACTCTTTTCGGACTCTGTGAACCTCACGCCGGACTCTGCCAGTGCGCGTTTTTGGATTACGTTTCGGCCTGCTCCTGGGACTTGTTCGGGTTGTTCGTGACCGTCTCCTATGGACCGCCTTTCCGCCATGTGACGTTCGGCCGCCGTAAGGACATAGCAATTGGCGACGAGGATAAAGGTTTTCAGCAGGCATCATGGACGTCGTGACTCGCATTCTGGAGCAACAACAACAGCAGACAGCGGTGCTACAGCAAACGCTCCAAGTAATTCTCGAGACACTGTTAGCACAGGATGCGAAATCAGACCAGGCCCCGGAAAATTCGCACATCCGGCCTCCAGCTTTTCCACCATTCAATGACGCCAAGGAAGACTGGGACACATATTTGCATCGGCTCAAACAGCATTTCTCGGCGTTCCAGGTGACGGACGATGCCTTACAGCGCTCGCTGTTTCTGCCGTGGGCTTCACCCGACACGTTCTTCCTCCTGCGGAAACTGGCCCCATTATCCGATCCGGTCGCCCTCACATTCAAGGAAATGAGCACACTGCTAACAAGCTACTACTCTCAAAGATACCATGTGTTGGCCTCCCGCCTTGAGTTCCATCAGTATCACAAACAACCAGGACAATCATACCGGTCATGGGTGACGGATCTCCAAGGTCTTAGCCGCAAATGCGACTTCACTTGCTCAAACGCAGAGTGCAAGGCTTCATACGCAGACTCCCTGAACCGCGACGTCGTAGTTCAGTTAGCTCCAGACCCAGAGGTGCGTACAGCGGCACTGAAGCTGGATAACCAATCACTCGAGGACATTCTACGCATCGCGCACTCGCATGATATTGCGCAGGCAGCGAACGAGCGCCTCTTGGCACGCCCACAAGTAGCGGCGGTTCAAAACGATACCACGCAACTCCCGCGTACGAGGCACTCCCATGTCGCGCTCCAGACGCCAACAAAGCAGAACGCCATCGCTGTCCGACGTATCTATGACGTCCGAACGCCGAACCGCACCCAGCCGACGGATCCAGAGGCCCCTGCCGTCTTGCCCACAGTGCTTCACTTCGCACTCACGGGCGGATTGCCCTGACCGTTGGGCACATTGCACACGCTGCGGTAAAGAGGGACACTTGCGGTCAGTCTGCCGAAACCGGGCACCTCGCCCCAGCCCGATACCCCACATGCAACAAGAAACTGTCAATACACTACAGACCGCAGTTCATACTGGCGACCCGCTCTCACAGAAACTATTATTAACTCTTAGAGTCACCAACCAGGACATCCTTTTTCAAGTGGACACGGGGCCAAACATCTCGCTGATAAACCAAGCCACCTACGTCCGACTAGGCTCACCACCGTTATCTCCACCTTCACGGCGTTTAGTATCGTACGGGGATAGAGACATTCCCCTACGGGGTCAGTTCTCCATCACAGCCGCCTACAAACAGGTCACCAGACCAATCACCTTTTTTGTGGTGGATCAGCCCTCGGCTACTAATATTTTTGGGTTAGACGCATTCAACATATTCAGATTCTCAATCGTGGACGAAGTCCAGGTCATATCGGACTCGGTCCCATTCCAGGACCTGGATGATCTCTGTACACAGTTCGCACCCATCTTTAAGCCAGACTTAGGGTGCGCCTCAGATTTCGAGGCTCACATCACCCTCCGGCCAGGTGCAATACATCGCTTTTGCCGTGCCAGACCTATTCCGGTCACATTACGTGCAGCAGTAAAACAGAAGCTTGACTGGCTTCAGAAGATTGGAGTAATCGAACCTGTCAAATCCAGCGCATGGAATACACCACTGGTCATCATCCGGAAACCCAATGGCACCCTCCGGTTATGTGGAGACTTTAAGGCTACTATCAACGTCCAGTATGAAGTCGAGACGTATCCAATCCCACGACAAGAAGACCTTCTCACTAAACTTGCGGGCGGCGAATACTTCTTGAAGATTGACCTCGCAGATGCATACTTGCAGCTTCCACTAGATGAGGAATCACAAAACATCGTCGTCATCAACAAACCGTTTGGACTCTACAAATACAAGCGCCTCCCATTTGGCATCGCTTCAATGCCAGCAATCTTCCAAAGATACTTGGAACAGTGGTTGCGGCACATTCCGGCATGCGCAAACTACCTGGACGATATCATTGTCACAGGAACCACTCGTCAGGAGCACCTACAAAACCTTCGCACTCTATTTGCAGCATTACAGGAGGCAGGGCTGCGGTGTCGCCTCGAGAAGTGTCGGTTTTTTCAAGAGGAAGTGGGATATCTCGGCCATTGGCTCAACAAAGAGGGAATTAGGCCAACAAAACGCAACGTGGCCGCCATAGACTCCCTACCCCGCCCAAAGAACCTGCCGGAACTATATGCCTTCCTCGGGAAAATAAACAACTACTCAAAGTTTCTGCCACAAGCGGCACATATTTCGCAACCACTCAATCAGCTCCGAAAGAAGGGCGCTGTCTACAACTGGACCCAGTCTTGTCAACGAGCCTTCGACCGGTTAAAGCGCATGCTAAGGTCTGCTCCTTGTCTAACGCCGTTTTCTCCTACACGGCCCCTAGTCGTGGCAGGCGACGCCTCAGCATATGGAATCGGGGCGGTACTCGCACACAGGAATGAAGATGGCTCCGAACAAACGATAGCTTATGCCTCTAAAACATTGACGCCAGAACAATGCAACTACTCGCAGATCGAGAAAGAGGCATCGGCAATAGTCTTCGCTATCAAGAAATTTCATGTATATCTATTTGGAACCAAGTTCTCCCTTATCACGGACCACAAACCATTGGTGGCAATATTCGGACCCCGCTCCAGCCTCCCAGAGTGAACGGCCCAACGCCTACAACGATGGGCGATGTTTCTGAGCACTTATAACTACACAATCCAATATAAGCTACCAGCACAACACTCCAATGCTGATGCCCTATCACGCCTGCCTGCCGGCTCCGATCCGGAATTCGACCAACAAGAAGTGCTGTGTTTTCATATCGACACAGAGAGGAAGCAGACAGTGGACGGGTTCCCCATTACAGCGGCCCGAATCGCCTCCGCCACCCACCGGGATCCAATCTTGCATCAGGTACTGCGCTATATCATCCATGGGTGGCCAACATACCTCACACGCAGAATGGACAACGAATTGAAGACATGGCGCCACATATCCCACAGACTTTAGGTCACAGACGACGTCATCCTTTTGGATGCAGAAAACGACACACATCGTGTGGTCATCCCAGAGGAATTGCGCTCACAAATCCTAAAGCTCCTACATCGAGGACATTGGGGCATGTCCCGTATGAAGAATCTCGCAAGAAGACATGCTTATTGGCCAGGAATCAATCGAGACATTGAAAAGATGGTACGCAGCTGTACAGCCCACGCCCAACATCAGGCAGGGTCACCACAAGCCTTCGCCCCCTGGCCGACTCCCCGCCAACCGTGGTACCGCATTCACCTGGACTTTGCAGGCCCATTTTTGGGAACCATGTGGCTACTTATAATTGATGCCTATTCAAAGTATCCGTACGTGGTTCGCATGGCATCCACGACGACGGAAACTACACTAAATGCATTAAGCCAGGTTTTGGCCATCGAGGGATTACCACGCACCCTCGTCTCTGACAATGGGCCCCAAATTAACAGCAACGACATTCGAGGAATTCTGCGTGGCAAACGGCATCAAACACATCTTCAGTACTCCATTCCATCCCGCCTCAAATGGCGAAGCAGAACGCCTCGTAAGGACGTTCAAACAACAAATGCTGAAAGAGGTACAGTCACCTACGACGTCTTCCGCCCTCACCCTCTTTCTCAGCATGTACCGGACAACACCAATCAATGGTCGCAGCCCAGCAGAACTGCTCCATGGGCGACAACCACGGACGTTGCTGCACCTCCTGGCACCATCACCGGCGGAGCCCCGATCCAGACCGTTCCATCGTTACACGCCAGGCAGCGCGGTCTGGGCACGCGCCTATGGAGGAAACGCCACTTGTATGCCAGCAACTGTAGTGGGGGTACACGGACGGCGTGTCATCTCAGTACAAACGCCATACAGAATAGAACGCCGTCATCAAAACCAGCTGCGACCTCGCAGCACAACAGGCCCATCGCCATCACAACAATATCGTGAAGAATACATTATACCACCACCAGCACCATTATCGGAGGTCCCACAGCCACCCTCCCCACAACGACGATACCACTTGCGCCCAAGAAAACCAGCAGTGCCAGCCGAGAGTGACGTCGAAATGGACACACCCATAAACCCTCCACCAACCACATCGGCACCCACGTCACCTCGTCCTCAACAAGGGAGTACGTCGGCGCAAACCGAGAACGATGCGGCTGGGATACTACAGCCATTCCAGCCTCATCACCCCAAGCATCGTCGAGGGCGCTTCCGTCCATACGCGCCCACTTCAGGGGGAGGGATCTGGTATCCCGTCCCGACATCGCCGCATGCCCGGTAGAGGGAATGGATGTCGACCTCATATAGACGGCGCTGGCATCGGGCCAACCAGCGCCATCACATCATAGTTTCCCCTGCGGCGAATCGGAGCCGACCCGCCGCACATATAAATAAAGCCCGCACAGCTCCACTCCTCAGTTCAGTGTTCACTGCGCTTTCGGTACTCTCTCTTACAGCGAATCGCCTCTCGGACTCTGACAGTACCAAAACATAGCCAAGAACGAGCACTCTCTTCGGACTCTGTGAACCTCACGCCGGACTCTGCCAGTGCGCGTTTTTGGATTACGTTTCGGCCTGCTCCTGGGACTTGTTCAGGTTGTTCGTGACCGTCTCCTGTGGACCGCCTTTCCGCCGTGTGACGTTCGGCCGCCTTAAGGACATAGCAATTACAGCGACTGGTATTTTTTCCGAGAAGATCCTAGCATCGTTAGCTTCTGATTGATGATAATGTTATGAAACATGTTTTTGCAGTATTTATGGATATTTTTAAAGAGACAGAAAATTCGATTAACAAATTAGTTAGACTATGTTAGCAGAGGGACACAAGTCTGTAAGCAACCATGATTAAATTTTCATTTCAAATTAGTGGCTGTAGCATCTACAGAAAAGATGTAATTTTGAGGAAGGTACCAAGCAGAGTTTCAGCATCTCCTTCCAACACCATTGTATTTAATTCATAAGACTGAAATTAATATGAAGCTGGGCCTCTTGGCTGTAACACAGAATGTAGCAGCGTAGATATGGCCACAGAATGAGTGAAACAACTTGACCTTTGTTCCGACCCAACTCTTATCAAGGCGATTCCAGGCACTTAGGATAAATGTACCGTAAATTCAGGAGTAATAAATATTTTATTACAAATTAGCTCTTGCACTATCAACATTTTCACAATCGCTTAGTGGTAATAAAAATAAATAAAATAAAATGAATGCAGCTAACTATAGTTTTTAAATAAAAGTCGTACTTTCTGTAGGTACTGTGTGTAATACTATCAAAAGCCGTCGTTAGCCTTACAGTAAATACAAATTAATTACTTTTAAAATACTTCCTTACATCCATTGTTTTTAAAATAAATTACTAGCGCGCACTCCAGCGATCTCACAGGATAAACAAGCCGATGCGTTGTGTGCGGGTCTAGTCAGTCATGGCAATAGTCGTCTGGAAAGGCATTTGTTCCAGAGTGTGGGGAAGTTTTTGCGCGGGTTGCGCATCTCCTTCCATTTCATATGTAGTTGTCATCTCTGTGGTGTGTCATTTTTGGACTTACCAGGTACGGATAGGAATTGATATCTTCAAGGTGTGGAGTCTGACTCCAAATTGTCTTCAGAAATGGTCAGCACCTTCATAGATGATGTTAACAGCAGGGTAGCTTCTTCTATTGTTGGCTGCAGTATCTCATCTTCGAGATTAGCTGTGTCAGTAGTTGGGCGATGTTGTTCAACTGGACTTCACACAGCTCTCCTTTGCAGTCGTGTCTGAAGCAACGTCCACTTTGTGTTTGGTTTGTTGAATTTCTTGGTTTCCAGAAGGTTGGGCGATCGTCTTCGGTTGATGCTTGAAGTTTCGGATTTACTGGGAAGTGGGGAAGATTCGCTGTCTGTTGGAGCTTTATTTCTTCTGCTGGGTGAGCTATTC
Source organism: Vandiemenella viatica (assembly GCA_031002005.1). Classification (NCBI taxonomy): domain Eukaryota; kingdom Metazoa; phylum Arthropoda; class Insecta; order Orthoptera; family Morabidae; genus Vandiemenella; species Vandiemenella viatica. Next base: position 165,023,618 of record CM061921.1, read on the forward strand.
TTGTTTTAGTCGGAGGGTGGCACCTGTTGGAGGTTTGGATCCTTCATTCGCACAGGGCAGGCACCATAGCAGGCAGCATGATCACCGCCACAGTTGGCGCAGGTCGGAGTAGCTTCCCGCTTACGCAGGTAGACTAGTACGCTGTGCCCCTCACGACAGCAGACGCATCGAACCTTAGACTTTGCAGTCTTGTGCGCGATGTTTGAATCCTTGGCAGCGATAACACTGCAGGACAGTCGCTGTCTTCGTCTTCTTCTTCTTCTTCATTCTTGGATCTTCCTTACGGGCTGTATGGCTCTTAGTACTTTGTCTGGGTACCAGTGATCTGGCTGGCGGTGTTTTCTCCACAGGTCGATCCGCCAGGAGGCAGCCCACCTCCTGGTTAGGTGCTGAATACCGCTTCGATGCCATAGGTTCCTTTTCAGGCACCTCCACTTGAGGGCTTATGCAGTCAGGCTACTTGCTGCCAAGACTTTCCATGGCTGCCCTGATGTCTGACTGTCTGGAATACAGCAGAAGTAGTTTTATCAAAGTCGACAAGGATTTATCAGGGAGGGCTGCTACTAGTCGCAGTACCTCCGTAATTTTGCCGTGGTGTTCCGATGGATTTTCAGCTGTCAGTTGACCCAGGATTTCTTGAAGAGAGGTTTCTTGAAGGGAGGATTCTTGGAGGGAGGTTTGCTGGCCGTCGTTCTTGGGTTGCAGCTCTTCCTCGATCCTCTGCGTGGAGGAGGACTCTTCAGTCATGTTCTCGTTATGATTGAAGCTTGATTCCACTGTCTCTTGAGTGGAAAACAGGATTCGTTGGATATTCTCCATGGACGCTTCCTCGTTGAAGTCTTCAGAGAAGGGATTCGGGAAAGGAACGAATCTTGATCAGTCCTTCCTTTCTTCAATGACCGGTCTGGCGTGGTTGGAGAACTTTGGGTTGCACAGGGTGCGGCGCAAGTTCTTGAAGTTCTGCACTGGGAAATCCCAGGTGAATATGTGATTGTGCACACTAATTAGAATCTGTGCTTCCGAAGGTCCTTCTTTCTCTTGATTGTATTTTTCAATCCTCTTGATTGAAACCCAGGTGGGCAGATAGTTTTCGGCGTGTCTCTGTTGGCGAGGTATAGATAGATATTTTGGAACGTCGTCTTAAAAGTCGCTAGATTCTTCGATTAATGATCTTGGGGATGAGCACGAAATCCACGAGGAGTTCTGTGGAGTCACCTGTGTGGGTGTCTCTTGGATGTCGACGTCTTGATCACATGTGGTAAATGATGTTACGCTGTCCTCTGCTTGGGAAGACAGGAACTGGCGCGGTGGTTCTGGCTTGTCCTGGCGACATGTGGGCGTAGCAGTCCCTGTCGATGATGGACGCCGCTTTTTTCCCATATTCTGATACGGATCGAGTCCCAAACACGATTGAGACCCATGCTGCGACTGCTTGCAGGGCCGACCAATCACGACGCAGCGACAACAGCTCTTGAAGTAACGAACAGTGAGTTGCTACGAACAGGCGGGTCGAGTCAACCTGCAGTCTATCAGTATTTAGGCGCGCGGCAAAGGACTCCCACTACTTGGCTCACGCGCAGTTAAGACGGAGGTGACTTTTTCTTGTTGGCTCACGTGGCACAGCGACAGTTTGTTACAATGGATAACGAAAACTGTCGCCATTTAATACTACTGTACGGTGCCAAAAAAAAAAGTATAATAGCAAATTTGCAGTCTAATCAGACTCCGATGGCATCACCTCAATCACCACCACAACCATCACTTGAAACTCCAACCAAGGAATCTATAGAATCGTCAAATGACATGACTAACTCAATATATTTTGCCTAAGTAAGGAGTAAGTTCTTGTTAAGAACAACAAAATTGAATAGCAATAAAAGAAATTAGTATAAAATGGCTGCTATTACCTTATCTTTGCCCATTCTTTCAGAGCTTCACATAGTGCATCAAAAACATCTGGAACTGTTCATGAAAATGATTGTTTTGACACGCGAAAAAGGTATTGCAGGTAGTATGAGAGTCTCCAATTGCTAGCAATCTTGAAGTCACAGCGTCTTTCAGTAATTGAAATATCCTCCTGAAATTGAGTGTTCACTGGCTCAATTAATGATTTATGGAACTCTACCGTTGTCATTCTCGTAAAAATCTGTTTATTGTGTCCCCCATGGCTTCATATCTTCCACGATTTTGTCACCATACTGTATTCTATTAAAATACAATTTCCATATCCACCAAATCACTTTTCATTTAGGTTTCTAATATACAGTGTGGTGCATCACGGTGAAAGTTGCAGCTACTCGTGCACGTGAAATGTCCTCGGTGGCTTCATGAAAGCACAGTGCCTGGATAGTTTGCCGCGCAATCCTGGCTTGGTTGTGTTGCCACGCGCGACAGCCGCGCTCGTCAACAGAAATGGTTCGCGCGGCAAATAACCAGTTTTACGCGCTCGAACATGGCCCGCGTGGCAACCGCACATAGTGCGTGGCGCGTTGTGCCGCCTCACCCTCGCCCTCACCCTAGCTAACGTCCGTTTCCCGCAGACAGCAGTGAACCGAATTAATTTTTGAAAGTTGCTTAACATTGATTACTATTCGACTCGGCAGAACTCTGATCTAGCACATATCCGCGTCCTGCTAGGGGGAGGGGTGTCAGCTGCCCCCTTCCCCGTACCTGGCTACGCCCTTGCTGCTGCGCGCAGTTCGTGAGAAACGCTGAGACGGTATCATGCGCTGGCTTCATGATCGCTCGCTGGGCGTCTGCCTGCCTTACAGCAACACAACTACGAAATATTACATGGATTACTGGTTGGTCAGCCTGTTATCACGGGCGAAGTGGACTGAAACCGATTTTTCAACTGAATGCACTGAAGCCGCGAGCGAAAGAACATTATCCCACCGGATGGACGTGATGAATGTATGTGCCAAGCAAAATTTTGAATCTGTTGGAGGCAAGTTTGATGAGACGGATTCCTCAATGAAATTGATTCAACAGGAAAACAAGGAATTGCGGTATTTCAAAACATATTTCTAACATGGTTGCAAGGTATAGCGGGTTGGAAGAAAGGCTCATAGCTATGAGAAATAAATGAGACGGCTCCCAAGCCACACCAAGGAAATACAAGGACACAACGACATGCAAGGACATACAAGGACATATGGTAATCCCAAGTTTGGAGTGCAGCGAAGAATGAATACTAAAGCGTTTTTGGAGGACATAGGAGATATGAATGCATCAACAATGTGAGATGACAATGTTTCGCTTATGCAGGCTGGCACCACTAGCTCCGAAACCGTTATCATCTCTAACGAAATAATTCACTGAGATTCACTATATGCCAGGTTAAAAAGTAAGTGATTTTTCCGGCCAAAGAAGATAAAAAATTGTAGGTAATGAGTGTTGTGTTGCACAATACATTCGTTTTGGTGAAGCTCTCCGAGTACCATCGAACCGGCATTCAGATACCGCTTCTCAGAATGTCACCTTTTGTCCCTGTGAATAAACATGTTTCTGTTTGTGAGCGTACTATGATCTACCCACGAAAATCGCCGGAAGTAGGGTTGGTGAATTTGCTTGCTGTAAAATTATTTAATACATTTTGAGAAAACAAGGAGAAAAACTAATAGCTGATAAAATGTGTTGACAAATCCAATTTTTGGATGGAAGGATTAGTCACTCACATTTCCGATAGTACTAGCACTACCTGGCTCTGCGTTTTGTCGTAGAACTAAGAAGTTAGGGTTCATACGCGCGGATATAATTGAACTCGCGAGTTTGTAGGGTAACAAATTAAACCAAATATATTTATTTAAATATTAGAAAATTGATATAACCAGAGTAGTCGTAAAGGGACTTAGAATTTCATTGCTAGAATTGGATATAGAAAGCTGTAAATTATGTAAGATTTGTCGCAAACACCGAGTAGACATAATATGACGGGAAAGCCAGCACTATACCATTCTACAGTCGAAACTGTCTCATAAAGGTAATCAATTTCCAGCATATTTAAAAACGGAAAAATACGAATGTGGGGGGGGGAGAGGGATTAACTGAAGGCAGCTTCAATTTCAGCTTTGTCTTATCTTCTTCCTTCAGCATGAGCATCAGATTCTTGGATTCTAATAACTTTAGCTGATCGTGCTCTGCTGGAGATACACCTTAGGTCTGGTTTGTGCCTGCGAGGCATGTCAAAAAAGAAAACAAAATAAACTGATGCCAGAAACTCTTAAGCAGACAGAAAGTAATAGTACAGTGCAGCACAAATCAATATCTATACTATATAATAAGTTTTGTATGTAAATGGAATTTATTAACAGATCATACATTAAATGACGAGAGAAGCACAGCCTGAGCGACCGATTTAACATGACAGACTTAAACACGCATCCGTGCGCCTGTCACCATTCGATAAGTTATCAAAACTCCATGACTAAAGCTATTATTAATACCGGAAAAAAGGTATCCTGTGTCCTTCCTGAAGATACAAAGTATTTCCTAACCAAATAGCTTACCATCAATATCGGTATAGCCATTTATTCGTTAAAACTTAACAAAAAGATAGACTTACTATCGCACATATAAATTATTAATGTAGATATCACAAACTACCTGTGATAGAAACAAAGCCTGAGGACCAGTATGGCCTAAATAAAGTAAACGCTTATGGCACTGTTCGGCCGCCTACGATTTGCCACGCATTCCAACCACGAATTTATGGGACCTACATTTTAATAACCTCGGCTTGGCTCATACTATGAAAAACAATTCTTAAAAATTTTTACTTGCAGGGGGATTTGAATGGAGCCCACATTGATAACTTTATAAAGCAGGCAGGCACCTTATCCACTGCGCTACCAGTCCACTCTGCTCTGAAGCATTACAGAAACGTATACATACTATGCGTCTGTCTTTCAGGTTTTTTTATAATTCCATGGCATGCATTAGCTATACAGAAAGTAGTATCCTACGTCTTTTCTAAAGGCAAATAGCATCTCCTTGTTAAATTTCATCACGACTGGATTAGCTTTTTAGCCTTGAAAACTTAAATATACAAAGTTACTTTCACATTTATAATATTAGTATAGATTATAAGTAATAAGTTTTAAAATATACTCCTGAGAGAAAGGATCCTCGAATTACCTCCAGTCAAAATGGAAGCTACTAAATTATTAAAATAGCGAGGTGGAATACATTGTTCAGTTCGGTGTGTCCCTTTTTAATAACGATCAAACCATATGAAGGCAACATGGCAACTTACTCAAACGTGAAATCTACAGGTCTCTAAAGGAAATGGGAAAATGCAATATTAGAGCTATTAAATAATATCGAGAGAACTTGAAGGAGGAGGTAAAAACGAAGAATATAAAAGGAAAGACACTACAACATGCAAAAAATAAAAGTCACTAACAAACAAACTGATATGAAAGAAAAGATGTGTACATAATAGAACAAAGTAAATTAAATCCATCAAGATCTGAAAAGATGTGGAATCAGCATGGAAGACATCGAAGACAGGGAATTATTCAGAGGAAAAATTGCTGTGATGAAGGATCTGACTGAAGAAAAACAAATCAGGAAATGGAGAGTATTCTCAGATGAAGAAAAAGCAAGAGTGAGTCAGTGAATGAAAGAAAGGAAGGAAGCTCAGAAGAGGAAATGAAGTTGCGTAATCATAGTCCATATTATATATTATATATGTAATAATATAAGAGTAATTTACATAAATCTTGGGCGACCACGTGAATAGATTTTTGTTGTAATTTTATAAAGTACGCAAGATTCCAAGTGAGGTCTGTAATGAAATGGTGAACTTATACTGTGTATCGTAGCAAAGCGAATATTCAAGAATTATTGAGCTATGTAGGCTTGAAGCTAATCTTGGTGTTCCCGAGCCTTGGCGACAAAAAGTCGCGGATTTGGGATTTGCCAGACCACACACCCTGCTCCCTGGGGATGGGCGGTCAACGACGTCACTCTCCTGGCGGGAAAAGCCTGCCGTCCGAAACCCGAATGTTCTCTCTCCCCGGCGAACTTAGCCGAATATGTCCGACCTCTGTTGGATTCTTTGGCCAAATCACATATCGAGGATATCACGTGACATTAGGTGCCGACCTGAAGGTCCAATCAAAATGAGCGTATAACTCAAAATCCTGGGAATTTTTGTTGTATGTGAGCTTCGAGACTACAAATGGGCGGAGCAAGAAGTTTCCTCGTGGACCGAAGAGCGAGGAGCTGACATTCTAGATTCTAACTTCGATCGCACCAGTCTGAGGTTGACTTGGAAAGTTGACTTCATTCGCTAACTGCAGCTTGCCTTGCTGGAGCGAGCGTATCACCGCAACACAGCCGGTAATGCGATGATGCGCATTGCCAGACCAGAGATGCCTACAGCCGACTTGTGAGATAATCTCACATATCGTGGGTCCGCTACACTCATCACAGACATCAGACGCAGAACTACAATGGTAATTGATTACGACCAAGCCATGTGATTGTGCATTCCGTGAAACAGAACCCGTAAGCGACTTTGAGAGGATAGGTCCATGTTCTCACTTTGTAATTGTAAAAAACCCCTGAGCTAGCGGCATAATTTGCCAGAACTAGTTATTTTCGAATGATATATTGTTCATTCTGGCGCCCATGATTTTCTTTTTAACTGTAAAGTCACAGTATTATGATGCCTTTGTCTGAGGTAGTCATAACTTGTATTTTTCATTGTTTCCAGTTGTCATTATTTATTGCATTTTGATTCTGAGATATATTTAAAAGTAAATATACAATTGTTTGCTTGCCCATGACGGCTAATTGTAACTCTGAGCGTTGCTTTTATGATTTTGCCAATTTGTGTTAATGTTAACGGTAAATTCGCTCAGACTTGTAATCGCCAGTGATGAGAAAATAAATGTCATATTGTGACAATTTACCTGAATTCCAACTAACGTCGAAATTCTTGCAAAATTAATAAATTTTCACTCCTTCATAAAAATTAAAATTAAAAATCCACAATTATTAATCATAAAGGTATGAAAGATAATTGTAACGTGGATTGCCCACCAAGTCACCCACCACAATAGATGGCTGAAACGAAGAGAGAAAAAAAGGAACAAGGTCAGTATGACAACTTGTAAATTGAGAAGTGAGTAATGAGTGGAGTAATCAGGATTTGCCATAATATTAAAACTTATACTCGTCAGGATACAAAATTATTGAGATAGAGGAAGAAGTGAATGAAGAAATCTTCTGAAGAAGGTAACACTGGCAGTTGGGAATATATAACGCACACTAGTTTGAATATTTGTTTTCTGAAGATTGGCGCTGCAAAGGAGCTAATGTCTCAGTTTGATGCAGTAACTTTGTTCAAGTCTACGCCGTGGCTGCATGCGTCTCGAATATGCAAGGTGGCTCTGAGTCTAGAGGCAAATTACATTAAGATATTTGTTGGGAGCTGAGCATATAGGGGCTCCGACCATAAAGTTGCTAATCCAGACGGTTTGACATCACGACCGAAGTTACTTTTGGGCAATTCTTCATTATTGTGGGGACACACTTCTCCTACCTTCCTCTCCCCATCTAAGCCGAACTTCCGCTGAGCTTGCCGATCTATTCGGTACTCACTAATTTTACCACATAGTAGTGTAGACGGCGACTCTTGATCAATTATCTGATGTGTATTCCAATCTCTGATGGAGCAATAAAGCCACGTTTCTTATATCTTCTCTTTCAATCATCAGGCTATCCTCCATGCCCTAATAGTTATTCAGCCACATGTGGCCTCAAACCGTTTTCACAGCAGACTACAACAGTCAGAACAAGAAGACAGCAGTTAAGCCATATGGCTGCCTTTCAACGCAGTCATCAGCGAGGCTACGGAATTTCACTGCAACTAAATGACACCCCACAACCTTATCCACTCAAACTCTGCCATCCACCTGATAACGGGTCAGCCCAGTCTCACACCAAAAGGTCTAGCGACAAGATTGGCGATCAAAAAAGTACCTTTGGGCGAGAAAGAACGGAGTAAAGTGTTCGGCAAGACGAGACAGGAGGCAGGCATTGCAGCGCGAGAGAGATAAAAGATTTGCAACAGCGCGGGGGAGGTGTCAGCTGCAGATAGGAAAAGGTGCTTGAGTGTCAGTTGATGGAAAGAGTTTGAGGCAAGCATCTCCCTTGGCAGGGGTGGCAGCGACAGTGGGGGCGGGGGCGGTGGCAGAGCAGCGTCACCTGGCCGAGGGCTGGTTTGAAGCGTTGGGGACAGCATCAGGCGTCGATGAGGACAGCAACAGTCGTCATCGGAGGCGGCAACGACGCGTCGGCGTAGCGGGCAACGGAATTCTGGTGAATTAGCTCAATTTTATCGTATTATATCGTATGGCTAGTAGACAACTTGTGGTATGGCTCAAGAAGCTGTTAGAGAATTTGATCCAAGAGCGGTTAATTTATTGACTTAAACTAGCGTTGCAAGACACGGAAGTAGTAATCTGAAAGAAGCAATTAAACTGGATCAAAGAGTGGCTGAAATTAGTGTTTCTAACAATGGACCGTGTAATCTGCAATTTTCAAACAATTTCCTGGCTTAGGATGTAACTCTAAGAGGAAAATCGGGAGAGAATATTCACACATTTGCAGCATATATTATCGCTGGTATATTTGTCATTTGACGAAACATTATATGTATTGAAAAGTCGGTTGAAGGGGAACGCATTCCAATATGTGGGTTATAGTGAGGAATGCAGGGAAGCATTCAATTTTGAAGGGCTTAAGAATGAATTGGTCAAACGTTCAAAATAAAAAGAAAACAAACACGAGAACTTACAGCTCGTGACTGAGAAACTTGAAACAGTTGCCGGGGGAAGCGATTGTAAAGTTTATATACCACATTCAGGAGCTAGATACCAAAATTATACTAAAGGAGAAGAGAGCATATAATATTTCCATAAACATTGAATCCGACCAGAGGAATTTGGACACAAAAACCAATTCGGGAATAGTAGAATATGATAAGATTAAACACGTATTTCATTAAAAATGGTGGTGAAGTGTTTCAGCGGCACTACCTGCAAACGGATAGTTTCCACTATCCAAATAATAATAATAATAAATTTAAGAATGGATACATTAATGTGATGTATAACTCACAAAAACCAGGGAGGTTTGGTGGAAGTGATGGGGAATATGTTCACGGCGTATCCACAAAAATGATGGAAGATCCTAATTCAACACTGGAGGTAAAAGATATTACCCTAAAAATTAGGGGAACGGTCGAACGAAGCAGTTATAGAGGAATAAAGGTTCACATAAACATGTGCAAAGCATTGACGGTGATCATACTGGAAATAGAATGGGTAAAGATGCTGAATTGGTACAAAATGCGAGTACTTTCAACCCTAGCTATAAAAGTAATGATTATTTACGCTTATCTCGGGTAGCGGGAACCTCACCCAGTTACCCATGGTAATTAACTTGCCTTTTTACCATAAAAAGGAAAACTTTGAGGTAGATACTTTAGAATTATTATTCTTCGTTATGGTAAAGGGTAAATTATGCTACTTGCTAGTAGATTCGAGGGCAGAAGTATCCTTGTTGAAAGTAGACAATTATGGAAAAGAAAGTCTAAATCCATCCAACTGTAGAATTACGAGGTTACATTCCACTACGGAAATCCAGGTTCTAGGGGATAAAGAGGAGAGCATTACTGTGGGTAAAGGGATGTTTGGAATATCCATGGATGTAGTTACTTCTCTAAGCTTGAAATATGTAGTTATATTAACTATCAAATTCTTAAGACAGTTATACAGCAGTCATTGATTTTTCGAAGTATACCATTTGTTTAAAGAATCCTTTCGGGAATCGCTTCCAAACTTACATTTAAAGATTCCTCGTCCATTTTGGATCTTTTTCTTACTAACAATCCGGATATTGTAGATAAAGTTTGTATAGAAGACGGTATAAGTGATCACTAGGCGATTGTGGTAACTTTAAAATCTAGGCTGAATTTGAAGCATGATAAAGACAAACTCGTATATTGTTTCGATAAGGCAAATGATGCGTTTATGGTCGATCATTTGGCGAAAAATTTTGAAACGTACACGCTTAATACTAATGTTGAGGAACTTTGGTTTAATTTAAAAGAAATAATATGGACCGGCTTAAATCAATTTGTTCTCAAGAAGTTTATTAAGGTTAGTAAGAACTTCCCGTGGTTCAATAGGGAAGTGAAACGTTTGCTCAGGAAGCAAAGGCGTTTACATGCGACGGTAAAGAAATCGGGGGACTCATCTGATCGCGCTAAATTAGTCCAATTGCGAACGTAAGGCAATGCGTGATGCGTTTAAAGAATTCCAAGCCAGAAATCTATCCGACGATCTGATTACTAATCCAAAAAAGTTCTGCTCATATGTCAAATTAATAAGAGGCTCTCGTAAGGTCATGCCGTCGTTGATTAATGAAAATGGGGAATTATCAGAAACTAGCGTCGAGAAAGCAGAAATTTTGAATAATGTATTTAAAAAAAGCGTTCACGGCAGAAAACTCGGAGGAGATTCCGATATTTAACAATCGAACCAACAAAATTATGAAAGATCTCGTTATCGATGTCGAGGGAATAACTAAACTGCTTATTAATGTAAATCCCAATAAGGCTCCAGGACCAGACGGTATTCCTACAAGATTCTACTCTAGGTACGCAAAGGAAATTACGCCGTATTTGATGAAATTATATACCGCCTCCTTGGATCAAGGACAAATACCAGCCGAATGGAAGACCGCCATCGTAAGTCCAGTGTTCAAAGGTGGGAATGTTAATGATCCTCAAAATTATAGGCCGATCTCGTTAACCTCAATATTTTGCAGGATTTTAGAACACATCATCTATTCAAATGTCATGCGGTTTTTGGATGAGGATGAGCTTTTAAACCCAAATCAACATGGATTCAGAAAAGGCCGATGCTGCGAAACACAACTTGCCCTCTTAATTCACGACTTGAGCCGTATTATAGATGAGCAATCCCAGGTTGATTTAGTTTTATTAGACTTCAAAAAAGCTTTCAACACTGTGCCTCACACTAGGTTACTTAGGAAACTTCGCGGTTACGGTATATCTAGACAAATATGTGATTGGGTTGCAGACTTTTTGAAGGACAGAACACAGTGTGTAGTTCTCGACGGTGAGCGTTCATCACTTGCCGAAGTGAGGTCCGGGGTTCCCCAAGGAAGCGTGATAGGGCCTCTGTTGTTTCTCATATACATTAATGATTTGTGCGACATAATAAGGGGAATGAAAAGATTATTTGCCGATGATGCTATTATTTATCGTGAAATCACAACCCAGGACGACTGCGCTTTATTACAAGACGATATTATGAAAATAATTGCGTGGTGTAAAGATTGGCAGTTGGAGTTAAACGCTAAAAAGTGCCAAGTCATGCGTGTAAGTAAAAAGGTGACACCATTTAGCTTTGAATATACAATTAATGGCACTGTCCTTAGAACGGTAGATTCCGCTAAATACCTAGGGGTAAGAATTCGTAATAATTTGTCGTGGAATGAGCATATCGAGAATGTAATTGGGAAAGCAAATCGTATGCTTCGATTTCTAGGTCGTAATTTAAAACAATGCACTCCGGAAGTTAAATCGATTGCGTACAAGTCACTAGTGAGGCCTCACTTGGAATATTGTTGCTCTGTATGGGGTCCCCATCAAAAGGGATTAATGGAGGCATTAGAGATGGTCCAAAGAAGAGCCGCCCGATTCGTGACATGTATATATAGTTGGAGGGAAAGTGTAAGTGCCATGTTGAAGGAGTTAGCTTGGGAAGACCTGGAGCACCGAAGGCGTTGCTCTCAACGGAAGCTAATTGAAAAATTCTCGACTGACGTATTTCGGAATGACAGCAAACAAATATTGCTACCAGCAACATTCATATCTCGGAATGACCGCGAAAATAAGATAAGAGAAATCAGGGCCAGAACCGATTCATTTCTCTACTCATTTTTTCCACGAGCGATTAGGGAATGGAATAGAATGGATTTACCGGGCGAGTAAACACAAAATCGGACAGGAGTAGCTTCCGATAAAGCACTCCGGCCATCCTGATCTGGGTTTTCCATGGTTTCCATAGATCGCTCCAGGCGAATGCTGGGATGGTTCCTCACAATAGCCCATGGGCGCCACCTGCCATATCCCGTATATCCCTTCCAAACCATTACCTTTCCTGATAGGTGCAATGCACCCTCCGTCAAACAATTTTAGTGAATCGCGGAGTAATTGTAATAGTAATAGTAAAGACATAAATACGTTTTCGAGGATGAAGGCTGACTTGCGGAGCAAACAAAGTGAATACAGCAGTCAATCATAAACTTAAACAATGTGCACATGATACCGAAAAGCTCGATAAAACTGTTTATGCTATCTTGGCCGACAAGCCTTGGTCTTATTGGTTGACACCCCTGGACATTCATTTTCTGGATCAAAGAAAAATATACATTAAGAGTAGTATTTGTAATGTGTTAAGATATGTGGTCCATTCCTGGTGAATTTTAGTGGCGGTTACACTATAGCACATGTATCCATATTCGAAAATGAGGATGTGTGTCTTAGTATTAACTATGTTGATAAAATAATGAATGATGACTGAAGCGAACTCTAGTTAATAATATAGAACCAGTAGTGGATTGTAGTGGCAAGTTCGATAATCTACCCATTGAGCAACAAAGTGGAAAGAACTGTTGGAAGAATATAAGATTTGGTTCGTACCAAATCAGGCCCTGATGACAACTGGTTTGACATTGGACACTTTAACCTTTTATAAAAAAAAATTATGTCTAGTATCCTTCATCCAGAGGGAAATATTTGATGATTTTATAAGTCAGCAGATGAAAGGCGTAATGATTCAACAATGAACCCCTTGGGCTTCACGTGTTGTGTTAGTGCCGAAATAATGTGACGATGGGAAAACTAAATATCGGTTTTCGATTATAGACCTCTTAATTAGAACAAGACTCAGTCTCTGAAACGATAGACTATATTGGAATTTGTAATATTTTCTCCACCCTAGACTTAGATTCAGGTTATCAGGTCCAGGTTGTGCAAGAGGACATCCCAAAACCGGCTTTCCATGTGCTTAATAGGCACTATGAATTCCGGAAAATTCCTTTAGACTAAAAAAAAAAAAAAAAGCTCCGCGACGTTTTAGTGCCTGATGGACACTCTCTTTAGAGTGCTGGTATTTCACTCTGCGTTGGTCTAGACGTTCGACGAGCACGTCGATCATCTTAGGAATGGCAGGCTGAAAACCTAAATCTTTCATTTAAAAAATGCCATTTTGTCCTACAAGAATTGGAATATTTGGTTCACTTAATTTCTACCCTTAAAGGATTTGACCATACTGCCGAACGTGAAATAACTATAGCAATTTTTGGTTGTCCAATAGCCTATTTGATAGTAATCCCAGTCTCAGATAAAATTTTTACCTGGCTTAAAATTTACCTTTATTTCTGGAAAATTGTTGATGCCAAGATTCTAGGACAATTCGTGATTGTAATTCTACGTTAAACTGTAGGTCTCTTATTCCTGGTAGGATTACCAGTATAAAATAGGTGGATACGATAGACGTGCATAGCATAGCTGGTAAGGAACTTTGCGACTAGGACTTTGAGACCACAAAATATATAATGATCTCATTCTTTATTATCAAAAGCTATCGAGTGTATCGAAAGTAACCCCAAACAAAAAACACGTCAATTGCGAAGTGACTGACGTTTGATATTTCTTTGCAATTGTATTCAGAAACACGAAAATCTTTCGATCCAGTATAGCGTGAGAAATATTTTTAATGGCGAGTTGTTAAGACTGCGTTTGGATTCTATTTTTGTACGTAAAAGATTAACCAGTGAGGTGATAACGTGAGTCGGGTAAAGAAAATATTTCAACGTACTTTATTACTTTCGTAGATTATAAAAAACGCCTGAGCAAAGTAAAGAACAATACTCTACAACAGAGTATGGTTGGCTACCCTGGCTGTGACCCCCAACTCACTTCTAGGGAGACAACCAAATGAAAATGTTAAAGGGGCCTGAAGGCGGCAGGAACACGTTCGCCACACGGCCCAGCTACATGAAAGTGTGAACACAGGAATGGTGAACCTACACCCGGCCGACTGGCAGTGCGGAGTAGTACCGGTCAAATGTGACTCGATCTTACAACGTAAGGTGACGAGAGTTGACGAATGAAATGAAACGTGGGGATTGCCCGACCTTAAATCTTAAGCACTATGAAAGTAACAAAACTGAGCGTTCAAGTGGGTTTTTAATATGTGAGGCGCGAGTTTCAAATAGTAGTGAATTTTTCGACTGTTTTACAGTTAAATTACAAAAAATATTATTCACTGATAAATTATTTAATTTTTGTACCGTTATTTTAACATTTTATATGAATATGACATTGAATAAATCTAAATGAGAAATTTTGGATGTACCTTTTAAAATATACTTATCTATTAATTGACCAACTTTATTTTATTGTTATTACTAATAGCTACGATAAAATAATTTTTATAAAAACAAACTATTTTTCCAACTCTGGTTGATGCGCGAGGCCCCTCCAAGGGCGAAGTCCTGGGCGATTGCCCTGTTCGCCTCCCCCTAAGCCCGCTTCTGCAAAAGAATCCAGAGACACTACAAACTCCACTCAAGATAATGATGGCATACCTTCCCCCAAAAGGTGCCGAATTCAAATTGAGAATGAGGTCCAGTCATCATCATTACAAATGGTGAAATCCATGTTAAATATGAATGAAGGCCAGCAAGTCTCGACTACAATTGACTATAGTGACAATCTACTTTTGGAGTTACAGTCCCACCTTTGGGAGTACAAAATGATGAGAGATTATCTCTACATGAGAATCCCTTTATAGTGGAAATCAAATGCAAACAAATACCATCATCTTTTGCAAATAGTGCGTGCAAAAATTTATAAGCCCCCCCCCCCCCTTTCCAGCAGTGTATACAGGGAAAAAATATTTAGCGGAGCTGGTTTAAAATATGAATAATACCAGATACTTAATTTCGAATATTAATTTAACAAAACATAATACTTGCTTTTAAAATTATTTTTCTTCATAGTATTTACACCTCCATTTCTGCATCCGCTTCCGTTCCCACTTACATTTACTTTTGACAGCTGTTTCCGTTTCTACTTCCGTTGTATCACTCCTCCGTTATTATCAACTGTCCACTACTTACTTTGCATGATCACAGCCTAACCAGTTGTAGAGCTGCGATGTTCTTTTCCAATAACTTCCAAGGTCGTCGTCAACGAGAAATTTTGGACCCGGACAAGCCATATCTATCAAAATCAAACAATATTTGGGTCTTCACCATTCCCCACCCAGCATTGTATCCGTTTCCTGTTGTGATGGTCACAAATCAAATATTACTTAAGCTTATAGGAACCGCAGTAATAGAGGCTCATTGTAAAATCACTGGTGAATTTTTCATTGCACCAGCTATTCACAAAACGTCCATAGGTAGTAACCTTAGCTTCCCAAGCCACCACTTACCAAAATTCAGCAGAAGCATTTACCATAGGTAAAAGTTAATTGAGCTAATTCAGACTAATTCTAAAGTACTCAGTGATGAAATAACCAAACATCTGCAGCAGCCACGGGCTTCCTTTAATTACAACCACATTATGGCTGATAATGGTAGAGCCATATACGGGCCCAAACCAAATGCTATGTCACAATAACAACTGTAAGCTTGCCTGGTACTGTAAGGAATTCCGCAATACTTATTTTTATACTTTACATGTACAGGAGATACTCAACCATATTGGCACAGCACAACTCTGAGTCTGGCATATCCACAGCATGCCAGATTGTTATGACTGCCTAGTTTAATTCCAAATACTAATGCAACCAAAGAGATTATAACTTATAATTAGCAACTTGGTGTTCCAATCAATTGTACTTACCATGTATTCTTACATGTCATTACACTATCCTGTGAATTCTAGGTTTGTCTTTATGCCAGCAGGGTTGGACGGCTCATGCCAATCAAGAATTATTGAACTTATTAATACCTACACCGAGTTAACATTGTAAGCTGGGAGGAGCAGTCCACACACGCAACCGAAAACAGTAAATGACATTTCGTAGTTCACATCTAACATTGTCAAACCCTAAAGTTGGCCTTACACTATTCAATTTTCAGAGCCCTAGATTTAGTGTGAGAAAAAAAAAAAATAGCTCACTCATTACACTAGCTAGTGAAGCTAGTTGGTGAGACTTTCCTTTCATTCCATTAGTGATCTTCATTCGAATCGCATGGAGCCTTCTACTGGAAACCCACCAAACAGCGAACCGAGACCAAAACGAAAATATTTCTTTAGTACTCTTAATATTAATTCACTTCCGAAAGTTGGAAAACTAAAAGAACCAATCAAAAATTTTAACGAAAATCCTTATACTTGCTCTTCACGAAATCAGATAAATAGACAGTAATATGTTAGATTCTGAAAATTATAGGATATATATAAAGGAAAAATCATCTGGAGTTATGAAGAATGTCCCCCATCTTGGAACTGCTTTAATAGAAAACAAGAGCATAATGGAATCTGTAGAAATCTTCCAAACGCCCTCTGAGAGGCTCTCTCTTAATAATACCTGGAAATAAAAACTATACATAAATCAATGGCCATGCTCCAGTTGACGACGATAATAGGAAAAATCCTGATAAAGTGGAAGAGCATTGCGAACTTTCAGAAACGAAATCCGTAAAACTCCTACAGATCACGTCGAAGTGTTACCTGGAGATTTCAGTTCACAAATTGGGAGAGAAAGAATTTATAATAATATTGTAGGAGAGTTCCCAGCACACAAAAATAACTTAAGCTTCCCGCAAATTATGCCCTTTGAAAATAAATTAGAAGCATACATAGTGGAATGAAGAATGTAAAGTGGCCATAAATGAGATACTGATAGCTTGGAGAAGGTAGCATTCCTGTAATACCCAACTTTCAACCCATTTCGAAAACAAACTTCTAAAACTATAAGCACCGTCAAGAGGAAGCATGAAAGGAGTAGACTTATACAACTTTTTACAAAACATTCAAAGAGGAAACAACAAAGTATCAACCACCAAGTCATGGTTTTAAAGACAAAATTGGGCTAAACAACAACGAGAACTGCAAAATTTTGGTGCGATGTTTTGAAATACTACTGAACTGTAAAGAACCTCAAGAAAGATTATAACTCAGTCAATTACAAGCAAACATTAAACCTTTATAGCCACCAGACAAGAAAAAAATACATTACTTTGTCGGCAGGATTGCCTCACATACAAATGTTACTGACACGGGAAACTGATCACAATCAAGCACGACAACTCGATGTGTTCTGAAAATATATTGTAAGGCACGAGTAACACAATACATGCACGTTACATTAAATACTGGAAAGCTATATCAGACTTATTGTCCACTAGCGTAGTCAGTTTGGTACACGGCCGGTCTGCGTGGTGTTCCGGGAGAGCACTTCTGCAACACGACCAACACAACTGCGAGCGCGACGACTGATCGATGGCTGGCGAGCAACTGGGGTCTCTTCCTGCTGGACGGCGTGCGCTGTAGGATGAACACTCGCGGTGCCCTCTAGCGGCCGCTGCAAGTGTGTGCGAGATATCGCCACAACTTAATCTGATCCTGCCGGCCTCGGTAGCGTAGGGGCTAGAGCTCCACGTGCCGAAGGTCGCCGGTTCGAATCCGGCCGCGGGCATGGATGTTTAAGTGTTGTGTGTCTGTGTGAATATCCTGTCCGTCCTGTGGTGTCTATACATAGGAAGCATAAACGCACTGGAGAAACTAAAAAAAAAAAATTCACATGAAGAGATATCATAAACACATTGAGCTGGCTGAATGGCTTAGTCGCCAAAAGCCATTAAAAAAAAATTCTGATCCTGAAAAACAATAAAGCTGCAGGTGAAGATCTGAGTGTTGCAGAGTTGTGGAAAGAAGCAGGTGGCCAAGTAAGGCAGGAACTGACAAATATACTACAAGAAATTTGACGAACGGAAGAAATCTCTAACGAACTGAAGAACATCCAGATACACCCATTATACAAAAATGATGACAGAACATATGTAAACAATTATAGATGAATTTCTCCGGTATCAATCACATATAAGATACTGTCAAAAGCTCTTCAAAATAGAATTGAAAGAATTGAAACAAATCAGAGAACACCAAGGTGTGTTCAGAAAAGGACGATTCTGTGTAGAACATATTCTAAATCTGAAAACTATAATACCAAACAGGGTTACAAAGAACAAGTAGATAAGAGTCTCATTACTGAACATTTTACAGGAATTTGGTGTTGACTCAAAATCAGTCAATATAATCAGGCAGACCCTCATTGAAACAAAGTCAAAAGTGAAATTTATTGGAGAGATCTCAGACGAATTTAAAATAAAAACTGTTGTCCGGCAATGAGATGGGCTTTCCCCGAATCTTTACAATTATGTTTCGTAGAAGGTAATAGGAGTATGGGAAGACAAACTCAAAGAAAGGGGACTCCATCATTAGATAAGATTAGCTTTAAAGCACAAATGGGTTGGTGTAAATTGTTTGGCCTTCGTTGATGACATAGCAATTCTCTCTGAAAGTATAGAAGCTGTACTCTAACAAATCAACTTTCTGAAAGAAATAGCAGGAAAAGTCTGACTTCAAATAGCTTTTGAGAAGGCTAAATTCGTGACCAATTTTACAGATTCATCCACAGTACTAAACACAGAGAATGGAAAAATTATCAAGGTCATTGAAGTTAAACATCTAGGTGAAATAATTCAGATTAATGGGCTTGATAAGGAAGCAAAAAAAATCAAGAACAATAAAACTAGAATCAGCACACCAACTGACTAAAGATACATACAATAATAGGAATCTCGCTAGAAAAACTAAAATCAAACCCTAAAACACAGTAATCAAACCAGAGGGTCTCTCAAGCCAGTTACACGCTGGGCGGTTTATCCCGTAGCGGAAACTTAACCGCTGCCGCCTATAGAATTTGAGGTGTTTACACATTCAGCGGTAGAACGTCCGCTGTTATTTCAGCGGTAAGACCTCCACTGCTATGAAGAGTTGGTAAAAGATGACGAGGTCGGGCGCTTAGGCCGGTTATACACTGGGCGGTTTCGTCCGCGCCGGAAATTTCTCCGTCGCCGTCGTTCAGGTAGTGGCGCAAGCGATCAAATGGGAGCTTACACAGGGGGCAGAGAGGAAAACCCGCGGCAGCGCTGCCGTCGACGGCTGGTATACAGCCGCGCGCTGCCACTACATTCGACGGTTGTTTGACCGCCCCAGTCCAGACAGTGGCCCATGTGGCCAGATGGGCGCTTGCACACTCGGCGGATTTTCAACCGCTTGTGCGTTTTCAATCTGTGTAAAGTTATCATTTTTTTAATTTAAAAATCGTAATATGAGCTATGTGGTGATAGATAATGATATTATCAATTCGTTAGTGGAATCTAGACCATTTTTAAGAGACAAAACAGTGGTTTCATTTAAAGATCGGGACGCTACCAGGAACGCTTGGAAAGTGCCTTGAAAGTGGAATGATTTTGACTATATGGAAAATTAGGAAAAATGTCTTTGGATAGTAAACTATTGATCGCGTATTTACATAAATTTTTACCACTTCAACTTGAAAAATATTGATTCACATTTTATAGAAAGATTTTGATGTTTAATAGTATATAACTGTGTCCATATATCTTACACATTTGCCAAGGAACACTTTCAACATTCGAAATTCTGTCACTCGACATTTTGAAACCTTTTTTTATTTTTTTTAACATAGCATTGATGAATACAGTGACACAAGCTATTTAGTAAATTCGGCATCATCTTCGCCACTTACTTTCGATTTTTCTTTGTAAAGTAATAATTTTTAAAACACTCAATATATTACAACTTAAGCAAAAATGTTTAACTAGTCGATTGTGCTTGTAAAAATAAAAGCAATGTAAACTAAAAAGTGATGAATCGATTACACAGTGAAGTATATATATTAGTTACAAATAAATGTAAGTATTAGCCATTATATGGCATAGTGTATTTTTCAAACTTTTCTTGTACACCTATTCGTATTCACCTAAAGGAGTTCTGATCCTAATTAACATAAAACAAATATAACGGATTGGAATTATATAAAATTAAATATTTATCTATAGTAGTTCCATGAGAAATCTGCTTACTTCAAGGTGATTGCCAGCATTTCCACACGTTAAATACCATTCATCAACTGGGTATTTCTCCTTTGAATGCCATACTTTAGTTTCACAAGCAATTTTCGAAATAAACATCCCAAAATAACTGAAAAACTTGGTGTCGTCGTTCCTCAAATATTCTGTTCTCATTTGGTTTTACCTATTCCTATTTCTATGGTGACTGAACCGTCAAAATAACAATTTCAAAACCTAACTACGAAGTAATAAACACAAAATTAACTAAATTAAATTCTAATTTCACAAAATGAAACTCAAGTCATCAAAAGCAAGGTACTGACGCCCGACCACGTCATCTTTTAGCAGCTCTTCACAGCAGCGAAGGTCTTACCGCTGAAATAGCAGCAGACGTTCTACCGCTGAATGTGTAAACACCTCAAATTCTATAGGCGGCAGCGGTTAAGTTTCCACTACGGGAAAAACCGCCCAGTATGCCGCGCGAGTCATGTTCGAGCGCGCCAAACCGGTTGTTTGCTGCACGAACCATTTCTGTTGACGAGCGAGGCTGCCGCGCGTGGCAACTCAACACAGATAGGATTGCGCGGCAAACTATCCGGGCACTGTCTTTTCGTGAAGCCATCGTGGACTTTTCCCGTGAATGAGTAGATGAAACCTTCACAGTGATGCATAACACTGTATACTAGGAACCTAAACGAAAAGTGATTTGGTGGATATGAAAATTGTATTTTAATAGAATACAGTATGGTGAGAAACTCATGGAAGACATGAGATATGAAGCCATCGAGGATACAATAAACAAATTTTACGAGATTGACGACGGTAGAGTTCTCAAAATCATTAATTGAGCCAGTAAATACACAATTTTGGCAGGTGAGTTCAATTACTGAAAGACGCTGTGACTTCAAGATTTCTAGCAATTGGAGACTCGTATACCTTATTCGAGTGTCAAAACAATCATTTTCTTGAACAGTTCCCGATGTTTTTGACGCTTTATGCAAATCTCTGAAAGATTGGGCAAAGATAAGGTAATAGCACCCATTTTATATTAATTTTTTTTTATTGCTATTCAAATTTGTGTTGCCATTTTTAACGAGAACTTACTCCTTACTTAGGTAAAATGTATTGAGTCAGTCATGTCATTTGGCGTTTCTATAGATTTTTTGATTGGAGTTTAAGTGATGGTTGTGTTGGTGATGGAGGTGATATCAGAAGAGTCTGATTAGGGTACACATTTGCTATTACACAAATGTTTTTTTAGCACCGTACAATTGTAATAAAAGGCGACGGTTTTCGTTATCCATTGTAACAAACTTTCGCTGTGCCGCGTGAGCCAACTCGAACAAAGACACCTCCGTCTTAAGGCCCCTTTACACGACCCTTTCCCGATCACCCTGTCCCGTTCCCGATCTCACTTTCCTCCCGTCGACAGAATGTTGCATTTAGACGACCCTTCGACCGGCTCGATCTGGTACAACAGTACTAGCGGCCTACCATCACGCGTATATCCGTGTTGCTCTGCACGTTCTATTCAATAGTAATACTAGTAATAAAATTAGTTAGTTACAAATGTTATTGAAATTCTAATATTGAAATTAAAAATGTATGGCCCCATATTTATCAAAACCACAAATTCTTGGTGTAACCCTGACGGCTTGACATTGTGGGAAAAGCCTAGGAAAAATAAAAAAGATGTATGCCAAGCAATTATATTTACAAAGGCATATGTTCAGTCACTTTAGACTCTTAGATGGGTTGGATGATGAAGATGTCCAGAATTTCTAGCGGATGACACCTGAAATATCTCATTTATCGCGTCTTTGTTATGATAGAGGGCATTTGAGGTTAGGGTTCTCAACCATACTGTATTATAAAGTATCATATTTTATTTTTGGCTGTTATACTTTTTCCTACGAATAAAGTATGCGAAAATTCTTTATTTCGCATAAAGTATACAACATATATAACTGAAGGTTCATCTGCTAGTATCACAACCTGTTATCGGCCAGCGATTTTTTGTTCGCTCGCATCCTTTGATCTGTGTAATTACAGCTTCGGAGTCGAGGCAATAATTGCCGACAATTCATATTATAGTACTCCAGTCGACTCGTGTCCGCTCGCCGTTATTTCTGAACCGAACCATACAGTATGCGGTAACAAATTATAACTCAATTAATTTCCAAACGACAAGTTAGTGCTTATGATGAAACAAAATAAATGCAAGTTAATGGGAAGGGAGAAACAGAGCGTCCATAAATTTAAAAATGAGTGTTCCTTTTTTATTATACTAGATGTAGAATGTGGCTCCATTGGTAACACTGAAATGAAACCAACAATTAATAGTGACTTCATGAGATCTGGTCGGACTCCCCTCTAAAATGACCCCCCTCCCCCTAATAATCGACCTCGTAACTTTCTGAGACCCTTTTTTAGGTCTCATGCTTCCAAGGGCGGTTATCCCCCCCCCCCCACGCAAGGTCGGCTTTTGGCTGAAATACCCCGCCTAAAGACGACTTTCGCGTCATTTGTAGACCTATTTTTTTAGCTCTACAAGAATTTCAAAATCTCATGTTTTATTTCCGTTGACCCTTCCCTCTCCTCCTTGGTGAGGTTTTGTGAGATTTCGCTGGACTTCCCCCCCTTTCTATCTCAGCTCACGTAATTAATGGACGCCCCTTTTATACTGTGACGTCGCCAGAGCGTGCACTAATAATTTATTTTTATGAGAATGGATATAAGTAAGTTTTTTTAAAAGTAATTAATTTGTTTCTATCTTAAGGCTACCGACGGCTTTTAACTAGTATTACATACAGTAACTACAAAAAATACGACTTTAATTTAATAATTATAGTTAGCAGCATTCGTTTGTATTTTATTTCCACTAAGCGATTGTGAAAAAGTCGATAGTTTAAGAGCTAATTTGTGATAAAATATTTATTACTCTTGTTTCACTCATTCTGTGCTCGTATCTATACTGCTACATACGGTGTTACAGCTCACAGCTTCATATTAACTTCAGTCATGAATTAAGTACAATGGTGTTGGAGAGAGATGCTAAAACGCTGCTGCGTACCTCCTGAAAATTACAACTTTTTGTACATGCTAAAGCCACTAATTTGAAATGAAAATTTAATCATGGTTGCTTGCAGACTTATGTACCTCTGCTAGTATAGTCTAATTAATTTGTTACTCGAACTTTCTGTCACTTTAAAAATATCCATGAATACTGCAAAAATATGTTTCATCACATTATCATCGATCAGCAGCTAACAATGCTAAGAACTTCTCAAAAAAAACACCGGTCACTGTAATGATGAATACTGCTCACAAGAAGGAAGTAGAAGACAATCGCAAATTGTGTCATCTTTATCATCTTCGATTATTTTCTATGGTACACCATACAAATGACTTGCGGTTAAGAGGAAAAGAATAACATCAAGGTGTTCTTGAAGACCTGCTGAAACTAAGAATTGATTCAAGTGTTTTAGTTTTGAAACAGCATATTTAGAAAGTTAGAAAATTGTTATGTATATCTCCCCACAGATTCAAGATGAAATCATTAACCTAGGCGAGTTGGTGAAATTATGCATACCGCAAAGAAGGCTTTGCTTATATTGTATTGGCAGATGAGTCGTGTGGAATAGCTGGGCAAGAACAGGTTTCCATAAAAATCAGTTTTTATACAATCCGCAAAAATATTTCTCTGATTCGTAGAACTTATGGCGTTGAAAGACAAATTATAGCATCAGAAATTGATAGTTTTTTTTAAAAAAACGAAGGACATGGACCTGACAGGTGTGTTAGTTGGTGCGAATTCAAAAAATTTTTAACGAGAAGTATAAAAAAAAGTCTTGTATTTTCATTGTACAAGCCACAAATTTAACCTGGTTGTAAATAATTTAAATCAAATTATAGAAATATGGAACACAATGAACACCATAGAGTAAATCATAAATATTTACGAGAAACCTTTTTACGGAGAAAGTACGTGCCAAATATTTGATCTTTACATGAGACCCACTGGTCTCAAAAATATACATGTTTTGCTATTTTTAACGAGCATTTTGAAGACATTGTTAATGGGCTTTCAAATGTTTCTAGAGAAGGGAATGATGCGGCGAGGAAAGGTACTTACTAGTTACAGTGCGCTGCTACTAAGTCAGAATTCATTATATGCATTGGATTGAATACACCTGTTGCCACTGTGTTACAATCAAAGACGATCGACATGTATACACACATTGATCATATTAATACAGTAATATGTCATAAAAGATCATTGCAGCAACGCAGACACGGAGAGGTAAAATATTTTAAACACATCTACCAGAACAGCAGCTGCCATTGGAACCGATTTCCAAGTGGACACATTATATCTGTCCAACAACGTCGTTCCAATCACCCTGCTGAGTCTCTATACGATTTTTGAAAGGTATCTATTTTCATACCTTGTTTAAATTACTTGATAGTTTCTCTAGAGCAGTGGTTTGGGATTATACATTGCACTTTTACACGTTTTGTTTAAAATCTAACTAGGTATTTAGTAAATAATCAATTGTGGTAAGTATTCAGTTTTAGATTACATTACATGCCTTACAGTAAATCACTTCAGTTTGAAAAAGAATCTATTTAAAACTGAAACTATCACTTTATTTGCAAAGAATTACATTTATAGCCAACAGCCGAGAAAGCTCTTTCTGCCTCCTCGATCGTTGGTTTGTTTGAAATGATCATAAATAAAAAAAAATTTAAACTTAATTCTACACTTTTTTGAGATCATATCTGGGAATCACCTCAGTATGTGGATGAACCAGTGATACAGTCACTGCCAATTGTGTACTGTGATAAAAGTACAACTGCAGATACCAAAGCAGAACGTTTTCCCAGACACTTGTTCCGTCAGATCTTTTGACGGTAACATCAGTTTCAACAGCAACACCAAAGCTTGTCAGTCGTTCTTTGACCAAACTGATGCAATGCACCGTGGTACATGAACCGCGTATTCTTAGCAAGCTGAAATTAAAATGTGTTTCTTTGCGGTGAACATAAACGTTCAAGCATAGGTGATTTTTTGGGACGTTCACATATCAAACACTCAACGAAAGACTATGCCATCGTTACTTGAAATATTCAAACTGAACAATTATGTCAGCGATATTTGAAAACTTTGTTACCATAGATCTTATAGAATTAGCTGAATTAGGAAACTGAAATTCACTTTTTGAAAATAAATATCTCAAATTCGATTTTATGACAAAAATATTTTAACACATCATTTATTCAATAGATTTTGAAATAGCTGTCAATAGCTGTTGTAACCTTCTTTTTGTATTGTTTCTACTTCCTCCTCAGAAACAACTCTAATTGTATCTTTTTGGTGTTTAAGTCAAATTACACTAATGCACACAACAAAAACAAACTGGAATTCTTATAAAAACATAAAAGTGAATCTATTTACTAATGATCATGAAGGATGACATAAACACACATTTGTTGCCGTGAGTCAAATGTCAGCTTGACGGGTACAGGTAAACGGAGCGATACAACCGGCAGAGAACGAGTCGGACCAGAAAGTGACGACTGGGAGGCAAGGTGGTGAAGACTGAAACAGGTTTTCACCCCATTTTACGGATTGCGGATCCGCTTAATTAGGTGATGGATCCGGCATTGCTGGATTGAAATCCCTAGCTACATCCCAGTTAAAGTTTAAGTATGTCATTGCTTGATTTAAAGAAAAAAAAAAGGTTTCTGCCAATGCTACAGCTTAAAATTTTTTGATTATGAAGTCGAACTACCGTATAAACTATGGAAGGACAAGGGTATGACAGCAGAAAATTTTGGAGAACCAGACATTACGAAAGAGTTAAATGAGGCGGTAATATCCTTTTCTGCGACAAAAAAACCCAATCCTAATTGCCTTGGCTCAGCCTTATACAACAAGCAACACAGAGAGTCCTTCTCTACACTGTGCCGTGTTAAAACATGGCTGAGGTCAACGATGCTAGAGAACCATCTAAACTATCCGTGTTGCTTAGTGTCCATAGATGAAGCAGCTCGAAAATTACTATTAGTGTTATATATATATATTAATGGGAAATATATAGTCTATTAATAAAGTAATTAATTAATATATACAGGGTGTTACAAAAAGGCACGG
Source organism: Vandiemenella viatica (assembly GCA_031002005.1). NCBI lineage: Eukaryota > Metazoa > Arthropoda > Insecta > Orthoptera > Morabidae > Vandiemenella > Vandiemenella viatica. Next base: position 165,050,004 of record CM061921.1, read on the forward strand.
CCAAACTTTCAGGAAACATTCCTCACACACAAACAAAGAAAATATGTTATGTGGACATGTGTCCGGAAACGCTTACTTTCCATGTTAGAGCTCATTTCATTACTTCTCTTCAAATCACATTAAACATGGAATGGAAACACACAGCAACAGAACGTACCAGCGTGACTTCAAACACTTTGTTACAGGAAATGTTCAAAATGTCCTCCGTTAGCGAGGATACATGCATCCACCCTCCGTCGCATGGAATCCCTGATGCGCTGGTGCAGTCCTGGAGAATGGCGTATTGTATCACAGCCGTCCACAATACGAGCACGAAGACTAACGAAACTAAAATGAGCTCTAACATGGAAAGTAAGCGTTTCCGGACACATGTCCACATAACATATTTTCTTTGTTTGTGTGTGAGGAATGTTTCCTGAAAGTTTAGCCGTACCTTTTTGTAACACCCTGTATATGCATTCCATAAATAAATGTTTTTGTAGCATGCATATTATCAGTTTTCTCTTGCCTGCCCCCCCCCCCTTAAACAAAACCCTGGCTACGCCCTTTGAGTCTCTTTGACTAAGTATTTGGGACCTGCACATAACTTCCGTCGTGCGTAAAGCTAATTCTCTGATTACGATTCATAGGTCGTATTTTGAAGAATTATAGCACTCATTCTGCATCCACATTTGGATTACTGTTGTCCAGTTTGGGATCCTTATCGCAAGGGATTGATTGACGCGTTAGAGAAAATACAGAGAAGAGCCGCTCGATTCGTGACTGCTTGCTACAGCCCTTACAAAAGTGTCACAGAATTGATTCATAGATTGGGCTGGGAATTTTTAGCAGACGACGTCATTTTCGTTTGAATTTATTGGTGAATTTGCGAAGTTATTTGCTTTCGAGTGCAATGTAATACTTCTTCCGCCAACCTATCTACGTCGCAGTGACAGGAGGGGTAAGGTTAGAGAAATAAGATGCCATACTGATGCTTTTATGTATTCTTTCTTTCCTCGTTCTGTTCTGGATTAGGATGGACAGAATTAGGATTGGTGCTTAGCACCATATGCCACCCACCAGGGACGCATTTGGGCTTAGTAGGCCCTAGGCAGTGGCCTTGGCTGCTACCGACTATTGATGCTTAAGAAATTCGGCCCAAAAAATTTATGGGCGAACTTTTTTTTTTAAGGTCTACTACTGGCCCAGACGGAGGACCCACGGTTGTGGTGCGGGCCCCTAGGCTACAGCTTATTTAGCATATGCTTAAATGCGGCCCTGCCATCCACAATATTTGTGAATTGCAGAGTATAGATGCAGATGTATTCATGTCCTCTATCAAAACTAGAGAGATAAATGAGATAGAGAAAAAGGAAAATCTTGAGGATAACTAAAGACTGATACAAAATTTGAGGGGCCCTCAGGAGAAGGAGAAATGGACCAAAGAAAGGAGGAAACAGGAAAGTGAAAAGATGAAGAATTATTGGAAGTAAAGAAAAGATGCGTCGAAATGAATGCGCAGTATTACTTTTCGTGGTCTTTGAATGACCGAAATCGAAGAGAAGACGAAACTGTGTGATGGTAACTCATATGAATTCGGAAGGGCAGTCTAACTGGCGCCAATGTAAGGCAGTGACCTCAGACCAAGATTCAATAACCAAGGGCGCTAAACAGTGCAGGTAGTAGGCACAATCACCATCTCAATACCTTGTGGGCTTGCAGTCTGCAGCGATTTGCGCAGTGACAGCGTGAAAGGTAGAGAGGGTATTCTACCTTGTTAAGCAGGGCCGGCGCTAGGAATTTTGGGCCCGGGGTAAATTGGCGGATTCTTGGCTTCGAGGCCTGGGGGCCCCTGCAGCCGGTGATCGCCCCCCCCCTCAGCCAGCTGGCCCGGGTACATTTGACCCGCTTACCCCCCCCCCCCCTAACGCCGGCCCTGTTGTTAAGGAACTGTTCAAAAATGGGGATGATGTTTACGAGAGTACGAGAAGTTCTTAATAGAACTAACATACATCGCTGACTTCAAACGACAGGTACAAGAATGGGGCACTAAATTATAGGATCAAGTACTCATTACCTTGAGATATACTGCGACTTGAACATTTCACAGCGTGGAGGGGGGTGGGGAGGTGGAAGAGTGTCGTATATCAAAGAACTGTAGAATCACGTGTGTATGAGCAGCCAATAAGAGACAAACAACCAAATGAAGTAAGTAGAGGAGAATGCATAGCAATATGGACAGTTTCTAATGGTTGTTAAACTTTGTTTACTTTCTCGGCAAATCATCGAGAGGCAGACTGGACTGATAAAAAGGGCACATCGACCTAGGGGGGCAAGGTAAATCAAGTTTTTCTACAAGAGGTCGATAAGATGGCGAGTAATTCGCTCCTGTCTGATCACTTGTGATACATCGGGAAGATCGTCTTTAGGTAGACGACGGACCTACGCTACAAAACAGCGAAACTAAGTGTTGTGCTGGTATCGGTGCGGTGCGACTATGCTCATGTCCTGTTTATCTTTCACTGAACTAATACCATTTGTAAATGATCTGCTAGTTGCTCTTGTTTGGTTTTTATGTTCACCGCGTGTAAAGAAATTGAATGTCAATTATTCTTGACAGTTTGATTAGTGACACGCTGAATAAATTTGATTAAATGATCGCGTAGACTTTCACGGTCGTCTTTAATATTTTCTTGGTTTACCGGGTGGAACGACGTCAGTTTTTTGAAACTTAATAGAGTAGTAGTAAGGCACTTCGTAGCGAACGTATTCGCCATACGCGAAATGAGCTGCCAGTATTGGAAAGCAGAAGTGTCAGTCAAGTTATTTATTTTAAGGGTCAACAACGAGAATTCGTTGGACAGATTGTCGTGGAATCAAGCTAAGGACGCCCTTGAAGAAACGAAGAGTAAAATTTTCCAAATTAGAAGAACAACAACATCCCAAGCCACAGCAGAATTTGTTGGAAACGTTTGTGGTTAACCTAACCGCGAAATAATAGAAACTGAGACAGGTTCAGTTCCCTCCAAAGGCCGCAATTTCGCGATAACGCCAGCGAAAATACCCTTAGTTAAATTCGTTGCTGCGGTTGAGTCTTCAATTTCTTTTCTGCTAGAAGATATGCTTATGAAATTCTCAGTGCAATGGGGAAGATGATATCAAAAGCCAAACCACCAGCACTAAACCTACCTTGAGAGAAACTTAACGCATTACATTAGTTGAAAGAGAGAGAAGACATGGTAGTGTTATCTGCTACAAATGAAATACTACGGTGGTGATTTGTGCTGAAGAACATCACACCCTTTACAAAAGATCCGACGCAGTTTAGCAACGAAAATAGGTAAAGTGACTTCAGTTGTAAAAAAAAATTCATAAAGACGGCGTGCCGCTAGGCTCCATCGTCAACGTGTTTCAACCTCCAACGCATCATCTGGCGCATAAACTTAAGAATTTGAAAAACTCGGCTTCTACCAAGCAGTTCTTCTGATTTTGTAAAAATAATCAAGAACAAACGTCTGGAAGAAAACGAAACTGAAAAGAAAAAACACGAGCAGCTGAAGGTTGTCAATTTTATACCATTATTGTTACCAGGTCTATCTCAAAATACTATTCCCTATGAACGTGAAACGGAGCGTGGTGGGTGAACGGTTAACGTTCTGGCCTCGCATTCGGGAGGACTAAGGTTCGAATCCCCGTCTGGGCATGCTGATTTTGGTTTTCCATGGTTTCCCCAAATCACTCCAGGCGAATGCCGGGATGCTTTCTTCAAAATGACCATGGCCAAATTCCTTCCCATTCCTTGTCCCCAGTCCCATCCTGCCTCTAATGACGTTAGCCATCAACGAGGTGTAAAGCCGTAAGAAAAAAAATATGAACATGAAATTCATCTCAAATATCTACCAGGTACTGTGTTTAAATAACAAATACAAATTTAAAAAAATATCTAATATAGTCTGTAAGCTCTGAGCAATTACTTCGTCATGTAATAATTTTATGTTACTGAAAGTGCTTTTAATTCAGTGTGCATTACATCCTAAAGAATGGGATAGAGAATAAAATAATAAGTTTGATCACAACTGAACTATTTGGCTAGCCATGGGAGAGACAATGTGGTGCAACATTGGAGGGCCATAAAGTCTAGTCACTACCCAACCTGAAAAAATGTCAAGCACAGCCTTTTGCACCAGCCAACTGCAATTGGACCAATCAAATTCATTGGAGGCCATTAGAATACAGAACCCTGATTGTGTGAGGTTTGATTCTTTACCTAGAGTGGCACATTAAAGACAAAATTATCAGTTAGACTAATTGCTTTGAGATTATGGACTACATTATAATGCAATTACTGCATCAATCAAGATCATCATTACTAATGCCAGCATTTTAAAGATCTCACAAAGAGGATGAAATGGGAAAGACAAATTCTATAATAAACAGGAGTCAGTACATGATAATCAGCAATGCATCAGAAGATACAACTCCCGGAAAAGGGTAAACAATAATGGGCATGGGACCATCAGATTCATGACCTTCAAAGAGATTATCGTCCGAAAGCTCATGTCTTCCACACTGCCAAATTTATTGTGCACATATTAACAGCATATGTTTCTCAAAGGATGAGGAAATTTGAAATGTGACACAAGATCTGCCTCATCAGCAACTGTAGGATTGCTTATATGAGCACGAATGTGTAAAGTAAACATATGCAGTTGGTGTTACAAATTGCATAATTTAGGGCCACACACTCAAAACTATTCCAAAGTCCACTTAATAACTGGAATGAACCATAAAAGTAACCACATTCTAACAGAAACAGCAGTAAACAATAAGCTACGAATAGAAAGAAAATTAACTCTTATATCGGGTTTGATAATGGCTGTTAGGATATATATTAACAAGACATAAGAGGCCACATGCAGTCATGGGTAGATTCAACCAATTATATCAACAGGCCATCACATAACATATTATCAATATTACTTGCAAATGAGTGCATCCAAACGTAAACAAAAAATTTTAAGTAAGAAGTACCAATCCTAGAGATGTGCGTGCACAAATGTTCTGCAAAAGAATGCCATATTTAACAATGATCACAAATTAAGCCCGCTAATGTGAATATCCATGTCAGGAGGTTTCTTGGTGTTTGTCTTTATTTTCTGCTAAAGTAAAATGTTGACTTTTGTTGAATTATAATCATTATAAGATAGGTGACAATGGTGGTTTGGGTCTTTTCTGCAACAGTGGAAATGAGAATATGAATCAACTTTCATTTGTTGATTCAGCTGCTTTCAAATTAATGGCAGAACATTTTCTTAGACTTACAGTCCTGAGCTGGGGATAGATGGATGACTGATGCCATACAAACTGCAGAGAGATTTGGGATATTTGATTTTATTATACAATATGGTGATTAGAAATTGTGTATCACCATCTCTCCTACCCTGTTGGTCAATGCAGCTAACCTTGCAATGAATACCACACGTTGCTACTATGCCTTAGCAACCTCTGCCACAAATCTAGAAAAGGTTCCAAGATTACTACTAAATCACAAGAGTTCACTTACAGAAAATTCAAAGTTTTATTTTCAAAGTCACATTTACTAAAATTTGCATTTAACAGTTGAGTAGGCAAATCGAAAGCTCTTTTCCAAAATATTGCAGATTGTGGAGAGAAATTTTACCGAACCAACCCCTTTTGTAAATTTAAAAGTTCATGTTTACCGTTATCCTCGCAGGCTATCACACCAAAGTCCCAACATTGCCGACTCGGTAGCTTCACCTTCAACAGATTTCCTACCCGCCCCGACACAAGACTGACGCGGGCTCACTCACATAATGCTCCCAGGATACCGAAAGACGAAATCAAACCAAAGATGGCCGCGGGGTCCTTATATAGCGATTAGCAAAACCAGTGACGTAAGCAGCTGTATCACATCTTTTCGCTTCCACGAGACCAAAAGTGTGTGTAAATTATTTGACGATCCAGATTATTAAAAGTGTTTAAACTTTGACAATGTCAAGACTTCTCTACTAGAAGTCCAACGGTAGTTTAGTGGGAAATTTAGAGTGATTAATTAAATTTTCATTTGTTCAATTTCCGCGTAGTGACACATTCTAATACGATCGGGGAAAATCCCTAAGTGTTCTGGATTTTTACCCGCGTCAACAACAATCCGCGACAATTTATTTTCAAAAATTTAATTACTAGACAAATGCTTAAACGTTTTTACTAAAACCTTTATATATTCAGAATCGTCTTAATTAGGGCTGTCTACTGATATAAATTTCAAATTAATATTCCTTTTAATAAAAAAAGTTTATTATTTTCTCTTAATTAAAATCGCTAGTTAAACTTTGCCAAATTATTTAATTTTACTGCCAAAATATCGGGAACAATGCTGACTATAGCTGGTGATAAAAGATCAGTTGTCGCTTTACTCGATTTAAAAATATTACAAATCTTAGAATTTTACCATTCTGATCGCGTGTTTCAAAACATGAACAAACCAGAATATCTCTTAAAATAAACGTTTTTCGATAAGATAAATACACTTTAAAATGATTTTTATGACGAATTGTTACTGTGGGAAAGATTACAGGGAAATTCCTTAAAGTTAGAAACTACTCCTCTCCAAATTTCTAAGGTGCTTACACAGGGAAGTAAGGAAATAGGAAAAGGGTGGTCAGGAGAAGTAGACAATCGGCATAATGGGGTAGCAATAGTTCTAAATAACAGACAGGCAGGGAAAGTCATAAATGTTAGTTCCACCAATGGAATTGTGCTAAACAGAGAGGTAGTAGATATCCAAGCATATGGTCCCCAAGTTGGATGCACGGAGGAAGAGAAAGAAGAATTTGTAAAAGACCTGGAAGGGGAAATCAAGGCAGGAAAGGTTATCATAACAGGAGGTTTAAAGATCAGAGTGGGTAAAGACAGAACAGGATATCAAGATATTATGGGAAGCCATTGCATAGAACCAAGAAATAAAGAGGGAGAAAATCTATATTTTTGCCTTCGGAACACATTAGTTGTTAGCAATACCTGGCATGAGAAAAGAGATAGTCACAAGTTCACCCGATATAGCTGGAATGGTCAGAGTAGAAGCCTAACAGACTACATATTATTCAGCAAATGTCTTCACCAAAAAATAAAAGTCATACCAAGTGTGAACCTAGAAGGAGATCACCAGCTGGTCGTAGCAGACTTAAAGAAACTCAGCTTGTGCAAAACAATAAGCAAAATGATCCAAAGGATCAGGCGTTGCAAGCTGGTAAATAGGAGCACATAGGAAACATTTCAGGATGAAGTGAAGGCCATCTTGCCCAAGGATGAAACAAGAACAGCAGAAGATGAATGGAGAAGATTTATAGCAACATTAGTCAATGCAGCAGAAAGGATGTGTGGAAGAACGTCAAATAAGAGGAGGGAGAAGGAAACAGCATGGTGGAGTGAGCGCATTGCAGAAGCTTTAAAAAGAAAGAACGGGGCATGGAGAGAGTGGTTTCAAGACAGAACAGAAGGGAAAAGAGTGAGATGGAAAATATTAGCAAAAGCCTCAGAAATAATGGTAAAAATAGCAAAGATAAAATCTTGGGAGGAATTCACAAATAAATTGAAGACAAGCTACAAAGGAAATAAGAATATCATGTGTGGGGTAGAAATAAACAAAACAAAACCTAGAGATATGTTGACCAAAGTTCTGAACAAAACAAGTGAAGTGCAATGGAAACAGGATGATGTACCGAGTACATGGAAGGAGTACTTCAAAGACCTGTTGGGAGGAACAGAAAAGGACCTGTTGCGAGGAACAGAAGGAAACCAGGAATGAACCAAAGAAGAGGAGAGTGGAACGACTGCTTTAGAAAGGGAAACAGAAGAATTTAGCATGCTGGAATTAGACTTTGCAGTGAAAGAAACACCAAATGGAAAAGGAGCACATAGATGAACTGACAGCAGACATGATAAAAGCAACAGGAACAATGGAAATGCGTTGGTTGTATAGTCATATGGAGAGTCTGGAAAAAAAATGGAAAATACCAGAGGACTGAAGGAAAGGAATCATAGTGCCTATCCATAAAAAAAGGGAGTAAAACAAAATGCGAGAACCACAGAGGTATTATATTGCTGAGTCATGGCCTGAAAATATATGAAGAAATTATAAAATCAAGACACAGACTATAGAATGCAGCTAGAGAGGAGCAGTTTGGTTTCAGGCAAGGAAGATCTACAGTGGATACAATGTTTATACTCAGACAAATCATAGAGAAAAGGTGGGAATATGGCAAAGACACAGTAATAGCTTTCATTAATATAAAAAGAGGCCTCTGATAAAATACTAAGGGAAAGCATATGGCTAGGTTTAAGAAAGAGAGGAATAGATGAAGGAATTGTGGAATTAATAAGGAACATCTATGAAAGTGTGAGAATTGCATGTGCATAGACAGTAAATATTCAGAATGGTTTCACATGGAAAGAGGAGTCGGTCAAGGAAGTGTACTGTAATCTGTCCTGTTTAATGTAATATTAGATGTAGTAATCGCAGAAGTCCAGGGATACAGAGATCCAACAGAGCTGAAGGTGACAGCATATGCTGATGACATAATAATATGGAGGATTTGGAAAGAGATAGAAATGGTGGACTGCAATGGGTAAACATTGCCTGGAGATAAAAACAGAAAATACCAAGATAAAGAAGATAATAAGAAACACTGGCCCTTCGCAGGATGTGTTACTCCATGGCAAGAAATTGGAATGTGTAGCTATCAACGGAAAGATGGAGGAAGAAATAGGTCAAAGAGTAAGGAAGAGAGGACAATTGTATCATCACATAAATGATGTAATCTAGAGGTGGAACATAGGGAAGGTAGCCAAAATTCTGCTCTATATAGTATATTACCAACCCAAACTGACCTATGGCTCAGAAACCTGGGCAAAGAGAGATATTAGCAGATTGCAGTTGGCAGAGGTAGGTATTCTGAGAGGAATAGAGATGTCACAAGAAAAGATAAAATCAGAAATGAAAACATCAGGGAGAGACTACAAGTGGAAGCATTAGAAGAGATGATATGAAGTCTTCACAGGTTCTCCGCCGTATTGTGTTGAAGAAAAACCAACAACGAGCTTTCGGTAGCTAGCATTGCGGCTCCCATATTGCATCCATCATAGATTGGCTGATGTAGCAACAATCAAAAGCCAATCACAGCAAGCTAGAAACTACAGTTCACTTACTGGCTGCGCCTCACTACCTCTGATTGTAATGTGGATGTTTAAGAAGGGACAGAGCCGGTTTCCATGTGTCACTAAGCCAAAGACCCGTGTCCCTGTTATCCATGTTATTATTCAGCTATATTTCTAGAGCTTCTTTGATAACTGACTCCCAGTAGTACCGAATAATTCGGTAATGTGTGCTGGACGGAGCAAGTGGAGGGGAGAGGTCAGGCCTTATAAAGGCGTGTGGAGTTCAGACATTGCCAGTGCTGCTCTGGTACTCCCTGCATAACATCGGACCTGAAGATGGTGGCAGAGCTAGCTGCCAAAAGATGGGTTTTTTTCCTTCAACACCACACGGCGGAGAACCTGCAAAGATTTCATATCATCAATACGCCATGAAAGCCTTCGTTTGCACATTAAGAAGAGATGTTAACAAGAAAAAGACTGCAATGGCTGGGGCATGTTATGAGGGTGGAGGAGGAGAGGGTGCCGAAGGTAGCACTGCAGAACAGCAGGAAGGGAAGGAGACTAGTTGGAAGACCTTGGGCAAGATGGATGGATCAAGAGAAAAGTCGTTTGATGTGGGATGACCGCAAGATTTGGAAGAGGTTATGCAGGATGACCCCCAAAGGTGGAAACGTCCAATGATAATGTTGACAATGAGTTTCTATACTATTACTATAAGACTAAAGAGTGTCACAGCTTTGAAAAGTGATAAAAATTTCTCAAACTTCCAGCCACATCAAAATATTGCACTGCTGAAATTTGGCTGAAACTCACTGTTGGTGCAAGCTATTATATAGAGTTAATGCTGTCTACCCAGGCAACCATACACATTTTGACGCTTCTGGAAGCCAAGAATTTTATTTTCAATAAACAATGCTGTAAAATTCTTCAATCCTTTATCACGAGCCTTAATGGCAAGCAGTTGTAGAATGTGTGGAATAAAAGGGTAACACTTTTGTGCACCCTGGTCTTTCTGCAAAGATGCTTGGATAATGATATGGTGCAACAGTTTACCAGAATATGTCATTCCATTACTTTGGTTGCAGCACCAAGAATCATTCGACAAGTGAGCCTTTTCTGGCGAGGAAACGTATATGGTTTATGAAGCAAGCACTGGACCAAGAAGCTGCTTTCATGTCATACTTACCTAGTAAACACATATTCTGTGGATATCTGCGAGTAGGTGGACAACAGTGCCACTATATAGTATTCTGCTACAACATGTTTTGGTCAATCCAGGAGGGCGACAGTTTGGCTTGGCTCAAAGCTAAAGCATTTTTTTTTTAATCATCTTATTGCTGTTACTAGTGGTCTAGTGTCTCAGTGGTTGAGGTATCTGACTGGAGATTGATAGGTCCCCAGTTCAAATCCCGGTCTTGGCAGGGATTTTCAAAGGCTTTTAACCCGACCTTTACCTCTGACACAGCTTGACATGTAATGTGAAGCGTGTCAGAATGTTTCTGTGGTTCGGATTCCACGTTAAGTTTTAGGCCCCCTATTCCTGGAAAGATTTTACTGAGTTAGGTTAGTGATCCACAACATGAGGTGCATTGCAGAGCAAAAAACTCTGTTACTTGGCATCTGAACAATCCTTTAAGATCACCCAGCCAACATTGTCACACTGTGATTTAACTTGATTACCGTTACTAATTACCAAGGAAAAATATTCTCATACAAAAAATTATATTTCAAGCACATTCATACCTTAAACTCTTTCACATAATTTTATATTGTTGATATAGAAAATATAATAGGGACAAATAACCCGTCACTTACCACAGATGAAGGGAAGAGGGACAAATAAAAAATAAAACACAACATTCATTAAATTTTGTTTAATAACCTTAGTCATATAGGAGGTGAGACATATGGCAGGAGGAAAGATGTGAGAACATCCAGACCCATCACGGGCGTGTTCATCTCACCCTCCTGCCTTCATCTGTGGTTGATGGGTTATCTTTCCCTATGTTATATTTGTCTCCATTATCCACCTATTGTTGGTATAGGTTACAAACAACAGAAAACCCGGAAATGGCCAAAAAGTTATTTCAGATTTAACTGGTCTCCATTTTGAATTTATTTACTTTAGTTGTAATTAAACAAAGGAAAAAGGAAATGACTTTAGGCAATATAAATTACAAGGAAAGGGAAAATGACTCATCACTCACCAAAGTTGAAGGCATATATCACGAACACAAAAATACACAATATGTAGGAAACTTCGGCGTGTGCACATCTCCCGAACTACACGATTCATTCTCTTTAACATGAAGAAGGTTTACTTTAGTTGTGTACTTTTCTTCTATTCGTTGCACATAATATAAACATTTTTACTTACTTAAGTTATACAATTTGCTTTCTATTTACTAAGTATAATTTATACCAAAGTCTTGAGCAATCACAATTTCTGTAGTGATCTAATCTATCCAGGACTGCATTTACAATGTTCAGATGATAGAAAAAGAATCTTTGCATTAATATCATTTGTTTTCTAATTGAAGTTCTGGAACCCTATATTCAGTATCCCCAGTTTCATTGACATTAAGGAAACTATTTAAAAAAAAACACTGAAAAAAAAAATTATTTACCACAAAAATTAAATTTGATCAAACATTAAAGGCAGTATCACAATAAACAATTAGTAAGTAGAGAAATGTCTGCAGTAGGTGAATATTTGTATTATGCTGCAGATTCTGCCAATCATTCTCATCATTGTATGTACACACTTTACAATTATTCTTGGCCGCAGCTGAAAAATTCTATCACTCTTATCTTGCACAATCCTACATCAATGTCATCCTAAGAAACAGTAACGCCATACTGGCTCATCAGTACTGTGTTACTGTTTCCTGGGATGACAATGATGTAGGACTGTGCAAGATAAGAGTGATAGAATTTTTCAGCAGTGGCCAAGAATAATGATAAAGTGTGTACATGTGTTCACTACTTCCCTGAGGTCTTCTTCACCATGTAACACAAATGCAGCAATTTGTGTTTTTCTGTACTTTTCTCTACATACTAATTTCTGGTTTGTGAAAGATTCCAACAAAATCTACAAGAAGACCTCAAAATGTTCTAATGTGACCTTATTAACAGTTTACAATGATAGTGTTTAATAAACAAATGGTCACAAATATACAAGCACAATCTGACACATTCTCAGTATTAGCCATAGATGGAAATGCTATTGATAATAAAACATTAAATTTCATAAAAATGTTGTGATCAAAACTCCTCTGTGATAAATGTAAACATCTTAAGAAAGTCTGTAAATTTATTTTTCACAACAATATGGAATCCTAAGGGGATAATGCCAGGAATACTTCACATTATCCTAGTATGATGAGAGATTGCATTTTTCAACCAGTGGGTTTAAAATTTAAGAAACGGGGAGGTAACAAATACATTAAATATAGAATACTGTAAATGGATACATTGCAAGTGTGAAATGGTGGCAGTAATGACTTTAAATGATGGATCTATGTCTGCCCAAGTACCAGCATTTTGCAACACAACTGATGTTTCTAGAAATTCTGCATAGCACTGTGAAAACAATATTCAATTACTTTCTCCTATCAATATACGATGCAATGTGATGCCAGAAATGTCTTCATTTTTATTATTTTAGAACACAAAAAATTATAAAATTCCCCTTGAACTTAATATTATCCCAAGTATATTCTGTAGTTATATGAAGTTTCATACTCCTTTAACAAGGTGGAATTCCTTTCTTGATTTTCTAAGAATGTAATTTAAATGAAATTTTTTTTCTAACTGCATGGCTTAGACATCATTAACTGTAACTGGTCACCATGAAATCAGAACCTAGCCTAGTTAGATTTTAATTTATGGATTGCACAAAAGAAATGTAGGAAGAGAATATTACATGCTTACCTATACAACATAATAGATGTAATACCTCACAAGAAGATACTTTCAAATAAACCAACACATTTTTACCACAACTGATTTTTTTTAAAATCACAAAATAATCACTTTGAAAATAAATATTGGGAACAGTAGAAAGAAACTTTCTTTAATAACCAACATTCAAATGACTCTTGACATAAACACTATAATGCACACTGTAAAGAGTAATTTTTCACATGAAATTCTTGCAGAAATAATGTTTCCATTTCACCAGGGATATTGTCTATTCCTCCAACAAGGCAAACTCGAACCATTGGAGATAAATGCTGCATTTTAAGAACAAAGCCGAGGGGAATTTTAACACAGAACTCTTAAGTACCTTTATTATAACAATGTAAAATAAAACCACAGTTATAATCCATACACATTTATTCTAGATATTGTTTACACCAATATTTCTACAATGCACTATAAACAACATATCAAAATGATAAGTATTAAAAACAGTTACAGATATCACAATATTAAAAATACATGGTATATAATTAGACACATATAAAATAGCTAGAATACTGTATATACAATACTTCCTTTAGGACGAAGAAGATTTTTTTAAAAAAATTTAGAGCAAAAATTGACTGGATTGTAGCTAAATGTTAAATACAAAGACAAATGGGCTACGATAAAGTTTTCTTACCAAGAAACACTTATGCCAAGCATAACTAACATCAAACCAGAAAGATGACATATATTACAATAGAAATATTTGAAGTAAATATGTCATCAAACAACCATCACATAAATTTTATAACCAATCGTTTTATTTAACTTGTATGGGAAATATTATGCACGCTAGTTTGATGAAGCTTTCGTCTCCACTGATTCTTGCTGTATAAGGATAGTTCGTAAAAGCTAACAAACGAAGATAACCATAGTACCATTGTCACTGTTTGTTTATTCTGATGAAGTATAGCAATGGTATTAATTTAGAAATAAATATTTTGAATCTATTCTCCAATCCGTTCAATAACAAAAATGGAAAAAACAGGAACTTACTGGCAATAAAGTGGAAAAATATCCTGAATAAATGAAAATAGAAATTAATAATTCTTAGGAGACTTTATTGCAGAAAATATGAAGACTAGAAATACAACTTATGCATTTCTTCAGAACATTTTGTAGGAGATTGTTCACACCAAGGACATGGTTACCAATGTGTTATCCTTTGACAAATCTAGAACAAATAAGGTAGAATGATCATTCACATCTTAGACTTGAACACAAGAGCCTTCCATGGCCGGAACTCCCACTGAAATCTAAAAGGATCAAAACTGTCATCACGGCAACTGGGGAGGGTGGGTGGGGGGACTAAAATTGGAAACATAAGAATATTGCAGAGTCACAGCCAGGAATTTTAATTCTGAGAAAAAACAGAAAGAATTTTTAATGTTAAATAATATATTAAATATATGCATGTCCATAAAATTAAATTTCATTTTCCAGTCTTTTAAAAACATCAGGTATTAATATCCACCACACTACTAGAAATAAACTCTGGAAAGTCATAGTCAAGAGAAAACAAGAGACAGAATATAGAGAAAAAGAAAGAAATGCAAGAAATCAATATACAAAACTTGGATCTTCGTTGACAACATAATTCTAATCTATAGTTTCTCCATTACCAAAAGAAGTTTATCCAAAGGAAAGTGCCAGATAATACTTTCTAAATGTATGTTATTTCCTATCCAATTGCTTTGGATTAAAATGATTTGTCTACGCAAAGATTAACATGAAGTTGATGTTACAAGTAATACCATTACGGTGGTTAATAATATGATAAAAAAAAAAAAAAAAAGTTTCCAATACCTCTTCAATTAGAAATGAATTTGCAGTTCAAAATAACTTGAAATTAACTTTCTGTCTTATATCAACACAAAATAATATACATCTTCTGATATTATTATTGCTGAATATTAAGTGGTGAGAAGACATTCATTGTATAAAATTTACATTACCTTTTTCCGTAAACATATTTACCTCAGTTCTTTCACCAACAATAATACTGAAAAATATCACAACTCATCTTCACAAAAAGGAACATACCATTGGAGACAAATGAAGCAAATAGCAATGTCAGTTTGGATGAAGGGGGGTAGGGGAAATACAGTGCTGGCAGCTACATGTAGACAGCTCTGTATTAGGTAAAATAAAACTATATTTCAGCATCTCTTATCTACATACTTTGATGAGATTTAACCCAAATATTTTCCAACTTTTTCTTATTTCAAAAGCTATTCTTTTAATTAATTGAAATTCTTATACAGGTACATCTCCATTCCCTTTCAAATATGTATTTATAAAAACCTCGTGTACAACATTATCATTTCAACACCTTAACATACCAAGCTGTTCCCACCTACTCCATTTCAACACCTGCTTAACTGAAGAAAGGAATTACAATAAAGGAAATATGTCATTATTAAATGTTTCTATACTGCCTTATGCTACTGTGTTTAAATGCTTTTATATCATTAATATGATGATATTGAAATTCCTACTTTGGCTTGCAAGCTATTTATGATCAGTCCATGTCACAATTCCATTTGTTAAAGCCCCTTAGCAACAGTACCTTGAACATCTGATGTTAAGATTTACTGCAATTTTCAACTGGATACTGACGGACAGAAGTTATTTTGAAATTTCCATACATAATTTTCCTCATTTACATATTCAACAATAACATAAACCTCATTGAATTATCGATTCCTCACCATCAAAAACTCTACTGAATTTATTACTTTTTTGTGAGCAATACTTGGATTGACTTATTTACTCTTTATTAATGCGTTAAGTTTTTAGCTTTTATTGTTTCATGTATCCTCACCAAACACAAAAGTTTATTCTTTACTGTGTATTTCTTTTGTAAGTTGCTATGACAAGCAGACAAGATTTTTGGCAAAAATGATTGCATTGGTTTCCTTTATACTCTTTTTTTCATCAATTAGTTGAGCCAGTACAGACTGATATTCTGTACAAAAGTGTGTAGTCAATTTATTTTATACAAATGCTGTAATATAAGTTGTTCATAAAAGTTTAATTTTTTCAGGCAGAGAAAATGAGGCTGGAAACTACATGCGGACTATTCTATCAGTCTTTTTACTGATAAAGTCTCTTAACAAAAATGTCAGTAAAGATTTTACGGAACTACAGATTTGAAAACAGACAGAATAAGTATCCAGACTACAGAATCAACTACTTGCTTCATTTAACGTGAAAATATATATCAAGTTGTGACTTTCACATACATTCCAGTGTTAATTTAGCACAATCAGGAAAACAGTGCAGGTGTATGGGGGAGACACATTTAGGGGGTGGAAAAATCATGTCTGAGGGGGTGTCAAATTCTTGTGGCAGTAAAAAAAAAATTTTTTTTGCTCTACTCAGGATGGCAAAATAGCAAAATCGTGCTTGAAGGGGCGGCAATCTCAAGATTTGCAGCAGCTCGGATATTTTGTAGATCCATCAATGTTGTTACATCATGCACAACTCCACAGGAAATGGGGAAATGGAGAATTGGGATACACTATAAGCTAACTCCTTTAGGAAATCAACAAGTCATACTATATACCACCACATGATATAGTTCACTTCTTTTAATTACACTATAGTGAAGAGAAAAAAAACAATAATTTCTTCGTATATGAAATATGACAGTAAAGAAGTATAAAATATTAAAACTTTTTTTAGAAAGTTTTGTACTTATTTACTTTCTTTGTGGTTCTTCAGGGACTCTCTCAAGTTACATTTTCTTTTGCACCATCAACATTGCTACTTAACAACTATGTCTCTCAACATATATTACACAAAAATAAAACTGAATAAAGTCATAATATAAGTATTTCAAGGTATCATGTCATACAATTTTTTTATTTTCTTTCTGGCATAATTTTCCAGAACAATTAACACTAACTAAAGAAACTTACATTTGTGTAGCCATAGTGCATTTCTTAGCTGTGCTAGAACGACAGTAAAAATTGTCTGAAATAATAAAGTATGGATTCTGATAGCAAATTTATTAGAACTTGAAAAAGTGGAGATAACAAAATTAATAAATTTGTAACACCACAGCATCTAACACAAGCTTTTTCCTCTCTTCAAATAGGAAGTTTTTACACTGTAATATTTATTGTAATTACTTTAAAAAAAAACACACAGATACATTTATTACCCTACTTTTTTAACAATTATTAATTTAAAATAGTTAAAAAGTGAATTCAGATCAGACACTGGTGACTTGCTTATGCTTTATGATTTTGTACCCAATTCTTTAGAAATACTCAGTACAATATAATATGTCATGGATACTATAAGCAGCAGAAAGGAAAGAACACACACATAATTTTTAAAAATCTGTGCACACTGTCAATATATGACAGAAGTAAGCTGAGGAAAAGTTGTACGGAATGAGAGTATAAAGTTTCCAAAGGCAGGAATTGGCACCAAAAAACATTATTCGGGTATACAAGTTTGCCAAGAATGCTACTTTCTTCAGGAGCAAGAAGATTATTAAAAATTCGAATTTGTGTAAGCGTGATACTCTACTCCTGTCTATATAGTAAATGATGGCTTGTGTTCCCTAGACTAACTTCACTTAACTCACTAATCAGTACCTTTGATTGGTGCACACGAGTTTAAGTAGGAATAATTAGGATGATTCCTATATTTGCCTAAATGTATGAGTAGCAAAAATTTTTCAGAATAACATCATTTCAATTTCTGAGCATAGAATGAGATGCCATCATTGGGGAGGGGTCTTTTAAAGTAACATAGCTTTCAATAATCTAAATCATAAGTGGTAGCAAGGAATTTGAGATTGAAATGCATGTTTGTACCACAGGGTATTTCACTCCTTAAACAGCATGCTAAAGTGACCATCATCTCTGAGACTGAATGTTGATAAATTAATTACATTCCAACATTAGACAACTCTCTTCCTTTACATATTTCATTAACAAAGCATTTGGAACCATTCCATTATTTTTTTGCTATCATATAGATGTTTCAATCAAATATTCTCTAGAGTATTCAATACAGAAGGCATCTAGTTACTCTCTAAGTTCTCATTCATGTAATTCTTTTTTATATTAACTGCAATCAAAACTACAGTAATTACTGTATTTAATTATATTACTAGCTTATCATATGATACATTCAATAAAATGTGGCAATCGATGGTTTTAATTGATTTTCTTCTGCTTCAGTATCATACGTATAGCTATAATCAAAACAGAACTTAAAAACCAATAGCAGTAAGGCATATGCAGTTGAAAGTTCACATTTATAAAATGACATTCTAGCATAAAATAAGCATTCTAATATCTGAATGCTAAAAAATTCCAATAATAAGATAACTACAGTGACTGAGGGGCACAAAATTTCACATACTTGATTAACTTCCATTCATACAGCAGTCAAAGGCAGCAAAGAAAGAAACATTAGGAAAAAGCTGTAAAATTTTAGCTGCTTGTTTTATAGTCTTTAAAGCAGTGGCAGATCCAGGATTTTGCTTTTGGGGAGGGTGGCTTGACTCGGGCGAGGGTAGGTTTTATAGGAGCGGGGTTTGACAGAAATGTCATGTCATTGCCGCCCCAGCTTTTTTTAAAAAAGTTCCCAAAATTACGATGTCATCAAGGGTGACCTAGATGCTTTGGGGGGGGTAATTAAGCCTCTTAGTCCTCCCCCTCTGGATCTAGCACTGCTTAGAAGGGTTTTGTTCTATTAACAACACCCAGATTCCATACACTGAGATAGTCTACATTATTACACGATAATCACTAATGAACACATACAGAAATTAAATCAACACAAATAGAAACATTACTGGTTAATATGTTAAAAATTTTGTCATCTGCTCTAGTTAAATTATCATGCAATAATGTGAATTTGATAACTTGTTAAAACACGTCTAACAAACTTTTCACATTTCAAGGGGAAAACTTTAAACTATTCTGTTTTAACTACATAAAAAAATTTTCTAACATTGAAAATAGCTTCATATTTTTATTAATTCAACTAATTCTCAGAATTAATTCAAGGATTACTGGAGATCACAATTCTGCAAGGAATTCTCATCAGAATACTGTAACAGTCAAACACAAGGCACTGCTAGAAAGTTTTAGCGGTGTGATGCTTTCCAACCTAATTACCACTTGAAAATAAAATCTTGCTATTGACTACCACAATATTATGACGTCATTAGACAGTGAATAAGATTAATGTAGTATTGGAATTGTGATCCCAAGTTGACCACCAATTCAAAAGCTCAATCTTAAATTTTCTTCTTCTAAACATGAGAGTTTATGAAAATATATGAGCCTGGAATTCAGTAAATTCTTTGATCCTCAATAACATACAGTTCTTCAGACATTTTAAAATCGCCATTACTCTTATTTTCATCACTCAGAGTTATTTTCATCACTCAGAGAAACATCAAGGACCAAAACAGCTCTCATCTTCACTATAGCTCAGAAATCATGGGAAAAAAAATAAATCTAATAAATAAAAATTAATGTCAAGTGATTCCCTTTAATATAGGCATTTTTGCAACTAATAAAAACCTAAAAAAAAAAAATCAGTTATCATTTACTTGTAATAGCAAATTGAAAAACAAATCTCCATGTTTTTAGTTCTTTCAACACTATCCATCTACAATCATGTGTAATATAATTCAGTTTTCTGTTATTTAAAAAGACAATATTTGTTGGTTCCTTTGAGATTCATAAATTCGGCAGTGCTTCTTTCTTCCGCACTGGTAATAACATAAAGATTTCAAAAGATACTATTTGTTCGATTTTAGCCCTTAAAATTGTGTAATAATTGTGTTAAATCACATGAAAAGCTGCACTATTCAATCAAACCCAGGATCCCTGTAACCGTAATATTCATGAAATAAAAAGTGGCATTAATAATGCCTTGTTTGTGATGTCTTTTTATGTACACAATTGGCATCAATGGGGAACTGTAATACAATTTTTTTTTATGCTGCTAGTACAGCAGAAAATAATCGTGGTGGTATCATATAAATAAATATTTTAAGCTATACTGTACCAATGAAACTATTTTGATTACAAAACAGAAAACTTATACACTGACAAAGTCACTAAATGGAAGAAACTAATTTGCAATTCTTATTTTAAATGGAAACTAGATCAAAAGTGTAATAACCACGGTTAAAATAAAAACCATTTTTGCTTTTGCAGTTTTGATTAGATAAAATGGACTTCACACAAAATGGGTGTTATTTTATTTATGACTATTATATACAATCACAGATTTTGATACATCTCCTGTATCTGACAAATACTGAGCATATAGAACAAAAGGGTCTACTGGAGATCGCGATTCCCCTACAACATACAGTAATATCGTTGGAATACTGCTGTAGTCAGTCACAAGACGTATTATTCTCAAGCAGTAATTCCATTGTAATACAGCCTGGACCATTATTTTCAAGCACAAATTAGGTTTTAATACAGCCTGGACCATCATGAAACCATTAAATGTACTTCGGGAAGAATTTATAGTGGAATCGTGCGTTTGGCCACTGCAGTATTATGATGACAACTCGTGGCGGAATCGCGATCTCCAGTAATCCTAAACAAAATCCCTACAATTGCTGCATTAAAAAAACTCTCATACAGAGCAGCAATATTATGAGGGGATCCTTGCTATTTTTAGGCAATTTGAAACTGCTTCAAATCATATGAAATCTTAAACGTTATTTTTAATGTTATGAGACTGCAATTCAATTTTGAAATAAAAACAACTCATTGCTTTGAAAGTAATAAAAAAATCTAGTAATTTTTTTTAAACTGTTCACAAAACAATAAAAATAACAGTCTTATTTCCTTAAAAAATGGTAAAATCATTAGTGAGATTACAACAGACAAGCAATATAATTCAGAAGGCACTACCCTTCTAACACACATTAAAAAACATGTTATCTGTGTGAAGATTTTAAAAATATAAAATACAATAAAAACCCTTGCAATACTTTATGTCAACTATATGTGAGTAAGCTGACTACCTGTAAATAGAATACTCTACCTACACATGTAGAGCAATTTGCTTTAATACTGAAAATGGATAAAATAATAAGAAGTTTCTATTTAAAAAAATAGAAACTATTCCCATTCATTCTCACTTCTTGGCACACAAAAATAATCTCCATTAATTTTATCGACTAAATAAAACCTTATTCAATAAATGCAGGCTGGTACTTCATTTTGATAAATAATCTCATTAAAATCCTCTATTAATCAAGAGCAGACTTCCTTGCAAAAGAAGTTAGTGAAGATATCTCACTAGGATCTGTTGCCAATCGACTAAATTCTATCTCTTCATTACAACTGCTGCGAATTTCAGATTCTGATGGCCACTGCTTATGGGATGGTGCATACAAAACAATAAGGGCAAATATGTAGATATTCCACATTCCATAAACACCAGTAAAAAATGCTGAAGTAAATTCTATTTTCAGTTCGTCATCCCATTTCCAACGACCTTCTGAAACTTGGCCTAAAATGAAGCCAATAATTGTCATTGCAGCACAAAGAAGTGTGGCTAGCATGAGGAACTTGAACCGATAAATTACACCCTGGTAATGAAGACGACGTGCGCTTGACATAGACGGTAAGACTGACCGTTTAGCACTGATATTGCAAAACACTGCCCAAATTCTGTATGACAAGAACAGAAAGTAAACACCAGCTGATATTCCAGCCAAAATTATAAAAGATAATGCTAAGTTTGTTCCTATTTCAGTCACCCAAATCGAGTAGAATGGATTTCGTAACTGAACACCACGTTCACAAATATCAAACACCAGAAGAGAAATACATCCAGTGGCAACTGCACTAAGATGTTTCCAGTATGTTTTCAGAGTATTTCTCTCGGCACTGTCTTGAATCATTAGGTGCTCTCCAGCAAATACCAACCAAAATGAAAGTAAAGCAGCATAGAAAATTCCCTGGCGTATGTCACAGAGCAACAGCATGAATGGCATGTCAAAAGAAAGGGTTAAGTACTCAAGAGGTGCATTTAACAAACTCAGAGCAATTCCGAGCGAAAACAGCATATACTCGAGTAAAGCAGGTGAACGTGACAATTGGTGCACTCTTTTCCAGAACCAAACCATAATTGCAATAATTATAGGAAAGAAAACACTTTTCAAGGATACCCAAACTTTTGTAAATCCACCATTCTGATTAATGGTAACAAGCCATAGGTCTTCCACATGTCCAAGCCCTTTATTTGTCGATTTCTCATGATCTACAGGCAGGCGAATATTGAGTAAATAAAAGTCATGATGAAGTGAGCCTAACTCGAACAATGGAATAGCTGAACAGTTATAATGATAACCACGTTTCTTGACTAAAACTGAGCATTCCAGCATTCTCTCTTCAACAGAAGATGCATAATGTTTCCATGCATCATCTGGATCTCCCTTATTTCTGTAACCTAGTTTTGCATCCAATGTTATAGGAATATGTTCATCCATCTCAATTCCTGGGTGATACACTATATCAATTTGTAATACTCCAATGAGATTCTGTTGCCAACGAGAATAGTCGTGGATCACATTGTCTCTTGGCAGAGGAATTTGAAAAACAAATACAATATTGTTGGCTTGCAAATTTGGCTCAGATTCTTCACTAATGTCTATGGACTCGCATTTTCCTTTCCCTCTAGCATAAAACCATGTCTGTGTACCATTTCCAGGATCCCAACATTTTGTTGCTAATACATTATCTGCACTGGAAGGCGTTGGTGCAACAAGTCCACCAATAAGAAAGCATACTACCTGGCACAATAAAAGTAAACAAATGAGAACTGTAAGCTTTTTACCACTAAGATTCTCCAATATAGCTCCTGCCATGATCCAGAAAGTCTGTATATTTATCAAACAAGAGCAACCGTTCAATCCTCTGATGCCGATTTCTCAAGAGTGTTACTATTTAAAATTCGTACAAAGAGCAGTCGCTTTACTTTCAAAACGAACACTTCTCGAATGCAAAACTTGTATACATAAACACTACGCACAGCACTCGAAATATAAACAAAGAACGCCTTTAAATCCTTCAGTGCACGTTAGATGGCAATAGTATCGAGATGTGTCCATGGAAAGCAAATAACAATCGTGCTACTCTGCAATCGACTGAGAGGAAAATGCGATATGTTGCTTAATTGACAATTCTTTCTATTCTGTCGAAGAATTTATTTATAGGGTATCTACAAAATAAACTGCCAGTAGTTAGTGTAAATGTAGTTGACATAATTAATTTACCATGTATGCTATGACCGTACATTGTGTGATGTACGTATTATTTTGTTATGCAATTGTTTATCTGTAATTGACAACTTTCCACATCCCACAAAGCCAGTCTCTTATATTAGGATAAATGGAAAATGAATGTATTGTATAATCTGTAAGAGCACGCAGGGCAGTGATAGAAAATTTGGTAGAGCACATAAGTATTTTATTTTATTTTTAAAAAGAATATTGAGATTGAAACTAAGTACGCAGTTCAACAACAAAACATCTTTACTGTAATTGTTGATTATTAGTAAAGCGATTATTAGAGTAAATAATGTTTTGATAAAATCATACATCCTATAAGTGACTACAACCAACTGTAAACTAATTTTGCTGCAGATACCTCTTTAAAATTGCTTTCATAAGGGGTGGGAGGGGGGGCACTCCAGTAAATTCTATGTAACGAAATCTCGTGATACATAGAAATTGCAAATACGAATCTATCATCTACATTCAAAATCGAAAGCTGGCACTCGGTGGCCAAAGGTTGATAGAGTTTGTAATGTCCGCTGGGGCCGATGTCGTGGGCTGGAGATGGGCGCTTACACATTCTTGGGCTCATTTCACCGCATCTGGAAGCCACCTGATCATTCAGGCAGCTAAGTGTGGATTAGTGTCGCGCAAATTGCCGCCTACTCACGCTAGAACTCGCTCGGTTATTCATATGACTGATCCTCTCTACTCGGGCGAGCTGTAACCGCTGGAGCTTCCATAGGCTTGGTGAACAAACGAATGCTCGGCAAATATACGAAGGTTCAGCAACGCAGGAAAAGCGCTTAGTGTCTTTCTCGCCCGTGCCGTGCAAGGATGGTACGCCAGGGGCACTCTCAAATCTACAGTATATCAATGACTGCTACCAACATTTTGTGCATGTTGTATCAAATTAATCGCTGTAGACATAAAGAACAACGTGTATGTGTTTGGTAAACATATTTAACCGAAGCATTATAAACAATAAGATCATATGTAGTGCAACGGAAACCATAACATAAATAAGTTATCTACAGTCACTGACATACATTTACACCGAAACAACATTTGGTGCATTATAATTTGTACAGAGGTATCAGTTACTTATGTGACGTCTTGAAAGGATTTGCATGTAGTAGTGCACAACATAGAACTTACTTTAATGACTTAACTGATATCACTCCCATACATAATAATTTTCGTATGACTTTGTGCCTCGTTTTGATCTCGGCATTCGCTTGAAGTGGTTTGGCGAAACCATGGAAATTCCAAATATGGATGTCCGAAGGGGCATTTAAACAAATGTCCTCCCGAATGCGAGGCCAGAGCGTTATCGTTCAGCCACCACGCTATCTGATCTGATTGTAAATAACCAAAATAATATTAATATATTCAAGAGAAATATAGACCCATTTGTATGAAATGACGGAACATCGCCACAGAAATGTGGTGCGATCTGCCGATTTTTACTTTTCACTAACATAGAGTTGTGCCTGGTCTTTAAGTATCCGAATTTTTCCAAAGTAAATGTACACAGTCATATAAAATGATACGACAGCAATTAGAAAATAACAAGAAGAAGACATACACTCTCCACGCTTTAATTTTTCCTTTACTTCATTCCTCGATTTAATTATTTCAATACTGCCATACATTTCGTACCTGTTCCGAATACACCGGTCGAGTTCCAGCGTCGCTTCGTCACCTTGTAGTAGGCGAATAACAGACTGAGCCTCCTGTCCGACACGATCTTACGCCCAGGCTTGGTTCTCTGTATTGTATTTCCGACATTTGGCCGGCAGAAGTCGCTCTGGCAACGAAAAATCGAGCAAGCCTAGACAGCATGTTCACATCTCTAGCGTGTATCATGAAAACGGGGCTAAAACCAGACTTGTTACGGTCTGGAACATTTAACCCTAGTGGAGGAATGTTTGTATTTCAATCTGTCTGTGAAACGTGTTACCTTGTGTTTGGTATGATAAGTATATTTTTGCTTGTTTGTTTGTATGTGTAGTTTATGAGGTGGCAATTGGGAACTGTCCCAGCTTTCCTTTAAATGATTGTGGTAAAACCGCTTAGAAAAGCCAATCAGGGCTGTCGGGATCAGGACTAAAACCTGGTCCCATTGTACCTACTGCATCCAGTGTGGTGGCAGCTTAACGTATTTTGACTTTTCACTTTTGTATTTTTGGATAAATTCAGAACATTTTAATACAAAAATGTTCAAAATTATTGGTGCAGATTATCAAATTTGTGTTTGATTTCTATTTATTTAGGCACCCAGGCCGGCGGGGCCCCCCTTTGGTGGCCCGGGCCCCGGGTACTTTTGCCCCGCTTAACCCCCCCTAACGCCGGCCCTGTCAGGATTTATCGATTAGTGTCAAATGAATTTGCTGAAGTTGTATAGGGTTGAAGTTGAAAATAAACAAGAGTAAAATTTTCAGCCTGTACTCGGCGATAAGTCATATCGAAATGCAGAAATCGTCTTCGATTGGAAAGAGCGTGTCATCAGCAATAGAGAGAAAACCATGAAAAGCTATTTGAGAAAGTTAAACATTAACGAAAGAAAGCAAGAAATTTGCCGTGGTGGAGCGATTTCATATTTTCAGTTGACTTCAGTCCAGCAATATGAACGGATGTACCTTCTGATCTTTGCGAATCAGTTGTCCCTAATATTAGAATGAAGACTCACTTTATACTGAAACTAGATAATGTAGGTTGTAGACAATCGATTAACATTTGTTTGCCACGAAAATGCCACACATGTGTTTACAGTAACAATCTGTATTCAGCTGATAGGCACGCTCGGTCATAGATATCATCAGGACCGGCTTAAGGAATTTCGGGGGCCCCTGCGAAGTTTGATTTCAAGGCCCCACTTCTTTCCTTGATGTACTTGAGACGGACTGGGTATCTCTAAATCTCTGTACCAATGGGTCAGCACTCAGCAGTTTATTGAGTATTAGCTGAACGGCACCAGCTTCGCCGACTCTTTGGTGTTTTATCAATGCATCTCATATGGATCTCCCAACTACTGTCACTTTCATTTCTGGCTAAGCCCTGCTGCCCATTGTGTCAAATGAAATTTTTTTGTATTTAATTTTAAAGCTATTATATTTATGATACACTTTTTGTATACAACATTTCTTTTCTTGCCTTTCTTTGCTAGTATATATAGGTTTTGGGGCTGGAGTCACGTGAGCAGGCATACAAACTTTAATTCAATAACTTTTTATATGAAACGTCCAAAGATGAATGAGTTTATTCGAACGAAATTACATAAATAGCTGAAACAGGTTCAGAGCAATACACGCCTTTAAATGTTTAAGCCTATTGTAATTACATCAGATACGACTTTCTCCAAAACTAAATCTGATGAAGGACTTCTCGTGGAACTCCACGCCTCAGAAAACGACTGTAGTCGTTTGCGAGAGTTTTCAATTGGATGTTGAATAGTTCAGAAAATAAATTATGACTATGTTACAAATAACATCATTAATAAGAGCGTAAAATTAAGCTCATTTAAATTTTATTTTTCTATCTTTTATTGATTTTAAAATTTCGAAATTAAATATTACTATTAACTATTTATATAATGAACTAGTTTTAAGAAATTTAAGTATTAAAAAAAATTCTAAATAGTTTTCTTATACCTTAAGAGAATGTCCCTCTTCAATATCTTGTACAGGACCCCGTAAAATTCGTTTTCACGTGTGGAAATGCCCATTTGCGTCACATTATATTACGAAGTAGACCTTCATTAGTGTGTTGGAATGACGCTTGCATAGTAATCCTCAAAAAGTACGTCCGGAATCATAAAATCTGACATAGCCATTAATGCTTTTAATTCGCAATCGTAAGTGTAAGCTCGCATATACATATTTTGATAGGAGTAAAAAATTACTTACAATAATTTCATATAAATTGATAGAACCACAAATTAATAGAGATATTGTAACGACTGTAACCACTGAGCGTTTCATCGTAACTTTAATTTTTGTAAGAAGTAGAAAGTGGTTGGTTCAGCGTTGGTTCCGAGCGAACCTAAGCTAACCAGTCTGTAATAACGTTTTCATGGACTACGGTTATAACCGTGGAAAATTAGGCATATAGCATAATAGCTGATTATTTCTAACGCTAAACAAAACTGAGAAAATCCTACTGAATTTTAAAAATCATTACTTTAAAAATTACTCACGAAAATCATCACTTTTCTTGCTTTATGAGCAACGAAACCTGCATCAACTTCTCCACGTCGAGGGAACGCTCAATTTGCCTTTCCACTGCTATTATATCAAGCCATCTTAACTGCTCGTTGAAGATCTGAGATAGTTTTTAATTATCTTAAACTTGCAGAAGCTACATTCTGCAGAGGCAACAGACATTGGCATGCACAAAAGAATTCTTAACGCAATTGATACATTTGGGAAAATTTCTTGCAAGTTATTTTCGATGATGTACTGAAGTACGTCTAAACATGTGTTGGTTTTTTGTGGAAGCATAGGAGACAACAGTTCAAATTCATTTTCAAGAGCCTCCGAATTTATATCTTCTGCCTGCGTTTTAGCGTCTCTCAAAGCAACTGCAAGTTTTTTACATCCTGTGTTGATATTGTATTTATTTGTTGTCAAGTTCTTAATGTCTAAAATAACATCGAACACGTCACAGCAGTTACTGGGCTCTTGAAATCTTTCCTTCAAAGAATAATAGCGGTGTCTACGAGGACATAGAAGAAGTTTGCTCTTAAGCGGTTCTCTTCCCCCTTGACTGCATTCATCCTTACTTTCGTAACAAAATTTCGTTTTAACAGTTAAAAATCTGGATTTTGTTAATTCAGCAACATTTACCAAAAACTGCTACAATGACCTTTGCTTCCTTATTAGCCTTTTCAAAACCGTTGGTCCTATATTCTTCAATGATGCTGAGTATAAATTTTATTAATGTTTTTGTAGTGTCTATCTGCATACCGACTTCCTGAACTGCTTTACTGACCCTGTTGACATGACAAAGGCCGGTATGGTATATCACAGCACACGAAGAAATCTTCAATTATGCGATTTCTTTAAAAAGCCTACATACTTCAATGAAACACATTGGATCGTTTTTGAATGTGTTCTTTAACTCTGCTAAGGCAAGTCTTACGTTAGTAAGCTCAGATTTCACAACCCGTACACTTTCAATCCTAGCCTCCCATCTTGTATCACACAGCGGCTTCAGAGTTAAGTTCACGTGGTTCTTTAGAGCTTCCCAGCGCTTCACAGAGGCAGAAAATAATGTAAGCAGTCTTTGAACTATACCAAAAAATTTTACCTTAGTTACAAATGATTTAACTGCATCACAAAGAACTAAGTTCAAACTATGAGCACAGCATGGGTGACACCCGGGGCGGTTATCGATGGTGTCACCCCATGTAAACTTATATTCAGTGTTAATTTAAACATAATATCCTGTAACTATGATTTTAATAAAACATGGTTTGATAAACATTTATTAATATTTACAAATAATAGTTCATTTATAAAATTGTGACATTAATAACATTTAAAAGATAAATAAACGAAAAACAATTGCTTTCACTTTTTCTTCGTTCTAGCTTAAACAGTCACAAACTGGGAAAACAAATCTTTAAATAAACATTTTTAGTTGTTTCATGTTCAATAGTCAACATGCCAAGTTTGTTTAGCTTCGTGTAGCTCACTATTTCCAAAAGTAATTTTTGATTAATTTTTACTTACTAAGGCTGCACTCACAGATAGAAACTCATACCCAAATTGTCGTAAACAATTTTATATTCCACGAAGATTTTTAAAAAGTCCAATTCTACGCAATCATTTGTTACTGAAACAGTAACATAGGCATTCATTAAATGCCTTCTCATTATTCATATTTGCAGGATGGGTACCAATTCTCGTAATTCATCATGAAAACCACTAAATTTGGAAAATGCTATTTTTAATTCTTCGATGCAAATTATTTCCATGTACAACCTCAATCAATGACACTACATCTCGAATGGATTTTGATCTACTTTGGAGAAATGTCGAATCAATCAAGACAGCCGAACATATTCTTTTGATTTTCAGTTCTCATTGCGAGTCCTACGTCACCAATACTTTTTTTTTTTTTCCAATGGTTGTGTTGGAATGTGGAAGCCCCGGGATTTTTCGTAGCATGTTATATTGCGCTTTGCACAATATAACACCGCTTTTCACGATTTTTTTTATAAAATAAAAATCAATGTTTTTAAAAAAATGAAATTAATCATTAATTTTTTCTCTTTTTTTTAAAAAAAAAAAAAACGCCATAATTCAACCATTATGTGTGCAAAACGAAACGCAACCCTAGGCGGCAGAGGAAAGGCCATTCCTCTCTTTGTTATGTCAGCTGTTGCCGAAAAAAACCTGTTTATACGAATTATTTCTATTTGTTACTATACACACATCCGGAAAAGCGACAAACGTCTGAATATCTAACCAAACTTGCTATGACTTTAATAGAGCATCTGAAATCTAAGTTTAATGTTAGGGTTAGCAAGTTTCGTTATAGATATGGTTAAAATGAGAAGAGACATTAAAAATGAAAATACTATAACATGTGGTTGTTCAGCACATTTTCTGAATTTACTATCAAAGGATTTCAAAGTGAAAATGGCCAATACAAAGGAGAATGTTGAACAAATTATCAAATATTTCCGAAACAGTCATGCTGCAAACTGTTTAAAAAAGAAAATGGAAAAGCTTTTGTGTTGCCACAAGACGTTCGTTGAAACACTCACTGATTGTTTTGAAGTACGTATTTCTGAGTGAAAAAAGTTGTTAAAGATTTGTCAAGAGAACAGAAATATAATAGACATTGTAATTCAGTAAAAAGTCGAAAACATGGTAACAAAGAGATCTACTGAATAATTTCTGAGATACTGAAACCAGTAACAATCACAACGGATATCCTACAAAAAAAAGTATGGGCCTCTGTCAGATGCAGTAAAACCATGGAAAAGAGTTCAAGCCAAATTCGATGAAACTAACATTAGCCATAAATCTACGTTTAAAAAGAGATACAACCAAGCTATGCCACCCAGCATATTTATTAGACCCAACTCAAGCTGAATTCAGGGTGACAGAGGAAGAGACCCGTTGGATGAAACTAGAACTCAATATTATGGTTGAGGTTTACTGCCAATAATAATAATATTAAAGTCAATGAAAATCCTTTAAATCTATGATGTTTACTGAAGAAGTTTAAAAAAAAAAAATAAAATAACACAGGTGGTGGGTGTCGCAAAACCATATTTTGATGAAGAGGAATAATACAATTTATATCCAATTCTCAGGCAACTAGTTGGAGCCATAGCATTATCAGTCTCAGTGAAAGGAGTATTTTCCACATTCGGACCTGTCCAGTTTATTTTACGAAATTGGTCAGGAATATTAACATTTCTTTTTAAGTATTACATTTCAGACATTGATTAGGTTTTTACTTTGACTAGTCCACTAAATGACAATTTTATTAATCCCTGATTTTTATTGTAAATCATTTGTTGTAAATCATGATTAAAATCGTGATTTTAATCAGAATGATTTAATCATGCAAGCCCTGGTCTAGAGTGATGAATACAGCAACCACGGTGCTAAATCTCATGGGCACAACATTTGGTGGAGAATTTGCAAGCAGTATCTGCTCTTGAAATTATTGACATGATTAAATTCGACAAATGCTGGTATGTGGCTTTGTCCATACGCAAATATATGCGAAAATCGTCAGGCGTAATTGAGCTATTGGTTTGTAAAAAAAATATCCCTTTTTAGCAACCAATGTTTAGACCATTTCCTTTCATTTGCCTTCAGTTTGATCTTATTTATATATATAATGCAAACCGCAGTCATTGCAAGAAATCGTTCTACAATTTTCGGGGTACCTCACTTCATAATTGTACAAGCCAAACTGAACGTGTGAACGGCAACATTTCATTCGGTTCATTTGCACAAACTGGCTTGCACAAGCCAGTTTGTGCAAATGGCTTTACCGTGTAAACTCACCTTAAAGACGAAGTGTCTTTATTTTCATCATTGTCTGTTCGAGGCTCAAGGTTTTACTTTTCAAACCAATCTGATAATTTACTACCCTTAGTACAACATTCCAAAAGAAAAGATAACAAAGAAAATTAAAATTTCATACTACGGGGACAAAGTTATGAGCACCACCACTGGTGTGCAAGTTACATCTTTTTGTTGATCACATTATTCTTTAATTACAACCTAAACCTAACAAAAATTTTCTGTTAGCTCTTTTACTGCAGTATAATAAACTCTCAACCCGGTGCTGATAATTTTTTAATACATCATTTGCTGTCTTAAGTAAAAACTTCCCAGCAGCTGAAGGACACAAAGAAAGATGTAAACATAGTTTTTTCGGTTCCGAAAAATGTTACTTACGATGCATTTTGTGAACATGAATATTGGCCGACATAAATGAATTAAAGGACCAAGTCATATAATGAATACGGCTTTATGTCTTTTTGCTTTAATAATGGTTTGTTCTCCTTCACGTAAGTCGCAAGTATTAGCTGCATTTCATTAACCTTAAGAACGACTCATTACATAATCTAAACCATAACTATAAAGCTTCTTATAAATTTCATTCCTTAGATCAATGACTTTCTTTCTCTTTACAGGAAAAGATCCAAGGAATACTTCTTTGACTTTTCCATTATCAGTTTTCACAAATCGATTCCCTTCAGACTTTAGATCAATGTGTGAGATGTATGATATAAAACATATTACTGAAATATTTTGCTGATTTCATTTCGTTAACGAGCTTAGATTTTACGTGCTTTGATAGAACTCCTATAAATTCATTTGGTGAATCTGGAGGCTGATATTTATTATATTCCAATGCCAAGGTGCGCTCTTTCGGCACTACATTATATTTTGAAGGATGTTGGACCAGTTCTGTGAAACTATCGTTATTTTTAAAGTTCTTCACTAGATTCACGACATGCTTGGTTTTGTTTATCCAGAAACACAGTTATACCAATTATTTAAATAAAAGTCTTTTACAACTCTGCTTTTCAGTACCAGTTGATTGCAAGCGTGCGTCATCAATTGTATTTTGGAATTTTAGCTTTATATCTAGAGTTTTCCATTTTTCAACTTTTCCTGATAATCATTTATATTTTTATGGTTTGTCAGCTAAGAATTTAGTTTGCACCACTTGTGAAATCGTGTCACAAATTCAGATCTAGTATTAAAATTATAGCCAGCAAATAAACTACATCAAAAGCACAACAGAGGGATAATGATGGGTGAGTAAACCATCCAAGAGCGCAGAATTACTTCTTCCTTGGGCAGCTCTTTATAGAACCATTCTATTGAAAGGTGTTGACAATCACCTTCTCTTTTAAAGCCTTGGGAAAATACAAAGCTAAATGGTCATTCTCTGTTTTGGAAATAATCGCGTCCTTTTTTAATGTTCTTTCAGAGAACTTCTCTGCAATAAGAGTACTAAAGACGAGTACTGTATACTCGAATGTGACATATCTCTCAAATACTGTAGATTGTTTCTATAGCATATAGTTTACTTCGTGAAGATGAGCTGACTTCATCTAATTTTTTTCTTGCATTAAAGTTTGAATCAGTTTCTTTTGATGAACTTTGGATGTCATCAGTTTTGTAACATATTTCAAGATAGATCCAGACATACTCTGAAATGCGTAAATTTTAGCTTGTGTTTTGCTTACCTCCACTAAAGTTCACGATTTCTCTTCGATGTAGAATTCTTCCAAGTATTTTTAACTTTTTGATACAAATGGCTAAACAAAACGTAATCCAATAGTATCACGGAGATAATTAAATGTTTATTTGTACGTATAGTCTTAGTAATAAATACGAAAAACTTATGTTTTGTTAGAAATAACGTAATTTTATTGAAAAAAATAATGTTATAGTTCTTTTACATGTGACGCGAAATTATTATTATTATTATTATTATTTGGAGTTTTTGAGTTTTATT
Organism: Vandiemenella viatica; assembly: GCA_031002005.1. Classification (NCBI taxonomy): domain Eukaryota; kingdom Metazoa; phylum Arthropoda; class Insecta; order Orthoptera; family Morabidae; genus Vandiemenella; species Vandiemenella viatica. Next base: position 165,083,422 of record CM061921.1, read on the forward strand.
GTTTAAGTAGTCAAGAATTAGCATTCAAAATCATATTCATATGCACCTAGAAGTATTTTCTATTATTTTTATTAATCATTTTTCAAATATGGTAGGTGCCCCAATTGTTGGCAAGTTAAGAATTTTTGTCAATTTTTGAAATCATACTATTTAATAACTATGAATTGTAAAGTCATTTTCTACTTCCTAAATATTTCTATTCCAAAATTCAATACATTTTGCTCCTATAGGGTCTGGTCGAAGAAGAAACAATAGGGAATATGCATGAAATTCGAATTTACATCTATTATTTTTATTTTGAAACTTTATTAGTGTAGAATTACCGCTAAAACTTTTTTCCTATTTATTCGATTTTTATTTACTGATTTTAATTAATCAAAAGTGCTAAAAATACGAGGGAAATGTAACTTCGAAAAACGCAACGCTATTGGTCGAATCGAATGGTGACGACCAAGTACACGATATTATTGTGAACAAAGGCGTGGTTGCTGGGAGTTCTAATAGCTTTGCGATTGTGTTGAAGTTTATATTAACATATCAGCATAACTAGAGAGATATTGTATTCTTGCTACAATACACACACCAAATAATGACTGAAAGCGGTTTTCTGAAAGCACAGTCGGATAATCTTCCAAAAATTTATGCTTTCATGACAAGAAATTTTGCAACAAATCCGAATTTTACGGCCGCTCAGTTCAGAGCAGTGAAAGCTGCAAGGTAATTAAGTGATAGATATTTAAATATTCGCATGCAAATAAACAAAAAATTCTAGAAGTCGGGTATATAGAAAATTATTACCCGTTTTTATCAAATGGTAGCGTGGTCTATGTGGTAGGGGTTTAACTTCATAATTTTCTGACCCGCGTTCAAATCCGTGCAGAATTAAATATTTTTATCTTCAGAAATTGTCAAGCTTGACCTTTTTATTTTGTTAAAACTTCATTTACGTTCTTTTACTGAGTGAAATAATATTTAAAACAAATCATATTACCAACAATTCAGCGTCATTTTTTTCCTGAAATTCTTTTTTTTTTTTTTTTTGTAATGAATTCACGGGTCTACCGACGGATTGTCTTTTTACAACACAAATCGGCTGCACACCCTTAAAAACTTTATTGCAATCATTCATCAAGAAAGTCTCCATTCTTACATTTTTTTCACTTCTTGTTAATATGTTGTTTCGGTGCGTTTACAATTGAAATAGTTCCTATCACGTTATTTATTTCATCTTCGTCATTTTTTTACTTGTATATCATCAAGAGGTAATTTAAACGAAATACGTAGCATTGGGAAGATAGGTTTTTCTTTCTTTCTTCTACACTCGATTTGTTCCAAAAACGGTTGCGTGTAAATGGTTGAAAATCAAATAGTAGGCCTATCCGTGACGAAAAATGGAGCTCGACAAGGAAATGGAAGAACAAGTGACAAATGCTTATAAACATTGCAAAATTCTTGTATCAGATTCCAGTTTACTAGCAGATTCGCCTCATACCTTAATTTCATTGGGTATGGAGCGAGTCATATCAGGAAGCCATTGTTGATAAATGGGCCGAAATTATGTTTGGTGTATTTGTTATAAGCAATGGGACTTGTTTTAAATTTTAATTCGCGCTATAAAAGTAAGTAAATTAAGTTTTAACAAAATAAATAAGTGAAGCTTGACAATTTTTGAATATAAAAATAAGTAAAAATATTTGATTCTGCGGGGATTTGAACTCGGGTCACAAAATTATGAAGCCAGCATACTATCCCATAGACCAGGCCGCGACTTGATAAAGTGGGGGCAATAATTTAGTATATACCCGTCATCTAGAATTTTTTGTTTATTTGTATGCAAATATCTCACAGTCTAGGGAGCATTTTGAAAAGCGACTATAGCGCACTTTTATAAGCTGTGTACCCGTCAATATATACAGGGTGTTACAAAAAGGTACGACCAAACTTTCAGGAAACATTCCTCACACATAAACAAAGAAAATATGTTATGTGGACATGCGTCCGGAAACGCTTACTTTCCATGTTAGGGCTCATTTTATTACTTCTCTTCAAATCATATTAAACATGGAATGGAAACACACAGCAACAGAACGTACCAGCGTGACTTCAAACACTTTGTTACAGGAAATGTTCAAAATGTCCTCCGTTAGCGAGGATACATGCATCCACCCTCCGTCGCATGGAATCCGTGATGCGCTGATGCAGCCCTGGAGAATGGCGTATTGTATCACAGCCGTCCACAATATGAGCACGAAGAGTCTCTACATTTGGTACCGGGGTTGTGTAGACAAGGGCTTTCAAATGCCCCCATAAATGGAAGTCAAGAGGGTTGAGGTCAGGAGAGCATGGGGGCCATACTAACTAAACTAAAATGAGCTCTAACATGGAAAGTAAGCGTTTCCGGACACATGTCCACATAACATATTTTCTTTGTTTGTGTGTGAGGAATGTTTCCTGAAAGTTTGGCCATACCTTTTTGTAACACCCTGTATATGGGAGATCGCAATCAGTTCTTAAAATGTCTGATGGTCTCCAAGTAAGATATGATTAGAGTTTGAACAGGTAACCAATATTTTTTTTATTGTTGTCGTCAGTTTTAAGACTGGTGTGATGCAATCCTCCATCCCTTCCTATCCTGTGCCAACCTCTTCATTTCTACATACCCCCTACAACCCACGTCCCCAATTATCTGCTTCATATATTCTAATCTCTGTCTTCCTCTACAATGTTACATTTCCTAAAATACATTAATACAGAAATTCTAAGAACTTTCGTAAAAATAATATTCACAATAATATAAACAACTAGTTGCACATCCATTCTCAAAGCGGTACACCACTTTTTTCTTATATTCGCATCTCGCGGGACAAGAAAATAAACTTTAGAAAGTGCATTTCTTTTAGTATTTTTACACACAGGTACTATACAGTACTTATAACACGGTTTTCGGCCTCCTTCCATATCGAAATTAAATAGAAAACATGAAAGTTTTGAGATGAAACACTCCACACTATACAATTTAATTTCGTGGTTTAACTGTCCACTTAATTTTCAGCATCCTCCTGTAGCACAACATTTCGAATGCTTCAATTTTCCTTCTTTCAGGCATTCCTGAAGTCCATGCTTCGTTACCATAAAGTGCTGTGCTTCATACATACAGTTTTAAAAAGTTCTTTCTGGTTCATAGGGCAATATTTGAAACTACTTTTTCATGAAGGTTCTTTTTGCTAGTGCTTTTCTACATTTAACACAATTCCTGCTCCGGCTATCAGTTGTAATTTTACTTCCTAAGTAACAGAATTTATTTACTTCCAGTTTTTCATCCAATCCCATATTTATATTTAACCAACTATTATTTCTTTTACACTTTTGTCTTGCATTGATCTGTATTTATTAGAGAATACTCCGTCATTATTTTGTTCATGTTACTCAGTAACTCCTCCATATACTCAGTCCGTCCTGTTAACACTACAGTGTCATCATAAAATCCTATTATACTGGTTACTGGTTTTATCTTCGTGAACACTTAAGCCACATTCGAATTCCTCTTTTACTTCTTTTATAGCTTCCTCCACATATAAGTTGAATATTAGTGGGGATGAACTGCAACCATATCTGATACCCTTTTCAACTGATTGGTGACTCTCATGATTCTCTACTTTTATTGTAGCCACTTGATTCTTATATCGATTATAAAATATTTTTCTATCTCGATATGTAAGACCTGACTTTTTTTAAATTTTGAACATCTTGTCCCGCCTTACATTATCAAAGGCTTTTTTTTTCTAAATCAACAAACGCTATGAAAGTAACTTTGTTTTTCTTGATCGGTGATAAGAATTGATTCTCTTGCGGCGCGGTTTTTCCAAAATTCAAACTGTAGCTACTGTATATTTTATTCCAAACCAAAGAATTTACATTATAATGTCTGTCTCGGAATGACAAGCAACAATTTCTTTTGAAAGTTTAAATATTGCAAAGTCTTATAGGCATTCAATCAGAACATTGTAGGAGGAAAACTGAGGCATAAAATTGAAATTCAGTGCGGGAATGTCAGTGTGGCAAGAAACAAGGAAACCAGTATTAAACGCTTTGTAAACACTACGTTTCCGTCTACTACGATATTTTAGAATTACACTCTAGCTGCGGAGAGTAGTACTGCTGATTTATAAAATTTTGTAACAATTAGCTCTGTTCTTGTTCAGCGTGATAATTTCATTCCAACTAACTCTTAATCTTTACTGAAAGACATACTTGAGAAAAAAAAATGAGAAAACATTATAGAGAATTACATCATAACTACATTGAAATTTCTTATTTTACCACATTTTATTTTATTTCAGTAGTTTAGCATCCGGTTTGAGGTCTTTGCTCAAGTAGAATTGGAAGTAGGATACTTTTTTTTTTAATATTTCTACGAAAAGACTGAAATGTTACCTATTTGGTTACTAGCAGACCGATCAATTTTGCTCGTCATTTTTGGTTTAATACTGCTTCATTAAACAATGGAATTAATATGAAAATATCTTCCATATAAGAGGGAGCTTATATTCACTTTGAATTTGATAGCTGCTAAGCCTAATGTTTCTTTACCAGCCATTTGATAGCCCTAAAGCCTAATGTTTCTTTACCAGCTTTCATGATTTAGGTCTTTAATGCATTCCATTCGTCCTCAGTAGAGGTACTTTCCGAGTTACTTTTTAGACCTAAGTCTACCATTTCCGCAAATTTTTCTCTCGTGCTAGATTGTTTCAGTTTATTCACTTCCAGTCTGTTCTGCTTACTTTGCTTCCTTATTCGCTTCAATTTCAGCCTGCACTTCATTACTACCAAATTATGGTCAGAGTCTATGTCTGCTCCTGGGTATGCTTTACAGTCTAGAACTTGATTCCTAAATCTCTGTTTGACGATGATATAATCTAGCTGATATCTGCCTGAATCCCCTGGACGTTTCCAGGTATATATACTTCTTGCATGGTTCTTAAATAGTGTGTTTGCCACAACTAGTTTATATCTTTCATAAAATTCTAACAACCTGCTTCCGCGATCATTTCTTTCTCCTAGACCAAAAGATCCTACATTATTCCACTCTTTTCCATCTATAACAATTTCATTCCAATCACCCATGATTATTACATTTTCCTCCCCCTTCACATATTGGATTATTTCTTCAAGTTTGGGGTATATTTTCTATATTTTTTTGTCATCCTCCTGTAACATTGGCATATACACTTGTACTAATGTGGTAACCAGTGGCGTAGCTAGGTCAACAAGGGCCCCGGTGCAAAAAATTTATTTGGGCCCTCAGGCCAGACGGGCGACCTTTTTTTGCTTTGTGTGCTGGTAGGGGCCCCCTGAACTGAGGATGGGGGCCCTTGAATTGTTCTTTAGGGGCCCCTGAGCAGTGGTTGGGGCCCCTGAGCAGTGGTTGGGGCCCCCCTGAGCACAGCGAGGGCCCTTAGTGAGGGGCTCCTGTGTTCTCAGGGGCCCCTTAGACGACGGTAGAGCTAAAAAAAAAAGGTCGCCAGTTTGCCGTGAAGGGTCGTGGGCCCTCTAAGCTGCGCTTGAGGGCCCCTAGAGGTGCGCTTAGGGGCCCCTTGAGGTATGCTTGGGGGCCCCCTGAGCGTGAGGGCCCCGGTGCACTGCACCGCCTAGCCCCATAGTAGCTACGCCCCTGGTGGTAACCTCATCACTAAGCAGTTCATAGTAACTCACACGTTTCCCTAATCTCTTATTCATTACAAATTCTACACCAGTGACTCCACTGACAGCTTGTGTGCTAATTATCCTGTGTTCCCCAGACCAGAAATCCTGTGCGTCCTTCCATTTAATCTCACTAGTCCCAACAACATCTAACTTAAGTCATTCCATCCCTCTTTTTAAGTTTTCTAACCTACCTGCCCTATTCATCTACATCTACATATGTACTCTGCAATTCACAAAATTGTGGGTGGCAGAGGGTGCTCAGCACCAAAGCTAATCTCTTTGTTTTGCATTCCAATCCCTAATGGTACGAGGGAAAAAAGAATTCATATAAGAATCATTGCGGCACCTTATTTCTCTAATCTTATCTTTCCTGTCGTTCCGGCTCAAATAGGTTGGTGGAAGAAGTATTTCCACGCTCCGTCTCGTAGAATGTTTCTGTTGATTCTGATGACTTCTCCCTGAGTAGTCCCCACCTGGAGGTCCGATTGGGGGACTATTTTACCTGCTGAATATTTTAGCCAGGAAGAAGCCATCGTGATATTTGTAATTTAAGAGGATTACATGTTCTCGGGACACCCTTTGGGTCTTTAATGCAGTGATTTCCCGTTGCCTTCTGCATCCCCATGCCGTTGATCATTTTTGATTCATCCACCATTAAGGGCCGTTTCCAAACCCAAGGGCAAGAAGGGTCCCTGGACCACTCCCCGCTCTTCCACCCTCCTTCCGGAGGCCGTTGGAAAGCAGTGAGTGGCTCCATATATCGGGAATTGCTCAGTCGCCAGAGCCTCGTCCGTGCAAACTGGGTGCACCACGTGAAGGGGAAGTTGATATTAACAAATAATTACCACAATGTACCGGAATGAAAGATTCTCGCATACTTCAACGCAATCGCAATGAAATGTCAATCACTTCGCACTTGACGTGTTTGTTTTGCTTGAGGTTCTTTTCGATTCATTCAGTTGTTTTTTTTTTTTTTAAAAAAAACAAAGAATGAGGTTATAACATATTTAAATTTAGGTCGTAAAGATTTTGTATAATAAATATAATGATTTCATGTTATCTCAAAGTTCTAGTCAGAGTTTCTTATTAGGAAACTCGCAGTGCACCTATATCATAATCACCTAACTTCGAAAGGAGACCTACAGATTAACGTGAAATTCGAACACGGAGCGTCCTAGAATCCTCGTATTAACAGATAAAAGCATTGTCAGAGGTAAATGTCAATTTTTAGGCCCGCAAAAATTACAGTCGAGTCCGGGATTTGAACCGGGACCTTCAGTATCCAAACCGCACGCAGTCATTTGAGTCACCAGTCCGAATGTAGATGTAATGAAAAATAAGTTTACAAACATAATATAAGGAATATATTTTTTTCCTATACCATCTATTTTTGCTATCAAAAAACACAAATCAACTTTTATGCGTTTGAATACATATTTTTCAGTACTTCTAGATTAGTCTGGCGTATGGTTACGGCGTGCGATTCGGATGTGGAAGGTCCCCGTTACAAATGCAGATCACGGTTGCAATTTTTGTGGGTCTTAAAATTGATCTTCAACTCTGGCAATGTTTTGATTTATTAATGCGAAGATGCTAGAACAATTCCTAGATGTTATGAACATCTTATGAACATGGATGAAAAAAAAGACACTTGTTTTAAGACCAACAATATCATGAAAACAACATTTGATCGTAAGGGAAGTGAAATTTCCGAACTCTCTCTATGGGTTCTCCACATCCAGCAGATTGACACTGGTCCACACCGTCAAAACATAAACCAATCTAATGATGGCCGCGTGTCGGACGACATGCCGTGTCCTTTGGACAAACTTCGACCGAGTGAGCGCCAATAGTAAGAAACGTGTCGGTGCGGTGACGGTGCGGAACAGTATCAGGCAAGTGAGGCCCGATCTTCAGAGGAGTTAAAATTGATCTAAAACCACTTTCGATCACCAGTGATCAACACGTGGATAAAATCTTGCCATATTGATTATTGAACATGAAGTAAATCAAATTTTTAATTTCGAAAATGTGATTAACGGGTTTGCAGTTGTTAAAGCTAGAAAGAGGGGATTGTGAAAACAATTGTTTTTATTTTATTTGTATATCTTTTAAATGTTGTTAATCTTACAATTTTATTAACTATTATTTATAAATAACAGTAAATTTTTATTTAATTATGTTTTATTAATATCATATTTTACACCTAAAAGATGATAATTATAATATACTCAATTTTGGATTTAAGTTTTCAAGGGGTGACACCATCGATATCCGCCCCGGGTGTCATCCATGCTAGCTACGCCACTGACACCGTCAGTAAAGTTGCAGAAGTCAAAGTAGGTGTTCCACAAGGAACAGTACTAGGACCAGTTCTGTACCTTGTTTACATAAATGACCTATGTGAATTAAATCTTAGTGCAAAAATCACTTCATATGCTGATGACACAGTTGTGACTGTTACAGGTAACACTTGGGAAGACCGCTTCAATGTAGCTCAGGAAGCCCTAAACACTGTTCAGCAATGGTTAAACCAAAATCTTCAAACTATAAATGAAAACAAGACCAAATTCGTTTGCTTTACACACAATATAACAACAATACCACCGGACCATCAAACTCTGATACTCCACAAACCCACATGCAAAAGTCACACAAAATGTAACTATGTCAAGATACAGAAAGCAAAAAATATTATGTATCTAGGCATAGAAATAGACTGGAATATGGGTTGGAATCATCATGAATCAAACTTAGTTGCTAAAGTACAAAAGCTTATTTATGTATTTTATATGATAAGAAACATTCTCCCAATCGAAGCATTAAGAATGGTTTATTTCGCCTTAGTCCAAACACACTTACAGTATGGTATAAACAGCTGGGGAGGGATACTTGATACACACTTGGCTCAGGTCAACAGATGTCAAAATTACATTCTGAAAATGATGTACAAAAAGCCATACACTTTTCCAACCTGTGAGCTATATAAGCAAAGCATGTTGCTCAATGTCTGTCAGCTATTTATTCAAACAACGGTCATGTACATACATGTCAATATAGAAGTCTTCAATACTAGTGACCTACCACACTTGAATACAAAAAAGAAATGGAGCATTCATCCCTCGCTGAAACACTCTACTAGGACAAAGACATCCAAGCTGCCTTGGTCCAAGAATTTATAATAAATTACCTGCAGATGTTATCAATAAATCAAAGCATACCATGAAGAAATATATATCCGCTTGGCTTTTAGAGAACTATGAATTATTAAATGAATTAATAAATTTTCATCACTTGATGTAAACAATATGTATATATATATATGTCTTAAATATTACTTTACCACTAAGAATTTTTAAAATGTCCATGTACATGGAACAAATCTTTATAACAATTGTATCACTTGTGTCTTTATGTTCCTAATATACTCTGTTGATTATTGTTTATACACAATCAAGTAGGCCTATAGATTGTCCAATAAATCTTAAGTCACTGTAAATCTCCATAATGTAAAAATCAAGATAGTTACAACTTGAAGCCCACACACAAGTTTTACCTTATGTGGGATTCACAATATAGTCTTGTAATATTCAATACCATATTAAAATTGTATAACTGTTATTTGTGAATAAAAAAATGGGGAAAAAAATGTATCACACAATTAGAGTGACCAGCTCGCTTTTCGGACTTAAATCTGATTGAACTTGTATGCAACGTTCTAGGCCGAAGGATTGCAGATCTAGAACCTCTTCTGCAGACCATTGTTGACGTACAGGTGCCTGTCCAGCAGCGGGATGTGTTACTGCAAGCAATGCTGGACGACATGATCCACAGTATGAAGAGCCGTTTTTTTTTCCTATATTGCCATACAAGATCATCACACCCTGTATTGACGATTTGTATGGCACCAGCAGCAGCAGAGGGACACCACACATGGTCATTCCACATCTGGTTTTCCTGTATGCCTTGTACACTAACACTGTATCACTTGTCAAATTGTTGCCATGACCCCTTTTAGCACCCATTACCAACTTGCCCTATATTTTTCCGTGGATCTCGAGGATCCCTTAAATTATGGAAATTAGTGTACATTTCTGCCGTGAGATGTGGTAGCCAGTGCCTTCACCAGTATGTCACTTCCAATGTTGTACATGACTGGAATAACTGGAAGCAATTAATCACTTATAAGTTCTCCAATCATGTCACTTTTTATGCTGCACTGTGTTATTTGACGTTTAGAATGATTGGAAGCAAATTACTTTTGTGCATTGTTGTTGTTAATTTGTTTTCCTAGTGATGTTTTGCGGAGTGTGACATTTTAATCAGAAAATGTATGTATTTTTTTCTTTGTTTTGTTAAATACATGTATGTGTTAATTATACCCTTACGAGTCACAAATAACAATTTTGTAATTAGTTCGAACATAAATTCATTGTTACTCTTCACCCTTCTTATTGCAACCTCACCCCCCCCCCCCCCCTTATTGATTCACCAGTTTTAACTGTTTCATTTTATTATTTCCAATTTAGCCATTGTACATTTGTACTCATTATTATTTTTGTTACTGATTTTCATTCCCTCACCAGCAGCTTTTAATAATAATAATAATAAAAAACATCGATGATAATTGGAATTTGGCTCCTTTACAGCAGACATTCGCCTTCCAATTTAGATTTAGTTCATACCTAGTGATACCCCAAACCCCTCAGTTTCCATAGGCAGATCACATGCTTTTTCCAAGCAATACCTCCTTTTCTACTTTGACTTGCCTAATAGATAGCTTCAACTGTGAAGGAACATGGTGACTCAGGACATGCATCTGTTCCACCCTGAAATACTGCTCCTCCATCACCACCTTCGTAAGGTCAGCTGCTATATTATATATATATATATTTTTATCTGCTTAATGTCTCTCTAACAGCGAGGTCTTTTAGAGATGGGAAAGGATGGGGGGGCAAGGAATGGGAAGGAATTTGGCCATGGCCTTTTGAAGGAAGCATCCCAGCATTTGCCTGGAGTGTTTTGGGAAACCGCTATACTATAGCTCACATTTACATTTACATTATTGAAATGTCTGCAGAGAGCCTATATCTGCTGTTATAGGACCAAGCATTACACCAGGTTTGAATACATTTTGTAACGTGATACGCTGTACCTAACATATTCTGCAGAAGTGGATCTACACCTCTAAAATGGCTACTACCTACCACCAATTCCTGAAATGTGTGACAGCTTCATCCTGTTTGTCCTTTTGATCAGCGATAGGTTGCCAGCTCCCAACCATACTTTCTTCCATTTAACTTACCATTTTATCTTTCTATATCTATAAGCTTAGACTGAAGGGCTCTGAAAGTTTCACCCTGCTTCCTTTGCCTACTGGAATGGTGCCATCACCAAAGGATATTATTAAAATAGTAGCTGATATCGGTTTGAGCGAAGCTTGTCAACACAGAAAGGCATAATGGCAGAAAAGTTCTATGTATTACTTCCTTGGAAAATAATAACCAAATGACTACATAGCTAAAATTATTATAAACAATTATTATATCAATAAAATATCATTGCCAATCTACTAATATGTGTATGTTTCTAGCCCCAACCAGTGACACGGATTCATGAATTTTCTGAGCCAGGGCAAAAACTTGAGATTGTTCCCCCCCCCCTTTTCAAACATGAATTTGCTGTCCACCTGAAGTTTGCCATCCGGGGCAAGTGCCCTGGTTTGACCTTTTCCCCTCCCCTAAATTCGGTGCTGGTCCCAATAGACTCAATTTTGCTGGCAGGAAGTTTTTATATCAATCACTCTCCTCATCTGGTGGGCTGTGATACATCTTATTAGAAAGTTTCATAAATTTGCACACATATGAGCAGGAAGTACTAAAATTTATTATTTTTCTCTCTTTGCTTTGGGTTTGAAATTTGGGTCTGTTAATATTATTGTTGACTTTGCTTTTTCAAGTAGGAATTATTAGACTTAATCTATGAATTTACACTTAATTTTGTGAAGCTTATATTGATTACTTTATGTTTCTTAAATGCAGCATGTTATGGTATCAAAAAACATAAATCAAAACTTTCAAAAACCCTAAGGAATGCCCGAGATAAGAAAGCAGCTACAAGGGATGAAACTTCTTAAATATTATTACTTTTGCATTTCTCTTTTGTTAGATATCTGTCAACATGTCATGTCTATTTTCTGATGCTGCTCGGGGTTAATAAGAGCTTAGAAAAAATATTCTCAATATCAAGATGCTTAAAGGAATTGAACTGCATAATATTCCAAATTTATCCAAATTAGGAATTGTAACTAACATGCCAGCATATAGTGATAAAGAAATCATTGAATAAAAGTCTTTAGACCACTACTCTACTTCAAAATATAGGAAGAATTTTTAGTAAAATTTATGAAATTATGTCTAAAAGTGATTCAAAATTTCAGAAAATTCTAAGTAGATGTTTTGTTTGTCTCTGAACGTCTTTTGTTGGACACAAAAATCACTCATCTGTCCATCATGAATTACAAATTGAGCTCTTATTATTTTAGATGTAACATGGAGAAAGGGAGAATTGTCAGTTTTGTTAGAAATAATATTCAACTTAGCAGTGCAATTGTAAGCAAGTACTGTATACAACAACACTTTGGATGACTATGTTACAAAACTGGAATTTGGTAAAGAACAGCTCATAGTTATAGCAATCTACAGGGTCCCCACTGGAAATTTTAGTCTGTTGTTACTATGGTTACTGCTACTATGTTTTGCAAATAACAAACAAAGTGTTGTGTAGAGATTTCAATGTTGACTTTCTAAATCACAGCAGTGAGAGACTAGATACAGATGAATTGATGTTGTCTTTAACTTAAAGGAAATTGTAAAGAATTTAAGACTAAGAATATGAAATAATACCAGAACTGCAATTCATATATATTTTTTTGTGGATATATCTTAGTAAAGTAATTATACCATACCACCAATAATAAATGGCATTTCTGATTATGATGCCCAGCTATTGTGTATAAAGTCCAGAAGCACAGTCATAAAGGAGGGGGAGGGGGAGGGGGGGGGAAACGGTGTGTATACTAACAGAAACAATACAAAACTGGTCCTAAGGGTATATATCACAGGGTGTTAATACAAAATTTGATTCCTTTCGAAGTATACATCTAATACTTATTCAAGGATGTTTTGAAAGAAGAAAAGTTGTCAACATCCCAAACAATAAACATGGTAATGGGTGGATTATGGAGGGTGTTGGAGTTTCTTGTAAAATTGAAAGGAACGTTTACATAAAGGCAAGAAAATCAGATAACTGTATACTGAAAGCTCACAATAAACTTTACTCTAAAATACTAAGAATTGTAATCAGGAAGGCAAAGAACATATATGCATCAGAGAAAACAAATAATTCCAATAATAAAATGAAAACTATATGGAATATAATAAAATATCAATAAGTAAAATTTATAAACCACTTAGAAGACATAAAAATAGAACAAACTTGTAAAATATTTAACAAACATTTTACATCAGTTCTCGAGAAATTAGGTATGAGAAAAGAATCCCCAAATAATGCCCCAAGGCTTCTTCACACTGCTTCCCCAAATTGATTTGTGAGTATGCAATTGCTACAGTAAGAGTCTCAGAAAAAAAAAAAAAATAATCTCAGGAGACAATTAAAACTTTTCCAACATTTCAAGTAAATTACCAAGATGTGCCATGAAAGGGGTTATTCACTCGGCTAAAAGCTACATATTTCTTAAGTATGAAACAAGGACAGTAAGATTCCATCTTAAGAAATCATATAGAGGCATTGAATGAGGATTTGGAGCACTGACAGCTGATAAAAAGTCTGCAATGGTTGCTCAAAGTAGGGAAGATGACCAGATTGATCTAACATTATTGGTCTATCACAGGGGTGGCCAACCCAAATGATCTTGTGGGCCACTTTGGAAATGCATCATAACTCTGCGGGCCACATATAAAATTACATATCCCCACATTAGATTTAGACCCACTATAGACATTTTACTGCGAACTCATAACCGTATACATAAATAACATAAACATGAATAAAACAGGAAATAACTGTCATATACTTACAAGACAATTATTTTAAAATCAAAGTTAATTTTTTCTCATAATTTTGACAGTTAATTTTTAAATATATGGATCCACAAATAATGTATTTTTTTAATCCAATGGTTTTCACTACTTTGGCCATTATAAAATAAAAATATTTTGTAAAAGTGTGATGAATCCCGTGGGCCACAAAAATGCGGCCCGCGGGTTGGCCACCCCTATTCCGTAGTGAGAGGTAGTGTTAAATACCCTGCACAGGCATCAAAAGGTGACATGTCATGTCTTGTCTTCGTCATTCAATCAGAGCCAGCAACAGTAGGAGCAGAGAGAATGCAGTCATCGAGACGCCCTCTGGTGGCCGTGGCTGCAAAGTTGCTCCACACAAGAAGAAGATGGACAGCGCCTTAGAGGTTGGCTTTACCATGGGGTTGTATGGTTGGATGTGAAAAACCATCATTGAATCTTAGATAGGAAGCTTGGGGGTAACTGAGGTCAGATAATTGCCCACAGCTGCAGATGCGCTTGCTGTTCTCACAGTAAAAGTCATACTTACACCATAATAAAATAATCAGTTAGTTTTCAGTACTCAAGTAAGTCATATCAGTATTGTTGGAAGATAGCACAAAAGTAAATTACATTGTAATCAATTAGCGGTACTTAATTCAATTGCAATGGAGCGCACGCTTCAGTGGCAATTTCCCTACACACCCATCTTCCACCCCTTTCCTGCACCTTCCTACATTTGCCCTCTAAATCCTAATGTACATAACTTGTGTATTTTGTACAGCACCGTATTCAAGCTGTGTCATGCCAGTAAATAGTGTACATATGACTTGGTTACAAAGTCATTTCACCCTGATGATCCTACCATGAATATCTCAATCCGATCCCAGATCGACTTCTATGCTCGATACTTACCCACTCACTCAGTCCTCTGATTGAAGCTGGCCAAATCTCCGCTCAGCCTGCCAGGTTCATCACAGCTCACTATAGATTTATGAGTGGGGGTTGGGAACCAACTGCTACACTTGTGTCAGATGTTGAGTTTGAAATCGTCATTGTTAGAGTTTCTGGGCAATCGAGGAGTATTCGTCTTCAGTAGGAGATTACAGCATTGGTGTACTTTTGTCAAAGCACAGCGCAAACATCAAGAACAGATGTTACAATTTGCTATGTGGTAGTAGTTAGACAGAAAATATGCAAGTAAAATTAGGCCACATTCCAACCTTACATCAGTGTTACAGAAAAGTTGGCATGATAGCAGAGGGTCCGAGGTAGTGGTACAGGTAGTGATGATCCGATACAAGTAAATACGAGTAAGTACTCGATAATTTGTTTCGATACAGAGTACTTTTCGTATTCGAATTACTTCATTCGATACTTACTCGGTATCGGAAGAAAAGTACATGTATCGAATCAAAAGTATCGAAACGCATCCAGTGTTAAATTCTAAATGCATCAACCCTTCTACGTCACTCAGCCGCACCTACCAAATTAATTTCCCTCTGACGTCAAGTTGGTAGCATTGAAAATCAAACAAAATCAGTCTTAGAAAAGGCAACTGCCGCAGACATTGTAATCTCAAACAGTTTGTTTTAGGTCCCTATTTCATTGTAATAAAGTCGTACTTTGCTATGACTCGCCAATGGTCGCTCCCGCGCAGCCCCATACAAAAGACTAAAAAGTATGGTACAGAGCAACTAAGCAGCCCATGTGAATCGGAAGAAGAAGCTCCATTTCAGCCTTTTTGAACCCTCCTCCCTCCACGTAGCCTGACGTGGCTTTTGTCTCAAGCCTCCTCCTCCCCATGTAGCATGTAGCTTTTTTTCCCTATTGATTCCAGGAGACATTTTGTACTGTTTTCTCTTGTCAGACTATTACATATGGAGATAATTAAATGACAGAAATAAATATTTATATGCTGTTGAGGGTTCTGGACCTCATTTTAACTGTGACAAATAATATGAATGAAAATCTACTGGCCTGGCTCGGAACCCCCTCCTCCCCCTCACGTAGCTCTTCAGCAATCCCCTCTCCCTTCCCCCTGGACTGAGCTACATAGTTTATGGATGTCCCCTTGTCAAACACTGTAACGTCTCAAAAAGGCAATTTGTTTACAGGATTAGAAGAAATGAAACTTATATTTCCTTGTGTGTTCAAATATGCACAAAAGTATCTTATTGTTGAAGCAACGTCATTACCGACTAAATGTTTGTTTTATAAGGCGGGTGAAACAAAACACAAGAAAAAAAAAGCTGTCCCCAAAATATTTGGAACAATTGCTTTTAAGCAAAACCTTCCAAAAGAAAAATTTTTTTGTTTAAAAGTGTTAAAATTATAATAAATAGATATTTAAAGATAAGTAAAAAACCTTAAAAGTTTGCTTACTATGTCCACTTTATTATAATTTATTTGATTTTATTACACTTGACAAATAAAATAAATAATTAAGCAAAATGTCACGTATATTTTTACATTTCGACATTAATTTTAAAAAAGTATCGATATGAGTAAGTATCGTAAGACAATTTGAGTACTACTCATTTGAGTAGGTATCGATACTTTGATGGTATTGGAACATCACTAGGTACAGGCAGCAGCAGGATGTGCAGTCATCTATAAACAACACTCAGCAAGCAGGTGATCAGGCCACAAGTTGACGCAGCAACAGCAGGTATCGACGAGCAAACCGTTTGATCAGCATATCATAAGGGGGCCACAATACTGAAGTAAGTGCCACAAGACATAGGCAGGAGAAAACAACACTAGAGCGAAGTAGCAGAGCCATGAAAAAGCCCTAAATCTTTTAATTAAGAAAATGTTCATACCCTTATATTTGTTTTGTCAGAATAAAGTTGTTAAGGAAAAGTGTGCCAATATCATTTAATTATAACAAAAGTTTTGAAAGGGAAATGTGTTGATTCTGCAATCCTGAATGAGTAATTGGCGAAGAAGTGACTTAGCAAAATTGATGATTAGTATGAAATGTTTCGTGATGTCTCAATACTATAAGTAACTAGAACAATGAACGGTCAAATTAATGAGATAAGATGCAAAGAATGTTCCGTTATTGTACCCATTATATGATTTTAGTAATAGTGTAAAAATATATATATATATATATATATATATATATATATAAAAATAAAAATAAAAATAATTTCTGCAGTGATTAAATGCAGTGAAGCAGTATTCATTAGTTAAAACTATAATAGTTAAAGAAGAATCATTAGGATGAGCACTCTTTATAAAATAATGTTTCAAGTCCATATTAGTAATTAAAAGGAATAAGGGGTTAGAATGAATATTGCAGAATTATGAGGCCCACGACAAATTAATGCATACTAAGACTTCATGCACTTGAAAGTATGTAATAGCATAAGAGTCCCTTTAGTAATAATGATGATGATGATAATAATAATCAGTACCTCAGGGGAGTAAGTAAAACTCGGAAGTGAAGAAAAACTCTAATAAAAATCAGCATGTTAGTTACACATGAGAAATGAATGCATGATCATAAGCTAAAGGAAACTTTAAGAGTGAGTAAGTAAGTAAGTAAGTAAAGAAATTCATTTGGCAGTGAAATACGAAAGAACGTGTAAATTTGACAAGGTATTTGAGTGCTGTTCAAATAGAGAAATCTACATTGGATGTAATTACAAAAATGTAAAAACCATGAATTCAGAAATTTGAATTTGTAATAACAGAAAGTATCACATGGTTGTAACTAAAATACAGTCAAAATGATTGCAGTGATTTCAGAAAATTACTACAGATTTATTATTTGACATATACTTACAAGATTACACAGATATATAAACAAACTGTGAAAGTTTTTTTGAGTGTCTACAGATGCTCAATATGTGCATCTTTAGTGACTGCACAAATTAAGTCTATATTTGAGTTCTTCCCATACCCGATGCAGCATGTCTTTGTCAATGAGAGCAAATGCACTGGTGATGTGAACCCCCAGGTCTGGCAGATCAGCTGGTTCTTACGAAACCCCAAACAAAGTAGTCGCAGGGGGGTTTGGTCAGGGGAACGAGGAGGCCATGACATCAGCTGATGATCAGCATCCCCAGCATAAGCGATCCATCTGTTTGGAATCCTGGTGTTTAGGAAATATGAACAACAAGAGAAAAATGGGGTGGAGCATTGTCCTGCTGGAAAATGAAATCTTCACTGTCAGCTTCCAGAAGTGGCATGAGCCAATTCTGCAACATTTACAGATAGACCTGTGATCGCCACCTCATTAAAGAAAAAAGGTCCATAAAGTTTCTTTCGCGAGATCGTGCAAAACACGTTCACTTTGAGAGAGTCACGAACATGCTGCACATAGGCAAGGGGGTTTTCGGTCCCCCAAATGCACACATTGTGCCTGTTCACTTTTCCACTCACATGAAAAGTGGCCTCATCACTAAACACAAGTTTTTTTGTGAATGTTTTGTCTTGTTCTAGACATTGGGCACAAAATTGAAAACGACGCACTTCATTGTTGTGCAACAGTGCTTGTAGCAACTGTAACGTGTAAGCCGTACACAGTCACTTCCGTAGGATTCTCCAAACCGTCTTCTGTGGAATACCTAATTCCCTGCTTGCTCGAGGAATAGACTTCTGTGGGCTACAAACGTAACTGGTGTGCACACGTTCAATGGTTTCTTCAGACACAAGAGGGCGAACCACTGTTTTACCTTTACAAAGGCATCCCATGGCTTTAAACTGTTGATACCAATGACGAATGGTGTTACCATGCGGGGGATCCTTGCTGAACTTTGTTCAAAAGTGTCACTGAACAGTTACCACAGACTGTGTCAAATGAAATTCGAGAACAACGTACGCTTTCTCACTTTCAACCATCTTGTTCTCTAGTGCTCTAGTGACCACCGCGGGAAGCTTACATTTAGTGCAATCGAAATGTGGAGAGCCACTTGTCTTATAACAGCAAACCCCAACATTGTACCTATAATAGGACAGCCAAAAGAAAAATTGTGAAATCGCTGCAATCATTTTGACTAGCCCTGTATAAAGGTTTTCAACTATGTAAAGGTTATCATTCACGAGTTACATAGGTAAATGGTTATAATGAAGGTTTAGATTTGAAGATGTAAGAACCAAAGTTTGAAAATAAAAATGTTATGAATAAAACTTTACTATAAGCTGATAAAATGTATTAAGAGATTAAGAAATGTGAGTATGGGGGAAAACGAGAGAGTGCCTGCATGTAAATTAAGATTACCAATAAATTAAAGACACCGGCAGAAAGGAGAGGCACAAGGTAATAATAATGTATAACAGAGAGAAGGAGGCAGGTTAAGTGGACGGTCATGAGTGCTACGAGAGAGAAATAAATGCATAAAGGATAAGTGGTAAATGAGACTGAGTCGAGGAAGAACACAATAATTTAAGGTGGTAGAATAAGGTGGTGACGAAGGGGTTGTCATTAGAAGTTATGGAGGAGTGCTGTTCACTGGGGGTGTTCCATGATAATTTTCCAATTTGAAAATTTGCAAAAATCGATAGTGAATAAAGAGGAGTTTGGCCAAAGGGGGAACGAGTGCACTGTGGTAGACAGGAGGAATTTTGAATCAGTGTATAGTAACAGTCAGAGGGGACGTTGATTGGCAGAAGATGAATGAACATCATCAAAAGGAAAATAAAGAAGACAGAAAATCTTCGAAGCACAGCAAAGGGTTACAGTTTATTATCACTAAGAGGGATTCTTGGTAATAATCGGAAGGTGACTGGAGGTCACAAATGACAGAACATTGCGTCAGTGTCCCTATGCTGACTTGGCAATGTTTTAGTGAAGCAATGGTATGGAAGTTGCGAGGTAACCTAGACAGGTGGCAATGATTTCTTCCATAACAGGAATATTGGGGGTTGCTGGTTGATGCCTGGATGAAGTGTGTTCACTCAAATGTGACACTATAGAATGGGGTAGTGAACTTGGACAAAGTGGCAAAAGAGGAAGAGCTGCACAGGAAGTTATTTTCCAGGGAGTTAAAAAAATCTGGAGGATCTCAGGGCAAGGTTAAAGAGACCACAAGGTAAGTGCGGGTCTCAACTGTTAACTGAACTGAAGCCAAACTCCAATGAGGATTGGGTAAGCCACAATTGTTAATTCATGCACGAGGGAAGTGTTGCAGAAAAAAAAGGTGTCAAACAACTCCTTAAATGAGGGAGTCAGGGGACTTCATAATTGAAGAGTTGTAAGCAGAGAGGGAAGAGAAGCAGCAACTGACAAAGGAATATTGCAGAAGTAAGCCATGGAATATTGTATATAGCTGTTAAATCACCTGTAACATAATAAATATCATGCAATTAGTAACAAGGGAAAGACCATAGCAAAAATAGAGTTGTAAGAGGAATGATCCAAGTAATATTAGTAATAAACAAGTCTATAATGAACGGGATGAAAATATATGTAAGACGATAAGAATAATGTAAAGGCCAATCATGAATAAATGTTACTGTGGGTGTCTGTAACAATGAATGTTTATATTATTAATTGTGGAATAGTGTTAAAATACACTTGGTCAGAATTTTGCACAAACAAAATGTACTCAGTGCATGAATAAATAATGTCTGTGCTAGGGAAATTTATTGTTGTGGAAGAATTAAAAAAATAAGTTTGTAAAACATCCTGTTGTTGTAATAAGTTAAATGTATTCCTTACTAATTCTACATTACGAGTGTTCTAGATACTTCGACTGGAAGCGAAAGCCCTGCTGACACATCCAAGGAAATCTCGCCAGCGATGAAACAAGTGCACACTCAGTGCTAGGTCAGATGAGTCACCTGTCGGGGGAAGTAAACAATGGTTGTGCACATGTGGGGATGTCTTCGTCTACTGTGATATCTTCCATGTAAACAAATAAACTCATTACATGATGTACACACCTAACACCACAACATGTAATAAGAGAGAAAACAGTTAGTTTTGATACACAGAAGAACGTGAATAAAATCGTATACCTTTAAAAATAGAATCAATGCATGTAACATGGACATACAAGGGATTATAACCAAATACAGAAAAGACAGATCACATGTACCAAGGAAATATAGTCAGTACTAAAAGAAATTGTATGTACTTGTAAGGAAATTATAATAAGATTTTCAAGAAATTTTTTATGTACATAATAAAATGTAAATTAGGCTTAAGACATGTTTTGGAATAGAATCGAAACATTTTGGTGGCAGGGAGGTGTAGTGAACAGGGTTGTTCACTTGGCTAAAAGCTACATATTTCTTAATTATGAAACATGGACAATTAGTTTGCATGTTATCTTGGTTATCTGGGTGGAACCCTGTCAATTTGTGGCTTTTTTCAGAGGACCTGAAGAAAGCCACAAAATGATGGCTGAAACATTATGTTTCAATGAATTGATGCAGTTCCACCTGAACAATCAAGACAACATCAACAACAACCATGGAAATCTGCGCACCTGACAAGTTTGCATGTTATGATGCCAGACAGAAGCATCGACTAAGAATTTGGAATGTTGACAGCTGGTAAAAAGTGCGCAATGGTTGGTCAAAGTAGGGCAGATGACCACATTGATAGGCCTCATCATTGGGTTACCATTTGCCTCTCCACTTTAGGTCCATAGTGGGAGGTTGTATTAAAAACCTTTGCACAGGCATCGAAGGGTGCCTTGTCGTGTTTTGTCTTGATCATTCAATCAGATCCAGCAACAAGAGCAGAGAGAACGCAGATGTCGAGTCACCCTCCGGTGGCTGCAACCATGGAATGGCGCCACACACGAAGAAGATCGAGAGCGCTTAATAGGTTGGCTGTCATATGGTTGGATGTGGAAAGCCATTGTTGAATCATAGATAGGGAGCTAGGGTCCTCCACACTGTCTATAGCTTGGGGTAACTGAGGTTAGATAATTGCCCACAGCTGGAGATGCACTTGCAGTTCCCACAGTAAAATTCATACTTACACAGTTATAAAATAATTAACCATTTGTCAGTATTCAAGTAAGTCATAGCAGTATTATTGGAAGATAGTGCAAGAGCTACTTGCATTGTAATCAGTCTTTAGCAGTAATCCTAATGCATATAACTTGCATATTTTGTACAGCACCATATTAAAGTTGTGTCGTGTCAGTAAATAGTGCACATATGACTTGGTTACGAAGTCATTTCATCCTGATGATCCTACCACGAATATCTCAAGCCGATCCCAGATCAACTTCTATGCTTGATTCTTACCAACACACTCAGTCAACTCAACGATGCTGGCTAAGTCTCTGCTCGGCCTGCCAGTTTCATCACTGGTCACTATAGGTTTACAAGTGTCCAGGTGGGGTCACTGCAGATGTTCAGATTGTATAAGTCATATATTTGCCCACATTTTTAATAAATCTTTAATGTAAGGTGTATTTACAAATGGACTAAATATTCTGTTGTGAAGCAGTTGTTTAAAAATGGAGAACTCGCATGTATGGATAACTACTGTCCCATTTCTTTACTTGTAAGCCCCTGAATGATGTCTGATAAAGTAATATATCATTGAATAATAAAACATGTTACAAACTATAATATTCTTACTACTTCACAGTTTGGATTCCAGAAAGGATCAGCCACAGAAATGGCTCTATATTCATTTTTAGATAACACATTTGAGATGAAGTCTTCACGGGTGTAATGCCGGATAGTGTTTTGAAAACACGATATTTCGACGAATAGCTCCATTAGGTGTCGAGACATCTACACAGGTCAGCTGACCGTTAGATCTGATGGTCAGCCGACCTGTGCAGATGTCTCGACACCTGATGAAGACGACGGAGCTAGTCGTCGAAATATCGTGTTTTCAAAACACTATCCAGCGGTACACCCGTTAAGACTTCATTTCAAGCATACGCTGGGAAAGTCTCTGTTCTTACAACACATTTGAGATACTGAATAATAAAATGTGCCCTGCAGAATTTTTTTTTAACTGACAAAAGTATTTGACTGTGTTAATGATGAATTAATGGAATACCATGGTCTACATGGAGCCGAATGCCAAAAATTCTCTTTTCGAATTTAAAATCAGTGAAGAGGCTTCATAACACTGGCAGAAAATATAACATGGCATTCTTCAAGGCTCTGGCCGATGTCCCCAAGTGGTTATTTTACTATACAACAAAGATTCTCCTGGAAACTGATCCACTAAGGCTAAGAGTGTTTTAATTGCAGACAACACTAACATAAATGGAAAAAATAAAATAAAAAATTAATCTGGAGTTAAATGCAAATGAAATACTTTGTGAAGTAACAAAATGAATTTAGGCAAACACATTAAAATTATATTTTTACAAAAAACTTACATCAGGTTTAAAATAAAGAATTATGTGCAACAAGATTTATATATAAACCATAAAAATTACACAATATTGGAAATGAAGAGTATAAAATTCCTTGGAATTCAAATAAATGACACACTCAGTTGATAAAAACATATTATACTACCACAAATAGAATAGAAATTAAGTACTGGCACCACGGGCCGGCACTAGGGATCTCAGGGGCTGGGTAAGTGTCCTTATATACCCCCCACACCAACACCCCTGGAAATTTTTTTTTAGTTTAAACTTTGGTTTTTGCATTAAAGCCAGAAATTTTCATGCAAAAATGTTCAAAATCATAGGTGCAGATTTTAAAACTTGCATTTGATTTATATTTAGCTAGGCACCAATGGTTCCAGGTCCTGGGTACTTTAGTCCTGCTTACCCCCCCCCCCCTCCCTCCCTGGTGGCACATATGTAATAAGAACACTTTCTCTGACAGCAGCTCTGAAATTAATAAAACATGTGTACCCTTCTTAGTTTCATTCAGTCATTTCATACGGCATAATTTATCATGGAAACTATCCCGAAAAAAAAAAAAAAAAAAAAAGAATCACAACTCTTTTAAAAGATCAATAATCTTACAATGACCTCTCAGTAAATATATATTTATTCCCTTATGTTTCCTTATGTTTTTTGTCATAGCATATGGTAACTTGTTTCCATCTAATTCATAGGTAAACAATCTCAATACAAAGAAAATAAATAACTTGTAAAAAGCACAAATGTCACTGTCATTAGTATGAAGAAGAGTTAATTATTCTGGGTCACATTTTTTTAATAAACTTTCTAAAAATATAAAACAATTAATAGATATATTTAAAGAAGAAATGAGGGATTATCTTATAGGCAGCTCCTCCTACTCCATTCAAGAATTTATACATAATAATTAATTTTATCCAATATGCATTTTGCAAGATTCAGATATCAACATTAAAGTTTATTTTTTGTTTGTTTGTAACATATAATACTTTATCACTATGATTTTTATCTTGTATATATATTAACCATGATATGTTCCACATCCTGATGTCCTTCCTCAGTAGAGATTTTTTGAACAAGACTAATAAACGATTGAATACATAAAATAAGCAGCTAGGTATTTATGGCCAAAGCCACGGCAAAACCTACTTGTCAGCATCACCAAACGATAATACAATAGTGTAGTAACAGGGTTGTAACTGATATCTGCAATTATTCATTTAAATAAGCTTCTCACTTTGTTATTAATCAGGAAAATTAGTAAAAGGGGATCTAATGCACAGGTCTAGTATAATATTGGATAGTGATATACTTTTATCTATAATGTTTCAGCATGGTTTTAGGAAAGATTTTGACAAGACTTGCCAGCAGCATTTTAGAAAACACATCAGAAGCAATAAATAACAATATAAGGAATTATGTGTTTTGAATAAATAAGTAGACTTTCTGTATTACAAAATACTCCATGATAGATTAGAAATCTATGCAAACAATGACACATCAATCCCGTGATTAATATTTTTTTTGTTGAAAACAGAAACCAAAGTTTAGTTTTTCAATTTAATTTTTATATCTTCTTAGAGAAAATTTGTTAAACTGCAAGAGACCATCTATGCAATGATCAAGTGAAAAAAACAGCTATCTTTATTTATCACGTAAGCAAGTCAATTCACCAAATAGTAAGTGCATAAAAAATATTTGGGAAAACAGTGCATCACTCAGGATAAAACACAACACAACTGCACAATAGGAAACTGAAATTCTAAAATGTGCTTTTAAGCAAAAACTTTGCTACAGTGCAGATGCAAACAGTAGTACTGCAGATGCTATTGAGACTGTACTGTACAGGGCACAATAGTTTATAGGACTGATTATTACACAATAATGATTGGAACATGTAATAATGCCATAATGCACAAACAAGCATGTAATTTGGTACTGGGTTTGCATCTATCTTCCTGAGATCACTACCATTTTAAATTGGCTAATTAGTGGAAGGAAACCCGCAACTTGGCAGCTACAATTTACAGCAATAAAAAAATAATGACAATAATAGTAAAAAAATATTCCAGTGTATTTCAAAGTCATTATCTTAATCAATCCAGTATGTTTAAAAATTAATGCACTTCTTATCACCGCTAACTGCAATTCTCAAAAATGTTCTTCTAAGGGAATTTTATCTAAAAGCAGTGATTTATTTGTTTGCTGATAGATAGTGTTGCATTTTTCCGAATTAAGCATGGGTAGTGAATTGCTTCACCAGAGATCCTTTATTCATGGAAAGTTGTTTTGTGTAGTTGGATGCATGATGGATTCTTCCAGATCAGATCAGCTCAAATAAGTGTTACCTAATTTCTTGATGCAAAAGGTAAGTGTGCTTCAGAATTTTAAGGCAGGATGAAGGTGGTGAATGGAGAACAGTGCCTTGGACATTGCTCCATAATCTGGTGCTATCAGCTTTATGAGATGGGATACAAAAGAATAAAGGACTTGCCATGCCCTGGGCAAGTGTTTTTACCACACCCACCCAGTATCTTTAGCTCCTATTAAAAAATAATAAATAAATAAATAAGTCAACAGTTCATCTACATCAAGCAAGTACAGGAAACTGTGGAAAACTAGATCCATCAGCTAACCAGGAGTTTCTGCACTGAAGCCATCCAATATCTTCCTGTGCTAGTTGAACATTGATATGCCAAAAATTATGGGACGTTTTCTAATATCATGTGGAATATCCTGTTGCCCGGCAAATGCATCAATCCAATAAGGCACTGACTCAGCATCGTAAGTTCCCTGAAGAACTATTCAACCATTCCGTCCATAATTACGAAAGTATTACTGTATCATGATGTGATGAACCTATCAATAATGTTCCAGATATGTACGAGTGGATTCATGTCTGGT
Organism: Vandiemenella viatica; assembly: GCA_031002005.1. NCBI lineage: Eukaryota > Metazoa > Arthropoda > Insecta > Orthoptera > Morabidae > Vandiemenella > Vandiemenella viatica. The sequence continues at coordinate 165,109,427 of CM061921.1, forward strand.
GATCTAGGTGGCCAAATCATTCACTGGAATTGTCCAGAATGTTCCTCAACCCAATAATGAAAACATTTTGATCGGTGATTTAAGGTATTGTTGCCCTGGAAAAGTAAACAGCTTTTTGGGAACATGAAGGCCATGAACAACTGCAAATGGTCTCCATGTAGCTGAACATAACCATTTCCTCTAAATAGTCAGTTCAGTGTGGCTAGAGGTACCAGTTGATAACATGTACACTAAAGATCCAAAGAAACTGGTACACCTGCCTAATATCATGCAAGGCACCCGCGAGCATACAGAAGTGCCGCAGCACGACATGGCATGGACTCGACTAATGTTTGAAGTAGTGCTGGAGGGAACTGACACCATGCATCCTGCAGTGAGAGTAAGAAGGGGTGAAGATCTCTTCTGAATGGCGCGTTGCAAGGCATCCCACATATGCTCAATAATGTTCATGTTTGGGGAGTTTGGTGGCCAGAGGAGGTGTTTAAACTCAGAAGCATGTTCCTGGAGCCACTCTACAGCAATTCTAGACATGTGGGGTGTTGCACTGTCCTGCTGGAATTGCCGAAGTCCATCGGAATGCACAATGGACATGAATGGATGTAGGTGATCAGCCAGGATGTTTACGTATATGTCACCTGTCACAGTCGTATCTACACATATCAGGGGTCTCATGTCACTCCAACTGCTCATGCCTCCATTACAGAGCCTCCACCAGCTTGAACAGTCCCCTGCTGACATGCATGGTCCATGAATTGATGAGGTTGTCTCCATACCCATACATGTCCATCCACTCAAAACAATTGTAAACAAGATCTGTCAGACCAGGCAACATGTTTCCAATCATCAACAGTCCAGTGCCGGTGTTGACAGGCTCAGGCGAGGCGTAAAGCTTTGTGTCATGCACTCAGCAAGGGTACACGAGTGGGCCTTCGGCTCTGAAAGTCCATATCGATGATGTTTCTTTGAATGGTTCGCACGCTGACACTTGCTGATGGCCTAGCATTGAATCCACAGCAATTTGTAGAAGGGTTGTACTTTTGTCACGTTGAACGATGCTCTTCAGTCCCGTTCTTGCAGGATCTTTTTCCGGCCACAGTGATGTTGGAGATTTGATGTTTTACCTGATTCCTGATATTCACGGTGCACTTGTGAAATAGTCATACGGGAAGATCCCAATGTCATCGCTACCTCGGAGATGCTATGACACTTCTCTCATGTGCCAACTATAGTAACACGTTCAAACTCACTTAAATTGTGATAACCAGCCATTGTAGCAGCAGTAACCGATCTTACACCTGTTGTCTTATATAGTTGTTGCCGACTGCACTGCCATACTCTGAGTGTTTACATATCTCTCTGTTTGCAAACGCATGCCTATACCAGTTTCTTTGGCTCTTCAGTGTAATTACAGCTTATACTGGGATGTAGCTACCATTAGATTTCACAGTGAACTCTGACAACATGGGCTTATGGCCTTGTCTGCGCCACACCGAAACTCTACCATCAGCTCTTACCAACTGGAATCATGACTCATCTAACCATCCATCCTTTTTCCAGTTACCTAAGATTCAACCATATGTTTACAAGCCCAGGAGAGGCACAGCAGCCATGGCATTTTGTTAACAGTGGCACTTGCATTGGTCTTCTGCTGCCATATTCCGCCAATGCCAATTTTCATTGCACTGTCCACACAGACATATCTGTCATACATCGCACACCGAGTGTTGCTGTTCTTTGTTGTAGGTTGTTGGCAACACTGACACTTCAACGCGGAGACTACTGCCTTCATAATTAAATAGATATGGTCAGCCACTGCATTGTCCATTGTGGCAGGTAATGTGAGAAATTACAGCACTTTCCCCATACTGTGGATCAAGGAATGTTTGATCAATAACTATTTCTGAAGTGCTACGTCCCATGCTTCTAGTGCTAGCTATTATTCTGCATTTAAAGTCTATTAATTCATACTGTACAGCCAGAAACATCAGAAAACCCCTTTCATATGACTCACAAGAGTGCAAATTTAAGACCTGATAATGCACAGTACGTTTATACGTTTTTTCCGCAGTGCAACCCCCATCTGAATAATTGCAGCTTCCTATCCCATGACTTTAGGCACTTCAGTGTGTGTGTGTGTGTGTGTGTGTGTGTGTGTGTGTGTGTGTAAAACAATGTAATGGGAAATGTTTTTGGGCAATGAAAATAAAAAAAGATAGGGGTAATTAACCCAAAACTCAACAAAGTTGAAGGCAGGACAGCAACGAACATAAACACAGGATGAAAATAACATTACATATTTCGGCTCAAAAGCTTATTCTTGTAGTGTGGGACAAGCCATTTGGTAACAGAGGTGCATACACACCATGGTCTACTGAACAACTGGGCCTTGGCTGGACAATAGGTTGAATGTGGAGGGTTGAAAAAAAAAAACAGAATAAACTGTCTGTAAATATGGAAAAGAATATCAGCTTGTGGAGGCAGAATACACAAACAGATGCAATTATACAGAAAATAGATTGATAACTCTGACAACTCTTACTGTAAAACAGTTGTTGAGGTAGTGGGGACTGGCATGGACTACCAACTGAATGGTCTAGGTTGGAGGTATAGACTGTCTGCCTGTGGCCATTCATTCTGACTGGAAGGTGGTTGGCGTTGAGCCCTATGTAAGAACTAATGAAGTGGAGGCAGTTGAATTATGAGATGAATATTGGTGCATGTAGCATGCCCAATAATGGGAAAAGTTTACCCTTTGGTCGTATTGGAGTAGATATTAACAGCCAGGGGAATGCTGCAAGTTTCGCAGTAGGGTCCGTTGTATGGAAAGGTTCCATGTATTGGAATCTGAAGGGTAGTATTTGTGGACCAATTTGTTCTTCAAGATTGAGTGGTCTGCTGAAGCATGTGTGGGAGGCAGTGGGTAGGATTTTGGAAAGAAGGATGCACATTTCAGAGAAGGAATGTAGGAAGTCATACCCATGTCACACGATCTGGTTAATGGAATCAAGCCCAGGCCAGAACTCTGTGATAAAGGCTGGGATATAGTTGGTTTTCAGAAAACGAGAGTGGTTGTATGGGTGCAGATGGCAGCACAAGATATTTATTTTTGTACAAGATCAGTAGGGTAGCAGCAGGAAATGAGGGGTTCTGACAGGTTTTTGGGGTACCTGGAGAAGGACTCTTATCAGAACAGATGCCTCTGCCTTGGATGGCAGGGCTGTAAGGAAGAGAAAATTTGGTGTGGAAGGGATGACAACTATTGAAATGTAGATGTTGATGTAAGTTAATGGGCTTGATATTTTCGCACATCAAGAGGATCAGGCCATTAAGAAGGAAAGACTGTGGTAGTGTAGTGGTTAAGTAAGTATTTCATGAATGACCCCGCTATGCCCAAGGACTCTGATTGTGGTTTACCATGTGACAATATGAATGGAGGTGTGAAAAGCAAACTGCCATAGTGCAATGTCTACAGTGAGGAATGTTACATATGTTACGGAATGAAACAAGTGACTGACATGTGCCTAATATCTTAGTATGCCAACACAGTGCCTCTCCTTAATAATAGTTGCCTCACTTCACTATCAGAACCGTCCATAGTAATCAAAGATTGATGTGAATGAAGTTGAACACTTTTCAACTATGTTCTGCAGTTAAGATCTGTGTTGGACTGTTGAACAGCTGCTTTAAGGAAAAAATTAAAATGTTCCATTCCATTTCCCCACAGATGTTATTTGATGACCAGCTTTCAGAAGTACAATGTTTGATGATTTTGTGTGTGTGTAAGAGGAACATTTTGACCATTGTTTTATGGATATATAAGAAAACTAAGACAAGAGGACCATTTTATGATCTACGGATAATTTTTTAGAAAGATAGTAAACTATACTATACTATACTATACTAAATGTTGTATCAATACATTATACTGTGCTGTGTGTGTGCTTCAATAGATCAAGATGTAATAGCATGTGAAGTAATCTTCCAAAGCAGTAAAAAAAATATCCAAGTGTCTCAAACAGGAATTATTTTAACAGAGTTAACATTACTATACTGTACACAGCACGGAAAGGATATAAATGATAGTGAACATGTGGAAAGCTATAAAACAGTTAACACAGCTTTACTGTATTTATCCCAAATATCTGACAGTACTAGAACAATAAAGCTAATGTACAACAATCAAGCACAATGATTCATACCAAATTATAATATGGCTGTTGTTCTTGACAGAAACAAAAAGTTTGGAAGTGGACAGAGAAAATTTAAAGATTTTCCATGTATAGTACTACTGTTGATTAACTTTATTAAAATTAAATTATTAATTTGACAAATGTCCCTTATATATCCATAAACTCCATAATTTCTTGACTGAATTAAGAGTTAAATTGTTGTAGAATAAAAACACAAACAAACACTGTGCGTCAAGACACATTATACCCATAATTAAATAGTGCAGAGTTAAGAATCACTTTGATGAATTTTATTATGTATTTATGCTGGTCATAACTATGATCGTTGCTAACAAACGGATAAAAAACTAATGAAACAAATGCAACATTCCATCATAAACACTGACAGTATCATTATTTGAGACGTTTTTAGATAGCTAGTATCACTATAAACTGTTCTGTTAATACGTTCACTTCAGCAAACTAAGAAAATGTGAAAGTGTGAGGAAACATTGTTAGAAAAATCCTGATTTATAGGAAACTAGAGAGTCAAACTAAGATTGAAACTGTCAGCTGTAGTTTATTTGCCTATTGCTATTTTCTTGTAGTGTGCTAAATTTATTGTTTTGCTGGCATTTTGTGGATATGCCACTGAAATGTGATTTTAACCATTTGAGACAGAAGCTTAGTAATTATAATTCAGACCATTACACAATGTTTCATTAACAGAGAGAGAATCTTAATCACTATAGATCATTAATGCATATTTCTCAGTAAACTAACCAAGTAAAAATGGTGTTAATGCACAATATTTCATTGACTGAACTCTCAGTTGTCACCTATAGGTGACGTGTGATCAGGCTGTAAAACCTGAACTTTATAGCTTGCCAAGAGTGGGTTGTTGACTTGCTGACATGGCAATGGCGAGAATTGTTACATCCTCAACAGCAGTCTAAGTTTTCATTAGTGACGTGGAGTATAAATCATTAAATGTAACACCTGGTATTGCCATGTCAGTCAATCAACAATGCACTCTTGGCAAGTTATAAAGTTCAGGTTTTACAATCTTATCAAACTTCATCTGAAGATCGGTCATCGAAATATTGTATGTAAGCACCATTTTTATTCCGTTAGTTTCATAAGAAGAAAATATGAATAGACAAAATCAAGAAAAACTTGATAATTTATAACTAAATATCATTTTGCCATAACATTCAATGGAATGTGTTAATTTAAAAATGACAGAAAAAGATAAAAACAAAATTTACACCTCACATTATGCAAAAAAAAAAAAAAAAAAAAAAAAAAAAAAAAATCACTAGGAATGATACAAGTGTAATATTACCTCTTTTTGTAAAGTAAATCATGCAATACCATGTTCTAATTTTAGTCTTATTGCTTGCATTACCAGTTCAACAAATTACCTGAATATTTTCCAGCACAGCCAATAAGAATATTGTCAATAATAATAATAATAATAATAAATAGTGTTTTAAACCAAACAGAAGTTCATTAATGAAGTAAGAGTAGTTCTTGTTTTCTAAAAGTAAGGACTGTCAAAATTGTGACTACTTAAGTTTATATTTACACTGCATCTTTTTGTATAAGGATCTTTGATTGTTTACTATCAGTGGAAATTAAACATTCCAGTTTTGTATCTTCATACACTACAAATCATTATAAATGTTACAATACAATAGACTTCTTAATAAAAACAATTATCCCAGCCAATTGTTGATTGGTGATAAGATGTGTAAAACAGCTTTATTTGTACAAACAAATCTGTGAAACTAGTCGCAGAAAGAATTGTGCTATTGTTGCAGGGGCAAATGAAATTGATCAGACAATTGCTTTCTATAAAACATTCTGATCAGGAATAGATTGCCTCATCATACTATGATAATCAGTTTGTTATCTGTAATAAACTTTGTAAAATCAGCTGTATATCAAAGATTTTTTTTTTTTTTTGGTGAAGGTGAAGAGGAGTTATAATATAGCCAGTAATATTCAGCAAAAAATTTGATATAAATGTGTTTATTTGCAATAGTCTTACTTCCAGTTTTTAAAATTACATTTTGATACAAAAAATACTAATATTGAGGTGGGCTCATTATATTCTTATACATTATATCAGGTACAAATTAAAATTATCTTAGGCTTATAACTAATCAATTTTCTTATTCTTAAAAGGTAATTTTAGTTGTATTTGCACACATTTTATAATACATAGATACTAAAATTACCCAAATTGTGCTAACTGAACTAAAACATGGGATTACATAATAAGTAATGCATTTTCGTTATTTAAATAAGTTATCCTGGAAATAAAGTGTTTACCACTTGATGAGAGAGAAAATTTGCAGTCTCTTGAAATGAAGTTTAAGTTTGCAGTTTGAAATTTTATATACATAAAAAATCTATTGAAATAAATCCCAAGTTTTGTATAATGTAATGAACAAAGTCAAATGTTACTAATGTTCAAATTTTTCAATACAAGGATAGTTTCGCATTATAAAGCTCCTCATAATTTAAAGCCACGTAATTCATTTTTGGGCTGAAGAATTTCATACATTCAAAAGATTCATATAAGAGAATAGGCATGAGCTAACATGCAGCAAGTGTTAACAATTATATGATTTTGTCATTTTATACAGTGCAGATACACTTCCGATTAAAATTAAACAAATGCAACAAATAAAGATATTACTTAGTAATAACTGATATGGGCAGACATAAGTAATTCTCATTAAAGTAACTGAATACGAGAAAAGACGTACAAATGGTTCCTTATCTCCACTTTATTAAATAAAGATGAATGCACCAAATCAGAAATATTGGTCTATGAATTCTATTAAAGTGTTTCAGAATTGCCCCAAAATACCAAGTCCACAAAAATTAAACTGACCAAGCAAGCAATCCAGATGTAATAATTACATGGCGCAGGCCTTGAGAATGTTTTAATCAGTGAAACATTTGCCAAAAAGTCACAAATGTTTCAAGGAAGGACTTATCAGTTGTGTCAAACTAATAAATGTGGTGCAACAGGCCATGAAATTCAATAAGAGATTGGTAAGTAGAAAACCACTGGTCAAAGAAGAATATATCATTAATAAATCTTTTGTTGCTATGAATGCTCCAGTCATGCCCATGTAATGCAAAAATGAGAAATTACTGGCATCTATCTAATAATAAAACGTTCTGAACTTTATTGTTCTGGTATCATGTAGACAAAAATATGTCAGCATGTCTTATCAAATTCAAAAACTGAAAATAAGATAGGATAGGGAAAATAAACAGATACCCGTCACTTACCACAGATGAAGGCAGGAGGGCGAGACACGTAAAAACACAAAAACAAAAGAATTACACAATAGCTCGGATGTGACCACATCTTTCCCCCTGCCATATGTCTCGCCTCCTACATGAGTAAGACTAGTGTCGAAATATTGTGTAATTCTTTTGTTTTTGTGTTTTTACGTGTCTCGCCCTCCTGCCTTCATCTGTGGTAAGTGACGGGTATCTGTTTATTTTCCCTATCCTATCTTATTTTCAGTGCCTCGCGGCAGTTTCTTTGTTTCCTTTATCCAAATTCAAAAACTAACATAAATGGGTCAAATGGAACATAAAATTGTAAAATATTTTCAAATTAAGTTCACAAAAGCATATTGCTAAACACTGACATGAAAGACGTTTAAAAAAGGTGGTATAATTTCTTCTCACTGATCTCAAAGCAGATAATTTTGATAGCAAAAATTGAGTCTTAATGTGAATAAATACACTATGATGAAACTCGTACATATTACCCCAATATGTAAGAAAGATTTTATGTGCAATCAACTTCTCATGCTAAATAGGCCACCAATCTTTAAAGTACACGTACTGTATATTGTTGTATTAGCTGTTTTAGAACAGTACTGTATTTTTCTGTTGTATAATATGAATAAAGAATGAAAACTAAGTATGTCTCTGTGACTTTTGAATGGTATGACCAAATGTGGGGACATGGAATTAAAATAACCCTAAAGCTCCATCTGTGGTTCCAAACATGTTCACTGATTTAACAATGGTAAGTTTATGTTTAAAGCATTTTTACAACATGGGATGAGACAAAGGAGATTCATGAATACATGTATACAGGGCCGCCGTAAGCGGGCGTGCAAGGCGTGCACCGCACGCGGGCGGCACATTGAGGGGGGCGGCAAAACGAGCGATCGATAGTAGCCACCCCGCGATAGTTGCCACTCCATTGTCACCGCGACGAAATTTGCGGCGTATTATGTAACAGGCGACCTTTTTTTTTTGACCCGGTTCGGAAATTTCCTAAATCCACCACTGGCTGTAGTTAGACAGGGGGCGGCAGAATCGGTATTGCACGTGGGCGCTGAAACAGCTAACGGCGGGCCTGCGTGTATATAGACAATTATGGCATAATATGCTTATTCACATATAGTTTCAGTTAGTGTAAAGATATTGCAAAACAAATAAGGGAGCATCCATAAACTATGTGGCACATTCTGGGGGGGGGGGATAGAAAGCTATGCTGTGCTACATGTGGGGAGGGATTGGCTAGAAAGCTACGCTGGTCTACGTGGCGGTAGGGGGGGCCGGTTTGAGCCAAGATACATAACTTTCCATTCATATTATTTGTCACAGTTAAAATAAGGAACACACAACAGCATGTGTACATTTATTTTCGCTGTTTAATTATCTCCGTATGTAATTTATAATAGTCTGACAAGAAAAAACGGTACAAAATGTCTTCTGGAATCAATAGGGAATAAAGCTACATGCTATGCGGGAGGGGAAGATGGAGGTAGAGGCTAAAGTCATGTCAGGCTACGTGGGGGGGGGGGGGGGTTCACAGGAGGACAAAGTGGAGCTGTGTAGTTTATGGATGCTCCCTTTGGCATGTAGATAATTTGCTACTCTTGTGGGAATAATGTTTTGTAACAAATGCGACCAGTGGATGCCAGCAGGCAAATGTACTAACAACAGCGACAATAATGTCTGCTTTATAGAAAGATAAGTATTGCGATTGCAGACTGTATTGTGACAAATGAGACAAGTAAACAGAAGCAACAAACACACTAAAACCAAAAGCACTGCCATTTGTATTATTAGACAAACTAATATTGAAGATTTGAAAAATGACCTCCAGAGTTCCCAGACCACATCAAAATGTCACAATACTGATATGTTTCATAGGTCTAATAATCCACCTTCATCCTCACCCCAGTCTATTGCATGGAGTACCAGTGCGGGTACTTCTCACTAGCTCAGACTAAGCAACTCTATGATCTGCAAATTTCATATTCTTTGCTAGAAGGTTATTAAAACATTTGTAATAAAGATTTTTACACCAAGTTTGTGTGTAATAAGTGGCATATTGTGAAGTTCCTCCTTGTCTGATTTCCCCTAAGTTTCCAAGATTATTTATATATCTGAACATTGACTGACTACTTTTGTATTTCATGGTAAAGACTTTGAGCTAATCTTGACTGTGTCTCACCCAAAACAATTTGAATGCTCACAAACACCATTCTTATTCCATTCAAAAAGTAGCACAAACAGTAACAATGATCATATTTTTAAATGAAGCTCACAGAAGTACATTCTTGCAGGGGTTTAAGACAAACTATATTAGCCTCTTCCAACCAAACATTTACCTCTCCTTCACGTGGTGCACCCTGTTTGCATGGACAAGGCTCTGGCAACTAAATGATTCCTAGTACAAGGAGTCACCCCCTGCTTGCCAATGGCCTCCTGAAAGGAGGGCAGAAGAGTGGGGTATGGTTCAGGGCATTCTCTTGCCCTAAGTGTTGGAGTTGACCTCTAAAGATGGATGAATTAGGTATGATCAATGGAATGGGGGTTGCAGAAGGAAACTGCAAGCCACTGAATTGAATTTCATACCAAATCATGGCTTCTTTTGGGGAAAAATATTCCAAAGGTAAAATAGTGGATCTCCATGTGGGGACTGCTCATCAGGATGGATAGAAACATTCTGTAAGTTGGAATGTTGGAGGTCTGAATACAGCAAAGATTAGAAAGGGAATGGCTTAAGTTAGAAATGGTTTGGATTCCTAAGATTATGTGGAAGGATGCACATGACATCTGGCCTGGAGAGAACAGAATAGTTAGCACTAAAGATGTTGGTGAAGTTACTGGGGTGAGATTTATAAACAGGTGAGTTATTGTGAAGAGTTTATTGACAGGATTATTTTCTTATATCTATATTCGGCAATTCATAAAGTTGCTTTGCACCCAAGGTAACTCTGTGCATTCTCGTCCTGAATATCATGAGGGAAGAAAGAATTCAAATAAGCATCAGTACAGCACTCAATTTCTCTAAACTTAAATCTCCTGTCATTGCGACCCAAATAGGTTGGTGGAAAAAATATTTTATTACACTCATAAATAAAAGGAGTTGTACGTATATTTGCCAATAAATTCAAATAAAACTTACATCATATGTGGCTCTTCACTGTACTTTTTCTATACTGTCAATCAATCCTTTGTGATACTGATCCCAAATGGTGCAACAGTAGTCCAAATGTGGATACTCAAGCGTTTTGTAACCTATCTCCTTTTCATGAGCATTACAATTCTTTTAAACTTGAATCACAGCCTATAATTAGCTCTACCTATGACCGAAATTACATGCTGGTCAGTTTTCATGTTGCTTTGTATTGTTACGCCCAAATACTCCAGAGAATAAACCATATCAACAACAGAAATGTTTATATTACCTTCTCCGGGTGGAGCTGCTTCAATTTACTAAAACCTAACGTTTCTGCCATCGTGCTGTGGCTTTCTTCAGAGGAGTCCTCTGAAAAAAGCCACAGAACGGTGGCAGAAATGTTTGGAGTCCATTGAAAAAAGAAATAATTAAAGCTGGTAAAGAAATATTAGGTATTAGGAAAGACACTACCTAAAAACTTGGATCAGAGAAGACATTTTGGAAGTGAGGGATCACAGAAGAAGTCACAAAAATGCTCAGTATGAAACATGAAGAAAGCAGTACAGATATTTTAGGGGAAGAACAGGAGATGCTAGAAAGCAAAAGAAAAAGTACTCACAAGAAAAGTGTGAAGAAGTAGAAAAGGAAATGATTGTAGTTAAAACAGAGTGAACTATCGAAGGATCGAACAAAAGTTTGGGGAAATGAATAAATGATGTTTCGCTGCTGATCAGAAACTTCTTTTGAGCTCAGATGACAGAGCTAACCAATGGAAGAAATACATAGAAAAACTGTATGATGGGGATGATTTGAACAACAGTGTACTGGAAAAAGAAGACTAAACTGACACTCGTGTTTTATGAGATTCTATTTTAAAGACATAATTTAACGGTGCATTGGAAGATTTGAAATCAAATAAAGGCCTGGAATTGACAAGATTGCTGGAGAACTACTAATATACCTGTGAGAAGAAGGAATCCAAAAATTATTCAAACCAATATCAAAAAGTTAAAAACAGGAGAGATGCCAACCAATTTTAAGATAAGTATCATCTTTACACTTCGAAATAAGGGACAAGCTAACTAATATGACAATCATCACACTACATATAACATCACAAGCTTCAAAATTAGTGACTAGGATAGTAAAGAACAGAAAAGACTATAGAAGAGATACTGGATGAAGATCAATTTTGGTTTGAAAAAAACGGGTATACGAATAGCAATTATGGTGTTAGCATTAATACTTGGAGGGCAGATCAAAGAAAACAAGGAGACTTTTATGGTGTTTGTTGATTTAGAAAAACCTTTTGAGAATGTCAGATGGGACAAGATGTTGAACATTTTAAAAAAGTCACGTCTAAAATATCGAGAAAGAAAAATACTTTATAATCTATATGAAAACCAAGTGAATAACGAGACACATGCATTGGTTAAAAAAGGTGAAAGTCAAGGTTGAAGTCTATCCCCCTTAATATTCAACTTTTATGTAGAGCAAACAATAAAGGAAGTAAAAGAAAAAATTCAATGTGGCATAAATGTTCAGGGAGTAAAAAAGGACATTCTTTTTTAGCAGAACAGAGTGAGGATATTGAAAAGTTACTGAATGGCATGAAAAAAAAAAAAAACCCTGAAAGAAGAATCTGGAAGATAAAAGTGATGTAATGTGGCAAAAATAATAGTAGATTAAGTATAAAAGTAGTATCAGATGCAATAGAAGTGAGCGAGTTCTGTTAACCTAGTTAGTAAAATTACAACTGATGGCCAAAGCAGGAATAATATTAAAAGCAGAATAGCTTTCTTTAAAAAGAGAGCTTTTTTATTTTCAAATGTTGGTCTAGGACTCGGAAATTTTTTAAAATGCTATGTGTGGAGCACAGCACTTTAGGTAGTGCAGCATGGACTTCAGGAACACCAGAAAGAAGGAAAAATGAAGCATCTGAAATGCAATGCAATTGAAAGAAGCTAAAAATTAATGGGGTTGATAAAGTACAAAATGGATGTATTTTGGAAATGATGGGTGAGGAAAGAAGTATTTTGGAAGAGTCTTACAGAAAGAGAAGAGAGAGTACAGCATGTTACATTTTAAGACGTGCATGATTGGTCAATTTGTTCGTGGAGGGAACAGGCCAAGGTAAGAACTGTAGAGGAAGACACGGATTAGAATATATGACGCAGATAACTCATGATTGTATCAAGCCAGTTGAGAGACCGACAGAAAAAAAAAAAAACAGAACATTTTTAATGTTAGAAACTTTGATGGGATCACACGAGAAGGTGCTATAAGTGTATCAAGTTACCTGCTCACTGGCATTAATTTCCTGATATTTTTCTTTATTATCTTACAAAATAAAAAAATTCTTGAACTCAAACTGCATATAGAAAGCTGATGATCTGTATGTCTGGTATATAGATAAATGGAGTTTTACTGTATATGCAGTCCATTGCACTTACTTATGCATTAATAATAGTCCATTCAATAGGTGCTGCTCAAAAGGGCCCCTAGCTGGAAAGTTGTGTGGTAGTTTTGATTTCTTCCGTTCTACATATATTTTGGGGTGCTGAATCCGAATATGAGGTTTGCTAACAAATTTTCATGACAGAACATTGAAAAAATGAACAAAGGAAAAAAAATCATTTTTTGGTGGTTTCTTGCTTATAATTCTAAATCTACCAACTTTTCATAAATAACCTCCATATTCAAAATGAAAGTACACAAAATTTCCTACAAATTTCACACTTAAATTATTTTTCTCGGAAGAAGCGTTCGGACTCAAGCGCTAGTTAAAATTGGCGTATTTTGTCTACCTCCGCAAAAGTCGACTTATTTCACTCCAAAACTAAAATTTATTATAAAAGGCTGTTGATATTAATGAATTCCTCTTAGTTTTAAATTGAATAAAATGTAGCCTAGTTTTAATTTTCTCTAAACATGGATTTTTTTAATTATTATTATTTTTTAAAAGTTTGATGTTTACATGTTCAATTCCAAGGCCTAATGGGGCTGTAACTACCTATTCATCTATTACATCTAACGTGTTTATTCAATATCTTGATCTTCTTACATAACATATGACACCTTTACAATTTCTATAAGTTATCACAGAATAATTCATTCATTATTATTTAATCCTGTAAATGAGGAGGCACTGATGAACAGGCATGTGCACAAGTAGCTGAACAGGGCTCATGAGGGGTCTTCCCCAATCATCTGCCTCTCTCCACCACTAGAGGATCTAGGAATTTTCTGAGCCCGGGAAAAAACTATAAGATTGCCGCCCCCTCTATGCCACCGCCCCGAGATGGGCATGAAAGGTATACATTATACTGTTGGTGGTGATTTTTGTGTTGTACAGTTCAAACGAATCGAAAGAGTGCAGCCTCTTGCGATCATGTACTGTTTTATTCAGATAGTAGACAGGGCTGTAGTTATCAATCCAATCACACTTTTTCAACGAATGACTATCATGAAACATTCAGATGAAGAGCTGAGAGAGTTTGTGTGTTATGAACTTAGCCCCTACCCTGTCTTTTTTTTGACGAGCATGGAATGAGTAAAGTAACAAATGCGAGCTTATACAGGGCTTTTGTGCTAAGTGAACAGGCTGACTTGAGTAATACAAAATATGTTACTGACAAAGGGTTTTTGTTACATCGGGTCAAATGGCACCACGGCCAAATATATGCAGAACTTTGCAACAGTCATGTCTCATATATTAAGTCACACTACAAACCAAATGCCGTTGTCATTTTTGATGGCTATGATGACGAAGCTTGTGAAAGTACCAATCGTATAGAAAGATTGAGAAGAGTGCAAATAAAACAAAGTGCTGCGATATCATTTAGTGAATCGATGGTCCCCACTGTCTCACAGTAGAGTTTCCTTATACACTCCGAAAACAAGAGCTGGTTGATAAATATGATAATGGAAAAATTTAAGGAGTCAAAAATTGTTTCACAACAAGCAGTGGAGGAAACTGATATCATCACAACAGCTCTAAAGTTGGCCTCTTTGAGTGAATCTGTGACAGTGGTTTGTGAAGATATCGATCTTTTTGTGATTTTGGTTGACCTTTGTTGCCATAACATAAAGAATATCTTATTGATGTAACCAGGAAAAGGAAAGGTATCTCAAACCATTTACAATCCTCATTTTACTGACAAAACCATATCAGACCATATATTGTTCATGCAACACCACTTCTGCTTTCTTCAATCAGGGTAAATTGAAATAAAAGTCCTGCAGAAGAACAATGACTTGCTACCAGTTATTGATGCCTTCAAAGACCATCATGCACATCTGGACAACATTGCCGAAGCAGGAAACATGTTTCTCATGGCACTGTATGGGAAAGGATCAGAAGCTAGCCTGAACGATTTAAGATACAGGCAGTAGGTATCAACATTATACAAGAGCAATCTCAACTTTGTCTCATTACACCCCACTGAAGCTGCTGCATGACAGCATTCACTAAGGGTTTACTTTCAGGTGGAGCAGTGGTTATATGGTCGAGCCACAGTCGATGAGCAACACAGAGACCTGAAGGAATGGGGTTGGAAAAAAACAGAGTGGTCTTGTACCAGTTCAGACCACTTCAGACCCTGCATCAGACTCAATACTCCGTTACATTTCTTGCAAAAGTAAAAAAGGCTGCCAAAGAAATTATGGATGCAGGAAGGTAAGCCTACATTGTATCCCGATATGCACATCATGCAAATGTCTTTGTAAAAAAGTTGAGCGTCCGGATGTCAGCATTCACAAGGACGAAGAAGAGACCAAAGAAAGAAACCTAGAACAGACTGAAGAAAGACACTTACACGATGCGGAAGGTATGTCTAATCTCATAGTCTATTTTGTAATCGTTCATCTCTCCTTGAGATATGGTAACAAGTTAATGTTTTCTCACTATCTCTTTCATTTTCTAGATGAACAAGCCATGACATTGTCAAACAAAATACCAAAACCTCTGCCAATACCATACACCTCCATAGAACCTCAGCCAGTACCATCTAAATGCCAAAGGTTCATACAATGTTCATCATAGTATGTAATATGATTAATTATTGAATCATATGACAATTTTTAAAGAATTTTGTTGGAATTTAAAAAAAAAAATATTATTTGAATTTGAACAATTTTGGACTCCTTTAAAAAATTTCAACATTATATAATTTTTGAAAAATGACTTGTTCCTTTACATAATATATGAGCTAAGAAAGATATGTACAGAGAACTGTTGGAAATTCTCTAATACTGGCAGTCTTTTTTAATAATAAATTTGAGTTTTGGAGTGGAATAAGTGAATTTTTGCAGAGATAAGCAAAGTAAGCCAATTTTCAGGTAGTGCTTGAGCCCCAACGCTTCTTCCAAGAAAAAAATTTTGATGGTGAAATTTGTAGGAAATTTTATATACTTTCATTTTTATATCAAGTTATTTACGAAAATTTGATAGATTTAGAAGCAAAAAACTGACAAAAAATGATCGTTTTCTTTTTCATTTTTTTCAATGTTCAATCACAAAAGTTTGTTATCAAACCTCAGATTCGGATTTAACACCCCAAAAAACATATAGAATGGAAGAAATCAAAACTGCCCCACAACTTTCCTGGTAAAAACACTATTTGACTGGACTATAAGGTGATATAAAATTTGGAGTTCAGCAACAAATGTTTACATTTACGGTTAAAAAAAAAAAAAAAAAAAAAAACTGCAAATAAGCAATTACATAGAAAACATTTGGAACCAATGTATAAACTTTAGTAGCATACTACATGGAACATATTCACCATCCCTAAATTAAAATATCTAAATTCACCATGTCAAAAAATCCAAATTTAAATAAGCCATGTGAAGTTTTATATTGTTTGGCACAGGTTAAAACCACATGTTTTTCTCAATTACATACTTTCTAACGAGCCACAATTCAGTAATTACATAACTTATGTGACACATTTTCATTATATGTTATATATGGGTATTTTTTTGTTTTTGTTTTTTTTTTTGCCTCAGTTGATAAAACTGAGGAACTATATAGAAGGCCATATGCACATACACTTTGGTCTTCAACCACCTGGTTATACAATAGTAAGATCCACATTTGCTTTTATAATCCTTAAGTTAGAAGTCCTATGATATATACCTACAACATTTTAATGATCAATAATGATGAATACAGCTTCTGTAATTATTTTGATTATGTTTTAAGTAAACTACGATTTCTCGCTGTCTCACTAATTTTAAAGTTATGACACATTAACACACACTTATATACACGAAAACAATACAAATTATACATTTCTTTTAACATGGGCGCAGTTATCTCTCTCTCACACACACACAACTATAATAGAAATCTAGTTATATCAAAAAACCGAAAAATTGGCAATAAAAAATATAACACAAATCAGATCATTATTATAAGAATAAAAATGCTAAAGAAAGGATATTATGAATCAATAATAATTAGTCATATTTGGCTGACTAATAAGAAAATTAATGCTTCACATTCACTGTAGTTAATGAAAAAACGTTTTGACACAACAGTCCTATTTCAAGCACTTTAAAGATAAACATAGATTTCAAGTCATAATCAGTCTGACAGCTCATTAAAGAAAGATTAAACACTATTTATTTTTCTGTACATTTGCGTTTATGTTTACAAAAAAAAGTCGCACACACACACACACAAATACATTCAGGCACCCCCCCCCCTCCCCAAGAAAATCTAAGAATCAACATTGTTCTTGGTTATTAAAATTTATCTAGGAAATTTTTCTTTGAGAAATATTACCTTCTTGGAGTGCATCAACTCAATTGTTAGAGCTATGGCTCAGTTGTCCGTGAGCCCCATAAGTGAGAACAAAGATCCTCTCTTCATCTTAATTTCCTCTCATAAACACTGAGATTCTCAGGTTTGAGAATATGATATATACTCTCAGCTCCTTGATTATCTACTAAACTCTGGTATTAACAACAGTGAAAAGCTCTCATTTCATAATATGAAAGAGAAATTGATACCAGATGCTGTTCGCTGGAATGAAAAATTGACAATGATGACGATGGAGAGAAATTGAAATTTGCTATGTTAAAAATTCTATCCAGTATTTGTCTTGATTGACTTTGGAGAGGAAAAAGAGGGGAGGGGGAGAGTAACGCGAACACAAGAAAAGGTATACATCCACAAATCCAATTTTTCTGTAAGAAACTTTACATTAATTAAGTTAATAAGCAGTTGACAGATGTTATTGTCAAAATGAACTGCCAATGGCTAGGTAACTTTTGGCTTTCTTACAGAGATCCTAGCAAAGCCAAAGCAAAAGCAAAAAATTTTAATTTATCGATTCATGGTGCTGAAATTTCCTTCTTCCTACAGAGATCCAGTTACTATCAAGAACCCATTAAATAAAACAACAAAACTAAATCAAGGTACTGCATATAACCTTAAACCTTTCGTCTATTTCATCATAAAACATTTAGACAAATATCCATCAATTTGGCTGAGAGTGTTAAAGCACCACCATAGTAGACAAGGCTTGGTACAATTGACCCGGGCTCAATTCTTTATCCTGGAACACAAGCAAATCTGATTATGGTGTTAAAGTAATTTTCCATAGCCACCTAGGTGAATGTTGGGATGATCCTCACTGAACTGCATGGTAGAAAATGGCATAAAACAAAAAACCCAAACACTTATGTGGTTTACAGACATACTTCAACACTCACAACTCCCCCTTAGGTTAATATTTCTAAATGAACCAGGTAGACAATAGGATGCAAAGAAAGAAGATTGATACTTAATAAATATTTGATGATTGTTCATCCTCATATTGCCAGTTGCATAAATACAAGAATATTGCCAAGAACACAATGATATTACCAGTACCAAAATTCAGTCTCAATGTAGTTAATTGATTCTTGATCTTCATGCACCTGTTGTGATACATGACTATTTTGAGATCCCATTGGCAACTACAGTAATTTTGCTGTTTTAATTAACCTTCCAATTAAATATTCTTCTTACATCAATTACATTTTGAACATATAACTGACTTGCCATCTTCTTCAGACAGCTATTTTTTCTAACGCCATAAAAATATCTCCAGTCTCTACCATATAGCTCCAATGAGCCATAGTATATAATGAATCCTTTTGATGAAAAAAAAGCGTATCAAGGGATTTTCATAAAATTATGCTCATCAGTTATGCTAAAACCAATGGATTTAATTAAATTATGATTACAGTTACTTTATAAAAGTAACCATTAACCAACAAAATATGTAATCAGATCTTTAAACTCTCAGAATTTCAAGAGCTCTATTGTAACAGATTGCAATCCAGTCAGGCTGTGTTGCACCCCACTGGATTTGATTGATTTCACCTTCAGCTGCAGTATATGCAAGGATGGGATCCTCTATTGCTCTAGGCATTTGTTGTATATCCCAAATTAATGCCTGATGGTCATCACCTGAAAATAATTAACAATAAAACAAAAGTTAGAGTACATGTATAGTAACTTATTTCATCAAACCAAAGCTTTGTAATTATATCCAACAATTAATATTTTGAAATATAGCTATTTTTCCTCCTTTGTGTTTTACACTTTGACACTGAGGCAGAATAGGACTGGGGGCATGGCATAGGAATTCAACCAAGGCCTTTTGAAGGATCCGTTCCGGCATTCACCTGGAGTGATTTTGGGAAACCATTGAAAACCAAAATTTGGATGGCTGGAGGGGGATTTGTGCCCATGTCCTGCTAAATGTCATCCCCAAGTGTTGCTGCTTACCTAACGGGCTGTGTGTGCAGTATCTAACGAACTGGAAGTGAAAATGCGGGGGATTCACAGTAGTGAATTCAGACCATTCCTATTTTTTATTCTAATTAACAACTGTCTTAATGGTTTACAAGTTAGGCTGTTTGCAGATGACAGGGTATATAATAGGATCGAAACAGGATCAGACTGAACTCTGCGGGGTGACCTAAACACAATATCTAGCTGGTTGAGTAAACATGGAATGAAGGTAATTGCTAAAGAGTCAGCTTAAAGGCACACAGATGAAAACTAATGATTGTTTATGTGTACAGGTAGGGGAAGGAATTGCCGCTTGAAGACCGTAAACATCTTGGCATAACATTTGAAAATAAACTCACTTGGACAGGACAAATGGAACAGGTCATGAAGATGAGGAGATGTATCAGAGAAGTGAATGAATTGGGGTACAAAACTTTGTTTACAGTATTGCTAGAATATGGTAGTGTAGTATGTGACCCACATTTTGGGTATAGGATTTGAAATAAATGGAAAAGAGAGCAGCTAGATATGATGGTAGAAATTACTGCGGAACACTATCACTAACTGATATTGTAAAGGAGCTTGATTCGGAGTGAATGGAAGACAGGAAGAGGGTTAAGACAGTTTTGGGAGTGTACAAGGTGCATACTCGAGATGAGGATATTGGAAGAAGAATTAGGAGAAATGCATGGAAGGGAAAACATGACCTGACAACAAGCTGGCATTCTATTTCAGGCATAGGAAGTGGAAAATTTTTCTTTTGTAGGTAAAGGCGGGTTTACATGGTTCACTTTTCACCATCACTCAGGACGAATCACTCACAGTGAAAGTGAAGGTGAATTCACTTTTCGTTTACATGTATCATCACAAATGAACCATTCAATTCACTTCAAGATCGCAATACACAACCTTGTGCGAGTTGGAGTGGATTTAATTTTCAGATACCTCGCCTAAGGAATTAAAAATTTCATCGTGCAGAAAGTTAATTCAAAAAGAGAGAGAACTAGGTAGGGGAGAAATTGGAGCTTGCAGCGTGGGAGAATTGGTGTTGGAAGACAAAATGGCATTTAAAAATCATCCTTGAATGTGTGAATCACAAAGATTTGCTATCAAAAAGCTTACTGCTAATTTCAAGACAGTAATGAGAAAATGTCTTCTGGTTAAACTGAAGTTAAAAACTACTCTCAGGTTTCTTGCAACTGGTAACTGCTTTGAAACACCTACACATAGAAGCACAATTTACACCACATTTTTCTGGTAACTTAGTTATTTCGCTACAACAGCTGGTTCGGATAATTTTAATTTTGTACTTGTCTTCTAATGTCAAAAATTGGAGATTCAATTCTTAATCATGTCCTCTGCAGTGCTATTACTTATGTTTTTATTTTTATAACTTTGAAATTGTGCTTTCTATAAACACTGGTAGTAATGGAAAGATTTTAAAAATAAAGAAATGTTTATTCTTTAAATTTAAAAACAATTATGTGTTCAAAACAACACCAATCAGAAACAAATGTCCTGGAAGAGGTTTCACTTCAATATTATGACTGTTTACATGTGTCACTCTTGATGATTCATCCGAGTGTGAAACACCGAAAGTGAATGAAAAGATGAACCCGAGCCAACTTCTTTCATCCGTCATCTTGGATGATCACTTTGCATGATTCTCCGTTTACACGTTCACTTTCCTTTCACTATGAGTGATTCATCCAGACTGATTGAGAAAAGTGAACTGTGTAAACCTGTCTTAAAGGAATAAGAGATTGGAATATACTACTGAGGGATGAGCTGGACAATTTATAGCTGCACAGGAAAATTGTCACTGGAGCATACGCTCTGTGGCAATTAAATAAAATTGGAGCATATGCTCTGTAGCAATTAAATAAAATACAGAGAATTTTTCTTGCAATACAACACAGCATTTCTGGAGTATTCCTTTGTGACATCTTGCAGTAAATATTCCAGTGCTAATTTTTATGTGCTTGTGAGACTAACAGAGACTAACCCCGGCCATTATGGAATGCAGAATAATTACTTTGAAATTAAATATCTTATATTGAGAGTGCATTGTTTTGATAAAACTTTCTGCCAAACTTACTTAAAAAAATATCTCTTTCATAAAAATAGGGTGCCTCCCAGATATTTTGTTTAGTTTTCCTTGACATTTATTTCTGCCCACTCCGGACTGTATATTTGGCTACGATGCGTTAACAGCTTTCGCTTTGAAATTGCTTTTAAAATACTTCCACTCAACTCAATGATCTCAAACTGCTATTATCATCTTTCCTCAAGAAGACCTTTAATCTGACATAATTTTCTTTTTACTACTTATTTTATTCCCGACTTACTATTTTTTCCTTTATTGAAAAAACTCGTCATATTTTCTCTAAATTTCGTTTGAGACCATGTTTTCTATTTCTAAACTAAGACTCGATACTTTCATCCCAGTATCTCAATTCATTTACTATCATTCTTTCATACCTCTATGTAACTCTGATCTAACTATACTTCGAAATGTGTCTTAAATATTTGAAACCACCAGAAAATTACTTTGAAAATGTTCTGCTGTTCATTTGCTATATTCTTGCAACCTTTTAACTGAATTTTGTAATATATTGACAAAATTGAGGATATATCACATGCTGATATAAAACATGAATGGCTGTTTAATTAACTATTTCATCAACATTACATAAAACTGAGTACACTTTCTTAAAAACTAGTCCCATAATATATTTTATATTACCACAGCTAATCTGAGAAAATATCTGTAGCACTTTTCATTTCCCTTCAATTACTGTTCATTAATTCATGCAACTAAGGAAATGGAAGCGGCTTCTAGGCGATATAAATAAGAAAAGAAAGGGAAATTAACCCACCACATACCAAAGTGGACGGATGCGATGAGAGGGAACACTTATGCTGACAAACAACTACACAATATTTCGGCATCTGCCTTGTTCACAAATAGAAAAACGTGTGTACACATTCCGAGCCTAATGGCCCGTTTTTTCTACTTGTGAACAAGGCAGATGCCGAAATATTGTGTAGTTGTTTGTCAGCATAAGTGTTCTTTCTCATCGCATCTGTCCACTTTGGTATGTGGTGGGTTAATTTCCCTTTCTTTTCTTATTTGTTCATTAATTCAATCATTCTTAATTTTCATTTCTATTTCAAAATTGAGTTTGTTACACTTTCCACTCACTAGGGTGCAAATTATTTTCAATATTATAATCGTAGGCTTCCGCAGCCAGGGTCAGTTGATTCTTGGCTGTCCGGGTGGTGCCGCATCATGTTTCTTGTAGCCAACGTTTCAACCCTCATTCTGGGGTCTTCTGCCCTGGAAGAAGACCCTAGAATGAGGGTCGAACCATCGGCTACAAGAAACATGATGCGGTGCCACCCGGACAGCCAAGAAGCAACTATTTTCAATAATGTTTCACTAGTTCTGAAGCATATAAGCTGTCACAAAATGTCGGCTACAAGAAACATGATGCGGTGCCACCCTGACAGCCAAGAATCAACATTTTCAATAATGTTTCACTAGTTCTGAAGCATATAAGGTGTCACATCAAAGTAAGCCCATGCTGCAATAAACTTAGTTTACAGATGAGGGTTCAATATTTAAAAATTTCCTTGCTCAACAATATTAGTACATGCTTTCCCCCCATCAGTGTTTAGCTAAGTAATGATTTGTGTTCACTACTGATGTTTTAAAAACTAGACACCATGACAGAAAACAGCACAACGTGTAAGCACAAAATGCATACAGAAGTATAAGGTTAATTTACCTGCTGTGCATATATGACATGAAGAATGAGGTGCCCAGGCAATGCCATTTACACAAGCTCGGTGGTTGTTCAGTCGTGCAACTGGTGTACATGGTACCCTTACATCCAATATAATGACCTACAACATTTTAACAAGTTAATGGTGCACACTAAAACATTAATTTATATCTTATTGACATATATTGAAAATTATTACATTAAAAAATATCCTTACCTGATATGGGAACTAGTTAATGTTTAAAGTATGATTGACATAATTTTATAAACTAAATTATATATTATGCCAAAGCCATCAAAACATAAATGGGGTACCACACAACTCACTTCACATGCATCCATAGCAACAGTTGCTAGATAGTTCGGATCTTGTTTATTCCAGGCTAGTCGGAGAAGTGGTGTATGTTGTGGGTCTTCATAAATGATGGTAGAATGTTCCAGATGACGTAGATCAAACATTCTGACTGAACCATCAGCTCCTGTTAAGCAAATTACAGCAAAATTATTAAGTACTCTATGCTATATTACCAGAAACACAACTGAAAAAAAAAAAAAAATGATGGCACTGAAAATTTGGCAGTGTCCAGCTATGAAGGTTCATGAATTGAATATGATGAGATAACCAACAAACTTTTTATCAACAACATTTAAGAAATGTTATAAAATACAATGGCTATACCAGCAGCAACCAATTCTGTCAAATGAAAGTGTTTTTGTAAAAATTATGACTTAAACAGGTACTATTTGAGAGTGAAAATTTTCAAATGAAGTGGTTCATTTTATCTTTCCGAAGCAGAAAGCTACTCCAGTGCATTATTCACATCAGTGCCAGTAATAGGTGATACAAGTGAAAATTTAACATGATGTGTGAAATTAAAATTTCAATATCTAATTATCTCCATTGTACATGGCTGAAGAAAGACTAATGCACCTATATGGTATATACTACAATGTCACATACCCTTAGTCTTCTGATGGATATTATTTTCCCGTGGTTATTGTCCAGGAAATAATGCCAAATATACCAACATTCTTTTAGAATAGAATAGAATAGAAGAACTGTAAGGAATTCAGCACTGGCCTTTTCAAGGAACCAATCCAACGCTCACCTGGAGTGATTTCTGGAAATTAGGGAAAACCCAAATCATCCGGATGGCCAGATGGGGATTTGAACCAGCGTCCTTCTGAATGCGAGGCAGAGCGTTATTGCTCACCTACCATACTCCATAAGACAATAGACACAGAAGTTTCAGAGGAAGGCAGATTAAAGGATTTTGAAATTGAAGTGGTGGTGGTGGGGTGGAAGATGAACTTTAAATTCATAAAGCAGTGAGGGTGTCTGGCTTATAGCGAAAAGAGGAGTTTTCGCCAATCTAGGACATGGTAGCAGATATGACTGCTACAAATGAAATCAACATACATCAAGGGTAATAAGGCAGTAAAGGAAGAAAAAAATGAAAGATTAAATCTATGTACAAATATAAATAGTATAAACCCCATGGTACTCTTTAAGACAACCACATGTGAAAAAATATAATCAATTTTATTTGGACCTAGTAACATGTCTTGAAAATTTCTCATTATAAATTATTAATAATTGTAATAAAGGTGCTGATTGGCAAATAAAAAAGAAAGATAAAGGAGCCAGTTGACCCCAGTTGACTGCATGATGGCACAGGTATATGGGTAGTTCAGACCTTTGATTTGCAGAATTTAGCAGGGGCGGCTCTAGGAGTAGTGACACTGTGACATGGCACTACTTGCTAATCAATAACAATAAATAAAAAAATAAATGTATTGACTAAAAGAAATAATTATTTAAAAATGTGGCATTACGATTGCTTGTGACAGGTGGGTAAATCTTGAACACCATCTGTTGGCCACATCAATGAACTAATTGTTGTGATTGCTTAAATTTTAGCAGTATATAGCGTAGAACAGAAATGTATTAAAATAAACTGTAAAGAACGCGTTATTGCGAACAGCAATTCTTTATTACACGTTCGCACGCCAATGCGCAATACAACGTACTACAACATAGACCAGCGAGATTACAGGTAATGCAAAGAATAATTTAATGTCTGTGCATTTCACTGATAATCTCTACAATCCGCCCCTCGGAAGATCATTGACCTGTGGATGATCATTCCGCACTTTGGAGATTATGCCACCTGGACCTGCTCCACCAGCTGACTGCGATGCGACTCGTGTAGTCTGTTACACAGCGCCTTCGTGAAGATGTCCACAACATTTTGTTCACTTGGAACATATCGAAGTTCTACTGTCCCATCCATCACCTTTTCTCTTACAAAGTGATGCCTGATTGCAATGTGCTTTGTCCTGGACTTGTCAACATAATTTCTAGCATGTGCAATAGCTGCCTGACTATCACACCATATTGTGGTTGCACTGTTACTTATTTCTTGGAACTCCAAGGACATTAATAGTTCCTTTACCCAAAACACTTCTCTTGCACAAGCAGCCAAGGCCACATATTCTGCCTCCATTGTGCTAAGTGCAATCACAGTTTGTTTTGAACTTTTCCAGATGATTGGAGCACCTGCAAGTATAAGCACATATCCACTTATGCTCTTGCGAGTTTTTGTACAACTAGACCAATCTGCATCAGCATACGCTACAAGACTTTCATTAGTTGGATAATATGTAATCCTATAGTCTTGTGTCTCTTTAAATACCTAAGTACTCTTTTAGCTGCATTTCAATGACACTTGTTGAATTGTGAACAATACTGAGCCAACTTGCCTACTGAAAAGGCAATATCAGGTCTAGTTCTCTGCGAATAACTATAACAGACCACCAATGAGTTCTCTGTAAGGAAGGTTCTTGAGGTCATCTTCATTACACTCGTCGAGAAACTCGGCCTCTGCTCCATTGGGGTTTTAATTCCTTTGGCGTCTTGCAGTCCAAATTCATTCAACAGTTGTTTGACATATCCTTCTTGTGAAAGGGTGATGCTTACCATCCTCTTTCATATTGAATTTTACTCCCAGTAGATTGGAAATCATTCCTAGGTACTTAATATCAAAGCAATCTCTCCAGAAGTTCTCATTGATTCGGTTTATGGTCAATACAAGGATATCATCCACATAAAACAGCTAATATGGCCTTTCCATTTCCTTTCTTCACTGATATACAAACGGATCGACTTTATTACGAACGAATCCAAGACTTTCTAATGTTTGGTTGAGATGTTCATTCCAGCATCCTTCCACTTTGTTTCAAACCATATATCGATTTGTTCAACTTGCAAACCAGTTTTTCTTTACCTCTTTGTATAAACCCTTCAGGTTGTTCCATATACAAAGTTTCCTTTAAATCACTGTGAAGATAAGCAGATTTGACATCATACTGGTCCATGAACCACTTTTTCTCAACACCAATAGCTAGCTACAAGTAACCTTAGAGTATCGAAGCTTGATACAGGCACATACACTTCTTCATAATGCACTCCCTTCTTTGAGAGAAACCCTTTGCAACCAAGCGTGCTTTGAAATGTTCTGTTTCACCTACTGTCTTCCATTTAAACACCCATTTGCATTTAATAACATTTGCAATTTGGAGGTTTTACAACCAATGACCAGGTGTTGTGCTTCTTCAATGATTCTATCCTTTCATTCATTGCTACAAACCATTGCACTGCTTCAGCAGAATTGATAGCCTCGTTGAATGAAGATGGTTCCACTAAATTATTAGTATGAACCATATGAGATTGTGGTTCTATGTTATCATCTTTCTTTGATTTTATAGAACACCTTTCTCGAAGAATCATACTGTGTTGCTTTTTGCAGGTTTGCATTATGTTTTGTAGAATTTCCCTTTGGTTTGTTCTCTCTTCTTTACTTGAACAGTGATTGTCTTTCACTCTGTTCACCTTTGTCTGAAGTTTCTTCTTCTTCACTTTCTGTGTCTGGAAATCCTTTGAAGTCTTCTCTCCTCACTTGACATATTTTCTTCAGAATTGATCATCACATTTTCTTCAGGATTACTGCCTGAAATTCCATCACTAGAGTCAAAGTGATAGCTTCTTCTCTGCCCAATTGTTTGAAGCTAGAATCTTCGGGTTTACTAATGTGTTCTGCTTCATCACTTGTACTCTCTTTGAATACACAGTCACGTGACTCCACAAACTAGTTGAGTATCTGGCATCCAAATCCTATAACCACGTCCATATATTGCGTATCCAACCAAAATTCCTTTCTTGGCCCCTTGCTGATAGTTTTGAGTGGCGTTCTGTTTAGGAATATGCACACTTCACATCCTATTGCCCGAAGGTGAGCGATACTTGGTTCCTGCCAACCATAATTCCATATGGAGTTTTAACTTCGTTATGACTGTTTTGTAACTCTGTTCCTGATATATGCTGCAGTACATATCAGCTCTGCCCAAGCTGCCTTAGGTAACCTACTACTGCTGATTTCACTTCTCACTAAATCCATCAGAGTTCTGTTGAATCTCTCTGCGATTCCATTTTGCTGTGGGTGTAAATCATTGTCTTTTCATGTACAATGCCATTACTCTCACAGAAGATATCCCAATTTTTGAACAAAATTCAAGTCCATTATCTGTTTTCGAACTCGCTTTCAAGGATTCGCCAGTTTGTTTTTCAACCTGGATCTTCATGCTTTAACTCGGGACCAGTACACTTCCTTTTGTTTTTTAATAAAGTCTGATGAAAGGCATATCTGCTAACATCATCCACTATGCTAAGGAACATAATCTGTTACCACCCAAAGCTTTTCACCCTATTGGTCCCCTGAGGAATCTGCATGAAACAAGATTCAAAACTTATTCCATTCACTTTTTGTCAAGTTGCTTGATGGATGTGTCACAAATGGCAATCTTGTAGCTTTTCCTGCTAAACAGTCATTACATGGTGTAGGAGTTGTCAACTCACAGTTTAAACCATTTACAGACTGTGTTTTGACCATTTTATAATCTGATTCTTGCTAACATGCATTAGTCTTTGATGCCACAAATCCAATGTTTTTAACTTTCCATTTTCATAGTGTAATGAGCTTACTACACTTTCTTTACATTAGGTTTCTGTTCTCACCACATACAAGCGACCCATATTCTCTGCTTTCAATAGTAAATTTCTTCTGTCATCGTAAATGCAACAATCCATTTTTATTAAAAACAACTTTCTTATTATTTTCAGTTAACTGTTTAACTGATAAAATTCCATGGCTAATGCCAGGCACCAAAAGAGTGTTTTTAATTTGTATGTCACTATTTGCGGAATTATTACCAATAATCTTTGCATTTACAGTACCTTTTCCAATTGTAGGTGTTGTTGTGCCATTTGCTGTCACAACATTTTCAGTAGTCACATTTTTTACTAATCCAAGAAAAAATACTTTTTCTCTGGAGACATGTGATGAGTAGCACCTGAGACTATAACCCAAAGATCGCTATTCAATATAGCCGATCCACATGAAACACTTGTTGTCGATGCACTAAATGAGTGTTTACTGCTTGATTTATTTGGACATACATTTGCAAAATGACCGATTTCTTTACAGATTAAAGCATTTGCCTTTGCCATTTTTGCCTTTTCGTGTTCCTTTCTTACAGTGTTTGCCATCTCCGCAGCTAGATTTGACATCTTTGCAATTAGATTTGACGTCCATAATTTTCGTGTTAACTTTCTTCACGAATAATGAAGACTGTTTCGTGCTATCGTTTTCTTGTCATCTTGTATCATCGGCAAGAAGACGTCTTTTCACTGTAGCACATGTAAACTCGCTTTCAGGTAGGTTACACAAAGCTGTTACAACAGAATCCCCATTCCTCGGAAAGTCTGCACAAAATCATCATAGCAAAATCTGCATCTTCTATGGCATTGCCAACACTAGCAAGATCTGCAACAGTTCTGTTTATCTGTCCCAAATATAATTCCATTGCATTATAATCACTCAGTTTCAACGAATACAATTTTCGCCTGAGTTGCACAATACGAAATTTGCAGTCACGCGGTGCATATAACCGTTCCAGCTCGTTCCATGCTTCCTTAGCATTCGTGAATATGCAGTGCTGAATATGCATCTGCTGTTCATCGCACACAGAATGTGTGATCTTTGCATAAGCTTTATTTTGTCTCGATGCGTAATTACGTTTTTCAGTTGTATCTTGCGTCGGCAGTCGGTTCTTCTTCACCTGGATCAATGACTGTCCATAAATCACTTTCCATCATTACCATTTTCATTTGGTAACTCCATGATGCATAATTTATACCATTCAATTTGGTTATAGTCGTAGACCGGTGATCAGACATTTTGAACGAATTTAAACAACTTTTGTCTATCGTAACCTTCACGCTAAAAATCCTTAGCCAACTTTTTCGAATCGAAGCTACAACTTAACGATTGCGCAACGAATTTTTCAGTTTATAGCACTTCTGCGCTGTAACTGGGCCCATAATCAATGTTGTGATTGCTTAAATTTTAGCAGTATATAGCGTAGAACAGAAATGTATTAAAATAAACTGTAAAGAACGCGTTATTGCGAACAGCAATTCTTTATTACACGTTCGCACGCCAATGCGCAATACAACGTACTACAACATAGACCAGCGAGATTACAGATAATGCAAAGAATAATTTAATGTCTGTGCATTTCACTGATAATCTCTACACTAATATTATTTGTCTCAAATCGCGCATGCGCTCTGGCAGCTTCACGGAAATCTAGAAGGGAGGGGGTTAGCTTTTTCACGTAGGCAGTTCCGTCACAGGGCACTCGAAAATTTATTAACATCGTCGGTAGAGCGCAGCAGCAGATACGATTTTTATATGCCTTAGGTGGATTTCAGGAAATCATGGCAGAGCTCACAGTCTGGAGTATGTGGGCTGAAAGCTGACCATCTCTTTTAATTATCGAAGATGTGTAAAATGTCATTGTGAGATGACACGTATTAATGAGTTATTATCGTTTCTATCCTACAACGAAAAAATTAATGCAAAAAATTTAGGAAGACTTACACCACATATACACATTTCGTAGTGACACAGAAAGTACTTCAGCATCTTGACTGAAGAAGTTTAACATTTAAATAAAAAATAAGTGGCTATGTGGTTGCAATGTGAAAAATGCATTTTACTGTTTTCCATGTGTTCTGTTTGGAGATGAATTTAATTGGTTACGCGACTGAGTTTGATATGGTACATCTAACAGGAAAAATTAAGACCCAGGAAAAATCAGCAGCTCATACTAATATTGAGCTTAGCTTAGCAATGCCTGGTAAAACAAACATTTAGAATCAACTTAATTCTCAGTACCATCTCGCTATTGTTAAACTATTGCCTATTGGGTAATCCAGCACTGCCTGTATTTCAACTCGTTGGCTTTTAGATAATCAGTCATTGTTTACCTTTTCGTCAATTTTAAAGTATTTATCAGGATTACATTTTAAAATCATTTCTTTAAGTTGTGAGATTCTTAGTCAACACTGAGCTGTTCTTCCAGGCATCTTTTACTTCAACTATGAACATCAATAATCCATCAAAAAATTTCAGTGCTGTCACTACCTGAGCAAATGACTTTGACCACCACTTGAATAGAAAATTCATTGTTCTGAGTTCTCCATATTTTGTTTATTTCTGCCATTCTGCTATCAAATGTGGTTCCTGTATCATCAATTAAATTAAGAATGATTTTAAACATAGTCACCCATAAATAAAATATATAATTTGCCAAAAGCATACCCATGCAGTAATGCCATCAGAGTTCTGACTCTTGCAAATCTGCAAAATGCTTATGAAGAGTTACTTTGAGCTTCCTATTTAACCAGTTAATTCAGTGCAACAAGACAGACTTAGTAGACCATCTGAATATTACTTTTTACCTATCAAGATTAGCATAAAAAAAGGATGGAAATTGTTTTTCACCTAGAATAGTTTGAATCATAATAAGTTGGAAACTAAGTCAGATTTTAGTCATCCAATGTTTTTAATTGAAACATGTTTTTAATTGAAACATGTTTATAATTTAAATAAAGACAAGAAAAGATGGCATTTCTATTCACAGATGGATAGTAAGATGGCACAAACTAAAAAATAATAATAATTTACTAAAGGGATAAGTAAAGAACAATGGAAATTTCAGATATGAAGCAGAACACAATGAAAACTTTGGGAAATTTGGAGAGTCCTTAAAGTTTCACCCTTACTGCTACAGTTTTAATAATGTATTGTACCAGTCAAAACATTTAACATTATGTGAAATTTGATCTTGGTTAGAATAAGTATATATATATATATATAGTTGAAATAAACCATTTATGAATTCATTAAGAAATATTATTTGTTATCTGTTCTAAAAAGAAAAGTTGGGAATTTTAATTTCTATGTTTGCAGTGCAAGCAAAAATGAGAGTGACACAAACATGACATACAGAAATAAAAAAAACAGAAATGTTTATATAAAATTAAACATAACACTCAACCTACAAGGAGATCTTAGGTCAAAGCAATCAAAGGTCTTAATCAAGTTGCATAAAATTCCTATATGGAATAATTTACATTTATTACACATGAAATATTGTCAATAATATAAATATGATATGGAGACCTAGTAAGAATATTTTTGTTTACAGAGAAACTGTAAACTCGTATTTAAATCTTGGTCAAAAAATTAAATATAAAATATAGTAAATAAATGGTACAGCAATTTTCTACATCCATAAAGTTTTGTAATTTAATCTACCCATAAATGATTCCTGCAGGACACAGGTACCAGGTAAACAACTTACCTCTGTAAAACAACTGTTTTTTTTCCCACTTCAGAAGTCATCATAACCACCAGTGTTCATTCTTTAAAAGGTTTAATTGAATGTTCTACTTATGAAAGACATGTGACGGTTGAGCACTTTTCAAAAATTATATTTTTGAATATCCAATACTGCAATTTTCTAGAATCAATTGACTTTTCAGCACTAATTTTCTTGCTTAACTAGCCCACTTGATCCTTGACACCTGATATTTCTCCTCCAAATCCCATACCTACAACAAGGTGTGGCTCCCTACATCTATCCTAGATAGAAGAAGTTAGCCCTCCAGAACAATACCTTCATGAAATTTTTCTAATGTGACTCAGATGCACAGGTAACATTTTTGTAATCTAGATGATTTCCCACTCAACTTCCTTAAATACTTCAATAGGAAATACAGCTTATGTGGTCTTTTCCCCACACTCAATGACCTTCCTTTAAGTTTAAGTGTCACTATCCCTTACCCCCCCTTTCCCTCCTTCATCTCTAATCACAACAATCCCACAAATAGCTCCATTTCAATAACTGTGCCATTCCTAAAGAAAATACTGTCTTCTTTCTGGTGTTTCTAGTGCTCTAGAGTCTGCGAGGATTGTAATATTTCAGATGTATGTAGATAATTGTGTATTCTGTTTTTGTGTAATCAGTTTCAGAGGTTCCAGGGGCAAAGTAGTTTGTTTAGCATAAGGCCCTTCTCACAAGGAGCTACCAAAAAGAAACCAGTTATGAACTAGGATCACCAGTCAGTTTCTTTCCAGTCACAGCACTAGTATTTGCATGGAGCCTCTCACACGTGGCGATCGGTTGGAAACCAGTCCGCAACACGTCCGTAATTAGTTCGAAGCGACACAGCATGCCGGTTGCCGTGCTGGCAGTTTTCAACTAGTTTCTCAACAAAAATGGCGAATCAGATAATAAATTTAAAGTTTGTTGCTGAAATCGAGAAACATCCATGTTTATGTAACTACAAGTTGAGTGAATATTCACAGAAAGTTGACACAGAAAAAGCATGGAGTGTTATCGGACAGAAAGCTAATTTATCAGCTATGTAAACATATGTTTAATAAAGAGTAATGAACAATATTTTATATAAACACTTCCGATTTTTTTCTTAAATTAAATTATATAATATAATTCCTTTGCCAAGTAAATGCTCCTTGTGGAGTAATAAAGTAATTGGCTAAATAATTTCTGGTGTCATTTGCTGATGAACGAGAACTAATTTTAAGTTGTGACAGCGGAATTATGTGTGGTGTGTAAATTAAATTATTTCCAATTTTAATAGGACTGTAAGGGACTCCTTTCTCACTCCTGACAATTATGCAATATGCAAGCTGATTTTACTATATTAATCACTTTTTGTGAGTCATTACATCGTATGGGACTGTTAAACTTGAAATTTTTCCATCATGACAAATGTACATGCTATAATTTTTCTTCGTCTACTAAGTCTATAATTAAATACTCTTTTTGTGTTATGAGTTCTTTGTGGATATTATCTCAATATCGTGGAAGAGGGAACGCTTCATCGCTTACGAAATTGAACGGGAAATCGTTGGTATATTCATCACTTCGTAGCTTTCCAGGCAAAAGCTTTGTTATAAATTTTTTAAATCTCCTATTCCTTCTTTTAATAATATAACATCCTCATCTGAATCAGAAGAAATCATCGCCTTGCTCAAATCACACGAGTGACTGAAGTTCCAGAGATCTGAGTAGCGTCATGTGCGAACATTGGTCAGTAACTAGTTAGTAATTTCAGTCAGAGTTCAGTTTCATTTCCTTTGAGTAGTGTCGTGTGAGAAGGGCCTAAGATATACTAGATATATATATATTTTAGAAGTTGGTTCTCCTGTGGGCCACAGAGCATTTTTTATTATCGTTGGTGCTGCATGTGCCAGGCAACAGGTCAAAAGTGTAGGCAGACAGTCACTGTGAATGATTTGAAAAACTGCAATATGCAATCAGGGAATAGCTCATTAAAATCAAGGAAAGAAACAGCGATGATGCTTACAGCAAATATGCTGTTGTCATAATGTAGCAACGATTTTGTTAAAAGATACTGGCTGAATTAATTGTGAAATATCGGTATCATTTTTATTCCTACATCTTGCTGATTACATTACCTGCCAGTGTTTCTTTAGCACTTCATTTTTATTTAAGCTATTTCCACATTATGTTTATGGCCACAGTCACTATTATGAGCATACCCACAGTGAGGGTAATTATATGTCATTAATGTCACTATTTTGTTTGGTAAAGTCTATTGCAAAACTGAAAACTGTTAACTGGTAGTGGAAATATTTGAAAATGTTCTTGGAGCAGAAATGTGGTTGGAAAGGAGGAAGAAGGTAAGATGAGTAGATGATTCTCCTACCTATCTGTCTAGACTGTAAGAGACGTTCCTTATTCAAGCAAGGATTTCCTACCGCCAACATTCCTGTTGTCAGTACAAGTGATGATCTACGTGAGATTCCAACCCCAAACACTGATGAAAAGGACAGCTTTCCCAACCTATGCCTCAAAGAATCTATTGGACTGAAATCAGAAATGGCAGCTGGTTTTTCTATTACATACGACTTCAGCTTCCCAACAGAGTGATCACACTGAAGGTAATATTAGTGTCATTTCCTTTCCCCCCCTAAAAGATAAACCTATCTTGATTCACATATTTGCATGAAGGACCTATGATGCTCTTGGTGTATATTTTGAATAATTTGAATAATAATAATAATAATAAACAAGAAAAATTGTATACATCATGGCCATACCAATCCACATCCTAAACAGTGTGCTAAAAGCAAAACAATTAAGTGGGAGAGGAAAATACTCGAGCCGAATGTAGAACGGACCCTCCAGAAGAAAACGATACCCCTGGCCGAGTGTGAGAAAGAGGTTTTCCCAACAACTGATAATTTGCAGTAGTGGCTAGTGTCACTGATTCACAATATTTATAATTATATTAAAAAAAGTACATGGGCAAAATTTGGCATGTTTATTATATACCGAACAATTGTAACAACAGTCTGGTGATCAAAACACACACAAAATGTCTTCTTAAATTATTAAGGAAAAAAAAACTACATTCCAACTGGGGGGGGGGGGGGAGCGGTTACTGGGCAAAATCCATGCTACACTACACAGAAGGAGGGGGAGTTTGAAAGAGGCCAAAATGGAACCATGTAGTTTATGGACACTTCTAAATAAAAATTTTGGTTTGTTGCAATTTGAAAGGGTAAAAAAAAAAAAAAAAAAAAAAAAAAAAAAAAAAAAAAAAAAAAAAAAAAAAAAAAAAAAATTAGAATTACAAGTACATATTGCAATTAAGCCTCATAGTTAAACAAATAAAGCTTTGTAATTATAAATTAAATGGGGATTTTGGTATATAAAGCAGAAGAATTTTACACCTTTTTACTATTAATAATGTTTAATTGCAAAGGAGCTAACACTCCAGTGGCAATTTTACCCCTTTCTATTTTATTTTTTAATTATCTTTTATAATTGGCATGTTAAATTCCTCCTCCATTTACAAAGTGTAATTTTAAATTCCTAAAGCATTTTTGGTAAATTAATGATCACTTCACTTGGTAATTTGTTACAATTCCTGACACCCTTACCAACATAAGAAAATTTTCCCACTCCCTTATGCATGAAATGGAGTACCAGCTTGTGGTCATGGTCGTCTTTCCCGTTACAAGCACTATTCCTAATTCTTTGACCTACAGAGATTGGACAAAATAATACCAACATAATGCGATAGAGTACAGGTAGTTGCGTGTTGTCACCACTAATTCCGTGTGAATACTGCAATGGCATAGTTGATGTGGCAGGTCTTTTAGGTTATGTGTCGGTGTATTATACCCTTTGTTCTGTGATGGTTATAACAAGTGATCGGTCAAATGCGTGATCTCCCAGACTTTGAAAGAGGGCAAATCGTTAGAGATCGATTAGCAGGAGTGTCTGTGATGAAAACTTCTGAACTGTTTAATGTCTCACAAGTGACAGTATCCACGGTAATGACAGCATACACAAAACATGGTAAAACATCATCAGCAAAGATGAAAACCAAAGTTAACTAACAGAGACCGACGAACATTAAAAAGTATTGTAGCCAGACAACACAAAACTACTGCGGCAAAAATTACAGCAGAACTCAACACACACCTGAGTAATACTGTTTCGACAAAAACAGTATGGCAGGAGCTCCACAAAGCTAACATTCATGAAAGGGCTGCAACTGCAAAACCTCTTATAACAGCAACCAATACAAAGCTGTGAAACAAGTGGTGCCACAACGATAAAAATTGAACATTTGATGATCGGAAGAATGTGGTATGGTCCGATCAATCACCACTCATATTGTTTCCTACTAACGGCCGGGTTATGTATGGAGAACCCGAAAAAAAGCCTACGATCCAGACTGCCCACATCCTACAGTCAAGCATGGGAGAGGTTCCGTTATGATATGGGCAGCTATATTGTGGTATTCACCTGGTCCTTTCTTTCACATCACTGGCTGGACGAATGTGAATGAATAACCTGACATCCTCAATCATGAAGTTATTACTATGACTAACATATTGCTGCCAAACGCTGCCATCTTCCAAGATGATAATGCGCCGATACATACAGCCAAAAGGTTCTGGCCTGGTTTGAGAAGCATCAGAATATCATCAAACTGAGCATGGTGGGTGAGTGGTTAGGAGGACGGCGGTTCGAATCCCCGTCCGGGCATCCAGATTTGAGTTTTCCACGGTTTTCCCAAATAACTCCAGATGAATGCTGGGATGCTTCCTTAAAAATGTTTCTCGTAGTGTTTTGTATGGCATTGTGACCGAGCACTGGAATTACCGAAAATTGTGCTGACGTTGGGTACCAAAAATGTTAACGGATGTGCACAAAACCAAACGTTTAGGCAGTGCATTGACTTTCCTTGAGTGGTACCACAACGATGGTGATGATTTCTTAAGCCAAATTGTTACGGGCAATGAGACATGGGTGGCCTACGTCACACCTGAATCAAAGCAACAGTCCATGGAATGGCGGCATTCAGATTCACCCAATCCAGAACAAAAGACATGGCAAGTTGAGCAAGGGCATCATTTTGCTGCATGACAATGCCCGTCCACATGTGGCTAATCAGACCAAAGATCTCATCACATCTTTGCGATGGGAAATTCTAGATCATCCTCCGTACAGCCCTGATCTGGTGCCCAGTGACTACCATCTGTTCCTGCACTTGAAGAAATACCTGGGCAGTCAGCATCTTGAAGACGATAACAAAGTCAAAACAGTTGTGATGCAGTGATTAACAAGTCAGGCGGCAGACTTCTATGAGGAGGGTTTTCAAAAACTGGTACTACGTTACGACAAGTGCCTCAATATTGAAGGGAATTATGTAGAAAAGTAGAGTAAGGTACAGGCTTTCATGTAAAAATAAAATTATTGATATATATTTGCACGTCTTTTTTTAATTTCAAAACGGTACTTACTTAAAAAACATGCCTCGTATTACCACGTATGTATTAATGATCGTGGGATACGTTATTGTACCTTATCTTGAAATTTTATTTGAAATGAGTATAGAGCCTTCCTGCTTACCAGAGTAATGCAAAAGAGTGATAGTAGTACTGGTTCATAAAGGAGGGGTTAAAAATAGGGTTGAAAATTACAGGCCAATTAGTTTGACATCAGTGATAGGCAAAATGTTGTAGAGATTGATATGCAACTATATCAGAAATGTCTGTGAGTAAAGAAACTGGTTTGTAGATCGACACTATGGCTTTATGCAAGGATATTCATGTGAATTTTAGATGTTGGACTCTATGCAAGATGAATTGGACAATGGAGGCCAAGTTGATAGTGTGGCAATAGATCTTTCTAAGGTATTTTACAGTGTGAGCCATAAAATGGTTTTAAATAACCTAAAAACTATTGGATTGGATGAAAAAGTTACTTGCTGGGTAGGGAAATTTTTAAAAGCCAGGAAGCAAAGTGTTAGAGTAGGAAATACATTATCAAAAGAGGTGGAGGTAAATATTGGAGTACCACAGGTTAGTGTATTGGAACTGTTGCTGTTCATTATTGTAATGAATGATTGTGTTGATGGGTTATCATCAGAATTTAGGTTGTTTGTAGATGATAGAATGGTATACAATAGGATCAAAACAGGTGAAGACTGTAGATAGCTGCTGGGTGACCTGGATAGAATATCTAAAGGTCAGCATGGAATGAAGATAAATGCCAAAGAAGAGTCAACTTGTTAGGTACACAGATAAAAAAACTAAAGTTTAAATATGATTACAAGACGGGGTCAGAATTGCTTGTTGAAGGCTTGAAGTGTAAATATCTTGGCAAAACATTTGATAACAAACTCAACTAGAGTGTGCAAGTGGTAGGACAAGATTATAAAATCCTTCATTTACTGGAGTAATGAGAGGATGTACCAGAGAATTTAGGGAATTGGGTTACAAAACTTTGGTCAGACCATTGATTGAATATAATGGTGTAGTTTGGGACCAACATTTTGGCTATCAAATATTGGAGATGCAGGGTGTGCAAATAAGAGCAGCTAGATTTGTATGTGCGAATTATCACAGGACCCAGTTGATGATAAAGGAGTTGGATTGGGAGTCATTGGAGGAAAGGAGGAGGTTGAAGAGAGTGCTGGGAATGTACAGGATATATGTTGGTGATAGGTTCTGGAGGGATATATAGGGGTTGGATAAAATAATATGAACACCTGACATTTTCATACTATTGATTTATTAATATGGTATATTGCTTGTAGAACAGCTGCAATTGTTCGCGGAATAGATTCGTAGAGTGTCTGAATGGTTTCCAATGGAATGTTGTCCCATTCTTATAGCAAAGCATCTGCCAATTGCTCAATGATGTTGGAGGTGGAAATCTGCTCTAAAACTCCCCACAACAGTTCAATTAAGTTGAGGTTAAGTGATTGTACTGGCCAGGGAAGATGTTGATGATGTGCATATATATATATATATATATATTAGACATTGGGATAGGAGAAAAACCACCGCTACCAAAGATGAGAGCTCCAGCGGCGTCAAAACACACAAACACAAACATAATACAAATTTTCGAGCTTAGCTCTTCATCAGGTTGTAGGGTGAGGTGGCTGCCCCGAGGAAGCTAGCAACCAACTGAGGAGACCACACGGGGTGCACATGGTCGGCTGGTCGGGGTGGAGAGGGAGGGGGGAGAAACAACATGGCGGGAGGCGGGGGTGGGGGTGGAAGGACCTAAGCCCGAAAATGATAGACTGCACAGTGGAAACGCGGTTGCGGTCATAAGGTCACTGGCATAAAACAAACCAAGGAAAACACGGGGGGGGGGGGGTGTCAAATCTACTGAAAACGATCTATAAGTGCCCCCATAAAAAATTTATTCCACACGCCAAATTATTGAAAATATTACACACGAAAAAATACTACACACGGGAAAAATATGATAATATAAAACACACGAGAGAAAAAAATTTATTGCAATAGATCTAAGTACAAAAAGAGAAAGCTCTGGTGAGCGATGGTTTTGTGGGAAATGATGGCAGGTAAGGGGCAAAGGTCGGAGGAGAGAGGAAAATTGGAGCTATCTTAAATTTAGTCCAGGTGGTTGTCTGGTCCCCAGCTGGTACTGAAAGGCCAGTTCCCACCTTCTCAGTTCTGAGATGCTGCTTTTGTCTGGGAGTACTTTGATGGCGCGGACTGTGAAGCAGGTGTTGAAATTGTTGGTGTTACCAAGGTATTTGCAAATCTCTGTCCCCTTGTCTTATTAATCTTATATAC
The DNA here is from genome assembly GCA_031002005.1 of Vandiemenella viatica. Taxonomy (NCBI): domain Eukaryota; kingdom Metazoa; phylum Arthropoda; class Insecta; order Orthoptera; family Morabidae; genus Vandiemenella; species Vandiemenella viatica. Next base: position 165,149,230 of record CM061921.1, read on the forward strand.
AACTCAGCTGACACCTAGTAAATTTAAATCCCCTCAAATAATGATCATTTTAAGCTCACCTCTGAACTGTGAATGTGAATTTAGTTTCTCTCCAAGAATCTAATTTCCATCATTTATTCTTCCACTATGATAAGCAGCCAATACCATAATTTTTTTTTTCTTTTTTACCACCCCAAGTACCCCTAGTAACTCATGGTCATGATTTATGAACTCCAGAGAACAATAGTAATCTTTGCTAACCAGTATGAATACCCCTCTACCAACTAGGCCTCTGTCTGCAGTACACACTGTAACCTTCAGGGAAAACCTCATTGTCTAGTACTCATTCTTTTAACCAAGCAAAGTGTACCAAGTAACTGTAGAGATACCAGATGGTCGAAGAAAGTTTGGGAATTGATGCCACCCCAAAGAAAAATGAGAGAGATCACTGAGAAGCTGGAAGAAAGTTTTAGAAGTATCCATGTCAAAAAGGGGACTTCAGGAATATGACTTGTGGGACTGAAAACAATGGAAATAAACAATACACAGTGGGCAAGCACCTGCACACAGGTAAGAGAGACTGGGCAATTATTTCAAAGAAATGGAGATAGTAATGATGGAACAGGTTATGCGATGAGAGGCAACACTAACCAGTGGCAAAGTAATAATGATGCACCTTTCTGGAAAAAGCAAGAAGAGAATAGAAAGTGATGATGCCGTAACTTAGGCAGATAATCAATAGTGGTTACTGTGGAAGCAATATCATTAAACTAAAGAAGAAAGGGAAGAGTTTTTAGGCAGAGTAATACCAGATAAAAACATGGAACAGAAGACAGTCACTCTCCCTGATATATGTAATGAAGGCATATATGAATGGTCCCATAATAGTATAGAAAAAAATCTGTATCAAAAAGAACTAGAAGTGAGAAGGGAAGATGTTCAACAACCTTTAATTAACGTTGAAATTTTTAGTATTGAAGTTTGTGCATTAGCGAATATTGAGAGTGAAATAAACGCAGAGGCAGAATCACTGTACAACCATATTGTCAATGAGTATGATCACATAGCTGCCAATAATTGCGTTTATGTATAAATTGAGGTTATTTTTTTGCTTATAGCTTTACGCCTCATTGATGTTGCAGTCATTAGAGGTGGTAAAGAATGGATACAAGGAATGAGAAGAAAGTCGGCCATGGCCTTTTGAAGAAAGCATCCCGGCATTTGCCTGGAGTGAATTCGAAACCATGGAAAACGCAAATCTGGATCCCTGACCAGGGATTCGAACCCACATCATCCTGAATGCAAGGCCAGAGCGTTAATGGTCACCTACAACACTCAGAAAATTCAGTAAACTAGTGAGGAATTTGGTGATGGCCTTCTAAAGGATTTATCGTGGCATTTGCCTGGAATGATCTGCGGAAACGATGGAAACCCAAATCTGTATGGCTGGACTGGGATTCGAACCCATGTCCTCTTGAATGTGAGGCCGGAAAGTTACTACTCACCCCGCTTGGTGAAGATTATATAAAGTGATGAGAGTGACGATAACTTTTTTTTTTGTGGTCTTGGGGTGTGTGTGAATTACATGGCGCCACAGCTGAATACTGCTCCAGCATGTGGCTTAATAGCTCTCACACTCAGTTGGTGGCCGTTCAACTTCACCAAACAATGCACATCATAACTGACACGCTTCTATCTACACCTATCCGATGGCTGACAGTGCTCAGCAACATTCCACCACCCACATCAGAAGGCAGAATGTCTTAATCAAACTATGGTCGAGAATTCTGAACAATGAGGCTCTTCCCATCCATGGGGATATTAGGGAATACACAACATGGCTGAAGTCATGTCACCCCACCTGGAAGATTTGTGTCTGTACAACATCTAACTCCTTCAGCCCTACAGATAGATGGCTGGACAGCGGAATGGGTACCGTCAACACCACAAGATATAGAACAAATTAGCAATCCCAGCTCAAAACTACCAGGATTCAACTTTGGTCAATCTGGTGTAAATTAAATCATATTAGATGTGGTACGGGAAAAACTGCTTCAACTCTCCACACCTGGGGCTGGGCAGATTCTCTGTACTGTGACTGTGGTGAGGTTTCACAGATTGTGTGGCACATTGTGCAGGACTACCCAATGCGTGCCTTTCCTGGTAGTCTGGAAGACTTAAATTTGGCTATGTCAAAGGCGGTGGCCTGGTTGGAGTGCCTCGATGTCATGTTGTAGTGGTTGTGACTGGCAATCCTGTCATACTGGCTAGCAGCGGGCATTGTCCGCTGAACTATGTGTATATATGTGTGTTTATTTTGAAAAGGTTGTTCAATGATTACAGTATAATTGTTGTTGAGTGTTTTAAATATCATGTAGCATCATACACAAAATAAAATAAAACAAATAAGTTGATGATGCTCTAATATGTGCATTTTGTTTAAGATGATAAATTGGTTATCAGTGTACCTAAGACACAGTTTGCTCAATCTACCTGACTAATAACCCTTTGGATAGAGATCATGTCAGATGAAAACTGGTAAACTGCTGTAGTTTAATCAAACCCATGTGAATAGTTGGGAAAAGAAAAGTGAACAGCTGGCTAAGCAGCATGAACTGTTGTGCAATTACTGAAACTTTATATCGGCAAGGTATATTTTAGCTGGGGTAACTGCACCAGAATGGGGGCATATATGAGGTTCATAATGTTTTTGGTGAATGTAGATAATTATGTATTCAGTTTTGTGTAACTATTTTCAGAGTTTTCCTGTGGAAATTAGTTTGTTTAGCATAAGGTATACTTGATATATAAGATTTAAAAGTTGTTCTGCCTGTGAACTGCAGAGTACTTTTGATTACCAATAGTGGCCAATGGGCTGGGCAACAGGCAACAAGTGTCAGCTGGCCCGTCACTGTCTACAAGCTGTGAAACTGTTATATCAGAGCAGAACAGTTATAAAAGTGTGAGTAGCTCACTAACACTGATATTGAGATGAGTATTTACAGCAAATATGTGAAAGTTATAATCTAACATTTTTGTTAAAAGACAATGGTTGAGTAAATACAGTAAAAATGAAGTATCATTTTTATTTGTGCACGTCATGGATTACGTTAAGATCCAGTGTTTCTTGGTCAGTGAACTTTCATTTCAGCTACTTCTTCAAGAGTTATTCTGCCATCAGCAACAGCAGGCAGAAGAATAGTCTGCTAAGCTGGACAGCATTGTATTTTGACAAACAATTAGCTCGTGTTGTATGGACAACAGCTGGTTAATTAAATAAAAATTGCATATTTGGCTTCTGTACAAAGAGAAAGCACAATTAAATAACCTCATAAATCACATGTCAGAGTACTGGAAAATCAATACATCTCTACAGAAGATGCCATTATGGCCTCAACCTTGGCCAATAATCTTCGTCCTCCCTACCCTGATCACTCATCATCATCGCTCTCAGTTTTTATCACACATCTGCCATATAGCATTCAGTGCATATCGCACTATAGCAGTTTTATAATCATCATTACTGATTGTTCAAAATTGTGTCATAGTAAAATGTATGCATGCCTCCACACCCTCAAAAAAATATTCTCTATGATAAATTATAATCCCTTTCTCTTATCTCAATTATTTATGGAATTTACATTCACCGTGACCTTTTATTTCACATAAACCACCATTTCCGCCTGTGCTTCATAACAATTTCACTCATTTTCAGACAAAATTGACTTCGGAGAGACTTGCCACAATCTAAAATTATCATAGTATAAGAACATAGTATAAATCCAGTAAAACAGCTTATTTTTAATACCATACCTTTTGCAGGATGCTGTTTATCTACATGTCTAAAGCCTATCCCACCAAGGCAATTATCAAAATGTGGTGAGTCTCAGGATCTTAACATCCAATCCCCTTGCCATATGTCCTCTTTTAATTATGATTAATGTTTATACCAACATATTTCATAGTGTGTTCAATAATTTTTGTTTGGAATGTACATAGAAACATAAATTAGAGAACTTAAGAAACAAATGCTGTATCTGACTGGCCATACAGAGCCAGCCAAATCCTAAAATGATAAATTAAGTTATAATCAAGAAAGCTATTCCATACATTTTCCTAATGTTTTCTTCCAACAGTTTTCTGTAACAGCAATAACATATCAATAAAAATTCACACCCACTCAACAATAAAAACTGTTGGAAAATAAACGATCATGCCAAAATTTATCCATATCTTTGGAAGCAACACGAATGCTGCAGGCTACTTACAGCGGACTAATTTTTTTTCCCCTGCTCCACCAAAAGTTTAATAAAATGTCATTCACTCACCTACAGAAGCAAACATATCACGACCACCACCCGCTCGGCTGAACGCAATGTCATAGACTTCCTTATCATGAGCAATTAACTGTGTCTTCACATGACCTGTTACCAAGTTTGCACGCCCAAGGACCTGTATATTTTAACATCAACATAAACAGTGAGAATAATTAATAACAATGAAACAATATTAATACTCTTAAGAAACCTGATTCTTCTAGAGAACTTAACAATTACCTGTCCTGTTTCCAAGCCCCATATTGTGCAAGTAGTGTCTATACTTGAGGTCCCGATAAGATTTGGATCAACTTCATTCCAATCGAATGAGGTTAATGGAGCACAAAAATCTGAATTCTTGTTCTGAAAATAAGATACCAAATTAGTTATCAGTAAAATATAACTTAAACACACAATATGACCAACATATTAAACATTGGATCCATGTCACTTTCAGAAATCTAACTGCAGTTTCATTTCAAGAAAGAAAAGGATAAAGTATGTATATACAAATAGGTTTTTTCCTTGCTTAGTGCACATCTACCTGCTGAATCAAGAAACAAATGATTGCACATGTTGACATAAAACATTTTTAAGTTTGTTAAATTCAGTGGTCTTAATAGTTATTAACAGACTAAACTAGTTTTTTTGTTATTCCTTTCAATTTATTTATAGCACTGGCGAAATATTTTCATCACTTTTATCTTGCTTTAGTTTATGTTTAGTCCAAAAACATCCTTCAGTATTTTATTTATGTAACTCCACAATATCCTCATTCTGTTCTGCTAACAGGAAAATGAAATCAGCAAATTGTGTCACACTGACTTTTTTCTCCTTGAACACTTTTGCCACAATCAAATCTATCTTTTCCTTCCAGTATTGCTTCCTCTACATAGAAGCTGAATGTTAATGGGGATAGACTACAACCTTGTCTCACACCATTTTAACTGACGCATGTCTCTCATGTTTCTCTACTTTTATTATAGCCACTTGATTCTCAAATATATTATATTCTATCTCGATATTTTACACCAGACTTCTTAAAAATCCCACTTGACATTATCAAAAGCTTTTTCAAAAATCAACAAATTCCATAAAAGTTTCTTTGTTTTGCATGATCCACCTTTCAAGTATTAACCTTAAAGCCAGAACTGCTTCTCTTGTACCACAGTTTTTCCTAAACCCGAACTCCTCTTCATCTACTATTTCTTCTACTATCCTTTCTATTCTTCTCTACATTATCCTGGTCAGTAATCTTGGAGCATGTGATATTAGGCTTATCGTGTGATAATTCTCACATTTGTCAGCTTGTGCTTTCTTCGGTAGTGTGAAGATGATACTTTTATTAAAATTAGTTGGAATCTTTCCTTTTTCATAACTTTCTGATATCAGCCTGAATAATCTTTGGATTCCTTCCTCTCGTAAGGATTTAGAAGTTCAGCAAGAATTTCATCAATTCCAACTGCCTTATTAGATTTAAGATCTTTCAAAGCTCTGCCAAATTCTGTTCTCAAAATAGGATCTCCTTAGTCATCAATGTTGACATTGCTTCCTTTTTCCAGTACACTACTAACGATACAGGGAAAACAGTATTGCTGAAGATCGATATGGGAGTAAGGGTGGTATAGGTTCACAGAATTCAAGATGGCAGAGGGAGAGTTGTATGGACAAGCAAAGTGATCGGTAGCATGGCAGTCCACAAAGTAATTGAACAAATTAATGACAGAATATAGTGTAGTAACATGAGGTATATTACTGAGAAGAATGTGCAACTGTTAATTACATGTTAGTGAACTGTGATTAAGTGCTAGAAATATGCATCGGGTCAAAAATAAACGCACCTGTGAGTGAGGAACAGTGTCTGATGGTATTGTCGACTAAGTTAGTGTGTAAAGAAGCTTCCTAACTACGAACCTTCATCTTTGGTGACAAAATCCGATATGAATGGAATTAAGTGGTATTCCTTGGCAACTGTATACGTCATTGATTGGGTCAAATAAAATGTAACTGTGTGAACAACTTTGTTGTTGTCAATGGTAGCATATAGTTATCGCATGTGTTTCAGCAAGTAATGGAAGTATAATCAACCTTCCAGTAAGTGACCCGATCAAGTTAATGTAATTATACGAAGGCGACCTGATAGTTAACGAACCAGATTTGAGGTAAATGTTATATTAACATAAGCTGAGCGCTTGCCGTCAGCTTTAATGTGTGAACTGCACGGACTTTTAAATGCAGAGATTATTGGTCAAATGAGTATCAGTGGCTTTAAGGAACAGATAATTACATAGGAAAGCACATGCATGGTCATATTTAGGTGTTCTGTGCTTCAAACATGTGAAAGAAATCTAGAAGAACTTGTTGTTGCTATCAAACATGTAACTGGTCCATTCCAACCACTAATTACAGCAAGGATGTTATATGGGTCATGTGGACAGGACGGTGCGATTAAACCACGGTAGGAAGTGACAGTAATTAGTCACCACCGGTGGGGAAACAAGCTAAAATTAGGAAATGGACAGTCAACAATTAGCGACAATACTGTGCACGCCATACTGGGAACAGCCAAAGCAGTTGACATGGGAAGAAGCGGTACTCCAGAGACGCACTGCACAACGGCGGAGGCAACATCTAGCAGATGACAACTCAACTTCGAAGGCATGAAAACATCGACATGCAACTTTGAGGTGCGGCTAGATGCAGTACCGAGTTGCAGATCGAGTGGTGTGGCGTGCAGACCACGAGAGGGAAGTGGAAGATTTTTTATTTTATTTTTGTGAGAGAGACAAACTGACATAAGTGATTCACAATTTTAAATTTTCATTTCATAAAAATTTGCACATTTTCTCCTATTCGTCCTTTAAACTTCAAATAAAATTATTGCCCACATGAATGACGAAATTTTTTCCCTGTACGAATTTTGTCAAATAATATCACAGAAATCCTTGTCAGTTTGAGTTATAAATTCTTTTCTATAATGGATGCTTATGGCAAATTAGTCGTACGCCAATCAGAGTTAAGAAATTCTGCACCAAATTTTCTTGTCGATTGCGGGAGCAAAAGTTTCCGCTATGTGGTTTATACCTGCAAATACTTATGTGGATGCTATATTGGCTTGAGAGAGAACTTTAAAACAAAGGTGAATACCTTATTTTCCAAGGAATTTAATTAATTTGGAATCAGAGGCTCATCTTCATGGTATCTAAAATATCCGTTTGTATACCCCTCTTGCTGGTGAAACTTGAAGTTTTCTCAGTTTCTGTATACTGAGTGGGTTCTAAATTGTTTGTGTCATGTCTTCTGGAGAGGGTGTAAATGTGGAGGAGGCAGCAGTACCGAGTGATATGTCCTCAGGGGACCTCCACTGTGCAGCCTCCGAGCTGTCAATGGTCACTGTATTTGCAAAGCTGCAGTCAATGATCATTAGCCTCAGAAATGATTTGCAGTCAGATATTAGTACTGATCAAAATCATTTGCAGTCGCTACATACTTCACTTGTGGGGTTATGAGTGCTGATAGAAAATAATGTTCATCACTTGATGGGCGTTAAGGATGACTTAGAGCAGTTTAAGGTAGTTTCTGAAGACTGAGGGGTGCGCCTCACTGAACGGCTGAATAGGTTAGAGCAAAGTGTGAGCAGGAAGACTAAGCACTTGCAACAGGGCACCGAGGTACTAAATAAGAGGGTGGTGTTTGTAGAAGAGATAAGTACTAGTCACAGTCAGTGGCTCAAGACTGTGGAAAACCACTGTGTTTTCTTGGACCAAAGCCTGAAGGAGGGAGTAGATGAGCTGAAAATGAAGGTAAGTTGCCTGGCTTCTGATGTCAGATTGATTTCTCGGGATGTTAGGAAATTCAAGTTGTCCATATCGGCGTTGATCGAGAAAGCAAAGGTTCCAGCAGCAGTTTGAGAGGAGGTGATCAGGTTCAGAGGTTTGGTTCAACCAGTGTTGCCTATGGTCTATGTAGAGGAAAAGATTGACTGGAAACATTTCGACGATTGTGGTCGGATACATCCTGTCGATTTCATCTCGAATTTCAAGAATTTTGGGCCCTTCTGCATTGCAGGGGAGAAACAAAAGATCGTTATGGTCTGCAATCACTTGATGGGAGGAGCGATACTATGGGCTGATTGGTTTGCTGGAAACAGTATCACCTTTGAGCAATTTAAGAAGGCGTTTCTGCAGAGTTACTGGTCGGTGAACAGCATGACAATTACGGCAGCGACTGGTCAAAAGGTCAGTTGAGTATGATTGGTCGTGCCAGTTGAAGGTGAGGTTGGAGGGAAATTAGTTTGAGATTATGCCATATATGGTACCTAGCTTGAATGTGGAACCCATTTTGGGAGCAGACTGGTTGAAGCTGGTCAGGGCAATCCTGAATTGTGTAGAAGATACCATTGGGTTCAAGAGTAATGAAGAAAGAGTCAAGTTCAACTTGAAAAAGGGCAGAATGAATGAAGTACAGGAGCATGAAGAGACTGGAGTAATATTTTGGGGCGACGCCAGAACCGTGAGTCATAGGAAAGCGTGCCTAGCTGCCATGATGGGGATGGCGAGTTCTAGTACAGGTCTCACAGGAGACTGGGTAGAGACGCAAAGAGGGAGCGAGGAAAAAGAGGAGAAGGCCAGCGTAGAAGATATCCTGAGGGAGTTTCCAGAAGTGTTTTCCGATATGTCGGGTCGTATAATGGGCTACAAATGTGAACTAAAAGACCAAGGGAAAATTCCTTTGAACAAGAGTATCCGATTGATGGAAGCCATATAGGTGTATGGAATTAGGTGTGAGGGGGTGAGAGGAGGGGGGGGGTCAAGCACTTATTGAAAATGCATGATTACATATATGCACCCTTTTCTGATCTAATAATTGTCTTTTGTCTCACCTTCCCCAACAAAAGATAAGAAGTTTAGCTTTGTGGCAAGCAGAGTAAAATTATTACTTTGTAGTTTTATCATTGCCTTCATTATTGAATTTTGGTGTTCACATTCAACTATTTTTGTATAATTATGATTGGGGATTGAGTTTATGTTCATGTGTGAATGATGTCAAATTTCATGTTAAATTCAGGGTAAATTATTGTTGTTACTTACGTATGGATATGGCAGGAAACGACTAGATAGGAATGTACTTGTTAATGTCATCGGAACAGCCAGGGAACTTTTATATATGTTAGATGTGGTGAAAGAAATGCTTTCTCAATCACATCTTTCACTGAAAGGATACCAGGGTGAGTGTAACAAGACAGGGAAAACAGTATCGCTGAATACCGATACAGGAGTACGGGTAGTATAGAGTCGCAGAATTCAAGATGGTAGACGGAGAGTAGTATGGATGATCTAAGTGAGCAGTAGCATGGCAGTCCACAAAGTAATTGGACAGATTAACGACAGGCTATAGTACAATAACATGTGGTATATTAGTGAGAAAAATGTGCAACAGTAAATTACGTGTTAGTAAACTGTGATTAAGTGCCTAGAAGTACACTTTGGGACAAAAATAAACGTGCCTGTGAGTGAGGAACAGTGTCTGATGGTATCGTCAAGCAAGTTAGTGTGTAAAGAAGCTTCCTAATTATGAACCTGCATCTTTGGTGACAAAATCGGATATCAATTGAATTAAGTGGTATTCCTTGGCAACTGTATACGTCATTGATTGCATAAAAAAAAAAAAAAAAAAAATGTAACTGTGTGTCACATGTTTTTCAGCAAGTAATGGAAGCATCATCAACCTGCCAGTAAGTGACCTGATCAAGTTAATGTAATTTTACGAAGGCAACCAGATAGTGAACGAACCAGACTGAGATTTGAGGTGAGTGTTATGTTACTGCGCAGAAGAGCAGAAGCTTGCCACCAGCTTTACTGCGTGAACTGCATGGACTTGTAAATGCAGAGATTATTGATCAAATGAGTATTGGTGGCTTTGGGAAACTGATAAATGCTTAGGAAAGCACATGCATGGTCATATTTAGGCATTCTGTGCTTCCAACAAGTGAAAGAAATCTTGCTATCGAATTTGTAACTGATAAATTTCCACCGCTAATGACAGAAAGGATGTTACACACCGTTGTTTAAATCATCCCCCATTATACAGTTTCTCTGTTTTTTCCTTCCACGGTTAGTTCTGCATTCTGAGTCTAAAAGAAGTTTCGCATTAGCAGCTGTTACGTTTATACACCTTTTCTTCATTTCTCCAAAATTTTCTTTGTACTTTCTATAGGCCATATCTACTTTACCTATGGCCATTTTCTTTTCTACTTCTTCACAATTTTCTTGCAACAAATTTTCTTTTGCTTTTTTGCATTTCCTGTTACACTGATTTATAAAATGTCTGTACTTCTCCCCTCCTGCTTCATTCTGAGCATTTTTATGCCTCCTCCTCCACTCCATCAACTCCAAAATTTCTTGTGTGATCAAAGGTTTTCGAGCATCTTATTACCTAAATTCTAATGTTTCTTTACCAGCTTAGATTATTTCTCTCTTCAATGCATTCAATTCATCCTCAGTTGAACCCTTTCAGTTATTTGTTAGGCCCACGTCTACTATCTTTGCAAATTTTTTTCTCATGTTAGATTTTTCCAATTTCTTTAATTCCATTCTGTTCTGCTTGTATTGCTTCTTTATACTCTTGAATGTTGACTTGTAAACATCAAACTCACTTAGCTAGTGCATGTAATGTAAAGTTTAAAGTGAGGCTTCCTTACTCGCTACTCACTGCCATTTTTAATGTCTGGCTAGTAAACTCTCTGCGTGCAAAATAGCTGGCTGGTAAAATCACTACATTCTTTCAGTAGTTTCAGCATAAGTAGTTCATGCAGGAATTGTAGCCCTTTTATTTCAAGAGGTTTTGAAAATAAGGAAGAAGAGGAAGCAAAAGGAATGTGTGGTTGAAAGTCTCGGAGGAAAGAAGAGAAAAACATGTTACATCTGGTGCTTTATGGAAAGAGTCAAAGGATGAAGATCCTATAGCTTCCAGAATATTTTACGATCAGATGGGGACAAGTTTGATACTTTATTGTACAGACTGATGGAATGAACAAGAAACAAGATATCAAAATGAGAATGGAAATTCTGACAACTACTTAACCAGAAATAATACTACAGTATTTAGCAATCAGTGATTCAGTGAAGTCTCTAGAACATCAGTTCCTGAAATTACAAACTCATTATGCAATGCAAGGATGAGGGATATTCCTGTAAACATGGCATCTGCATATTTGGTAAGTGACTGAGTTCACAAGCTGTGTGTAATCGAACAAGCTCACTCACTCACTACTTAACTCACCAGTGGATAGCTAGTAAACTCATTCAGTGCAACTGAGCATTAACAATGTATAACATTGAAAATTAATATTAAGAAGATACATAAATGCAACACATTACAAAATTTCATGCATCGTGAAGGAACTAAACTTATAATAAAGGATTTGCTCATAATGCAAATGTAAGTTGAGTGAATAAATGGAAGATTAGCAAACAAAAGCATTGTAAAGTGGGATAGATTAATCATATGGATAGGAGAATAACTGCCACTTACTATAGTTGATGGCAGGAATGGCACTGAAACACAGTGTCACAAACACACATAAAGCGTTGTAATTTTTGGGAATATGTCCCTTCATTAACAGTATAATGAGGTGGCTACTAGTCACCTCATTCTACTATTGACAAAGGGACATAAACCTGAAAGTTACAATGCTTAATGTGTGTATGACCATGTTTCAATGCTTTTCCTATATATACATATTTTGTATGTTACTGTAATTTTCCATTTTATGTCGATTATGGTTTATTGTATTTAGCAACACCACTGATTCAGCAATTTTCTGCGGCTCATGCAGGGTTTAAAAATGGAGAATGTTCATTCTAACATCAATGTTAACTTCTGGGTAATACAATAAAAAGATAAAAAAATTCAATCAAGTGTGAGCTACTCCTGTGCGCTGACAGCTTTTTTTTAAAAAAAAAACACAGAATGGGCATTAAATTGAAATCACTACAAAGTAATTCCTAAAGATGTTTATTCAAAAAAAGAACTGATTCATGAAATTCACTTTTGAATAATAAAATAACTGAAAAAACTATCTGCTGAGGTATTACATTTCTTAAAATTACTCATTTAATTATTTTGAAAACACTAAAAGTTGTAACCTCCAGAATGATTGCTAAAGTTTTGTTTTTAAAGGAATACATCGACATAATTTTTGGATCAATAGTTTCAGAAATAGAGGCATTGGATGTTTTTAACTGTTTTCTCACCAAAAACCCATACAAATCATGAAAAAAAAATAAAAATTCAAACATTTTGAGAGTTTGCAGCTTTTAGTTGAAATCCACCCAAAATTATCTAAAGGAAAATCACTCACCAAAATCCCTTCACGTTTTTTATCATCCCCTAAATTTCAATTTTTTGAAGAAATGATGAAGTCGTTAAACTATAATTAGACATTATTTTTACAAGATTTTTTTCTTGTTCGAATTCACAATTTTCATTTGGGAATTTTAAAAATTTATTGGAAATAAGATTGGATAGTGAAAATAACCCATCAATTATCACAGATGAAGGCGGGAGAGCCAGAATAAAACAAAAAACAAAATCACACTTCACAATATTTTGGTTAATAATCTTTCTCATATAGGAGGCAAGACGTGGCAAAGAAAAAAGCCAGACCTACCACATAAATGAACCATTGCTCATAAACCATGGTTTATCCATGTGGTAGGTCTGGATGTGTACACATATTTTTCCCTGCCATATGTCTCACCTCCTACATAAGTAAGGTTATTAACTGAAATATAGTGAAGTGTGTTTTTGACTGACATTCCTGCCTTCATGTATGGTAAGTGAGGTATTATTTTCCCTATCCTACCTTATTTTCAATGCTTCACGACAGTTTTATTGTCACCATTATTCAACAGTGTGATTTGGCTGAGGATGATGCAGCCTTTACTCCCTTTACAAAATGGTTTAGCATTGTGAGGAAATTCCTTTTTCTACTGTCCCTCACGAGATAATTTTCAAATTTGTTGCATCGAAATTCATCCTTTTCCCATGTGAAAATTCTAAAAAAAAAAAATTCATCCTTTTCCCATGTGAAAATTCTAAAAAAAAATTCACCCCTTTAATATGATTTACAGTAGAGGTATTGCATTTAAATCAACATAATAATTGTTAGTTGTTTAGATTAATTTAATATTCATTCTATGTAAAAGTATTTGTTAAATTCATTGGCCACAGATATGTAAGATAAAAGCTTTAATTTTTGCAACTTTAGCAGCAGTTTTGATAGATTGTTATTAGAACTGGCACTTGACGTTACAGCAGAGGGTATGAGCAATTTCATATTTTTTAAATAATTTAATTTGCTTTCTTAAGTGTTCTATTACTTAAATCATTACTTTATTTTAATTAAAGTAGTTCCACACTGATTGTGATCTATACAGCATAGATTACGATTAAAACTAGTAATACACGGAGTGATGTAAGTTGTTAAGATTTATTTTTAATTTCCTTTGCTTTTACTGATGCCATATTTCAGCCGCATGTAACTGTGTCAGCCATTCATAGGTTGTAGTATCTAACTGAATAAAGTACATAAAAAAAGGAAGATGGAAAACCCGTAAAGATTTTTGACTTAGTTTATATGGCGATGCATTATTACCACTAAAATGCGAAATAGTAAATGTTTTAATATGCGCGTGATTGAAGTATTGTTTCTCTGGCAGCAAGTTTAGTACGTGGTTAGGTTGAAACCAGGACAGCAACGAAAACCTTTGGTTACAGCGCAAGGCATTAGGAATTGCAATGAGCTTTATTTTATAACAATTCTATTTATTTAAGCAATTGATAAGAAATGTATTGCTAGAATACTGATAGAAAAGTACGAATTTTGTTTAACCCTTTCCTACCGGCTATTGGAAATAAAGGGAAATTTATAATTTCAATTATATATTTGTATAAAGGTACTTGAAATTAAACACACATATTTTTTTCAATTTTTTTTTGGAACTCTAAGTGCTAATTACTAAGCCGATACTTAGAAGTACCGTCAGGGACTTTGTGTATCACAGGATGTACAGAAAAAGCAATTGAAATCAATTATGTTCATATTGGTATGAAATGTTTGCCTCATGATATTAAAAAAAAAAACAATTCTTTTTGCTCATTCAGACACAAAAGACATTGCAGTGCAACATTTGGAATGATGTTTTGCCTGTATTTTCTTCATTCTACATACTTCACATCTTCATATGATTTTTACAATTTAGGGACACTGTATACCTCTGTTTCTCAATCTTACATCTCTCATTGTGGAATAGTATGACTTGTGTTGTTTGAATGGATGAGGGCTTGGTGAAATATATATAGATGACCTTTTCTTCTTACCGATATCCTTTATAGTCATCATACCCTGTGCAAAGGATCTTCTAAAATTTTTTACAGACTTTTTTTCAAATATTGGACCATTTATGTTATAGGCAATTGACAAATACAACATCCAGAATTCCCAAAAACAATCTTTACCATGATTTCGGTAATCTTCTGTCAGCATTGCACAAAGTCATCAGCTGATCAGCAGTATCAACCCCACACATGAAGGTATTGTAGTCCTTGACGACTCAGGATTCCTGAGCATGAAATTGTCGACTTCAATCCATCTTTTTCTTTGCATATAACTAGTGGTGTAACAACAGGGTGGCAGGATGGGCAAAATGCTACGGGACCTACTGCCGGAGGTGGCCCCCGATGACCAACCAGAGAGGCCCTCTGGTCCAAGATCCACCAGGTCACCAATCCAACCCGAGAGAAGGCCCATCTGTTGAAGTTGCCATTGACCCTTACCAGTGTAGTGGAGTTTCACCACTGCCATGAAAATTTGAAACTAAATGTATGACCTTTTTATCCTTCCATTTCCAGTAGCAAATACCTAGGTTTGTAAATTCATCATCACAATCTCCTCTTTTTATTTTTCCATCAGCAGATTGTTAGAAAGTCCCTTGCAGTAGGGTCTGATTCTCCCACAAACAAAAGTTGTTTCAGTTTTTTAATAATGAAACTGATGAAAAATAATGATAATACTAGATAACATCATCATTGCTCCATTTTTTCAGTCAATTCTAAGCCCACTCTTTGATCTAATGAGTAATCTGAGAACATTCCAGTCATTTCTTCATTTTTGTCTTGATAAATTATAAACTTCTAATAGAAGAGCTGATAAATTATAAACTTCTAAGAGAAGAGCTTCAATCAGAGCGTATTTGATAAAAATATCCATTTAAAAATATCTAAAACAATGATAAAACCAATTGTATACTTGCTAAATCTATTCACCAATAATCTGTATAAAACTACCCAGAACTCCCTGACGGTACTTATAAGTCCACATTGGTTTTTCTGGATTATTTAGTAAAGAAACTAGAAAAACATATTTTATAGGTATAAAATATATGGTTAAATGTTCAAACTAAAAAAGTAATAACAGAAATTGACACTTACCAAGTAAATTATCATCAAAAAATTCATTGTAATGTAGCACTTGTTACTCTGGTCAGTATGCTGTCAAGCCCCAACTTAGAAAATTAATTTCTTGGCAATTTCACGCAGAATTTGAAAATAATGTTGTCATTGTCTGACTTAATCATACAACAATACATCAACAGGCTTAATAATGCAGTGGACACTGGTATTGTTGAATTATATGGTGGTAAATACAGTGGTACTTATAAGTACCGTCAGGGAGGAAAGGGTTAAATTGGCATATTAATTATCAGATGCTTTTTTTTTTACTGAAATAATTACTTGGTTTGAATGAAAGAAGCTACAAACTGATCACGATCTATGCAGCCTAAATCAAAATTAAAACTAATATTACGTGGCATAAAGTAAGTTTTTAAATTTTATTTTTAGCGTCCTTCGTTTTCACCGGGGTCATTATTTCAGCCAGATGTATGCTGTGTCAGCCATTAAAACATCAATCTTCATCATCGATAATAAGCAAGATGTACGAAACTGTAAAGATTCTGGATCAAGTATGTATTGCGATGCATAATGACACTGAAATGCGATACAGGGAATGTATTAATTCACATGTGATTGAAGCTTTGATTTTCTACCGGCATTATTGGCGGAGATTGTGGGTAGGCTGAAATGCAACCTGGACCTTGTTGACAACTGAAACTTTTTGCTACATCACAAGGGATGAGAAATTACAGCACACTGAGCTTTATTTTATTACAATTCTATTTAGGTAAGCAACTAAAAAGAAATTAACTGCCAGAACATTCTATTAAACCTGTCATTTTTGATGGGCTTTGTGGCTAGTATACTATAAAACAGGAATGTGAATTTTGAGGCACTACAGCAAAAATCTTACAATGGGAGGCTATTTCATTCCCTAGTTATATTTTACACCGATAAAAAAAATTTGTTAACCTTAGATTTTAATCTAGTTCAACAAATCTCAAAATTATTAACCTGTAATAAAGACCATGGGCAAGGAAGAGGTTAGTGAATAGTGAAGTTTATATGTAGGGAGGTAAATCTTGAAGGAAAAGTTGTTGTTGTGGCTTTAGGGTGCGTCGACAGCAATGTCATTAGCGCCTTAACAATAACCAGGTAATACTGTGGCTTAAAAATATACTAAATTACTGTTCGCATAGTCGACTGTAAAGGTGTTGGCCATCAGAGAGCAAACTAACATAAATCACAACAAGAAAAAAAGACATGGCTGTAAAGGGGCCATCAGGACCTGAGACTACAATATCTGGATGGCTGTAAAGGGCCAAACAGGTTTACAAAGGAATTAAAACACTAAATGTCTCAATGGCTGTATAATCGCCAGTGAGACAGGAATTATAACAATATAACAAATAAAAACAATACACAAGGACAGGTGGCTGTAAAGGGGCCTCCCATCCATCTTAAAACTAGGCTGATCTGCCTAAAATTTTAGGCACTAGACTGGCCAGTACACAAAATTTTAAAACACTATCCACATTGCTGGTCTCATTATTTAAAATAAGGGACAGATTGTTAGCCAGATCAACATCTGCCCTTAAGTCTAAAAACAGTACACAATCAATTAAAATGTGGCTCACCGTCAGAGGTACGCCACAAGCATCACATTCCGTTGGGTCCTCCCGGCGGAGAAGAAAGCCATGCGTCAGAGGACAGTGCCCTACACAGAGGCGAAGAACCTTATCCCTCCTCGCCAGGTGGAAGGAGCTGCTCCACGGCTGAATGTTTGATTTGACCAGCCAGATCTTATTATGCTCTACCTCCACCCACTGCCTCTGCCAAACGTCAAAAACAAATCTTTTCGCTGCCGAGGCATGGTCTGACTTTGGGACTGGATCATAGTTAATTCTGACCTTGTCGCAGGCTAACTTGGTACAGTCAGCTGCCTCATTCCCTCCGATTCTCACATGGCCAGGTACACAGCAGAATAAAACCTCCTTTCCAAAAGATTGGAGGGATCGGAGGGTGTCTTATATACCCTGGACAAGACGATCTGCTGGGTACATAGTTCCTAAGGGCTGAATGCAGCTGAGGGAATCACAGCATATGATGTACTTCATACTGCGACTTAATTTCATATGCTGGAATGACTTTAACAAAGCGTAACACTCTGCAGTGTATATGCTGCACATGCTGTTCAGCTTGAATCTGTAAGTCACTCGAAGGAACACTATGGAGCAACTTACCCCATTAGCCTGCTTAGAACCATCCGTATATACTGGGGTGAAATCTTGATACTGGTTTAAAACATCTTGAAAAATTCTGATAAAAACATTGGCAGTGGTACACAGCTTGTTCTAAAATTGTTCTGGGCCTCTTTAAAAGCCAGGGAGGAGATTTACTCCAACCCTGGTGATAAAAGGACAGCATCTTAAACCCACATTCCTCTCAAACAGCCCTTGTACAGTAGCTGAACGGTTTGGTTCCCTTTGGCGGTAGGTGTAAAGCCTTTCAAAGTTAGGATGAATAACTAGGTCATACACATGGATTTTTTTATGGCTTTACGCCTCGTCGACATCAAGGTCATTAGAGGCGGGATGAGATTGGGGACAAGGAACGAGAATGAATTCGGCCATGGCATTCGTGATTTGGGAAAACCATGGAAAAGCCAAATCTGCATGCCAGCTGCAGCAACATGTTTATAGTGTTGCACCATGAGGAGACGCCAGCAGATGGAAAGCGGCGGCTTCCCAGATTCCTGTGGTAAGACTAATTCTTGCATAATGGACACTATCCAACACACAGAGATACCTGTTCCGTGCCGAACCATATACAATGCAATCGTACTCCAACCGTGACCGTACAAAGGCTCTATAAAATTGTAGCATGCAGGGACCGAGCGTGGTGGTAAAACGGCTAGCATTCTGGCCTCGCATTCGGGAGGACGGCAGTTCGAATTCCCGTCTGGGCAGCCAGATTTGGGTTTTCCATGGTTTCCCAAATCCCTCCAGGCAAATGCCGGGATGCTTCCTTCAAAAGGGCATGGCCGAATTCCTTCCCATTCCTTGCCCCCCATCCTTTCCGGTCTCTAAAGACCTCGCTGTTAGAGAGACACTAAGCAGATACAAAAAAGCAGTCAGGAGCGGTCGGCACCCCATGACCTGCCACAAAGACATTTTAAAACATTCAGAGCTTTTAAGGCTCTAGCTTTTACATCTTTCATATGTTGAAGCCAACTTACTGTCCAAAATAAGGCCCACAAACTGAATAGTTTTACTAAAACTTAAAACGGTGTTCCTCACGGTAAGATGGTAAAAGACTTTTGCTGTGAGTAAAAAGTACACACTGGGTTTTCTTGGCTGAGAAATGAAATCCGGTGTGTACTGATCCATTACTTTCAGCCTCTTTAACGAAAGTTGCGGTTGCCACTCCGTGACTCTCGGGCTAGAAGAAGTACAAAAAATTAAAAAGTCGACAAACATATAAGGAGTACCGGATGGGCCTCCTTAAAATAGCTGAAATGCCATTAATCGCAATAGCAAAAAGGGTGACACTAAAAACCGACCCGTGGGGTCCTTAGATAAAAAGTTCGGACACTTTACAACCAACTCGGTACCCGGAAACAACGTCATGATAAAAATGATTTAAAAAGGGGGAGAACTGTTTTCAAATAACATGCCCCCAGGTACTGTATGCCATTTCTATGTAAAAAAAAATACAACCACAAGGTGTTGGTTGTGGATGATGAGTACTGTATTGCCGCGTCCAGTAGTATCAGGTTATCCGTGGTGGAATGGAACTTCCTGAATCAACACTGAAAACGGCTCAGCAGTTTACGGGACTCGAGACACCAGATGACGTGGTGATTGACAATCCGCTCTAGTGTCTTCCCAACGCAGCTCGTTAAGGCAATGCTATGGTAACTACCTGGCAACAACTTGTCCCTTACAGGTTTTAAAATAAGGACCACCACTGCTTCTTTCCATGAGTCAGAGAAGTGTCCTCCGGTACAAATATCATTAAAAATACACAGGCGGGGTACTCTTTAGCATCTTTGCTAAGATGCCTGAGCATCTGGTACTGGATCAGGTCAGGCCCTGGTGCAGTGTCATTGGCGCTGTTTAGTTCCGACTCCAGCTCCCAAGATGAAAATGGGCTATTGTATGCTTGTAAATCTGACAAGTCGAAGCTAAACAATTGCCTTTCAGCAGAAATTCTTCCTTGCTGGACCTGACAGTCCAATCCAGCAGACGAAGTGATGGCAGCAAAGTACTCTGCCATCAGGTGCACTATGCTTCACTTGTCGTTGACTACATACCCCTGACCCAATAATGCAGATACTGGTGGCCAGGGAGTACCTCCCAGATATACTGCGGATAGACACCCATACCTTTGACGACATTGTGGAATGGTTAATTGAGCTCACAAAGTTCTGCCATGACCTTTTGATTTCCTTAATCACATGACACACCTTAGCTCCCAGCAATTCGGAACACTGCAAGGTTGTCAGGTGTTGGGTGCAACTTAAACCGACGACATGGCCCACCTGTGACCCTGGATAGCGGACTGATACCAAGGGATGGGTGCTCTGCAGAGCCCTCCAGAGCAGCTATGCATGGAAATTTCAGCTGCCCGGTGAATAACTTCTGTAAAATGTTTCACCTTCTCTTTAGTGTTTTGGTGCTGTTCGAGAAAGACTGAATGGCTGAAGAGCTGGCCAGTCAGCTCTGCTGATCTTCCATTTTTGTAGTGCAGTTCTTCCCCCATGTTCGAATTCTACACGCAACCATATTCAGAAGTGGTCACTTCCATGAAGGTCGCAATCCACCTCAAACCGCATGGGATCCGTAATTGAAGGAGAGCAAAGAGAAAGATCAATGGCAGAGGACATGCCGGTAAAGTAGTGAAGTACATATCTCCTCTCACTACAATAATCTACAAATCTATCAACCTCTGGGGCAACTCGGTGGTCGACCCCCCCCAGAACACTGTGTACATTAAAGTCTCCCAAAAGGAGAAAGGAAATTTGCCGCCAATAAATCAGCCAGTTGACTGAAATCAACTGGTGATCCTGGCGGTAGATATAAGGAGCCTGCTGTCAATTGTACTGGTCCATGAATTCTGGCAGCTACTGCCTGTAGGTTAGAGGTGAGTGCAACAGGTTCTGAGTGGACAGTGTTCCATAGAAACAAAGCTACTCCTCCCTTCGCTCGATCACCCTCAGCATCATCCTTCCAGTAAACGTAATATCCTCTTAGCACAGGTATGTGTGTTGGTCTGAAATGTGTCTCTTGGAGGACAGAGACACAAAGGATCAGACCGTGCTAAGCGTTGTAACTCCTCTTTGTGAGCCTTAAAACTGTTAAATGCTCACTGGAGTATGGGAGCCATCCTACCTGTTTAGTATCACCCACCCCGTTTCAGGTGGGTCTTTGGTGACTATCTGCTGAGGAACGGGACCAGTCGCATTCACCAGCATTTCAGTTTCTTCTGGCTCTGAAGAGACTGACATCTCGGACTCAGTAAACGACTCAAACACCTGCATATTCTTGTTCTTCCTCAGCTTCTATCCCTTCTTCTCACTACTACCCGGTAGCCTGGGAGGGGACAAAGAGGGGGATTTCACAAAACTGAGTCGGGTCCACCTACTGAAACTTCGGGTCCCAGATCTTCTGGTCACCTCCATTAACAGTTGTAGCAGATGGTGATGCTACTGCTGTCAAAGTACGGGGTGGAATTGAAGGTACCGCTACTCTGACTGCCACTGCTGGTGGATTCTTAGTAACTGCTGCTGGGTTGATTGAAGTTGCAGACGTATTACTACCGATGTCCACAGTCTTCGATGTTATGACCTGAATGGCTTTTTTCACTGCATTTGCACCAACGTGAGCATGTTTGCTGGTGCTCATGTCAGCAATGGATGATTGTGTAGCAACATTTTGTTTCCAGACAGGAACTGAAGCCATCTTAGCAAAACTGATTTAAAAAATCAGAGCAGCAAGCAACTTGGCCTTCTTCTTAGCTTCCCTGTAAGGAATCCACTCTTTGGTCTTCAGCTCCTGTATCTTGCGCTCTTCAGGATACACTTGACACTCCCCACTCCCGGCCAGGTGTGATCCGGAGCAGTTGACGCACACTTATGATAGTGTACAACTGACACCCGGCTCATGTGTGCCCTTGCTGCAATTACCACAGATGCCGTCATATGTCTGAACCGCAACACTGAAAACAGCACATTGGGTCAAGAACAGACATTCAAGTTTATGTTCTTTGGCAGTACTGGAGTGTTAAACACTGGGACGAATGTGGAAGTCTTTTCAATACTGCCATTTACCCATCGTGTGATCTGAAGTTACTCGCCTGCTTTCTGATCTACCAATTCCTTAACTAATTCCTCAGTCCCTATATCAATAACATCTTGGCAGATGACAATGCCTTTGCTGCAGTTCAGGGATTTGTGGAGTTCGCAAGTAACGGCCGAACTCCCTGCGTTTCTCACAGTTAAGGAGTTGGGTAGCTTGCCTACTGGTGGTTGTTTCTAGCAGCAGCGTCCCATTCCTCAGCTTTTTTACCAAATTCAGGGTCCCTATCAGACCCTTTAATCCTTTTGAAATATAAAAAGGTGAAACTTTTTCAAAAGATCCTTAAAATCTCTGCATTGTTATAAAAGCGTTCGCAAGCAAACAAACTTCTGTTACAATCATTTTCAGAAGCAAGGGGGGTTATCAACCGTCACCTGCTTCTCAGAATTGAGTGTACAGTAATACCCCGCTTTACGCGACCCCGTTAGGCGCGGTTTCGCTTTAGCGCGAATTTCAAATTTCGCGTTAAAATGCCGTGTATTACGCGAATTGCTTACTTAAATATATATATGTACATAATGTAGCCATTGGCTTCTCTTTGGTAGCGGGAATCCCCGCTTTCTCTGACCATTCTGATCGAAGAATTGGGGATTCCCCGTCCTACGACTTTGTTCTATGGGGATTCCCTCGTTTGTTCCATTTGTTCATCTCGGCTGGCAGTCGTGTTTTAATGTTTGGTGGAGTCACATAATTTAACGCTACGTTAAAAATACCGCCTCTGAAGAAAGAAGAGCGTAAAAGCCTAACTTTGGAATTGAAGATGAAGGTGATAAGAAGAATGGAAAATGGAGGCAAAGCAACAATTGTTGGCAGAGATTTTAGTCTGTCAGAATCGACTGTGGGAACGATTTTTAAAAATCGGGAAAAAATTAAACTTTTCAGCGAAAGTTCAACACCTATAAGTGCAACAAAACTTTCTCGTTCGAGATCTTCTATCCTAGAAAGAATGGAGAAGTTGCTAGCAGTCTGGATCGAAGATTTAAATAAGAAGAACACACCACTGAGTCAAGATCTCATATGCACAAAAGTAAAATCTTTGTATGAGATGTTAAAGACAGAAGAAGGTGAAGGGAGTTCCACTCCGACTTTTGTTGCCAGCAGAGGCTGGTTTCATCGGTTCAAGCGGCGTTCCAATCTTCACAATATCCAGATAACAGGTGAGACCGCCCACACGGACACTCAAGCTACAGCTGAGTTTCCAGACAAGTTTCAAGATTTCGTAGCACGAGAAAAAATTCCTGCTTGTCTAATCATCAATGTTGATGATACCGGGCTTTACTGGGGAAAAATGCCATCTCGAATATTCATTTCTAAAGAAGAACGTCAAGCCAACGGTTGCAAAGCTGCGAAAGATCGACTAATACTTCTGCTGGGTGGTAATGCCACTGGTGATTTCAAACTGAAACCTTTACTGGTTTACCATTCAGAAACACCCCGGGAAATGCGAGGTACAGACAAGACAATCCTACCAGTCATGTGGCGGTCCTACAGAAAGGCGTGGGTTACATGGAAAGTTTTTCAAGATTGGTATTCTAATAGATTTTGCCCGTCAGTCAAATCCTACTGTGACAGAAATGGGCTTGAACGTAAAGTTATATTACTCTTAGACAATGCCCCAGGACATCCAACCTCACTTGATACGCCGAGAGACTTAAATGTGTACATGAAGTCAATATTACAAACTATGGATCAGGGAGCAATAGCAAACTTCAAAGCTTATTACTATCACCGCACTTTTAGTCAACTAATTCATGAGGAGGACAGTCATACAACATCATGAAGGCTATTCACAACATAGACGAGTCTTGGAACGAAGTTAAAAAGAGTTGTATGAACGGGGTGTCGCGTAATCTTTTGCCAGATGTAGTGGAAGCACCTAGAAGAATTGTCCAAATGCACAGACAAGTGCTTGAAGACATTGCTGCAATGATTGAGGGGTCTGAACTTGAAGATGTCACGGTAGAAGATCTTGAAGAACTTGTAGCAACTCACGACGAAACTCTCAGAAATGAAGAGCTGATTGAGCTACAGAATAATGCCATAAACGATGAGGAAGAACAAGTAGAAGAGAGAGTTTTATCTTCAAGCGGAATACAAAATGCTCTTTCAAAAATTTATTCAGGTTTGGACATACTGCAGAGCATAGATAGTGATGATGTACGTGTGTCAAACAATTAAAAACAGCGTTGGGTGTTATGAATGTTATTTTCCAAGAACGTTACCCAAATGAGAATAGATGTATTTTTCTGTAAAAAAAAAAAAAAAAAAAAAAAAAATTAATACTGCATAAAATGTTCTTAGAATTAAAGTGATTTATTCAAATGATTTGTGTTTTTTTTTTTTTGCATTAACTTTTGACTATGTTTAATCATAAACCCCGATATACGCGAATTTCACTTAACGTATCCCTCGCATAAAACGGGGTATTACTGTATTTGGATTAGCCATGAGCACACACACAGCACAGGTATTTGAATTTTGGGAGTTTTTTTTAATTGACTCAATTTTTGTTCCCATGAGTAAATAGGCACCTACCTCCATTCCAGATCCACCAGGCTAATACAATAGGGGTGCGCAGGTGCCTCTGCAGTTGCACGCTAGTGAGTGATTGCCCTCATCAACCATTCACCTCCTCGGCATGTGTCAAACCTTGAGGTTGAGGTTTTTTTTATATGGATGTTTGTTTTCCCTCGCAATCTAGGCGTTGAAGCCAAGATCCCTGCTCTCCTAGACACATAACATTCCACCGTCACACCCTACGCTGGTCGGTGAAGCATAGTAGGAGTTTACAGTGTGGGAACCTTGTGGCACTAACAAGTTTCCAGCTCAGGCATCACGGGTTCGCCAAACCCATATGTGGCACTTGCACACCAGATTCCTGTGGGCTTGAAGGAAATGAAATTATTTCTATGAACCAGGTACATCACGGGAGAGAGAAATGCGGAAATAGGAAGGCTATTTGGAGAATTCTGATCAAGATGATGTTCCATAGTCCTCAAGTTATGGTACTGTATATTTGTGAAAATTGGTTGACATCCGCTGTAACAAGAATAGAATTGGCACAGGGACTATAGCAAGACATCCCAGGAATTGTTAGTGCCCTTTTAGATGTGAAAGAAGATGACTGAACACAGGAAAAAGCTGTTGATCTAAAAATGTTGGAATGTGTTCTCCCAAGATTATTTATTTCCTGAGAGCAGTCTGGTAGCTCAATGGTTAAGGTGTCTCACTGGAGATTGAAAGGACCCCAGTACAAATCCCTGTCTCGGCGGAAATTTTCATAGGTCCTTAACCCGGCCTTCATCTCTGACACAGCTAGACTGTATAAAGTTAAGTATGCCAGAACACTTCCATGGTTCAGATTCCATGTTAAACTGTAGGTCCCCTGTACCAAGTAGGATTGCTGGGTTCAGTTACAGCTACGACAGGGGCGGAATGTGCGCCAGGTAATTACAACCACACATAATTATATTATTATTATTAATTTACTTCTGCGCCTATAGGATCTAACAATTACTGTGATTTGTGTTTATGTTTTGACTTTAATTACTTTAAAAATTCAGCACAAATATATTTTTTGTGCGTATTCAATGTTGGCACATTCCATTTTATTTTTCATCTCATGATCTTTACTTTGTCTCATATTTTTTGCTACTTTAATTTCCACTCCCCCCTACCTTTCTTACATTTAATTGCCATCGACGAATTGCATCTTACAATTAATTGTTTACTGAATGATATCCTAGCCTTTGCACACAATGCTTGCGAAATTTTTAATAGTAACGTGAACATTTTTAGTAAGGATAGGTTGCATTCCCAAGGAGGTGGTGTATTTATAGCTGTTAGTAAGTACCTCCCATGTAGCGAAATAGATGTCCATACTGTCTGCAAAATCATATGGATCAAGCTCAACGTAGCTAGGACAAAGCTTCTGATAGGCTCCTTTTATCATCCACAAGATGCAAGCGTAAATATTTCCGAGGCCTTAAGAATTAATGTAAATAATATAGCATGGCAATTTCCAGACCATACAATAATGCTAGGTGGTGACTTTAACTTGTCAGATATCGACTGGACTAATTACGTTCACGTTACTGGGGGCAGGGATAAAGCAGCTTGCGAAATCATTCTAGACCTCTTCTCAGATCACAATCTTGAGCAGCTCGTAACTGAACCAACGCGATGCCTCAATGGTAACGAAAATATTTTAGATATAGTTGTTACAAATAGACCGGAATTATTCACGGATATTTCTACCACCGCAGGAATAAGTGATCACATAGCTGTAATTGCTACAGTAAAACTAACAACCACGCACAAAAACAGAAAAGAGAGGATCGTTTACAGATTCGAAAAGGCTTCAAATGAGTGTTTTAGAGCGTATTTGATGCATAATTACCATACCTTCTTAGTAGCAGGAGGCACCGTTGAAGAGAGGTGGCATCGATTCTTACAGATAGTCGGGGAAGGTATGAACTTGCATATACCGAAACGGACAATCAGGGAAGAGAACGATCCCCCATGGCACACACACGAGGTTAAAAGGTTACTCAAAAAGCAAAGGAAGATACATGCACGATCAAAAAGGATGGAGCATCGGACTGAGTTAGATAAGTTAGAGGAGATAAGGGGACATGTTAAGAATGTGATGCGTGAGGCCTTTAATGACTTTCATTCCAATTCTCTCTCTAAGAGCCTCACTGAAAACCCTAAGAAATTTTGGTCGTATATAAAAAAAAGTTAGTTGTAGTGGGAACAATAAGCCAGTTCTAATAAAAGACGGATGGGAAGTTGAAGACAGCCGCGACAAGGCTACCGTATTTAACAACGAATTCAAAAATTCATTCACGCATGAAAACATGGAAAACATACCCACTTTACCACATCGTGTAGAATTAGAGATGGATCCGATAGAAATTGATAGCATAGGTATTGTAAAGCAATTAAAACTCCTGAAGTGGGGTAAAGCGCCGAGTCCCGATGGTATACCAGTAAGAGTATTTTCTTAATACGCGGAGGATATTAAACCATGTCTTTCAGATATATTCTGTAAATCTTTAGAAGAGAAAAAACTACCTTCTAGCTAGAAAATAGGCCAGGTAATTCCTGTTTTCAAGAAAGGAGATCGGAGTGATCCTAGGAATTATCGACCCATATCTCTAACATCTGTCTGCAGCAGAATTTTGGAACATGTCATATGCTCGAACAATATGAAGTTTCTAGATGACAACGAGTTACTTACACAGTGTCAACATGGATTTCGGAAGAAGAGATCGTGTGAAACACAATTAACCCTATTTGCCCATGACGTAATGAAAGTTATCGATGCAGGTATGCAAGTTGATGCAGTTTTCTTGGATTTTTAGAAAGCTTTTGACTCTGTGCCACACAACCGACTTTTAGCAAAGATTCGAGCTTATGGTATTTCGGCTCAGATTTGCGAGTGGATACATGATTTTCTAACTGGTCAATCACAGTATGTTGTTGTTGACAGGGAAGCCTCTTCTAAGATAAATGTTACTTTGGGCGTTCCTCAAGGAACTGTAATAGGACCACTTCTTTTCTTAATATTTATAAACGATCTAGGTGACAACGTCAAATGCTGATTGCAATGGTTTGCCGAAATATGCAGTTATCTATAGGGAAATAAGGTGCTCCGATGATTTCTTAGAAATTCAGCGCGATTTGGATGCTATTTTCGATTGGGGCCATAAATGGCAGCTTACACTTAATTGCAAAAAGTGCAAGGCAATGCGGATAAGTAACAAAAAGAATCAGTTTGTTCACAAATACAAAATAAACAATTCAGCTGTTGCCACGGTTTATTCCGTGAAGTATCTGGGGTGAAAGTACAAAGCAACATGAAATGGGACATGCACAAAACTTCCACCGTAGGCAAGGCTAATTCAAAATTACGATTCATAGGTCGTATTTTGAGGAATTATAATGCTCATACAAAGGAGATAGCGCATCAAACAGTAGTGCGTCCGCATCTAGATTACTGTTGTGGAGTTTGGGATCCGTATCGCAAGGTTCTGATTGACTCAGTGGAGAGGGTGTAGAGGAGAGCCGCTCTATTTGCGACTTCTTGTTGCAGCCCTTATGAAAGTGTCACAGAATTGATACATAGATTGGGCTGGGATAATTTGGAAGACAGACGATGTAGCTTGCATTCGAATTTATTGGATAACTAGCTTCTTTCCGCGACTTTGTACGCGTGGATTAAGAATTTTTTTGCCAGAATTGAATATAGAAAGTTGTTGGTAACAAAGGATTGGTCCCAAACAACACCAAATCGGCACAATATGACAGGAAAGCTATCACTATATCATTCTACCGCCGAACCTGTCTCTTGAAGAGAATTAATTTCCAACATATTTCTGTCACCATTCAATAAGGTCTCAAAATTTTGTGACTACAACTGTTAATCATACTGGAAAAAATGTCCTGTGCCCTTCATACAGATTTTCTTGTCAAATTCCATCAACATCGATATAGCCATTTAGTCGTCAAAACGTAGCAAAAAGACAGAGACTTACCTCCGTATTTATAGTATTATTACTGCGGTTCAGACACACACTGACTGCGAACAACCCCTGAGGGATCATTATAACGTAAAAAAGTGGACACCTACAGCATTGCAAGACTACCTATGATTTGCCTCGCATTGCACCCCTAACTTTGTAATATCTACAGTTTAACATTCAATCCGAATAACCGACGGCCCAGGCGTGACTCTTACGATCAAGAACAATTTTTTAAAATCTTAGCCTCCACGGAAATTTGAACCGGAGACCACGACCCAAACATTAGTAAGCCAGCGCTTTAGCCACTGAGCTACATGGCCGCTACACGGAAAAACAGTAGAGAGACCTCCATATCCAACGCGTCTGTCTATCGCCGTTCAGTAGTATTTCGAAAATATGAGACAACGTATTATTTATACACATAATTTTTCAACCGAATGTGAACAGTATTTTTCTCCTTGTTGCAAAGTTTCATCAAGATTGGATGAAAACTGTGGATTTGTATGAAGAACAAACAAACAAACAAACACACACACACACACACACACACACACACACACACACACACACACACACACACATACATACATACAAATATACAAACAAACATACATACATACATACATACATACCTTCATCTTTATATATATAGATTTGCGAAAAAAAATTAAATTTCAAGTGCAATGAAATACTTCTTCCGCCAACCTGTTTAGGTCTCAATGACCGGAGGGATAAGATTAGAGAAAAAAAGATGTCGTACTGATGCTTTTATGTATTCATTCTTTCCTCGCGCTATTCGGGATTGAAATGCGCGGGTTTAGGATTGGTGCTTAGCACCCTCTGCCACCCACGATGTTTGTGATTTGCAGAATATGGATGTAGATGTAGATTGCAGATAAGGGTTTAAAATCAATATTTTTAAAAAAATATTGTTCTGTGTTTTTGTTTTTCTGTTCTGAGCAGTCCTGCCATCATCTGTGGCAAGCAATGGTTCCTTCTTCTTTTACTATTTATGCGCTAATAAACCCCTCAAATCCAAACTATAGTTAAACAGATTTGCTAGTGAGGGATTCTGGTGCAACTTAGCTCATCGTCTCCGACTCATCATTGTAAGTGTGAAGCTCATTCTTAACATCATTAGAATAAGTTTAAAATAATCTATGGAATACAAAGCAATGCAGAGATTTTCACCAGACCTTAGATTTTTTATTTTGAAAAACCTTATTTTAGGTGTCTAAAATAGGCTGAATTCTGATGCAAAATAGGTTAAAATATTTTAAAACAGGCTATCAAAATTGTGGTTACGTTTAGAAATATCATCAATAAAAATTCGTTAATTTAGTATGTAACATCAGGAAGCTTAAATAGTGGAAACAAGTAATATTTTTAAAAATAATACAGAGAAATTATAAGAATAACTTTTTTTTTTTTTAAGCATCATTTGCAATAAGGAGAAGTAATATTTATACACCGGATATATTTCTTAATGGTGGAAAAAATTTAAAAAAAATTCAAGACATATAAGTTCAGCCAAACAGTTCATGACATAGCAAGACAAGTTTTATGAAGAAAGGAAGGACAAAATATCTTCAACAATTTGACAGCACCAATCACTGAGTATACACTATATGGCATTTATTTTGAACAACCAAATTGCAGCACATATATATTTGAAAGCAACTTTTTGTGATTATATTGTTTAGTAACCTGGTTCTATGAATGTGAAATGTTAAATTTACAGACTTTTTTAATTTGACGTTACTCTGATATAAATGCATCATCTTTTAATACCATAAAGTCAAAAGTTTTGAGCTAGGCACAATAACAGGACTACCAGATGTTAGATGCTCAGAAGCGAAGAACGGCAATTACACTATTAATGTCCGAGAACTGTTGAACACACTGTTACATTTTATTCACCTATTTGCTGCACATGTTGCAATATATAATGTTTCCTCATTTTGTTTCAAAATTGGGAAACTTTTTAATCCACTGCCTATTTAAAGATGACATGAAGATCAGTACCTTGGGCATACTGGTGCTTTACAACTCATCTCACTATAGCCTCTGTGCGAACAGGGACCGAGCGACAATCACCCTGTAGATAGTCACTTCAATTGTTGCAAACAAATAGTTAAGAAATTATTTGTGTTTTTTTTATTTAAAAATGCCTTTTTGATATTCTAAAGAAAATTGCATAAAATATGCAAAAATAGGTCTCAAACACAATTTAGGCATTTTAGGCACTATAAAACCACAAATAATGGGCATAAATTGTATATATATTAAACATTATTTCCATGTATTTCAATCAACAACATGTAATTACTAAATTTTTATACTCTGTTGGGGTACTGGAACGTTAGCACATTAAACTGATCATGATGCCTTTATAATTATCTAATACCATTCTATTGAAGATGCATAGAGTTCTTTCAAAATGACTGCCAAGCTGTTAATTTATCCCAGCTAACAGGGCAAAAAAAATTAAAATTAAATAAAAGTCACTGTTGGTATATAAGTGAAGTATATTCTCACAGTTTGTTGAAGCTAATACTGGTATCAGGTTACATTGTTAATTTATAAGGTTGTATCAGACTCTGAAATCACATGTTGAAGAAGCAGGTTATCCTCCAAGACAGAACACTAGATACAAGCATTCACTTTTGTGAACACATACCGCACTCGCAACCCCAAATCAGAGTGAGCTTTATGAAAGTTTTAAAGTCATTGTTATGAAGACATTGCTCGCCTGTACCGCCGCAGACTGATTCAGCCGAAAACTTATAAAGTCCTACCAAGAGGCATTGCTTGCCTGTAAAACCGCGGTAAACATCGTGGAACAACTTGCCACTGACTAGCCTCTCAAAAACCCGGTGAAAGACTGCTCAAAATTCAACATGGCCAACCACAATTTATCAATTCATTCAGACCACTGACATCAGCTTGAAATTACAAAATTCAATGTCTGATTAATCATCTTATGCTTTGAGCTGTAAGTAACCCATGTTTCTTTGTGCTACTTGTTCTAAATATTTTGACTTTAATTCTTCCTCAAAGGTGTTTCACTGGACTAAAATTTAATTTGGTCACTTCACTGCCTTCACAGGAAACTCGATAATGCTTCTAATAATGCAATTTGTAAAATCTTTTAATCTTATTTAAATTCTAAACTTTTTGAGGAACTAATTGGCATGCATTTGACCGGGTAAATTTTGTCTAACTCCTGAATCTGTTTTTATTCCTTTATCTCTCTTATTTTAGATTTGGTTTTCTTTCCCTAATTAAAAATCATTTGTAATTTACTTAATTGGTCGAAATTCTGTTTAAGACATCCTTGCCAATGCTGACTACTACTTTGGCTTTAAAAATCTAATACAACTCTTCAGATTAATTAGCAATTCCGAATCTTCCATTTTTCCTCCCTTGAGCACGTTTTTTCAATCACTAAAACTGTAATAACTTTTAAACTAAATTTTTCCAAGCCTATAAAATACACTTTAAAGTGATCATCATGGTAAGTTCTCTTTGTGAAAATGGATGTGGTAAAATCCATGATGCTTGAAAAAACAACTTTATCTGGATCTATCGTCTTTCACGACAGTGGCTTCAAAATCAAACTAAAAGTACTTTACTTTTAAGAAAATGCTCCTAAATGTCATTTACCATACAACTATATGGGATTTAACCCCCTCTAAATGGTTTTCACAAGTCTACAGACATTTTACAAACAAAATAGGTTTTTGCATACAATCAAAGGTCTAGTTATTACTTTAACCTAGCCTAGCTACATTTACGTAGAAATAAATGAAAGGTAAATTCTTGGCTTCCATATAACAATGGAGACTTTCCTGGTGTGCGATTGCAATAACTTCTTTACCGACAGATTATGTTGTAAAAACACGATATTTCAATGGCCAGCTCTGCAGTCTTAGGTGTGAAACCTACATACTTTATAGATCTACTGAACAACAGCTATACAGTCAGCTCAGCACACGGTTCTGTTTGTAGTCTGCACCCAGAGATTGAAATGCCGGGCAAGCATGTTAAGTCTATGTTGTGTCCTGCAGATCTTATTATGGAACTGTTTTAAGGCTGCCACTCTCAATAGTTTTGCCAAGACTGATTTCCATGCCTCACTAAGACAAAGCCCACTAGTCAAATTTTAACTAGATTAGGTGATAGGTTCAATAGGGACAGAGGGTTATATCTTATTGAGTCATTGAAAGTGGCTTTGGCAATGGAAAGTCTGTTAGGCAATGAAACTCAAAGGACAGTGCAAGTAAACCTGAACCTCGCCTCAGATGTAGACCCCCGACAAACTCATAAATGCAAATGCACTTGATTCCCTGGCCATATGTCCTTGTCTATTCATGATTAAGGATTACACCTAAATATCTGAAAGTGTTCTAGAGTTTGTGTGTTCGCCATAACCCTCCTGTCTTCATCTGTGGTGAGTGATAGGTTTACATTCCCTTTCTTTCCTTATTTTCAGATACTAATAACTCTTGCATCTAATATATTTTTCAAGTTGTGGGCAAAATTCCTATAAAGTGAACAGCACATGGCCAAGCCACATAAAGTAATTTAAACATAATGGCTGCTTACTTTATTTAATTATTTAAAAAAGACATATTTTATATGTTACAAACCTCGTATGTTACCAGTTCAGACCCACTATTATTTTTGCCTTTTATTCATGGGCACAGTTAATTGAAAAGTTAACTTTGTTAATCATTAATTGGCTACTTAAAAAGTTAACTTTGATAATCGTTAAAGCGTTACATTTTTGCAAATTTAATGCAAGTTAACCGTTAAAGCAATACCAAGGTGCTACGTACCATGAAGCGAATCAATAATACGTCTACCCAACGTCCTTCAGGAAATCGACTTTTTATTTCAACGTTTTAACCAGTGGAATCATGTTGGCAACAAAATGTTTACAATACATCGGTCCACATCAGCTTGGAATATGACAGTGCCAGTAGCTACAGTGCCAAATATTTTATTGACGCAAACTTTTATTAGCAGATGGAGGTGAAATCAAATCAGTTCAGCTGCTATCTACATCAGAAGAAGCCACTGCACTTGAAGAAGGCATTGAATTATTTTTCTTTTTTCCTACGAGTTTGCCCTGCTTTTACTTTTTCTTCAAACTGTTCATATTTGGATATATGCATTGTCTTCATATGTTATTTAAGATTATTAAGGCTACGCACATGGGTCTTGATTGTAGAAAGTTTAGGCAAACACAGTTTGCCTTCATATATCAATTGTTCTTCCAGTCGTCATTTAAATGCAACATAATCGTATACATGTGGCCAAGGATTTTTAATATTCTCGTTGCTATTGTTAGCATTGCCGTTTTCACTAAAAGACTCAGTTTCCATGATCTAATCATGTAACAAATGTCAGTTTAACTTATTTCACTAACAAACACCAAACCAACACTGACTAAAACGTGACATTTTCCTGGCAGTAAAAAAAGTTTGATTTTTATATTTTATAATCTATCACCGATTGAATTAGAAATGAGTAGTGAGCTCTGGTTTGCAGACATAAAATAGAAACACTCCAAAATTCTAGCTTTCCTGCTCACACCCACGCAATGCCTGGCATAATAGTTGTATATGCATCACGCTCGCACTTCGTATTACCCAATTTGTTGGCCATCTGACTTGCCAAACAGTCAAGCGTGGTGTGGCCCCAAGTCAAACAAACCAAATACATCAACTACCAATTTATGGTAGTTCAATTTAATGGAAGTTAAGAAGACAATTAACAATTTTTAGGTTAACTTAAAAGTTAATTTTTTGCAATTTTGCTAACATCAATTAACGATTAACGAATTAATGGTTTACTGCCCAGCTCTGTGTTCAAGGTTATGGCTTATAGTAAGACAAGCATAATAAGAAAGTAAAAAACAAGTGCTTGATAAAGATTCAAACTGCCATGACTTTACTGAAAGGAAAACTTTTCTACAGCTCACTACATGAACCTAAAAATGTATCATCCACTACTTTAATAATATTCAAATGAACTCCTTTCATACAGCTGAGAAGAAAGTGACAGTACCAACAACTTTAAAATTCCAGGATTTGCAGAAACAATTTGGTTACTACACTGCTTCTGCATTTTCAGAATGTTTAATGTCCACAAAACATTAATTCTTAAGGACAAATAATTTTTGGGTTTTGGAAAGAACATATAAAATACCCTAAATTTGTAAAATGTTATTGAAATATCTTACATTTCCTCATAAGGGGGCATGCATAAACCACGTAGCTCCATTTTGGCCTCCTGTGAACCCCCCCTGCCCCCCACGTTGTAAGACGAAAAGCTCATGCTTCGGGTGGAGCATAAACACGTTGTCTTAGCTCTGACCGTGTGTAACCTTGGATGTAACAGTTTTGGCTTAAATAGAATAATACGGCTGCCATATAGGTTTTTAACCACAAAACTATGAAAAGGTAAAGTTCAATAATGATAAATAGTTCATTGCCATTTAAATAAGTATATTCTTCAATTTCACAAAGCCAAAAACTGTACAGGCAATCAGACGACTTTTCCAAAGAAATGTTTTTGCAGATTCGATTAACCGGTCAAGTCAGACCACACCCCAATAGTTCAAACTGTTAGTTGGAATAATTAAATGAAAGAAAATCATACGCTCCCATTGTTCCACAGTTTAGCAAAATCAAACAATCCCGAGGCTCCCCATGCGAAATACTATTTTAACACGACATTATGGTTAACTTGAATAAAACAAGCGGCATTATTCCAAAACAAAACTATCACTGATGTGTTTGATATAAAACTTTCTGGCCTACTGAGCTACATGTTATCGCGTTCGCGGTTACTGGCAGACTGGGGCGAACAACTGCACGCACAGTTCTATATTCACACAGCACTTCCTGCTTCTCGAATATTCCTAGCAACTGTTCTCACGCGAAGCGTGGGAACAAATCTTTTTCCTCTTTCACAGGGGTGACTGATGGGAAAGTCGTCAGATATCAAATCGCACATCTGAAGGCCTAACATTGGCTAATCTGAACTTGACAATAAAAATAATTCTATCTTTCTGAAATTTTTCCAATCACTAGATCTTTAAATAAATGTTAACTTTAGTTATTATTAAAAATATCCTAACTTTAATCATTTAGCTGAAAATAAATAATTTAGATATGGACTTTCGCACTCCAGGCGAATGCCGAAGAATGTTGAAATTAAAAATATTGAAAATACTATCTTGAAAACTATAAAACTGTTTTCTAACTTGAATAAACATAAAAAAATGACTATAAAAATGAAATGTACTAATATTCTATCTACTCTAACTCGTGGTTTTAAGAACAAAATTTTGTCACGCAGTTACAAAATTTAACAGATAGCTTACAACGTAGCCTGATGTGGCCTTTGCCTCTACCCCCCCCCCCCCTCCCACGTAGCATGTAGCCTTTTCCCCTAATGACTCCAGAAGACATTTTGTACCGTTTTCTCATGTCAGACTATCGTAAATTACATACGGGGATAATTAAATGGCGGAAATAAATATTTACATGCTGTTGTGTGTCCTATATCTCATTTTAACTATGACAGATAATATGAACGAAAAGCTACGTGGCCTGGCTCGAAACCCCCCCCTCCCACACCCCACGTAGCCCAACGTAGCTTTGCAGCCAACCCCTCCCGCCCCCCCCCCCTACACCGAGCCACGTAGTTTATGCACAATCCCTAAGAGGGTGTCCATTAATTACATGAGGTGAAACGGGGGGGGGGGGGGGGGGTTCAACAGAAATCTCACACGAGGTTTCGAAATTCTTGTTGAGCTTTAAAAAAAGAAGTCTGCAAATGACGTGAAAGTCGATTTTAAGGGGGTATATCATAGGAAAAGTGGGGGTGAAACCGTTGGAAGGGTGAGACCTGAAAAAAAAGGGTCTCAAAAAGTTGTGAGGGCTCACGAACCAGATCTCACCAGAGGGGGGGGAGGGGAGGTGTCCGTAAATCCGGAAAAACACCTCACGTAATTTATGGATGCCCCCTAAGGTAGAAGATACATCACTTCTAACATGAAACCGGATTGGAATATACTTGATCAATTTCCTTATTTTTTAAATTTATCTATTTTTACAATCATGAATTTCAAGTGCGTTAAGTTTTCAACACAGAAAATTAAAATTTACAAGCATTTATTATAAATAAAAAATAGTTATAACAGTAATATTAATACTAATAGTTTCCCAAGGCAATCTTTAACATCACCCAAAAGAGAAAATATTAAAAGAACAATTATGCTAAGCATGCCCACAGGGACTGTTTCCTGTCAAAACAGTTTTATATTACCAATTTAATTTCCTATATTGGAGAGAAATATGTCATAGTTGAAAGTAGTAACAGAAAGAACATCAAACTCCTTCAACAAAAGTACAGAAAATCTTTGCACAGTTTTTAGCTAGACAAGAGATACACAAAAAACTGTCCCGTACTTCATTAAGAATTTCCCTGTAGGCACAATTCCATCCTAGTGGTCTCAGGGCACAATTTCGAATTGAGACTTTAATTTTGCAATAAGTAACAACGCTTTACAATTACAATGGGCTTAAAGTTCATTCCAGGCCTTTGTTTTAATCTGTGCAAATAATTTTCCTGGTAAAATGTCTGCCATTTGTATCAAAGTACTAGATTTCACTTCTTCCTGGGCAGGCTAAAGTGACAAACCTGTCTCAATGATAACGGTCAGGTTTGTGGCATTTCCAGCAAGCAGAGTTTCACACATTCTGAACATTAATGATCTCTAAAGATTTTTAAGAAACAGTATAAACTGGCACAGTGTATAACCTATAACAGGAACCAAGTTTGTTCTTGATTAGCCATTTCTAACACAGTCTCCCATTTAACGGAAACTGATGAGAGGTTTTGATTCCCTAATCTATGAGACTTCAAGGAACAGGCATAGCATCTGGCCATTTTGTTATGCTATCAGAGCTAACTGCCACAAATTTTCAAGTTTTTCTTATAAGTACATTCAAAGCAAGATGATATAAGCATTTCACTGAATGAAATCTTGTAAGAAATAAGACATTTTTTTTTTTTTTTTTTTTTTTTTTTTTTGTTACTGAATTTCTTGGTTACCTTTCATTAATTTTTATCAAATAATTTCCTGCAAAAACAAAAGGCTGTAATTTTATGTAGGATGTACAGCAAAAATTAGGTATAGTGAAGTATAAAATAACAGACAGTTGTTTTTAGCAGTTGAGAACTACTTTATAACCAATATTTTCCAAATGCCTGTTAGTGGAATAATACTATGGGTACAGAAAGAGGCCACCACTTAAAAAAAGTTGAAGATATGAAAATAAAGATACCCACAAAACATTCTAACATAGAAATGAAAATACTTTTGCTAGGTCATTCGTCAGTAATGAGAGTTTTACATGATTATATAACTTCTGGTACTGAGCAGATGTCTAAAGTGTCTTAGGTAGTAAAGGGAGGGGGTTGGAAGAACATGGTACAAAGCAGATAGACGGAAGTATCAGTACAAGATATCAACTAAGCAGGAGAATCCAGCACACCTTACATTTCAGCTTAACACTTTTCTTTAAGTATATGTGTCATAAATGTATATAAATATGTGTGTTCCATCGCTCAATCCATATTTCCATCTTCATTTAACACAGCATTTCTCAACATTAACTGTACATCAGTGGTTGCCACCTCTTTATTTCTTTTTATAATATATATCCTAATCTTTGTCTTCCTCTACAGTTTTTCCTTCAACTGATCCAACCACTAACAAATTAAGCAGTTCCACATATCTTAAATGTGATCCAAAATTCCACAAACTTCTTTCCTTGTACATTATTTCCATAAACAATTTCATACTTTATCTGTCCACTTGATTTCAAACATCCTTCTAGAGCACCACATTTCAAATGCTTTGATTTTCCTTCTTTCTGGAATTCCCAGAATCCACGCTTCACTACTGTAAAGCGCTGTACTCCACACCCAGAAACTTAAAAAGTTCTTACGTAGTCCTAGATCAATATTTAAAACTAAAAGATCTCTTTTTCAAGATAGCTCTTTTTGCTAGTACTATTCTTCTTCTATCATCATTCCTGCTTCAGCCATTAGTTTTAATTTCACTTCCTAGGTAACAGAATTCACTTCTCCAATTACATCTAACCTAATTTTTATATTTATTCTAATGATGATACTTTCGATGACTACTTTCGATGAATACTTTCGATGAATACTTTCTTGCTTTGAACCTCATTTACTGCAAATTATTCTCTCAGTATTTTGTTCATGCCATTCCATTATTTCTTACTATCCTCACTGTGTTCTGCAAACAGGACAATGTCATCAGCAAATTGCGGCACAATGATTGATTATCCCTGGCAAAATTCTGACAACCTGCCTCCTCATTCATTTCTTTCTCCTACAGTATTCCGCAATTTCCTTTCCTACTAATGCATTCCAATCACTCATGATTATTAGATTTTCATCCTTCACATACTGGAATAACTCTTTGAATTTATTGTACATTTTCTCTAATTCATTTTCATCCATTTATCATACTGATATTTCGTTTGTACTGAACTGGTTGGCATAGACTTATTTCCTATCTCCATCAAAACTGTCCTATTATTAAAATGTTCATAATAACTCACTTGCTTCCCTATTCTGTTATTCATCACAAATCCCAAACCACAATCAACTTGTGTGTTAACCCTTTCCTACCGGCTATTGGAAAAAAAGGGAAATTTATAATTTCAATTATATATTTGTATAAAGGTACTTGAAATTAAACACACATATTTTTTTCAATTTTTTTTTGTAACTCTAAGTGCTAATTACTAAGCCGGTACTTATTAGTACCGTCAGGGACTTTGTGTATCACAGGATGTACAGCAATAGCAACTGAAATCAATTATGTTCATATTGGTATAAAATGTTTGCCTCATGATATTCAAAAAAACATTCTTTTGCTCATTCAGACACAAAAGACATTGTAGTGCAACATTTGGAATGATGTTTTGACTGTATTTTCTTCATTCTACATACTTCAGTTCTTCATCTGATTTTACAATTTAGGGACATTGTATACCTCTGTTTCCAATCTTTCATCTCTAATTATGGAATAGTATGACTTGTGTTGTTTGAATGGATGAGGGCTTGGTGAAATATATATAGATGACCTTTTCTTCTTACCAATATCCTTTATAGTCATCATACCTTGTGCAAAGGATCTTCTAAAAATTGTTACAGACTTTTTTTCAAATATCGGACCATTTATGTTATAGGCATTGACAAATACAACATCCAGAATTCCCAAAAATAATCTTTACCATGATTTCAGTAATCTTCTGTCAGCATTGCACAAAGTCAGCAGCTCATCAGCAGTATCAACCCCACACAGGTATTGTAGTCCTTGACGACTCCTGAGCATGAAATTGTCGACTTCAATCCATCTTTTTCTTGCATATAACTAGTGGTGTAACAACAGGGTGGCAGGATGGGCAAAATGCTATGGGACCTACTGCCGAGGTGGCCCCCGATGACCGGCCAGAGAGGTCCTCTGGTCCAAGATCCACCGGGCACCAATACAACCCGAGAGAGGGCCCTTCTGTTGAAGTTCCACTGACCCCAACCAGTGTAGTGGAGTTTTCACCGCTGCCATGAAAATTTGAAACTAAATGTATGACCTTTTTATCCTTCCATTTCCAGTAGCA
This sequence comes from Vandiemenella viatica, assembly GCA_031002005.1. NCBI lineage: Eukaryota > Metazoa > Arthropoda > Insecta > Orthoptera > Morabidae > Vandiemenella > Vandiemenella viatica. The sequence goes on from CM061921.1 coordinate 165,189,603, forward strand.
AATACCTAGGTTTGTAAATTCATTGTCACAATCTCCTCTTTTAGTTTTCCATCAGCAGATTGTTAGAAAGTCCCTTGCAGTAGGGTCTGATTCTCCCACAAACAAAAGTTGTTTCAGTTTTTTAATAATGAAACTGATGAAAAATAATGATAATACTAGATAACATCGTCATTGCTCCATTTTTTTTTCAGTCAATTCTAAGACCACTCTTTGACCTAATGAGTAATCTGAGAACATTCAAGTCATTTCTTCATTTTTGCTTGATAATTTATAAACTTCTAAGAGAAGAGCTTCAATCAGAGTGTATTTCATAAAAAATACCCATTTGAAAATATCTAAAACAATGATAAAACAATTGTATACTTGCTAAGTCTATTGACCAATAATCTGAATAAAACTACCCAGAACTCCCTGACGGTACTTATAAGTCCACGTTGGTTTTCTATATTATTTAGTAAAGAAACTAGAAAAAACATATTTTATAGGTAAAAAATATATGGTTAAATGTTCCAACTAAAAAAGTAATAACAGAAATTGACACTTACCAAGTAAATTATCATCCCAACTTAGAAAATTAATTTCTCGGAGAATTTCACGCACAATTTAAAAATAAACGTGTCATTGTCTGAGTAATCATACAACAATACATCAACAGGCTTAACAATGCAGTGGACACTGGTATTGTCGAATATCATGGTGGTAATACAGTGGTACTTATAAGTACCGTCAGGGAGGAAAGGGTTAATTGGTTTGGTGTCCACTAAGAATAAATCGGACGCATAGCAGTTTTTAATGATTAATCATGCTAAGGAGATAACAAAAAAACAAAATTATTTATTATAAAAGATAAAGATTATTATTATTTTTAGAAAATAAATTCGGCAAAATTTGGCATTCAGTGATGTGACCATGAACGCCAATGAGAATGCATTACATCACACCCTTCCCAGACGCCGAAGTTGTTATAGACATTTTCGTGGAACAGAACAGTTACTTGGTAAATTAATCGTTTGTAGGAACTTTTGTCACAGTTAATACAGTTATTCTCAGTTATATGCTGAAAGACAAGCATAATTTGCTATCGAAACCAGGATTTAGCAAAGCAAACAGCAGCAATTTGCACAAAATTGACGCCGTAGTACTTGGCAGATTTTTCGCGTTAAAGATTGACTTTTGCTCATAGGAATTGTGCAATGTCAAAACTTCGATGTAAGTATATACAAGTGTCAATTATACATTATAGGCCTAAATAGCATCATTTCAGTTTTGTGAACAAGACATACGTTTTGTAAATTAATTGATACTGGTACGAGATTGTATTTGCGAAGTATAAGCAAGTGTTAGATAGCTAAACCAGGAGGGAAGACCTAAGTGAAATACTACACACATTCCTAAAGACATATTATTTCATAAAACATTATATGTAAAATTATAGACCACATACTGTAGAATTAATTCGGCACTGAATTTATCATTACAGATATACAGGGTGTCCAGAAAAGGACTCCCTGATTTCAAAATTAAATATCTCGAAAACAAAGATCGATAGAGGAATGCAGTAACGGTATGTTTATCATGACAGCTGTAAGAAGTGTATACAGCAGTTTGAAATAATAGTTACAAAAGCTGCTAACAGATGGCGCTGTAATCGCCATACGTAATGCCTAAATAGTGATCCGAAGCTCAGGGCGATCAGTTCCACCATTGAACCACCATGGTGAACATTTTGAAAACATTGTGATGTGATTGTTTGCAAAGATTGTTTTCATACGATTATTTCACCTATGTATGCTGATATGAGCTGTAACACGTTGCTCAATTAACACGCCTACCATTTTTCTGACGAGCGGCATACACACGGTCCAACATGAACGAAGGCTGAGACTCGACTGAGCAAGCTAAGCTCGTCCAACTGGCAGGAATGTGGAGGGGTGATGTCAGGCGACTCGGCAATATGGCGTTTGACCTTGAGGCTCACACGGTTTATCTCACAGAAAACCAGTCCCGTTTTTTTCTAGCCGCACCTTGTATGTCTTATATTTTGTATCATTGCTGCCTCTGTCACCAACTTTGCTTAGTGATAGGTTTACTTTCCCTATGGTCATTTTAATTTTATTGTTATTATTGTCTTCTTTCATGATTACTTATGAGAATAAGGGCATATCAAAAGAGTATTCTTTCTATATTAAGTTATCAGAAACTTGATTGACTATTCTGAAACGGATTTAAAAAATAAATCTCTTTTCATAAAAACTAAATTATTATTATTATTATTATTATGAATAATTACATTCTTCATCACGGATATGTAAGAATTTAGAAAGTGTACGTGTAACAACGAAACTGTGCTATACTTGCCTTATTATAATATTAAAAATATAACCTGTCACTTATCAGAGATGAAGGCAGGAGGGCCAGATGAACATGAAAAAATACGAACACAATATTTCAGTTAATAACCTTAGTCATTTAGGAGGCGAAACATATGACAGGGAAAAAGATGTGTGCACATCCAGACATGCCACAAGAATAATATTAATACTTTGTTTCAACCATCAGTGCTGCATCCAGTACCAAGTAAAATTATCAATATCTAACCATACTGTCACCTATAAGACATATCCCAAGAATGTTTAATGTAAATTGAGCAACACTTTAGAATTTTGTTGGCAAAGAACCAATAACGGTCAAAGTATAGGAGCATCAAATTTCCATTTCCTGCATATGGCTTCTATATGCCTCAACAATTACCATAAAATGAGGAATTCATAATTACAATGTGTAATTCAAAGATGTTGTCCATAGCCAATTTAATTCCACTGCTTTGCGATAGCAATCTGCAGCTGAGAACAGGAAAAGCTTTGAGAGGTTTATCAGAAAAAGTCAATGACAAGAAGTAGTTTCAGCACCAGTAGAGTAGCAAGCAATGCCATGAGGGCGATATTACTATGGAAAGGAACGATAAAATCACCTATCACTTGCCAAAGCTGAAGGGAGGGGGAAAAGGAAGTAGGGCAGCAGTGACAAAAAAAGATCTACAAAACATAATATGCCCTTCTTCATACGATTAGAAGGATGTGACCAAGCTTGTGTTGGCACCCACAGTCACACGAATAGTTTACTTGATATAGGACACAGCATGATTAAATCATTAACTCAAAACAAACTGATAACATTATCATAAATAATGCAAACAGGAAAAGGCCTGAATCTCAACATAGCAAAGCTCGGTTGTAATACATTAACTTTCTAAATTATTACAGATATACAGTGGTAAAATAAACACATTATCACAAATTGATTACATCTAAGATTTAGTAATCAGCACACAAAAATAAATATTGTAGTCAGATGGATATTACATTAGAAGAGAAATAATGAAACTTTCACCACAGAATAAAAGGTTCGACACCTTCACACAAGTGCAATTTAGAAAATGTGTGAGTGGAGACTTTCCCGGCGTATCGATGCAACAAAATCTTCTCGGGTGTACAGCCAGATGGTCATGTAAAAGCACGACGTTTCGACAGCAGTCAGCTGTCAAAACGTCGTGTTTTTACACCACTATTCAGCTGGACACCCGAGAAGATTTTGTTAGAAAGTGTTGTCAGTAATGACGAAATTGTAGATCAATTTGGAATGTAATCAACAAACAACAAAAATTACTGTATCTACAACTACTTCAGGTGATCAGTATTTAAAGTAACATGTTATGTCTATACTTTGTTCAAACGGTCCTTCCCTTCTTGGTACAATTTCATTTCAGAATACTGAATGTGCACAAACAGATAAGGCAACCATAGCTCAACACCTACAAAAATTTACTTCAAATTAAGTATGGTTTATTCAGCTAATATCTAAAAAAAAAAAGCAATGAAGTTTCAAATAAAATTTCATCTACATCTATATACAAAACCAATGTTTAGGGTTAAACCCAAACACATAGTGACACCATGAAACTATCTTCTTCCCTATCTTTATAAAACTTCACCCAATCCATCAAAACACGAATTCTGAATTTTTCAGTGTTGGAAATGGCTTGTTTCAATATTTTTGCTATGAATTAATGAAACAAAATAATATAGAATACATGAAAAGTATTATTGAATGTAAAATTCAGAACAGAATGCAATAATCTATAATAATTTCTAAAATAAATAGAATGAAGGTAAAGGTATTCCTTATGCAGGTTCTGAAGGCCATTAAGGACAGAATTGGGGGGAAAGGGGAGAAGATAAAGCTTTATGTTCTACTCTATAACCTCACTACATCTAGGACTCATTTATCAGCAAGATAAGTGGGCCAGACATTTAGATTTGAGGGAAAATTCATAAGTATTTTTAATGTAACTAATCTAGTTTGTATTCAGTCTTTCTACCAATAAATGTGTAAAAAAAGCTAAAAGGTGTTATACACCACACTCACTCTTACATTGTTCAGCACACACTCCAGCCTCGTTTCTGGTTCCCCTGCTCTCCAGACACGTAGGTAGTCTCCACTTGTTGCAAGCAGGTCTGGAAATACTCCTTTCTGTACAAAATAGAAACAATGAAAGTGAAATAACAAGAACCACACCAAAAGATAATTCAAAAATGTGCTGAGAGGGAAGGAGAAAAAAAAGACAAGATAGGATAGGGGGAAAAAACAGATACCTGTCACTTACCACAGATGAAGGCCAGAGAGCAAGAAGAACACGCAAAAACACAAAAAATAAACACAAATGCACAATATTTCGGCATGAGCCTTAATCATGTGAGAGGCGAGACATATGGCAGGGGGAAACACATTTGTGTTTCCACGTGTTCGTCTCGCCCTCCTGCCTTCATCTGTGGTAAGTGGCAGGTATCTGTTTTGACCCCCCCCCCCCCATCCTATCTTATTTTATTTTTAGTGCCTCACGGCAGTTCCTTTGTTTCCATTATCCATATATATATATATATATATATAGGAGAAAAACCACAGTTTACCTGTGGCATCGAGACACGAAAAAAAAAAAAACACGTACACACAGAGAGCATGAAATTTTCAGGCTTATAGTCCTCCTTCAGCAATAGAATCATGATGGAAGCTAGCAGCCAAATATATATATATATATATATAAATAAAGAGAGAGAGAGAGAGTACTATTTCAATGTGTTGGCAAACCAAGTATGTTCAAGAAATAATACTTATATTCATTAATTATGTAGGGTTGAAGGATCCTATTAATATAAGGTGGAAGTGCACATTGTACTCCCTTTTTTTATTTTAGGACATAGAAACCTATAAGTTTGATTGTGTGCATCAGAACAATGGCGTACTGGACTTATGGCTAGGCTCAAGTTCAAACATCAGGACTGGTATTCTGGCTGCCCTCACTATGGATTTTGGGCGATTTTCTATAATCATGTAGGCAAATGTTGGGGTGGTCCACAATTTCTGCCTTAAAAAACTACAGAAAGAAATTAATATTTTACATAGAGAATACCAATTAACTACAGTTCCCTGTACAATACAGGGTAGTACAAAAATAGCTTTACACTTAACACGGAATACTGGGCGATTACAACTTTCAAAGGCTATATATCTGCAAATAAACTGCTTTCAGCATCATTCTGCAAATCATTGTGTGACTGAGATTCTGAAGTTTTATCTGTTTGGTGAAAGATGTTACTAGGCGAAATCTTCATTGTAGTTGAAGACTTTGTTGTCATTTAGCAAGGAGGTTGCCAGTGCACAAAACATAGCATTCTGTATTATTGAATTTGCCAGAAGTGAATCAGTTCAACATGTGTCTAATCACAAGTGTGGAGTTTGTCTTCCCGATATGTGAAGTATAATGCACTGGTTTTGTCAGTTTAGCTAGAAATGATTTCTTTGAAAAATAAAGGTTCTGGTTGGCTGAGAGTGTCTGAAGAGTTGTAGAGGAAATGATGTCTGCTTTGAGCATAACTCGCAAAGCTCTTCCCACCATTTCTGGTCATTGCTGACATCACTGCATACAAAGGTATAAATTGACAACTTCAGTATGTACTGAACATTCAAGAGAGAGGTTTGCTGATTCTATAACAGTGTTTCTGACAAGTTCTAAAAATTGAAATTGGAATACAGAGATTATAACTGTAACACAAAACAATACAAAATTAGATTCTCTTCTAAAAATGTTGAAACAATTGTAGGCACTTAAATCACAAATTTCACAACATACAAAATGAAAAGTGCATTAATCACACAAAAACATGAGCAAAACCAAATAAAATGCACGTGGGATATGGAGCGGAATAGGAACTACAGACTGGCAATAATAATAATATACCTGGCACGAAAAATATGGAAGGGAAAAAATCTAAAATTGGTGGTCCAGCAAATGATTAGCTAACTGCAAGAAATGCATTGCCCTCTAGATTGTAAGTCATGTAAGAAATGTTTATGCTTCTAAAACTATAACATCAAAATCTTTCAAATAAGGACTGTGAGGAACACATAAGGACAAACACACTTTACAATATTTCAATATAAGCAATATACATAGCTGGGCACAGTTAATCCAAAAGTTAACTTCGTTAATCATTAATCAGCTACTTAAAAAGTTGATATCATTAAAGCGATACATTTTTGCAAATTTAATGCAAGTTACAGTTATCCCTTAAAAGTTAACCATCAACAACATGTCTACACAATGTCCCTCTGGAAACCGAGTTCTTACTGGGATTCGACGTTTTAATCAGCTTCTCAAACGTATTGGATTCTACTACATATAGTGGAATCGCATTAGCAACAAAAAAGTTTGCAATGCATAACTACTTCTGTTGCTCTCCACATCAGAAGAGTCCACAGCACTTGAAGAAGGCTTTGAATTGTTTTTCCTTTACCCACGAGTTGACCTTGCTTTCACTTTTCTTTTCAAACTGTAAATATTTGGATATTTGCTTCCTACTTATGTGTTGTTTACGATTATTGGGGCTAGAAACGTGAGCAGAAAGTTTAGGCAAACACAGTTTGACTTCATAAATCAACTGTCCTCCCAATTTTGATTTAAATGCAATATAACCGCATAAATGTGGCTAAGGATTCTTAATCTTCTCGTTGCTACTGCTAGCGTTTCTGCTTTCACTAATTGTTTCTAGATCTTCAGTTTATGTAACGAATATCAATTTAATTTATTTCACTAATAAACTCCAAACCACAAAAACTAAAAAGTGGCACTATATCAGTAAAAAACATAAAGTTATAAAAATATTAAAATCAATCACTGACTGGATTTGAAACATGTAGCCCAAGGCTGCCCAACCACAGGCTCACGGGCCACGAAGTGTCCTACCAGCACCTTTGAATTTGCTCTCCAACAGCAGTGGTCTAGAATATACTAAGATAGAAACCGCTGCAAAGGTCTCATTGATGGTTTTTATTTTTTGATTGTAGCTGTGTTACTTATATTTTTGTTATATTTAAATATCTACTGTATCTATAGACAAGAATTATGTGGCTCACAGTCTAACATAAGACTCAAAATCATGGCCCACAGGCTAACTTAGAATCAAAATTGCGGTCCATCTCCGAAATTGGTTGCGTAGCCTTGGTTTAGCCGGTTTGCAGATATAAAATACGAACTCTCGGTAACTCTATCATTCCTGCACACCATACCTAACATAAAGTTATAAATGCATCATACTCACACTTGCACGTTGAGTTACCTAATTCGTTTGCTACTTGACTCACTGAACATTCTAGGGTGCCATGACGTGTAACTCAAACAAACAAAATGACGTCAACAACCAATGTAACGGATTAAAGTTAACAGAAGTTCAGTTTAACGGAAGTTAAGAAGAGCATTAATTTTTTTTAGGTTAAGTAAAAAGTTACATTTTTGCAATTTTGTTAACTCTATTAATTAACGATTAACAGATTAACGGTTTTCTGCCCAGCTATGCAATGTGTTAACAGGTGTGATGTGGCAAGGGGTCAGATGTATAAATGTCAGAAACTAACTCAAATTATGGGGTAGGTCTTAATGTGTATGCATCTGATCCCTTAGCCAACTCTATATCTCAACTTTAATATTTATTTACATGGAAAAAAGGGAAAATACACCCAACAGTCACCAAAGTTTAAGGGAGGAGGGCAGCAGCAACACAAAAAAAAAAAAAAACACAGCAAAGAAAAAACAATATTTTGACACGAGTCGTAATCGTATCAAAATATTGTTTTTTCTTTGTTTTTTGTGTTGCTGCTGTCCTCCTCCCTTCAACTTTGATGAGTGTTGGGTGTATTTTCCCTTTCTTTTCCATGTAAATTTTGCCTAACGGCATTTCTTTCCTTTCATTGTTACCTTTAATATTTATTTATTTATGTAATTGTTTACAGACTTTGAAGTCCATTTGTGAAGCTTTACAAATTCACAACGGTTGGTGCACACTGCTTAAATATCATACAAAACAATTTAATAAAGAAAAATGGCTTATAGTCTACTTTTAGTAGAATTATAAATTTTTACAATATACTAAAACAAACTACCGAGTCAAAAAAATTCTGATTAAAATTTACTGTTACTTATTCATTCATATCATAAGATACAATAACATAACAAACTGTCTTGGTTTAATGATATTATTCCAAGTTTAACCCTACTATGACAGTTAGCAAGCTTTCACATTCTTATATAGGAACGAAGTCTTTCTCGGCGTTGAGAATGGATGTAGTCTTCTCGGGAGACTAGCCGAGTGAGTAAGATGTTTCCACACGATATTTCGGCGATCTCAGACTCCGTCGCCATCTTCTGGTGAAGTGCCGGATCCGTCAGAGGGCTGGTTCCTATAGCCTCCGAAAGCGCGCGTGGTGGCGTGCGCGCAGCTGGTTGGCTGACTCGGTCGGCGCCTAGGCGGTGGGGTGGGGGTTGGCGCCGGTAGGAGGCAAGCGTGGGCGCAGTTGGTCCGCGGCCGCCGTGCTGTGCACTTCGGCGCGCTGACGACGTATTGCATTAATGACAGGTGCCCACGCTTCGCTCAGCTGGTATCCACAGTCCCGGTTGACGAGATTGCGCGTGGTGCGAATTTCAACTGCTTCTGTGAGAATACTGTCCCAGAAGTTCCTAGTACGCGCCAATATACTGGTATTCTCAAAATCGAAGCCATGGCGTTGTTCCAGGCTATGTTCCGCAACCGCCGATTTTTCGCTCTGCCCCAGACGCACGTGTCGGGCGTGTTCCAGACATCGCTGGTTAATGCATCGTACCGTCTGGCCTATGTATCTCTTACCGCATTCACATGGAATGCTGTAAACTCCCGGTGTTCGGAGTGCTAGGTCGTCCTTGGGGGAGCGCAAGATGTTCTTCAGCTTCGGTGGCGGCAGGAAGATGGTCTTAATCCCGTTTCTGGCCAGAACTCTGCCAATTCTCGACGTTGTAGGACCGGAGTATGGCAAGAAGGCAATGCGATCCTGTGGCTCGTTCTCGGTATTATTGAGCCTGCGTCTCGGTTCTCGGAATGCCAGTCTGATCTGATGCTCCGAGTACCCGTTGCGCCTGAATGTCTGCCGTAGGTGGTTGACTTCGCCCGGTAGGCTGTCGACATCGCAAATCGCTCACGCCCTATGTACCAGCGTGGTGAGCACCGTATTGCGCTGTGCCGGGTGGTGGTGACTACGCGCGTTCAGGTACAGGTCTGTGTGCGTAGGCTTCCTGTACACAGAGTGTCTGAGTGTCCCATCTGGTTTCCTTTCAATCAGAATGTCTAGGAAAGGAAGCCGGCCATTCTCTTCCACCTCCATCGTGAACTTGATGTTTTTGTTGATACTATTTAGATGCTGGAGAAAACCTTCCAGGCTGTCCCTGCCGTGGGGCCAAACGACAAAAGTGTCGTCCACATAGCGGTAAAACGCACTTGGCTTCAAATGAGCGCTAGCTAGCGCTTTATCTTCGAAGTGCTCCATGTAGAAGTTTGCAATCGCCGGCGACAAGGGGCTGCCCATGGCTACTCCATCAACCTGTTCGTAGTACTCCCCGTTGTATAAGAAGTACGTTGATTGGAGCGATTGCAAACTTCTACATGGAGCACTTCGAAGATAAAGCGCTAGCTAGCGCTCACTTGAAGCCAAGCGCGTTTTACCGCTATGTGGACGACACTTTTGTCGTTTGGCCCCACGGCAGGGACAGCCTGGAAGGTTTTCTCCAGCATCTAAATAGTATCAACAAAAACATCAAGTTCACGATGGAGGTGGAAGAGAATGGCCGGCTTCCTTTCCTAGACATTCTGATTGAAAGGAAACCAGATGGGACACTCAGACACTCTGTGTACAGGAAGCCTACGCACACAGACCTGTACCTGAACGCGCGTAGTCACCACCACCCGGCACAGCGCAATACGGTGCTCACCACGCTGGTACATAGGGCGCGAGCGATTTGCGATGTCGACAGCCTACCGGGCGAAGTCAACCACCTACGGCAGACATTCAGGCGCAACGGGTACTCGGAGCATCAGATCAGACTGGCATTCCGAGAACCGAGACGCAGGCTCAATAATACCGAGAACGAGCCACAGGATCGCATTGCCTTCTTGCCATACTCCGGTCCTACAACGTCGAGAATTGGCAGAGTTCTGGCCAGAAACGGGATTAAGACCATCTTCCTGCCGCCACCGAAGCTGAAGAACATCTTGCGCTCCCCCAAGGACGACCTAGCACTCCGAACACCGGGAGTTTACAGCATTCCATGTGAATGCGGTAAGAGATACATAGGCCAGACGGTACGATGCATTAACCAGCGATGTCTGGAATACGCCCGACACGTGCCTCTGGGGCAGAGCGAAAAATCGGCGGTTGCGGAACATAGCCTGGAACAACGCCATGGCTTCGATTTTGAGAATACCAGTATATTGGCGCGTACTAGGAACTTCTGGGACAGTATTCTCACAGAAGCAGTTGAAATTCGCACCACGCGCAATCTCGTCAACCGGGACTGTGGATACCAGCTGAGCGAAGCGTGGGCACCTGTCATTAATGCAATACGTCGTCAGCGCGCCGTAGTGCACAGCACGGCGGCCGCGGACCAACTGCGCCCACGCTTGCCTCCTACCGGCGCCAACCCCCACCCCACCGCCTAGGCGCCGACCGAGTCAGCCAACCAGCTGCGCGCACGCCACCAAGCGCGCTTTCGGAGGCTATAAGAACCAGCCCTCTGACGGATCCGGCACTTCACCAGAAGATGGCGATGGAGTCTGAGATCGCCGAAATATCGTGTGGAAACATCTTACTCACTCGGCTAGTCTCCCGAGAAGACTACATCCTTTCACATTCTTGTTAAGGGATTATTTTCTGTATCATCATCATAATCATTGGGGACCATCTCCAGTTTCCCAGGTGTGGTTTATGAGCCTTGGTTGATGTAGATTATTTTCTGTATCCAAGTGCTTATATTTCATTAGGGAAAATGATGTTGTTTGATGAGTAATTCTTTGTGGAACGTTGAATCTTAAACTTCCTAGCAATTCTGAACAATCAATATTACCATTGCACAAATTTAACAAAAATTTAAAATCATGAAGCTCATAAAATGATTGCAGAGGGTATTCTTAAGATGGATGCAATGTGGGTGTATGCATGGTCACGATATGGGTTTGGAAAACCCATTCTAAATGCAATATATCTAAAAAAAATTATGCTGAACAGTTTCTATTCTTTTAGTTTGAGACAGCATGTACAGTGACCAAATTACTGATGAATATGCTAATGTTGGCATTACAATGGATAGATATATTATTCCAAGGGCTTCAGTGGAATGGATTTCGTGACATGCCCTTACAACAAAACCTAGTTTTCGTAAGGATTTGGTTACAATAGTGTCAACATGTTCATCAAAACTCATTTTACTGTCGAATATTACTCCTAAATCGTTAACTGAGTACACTTGCTCCTACTTGATACCACTTATTGAGTATTTTGATAAAAAATTTCTTACTTGCTCATGTAAATGAAATATTTTTGCATTTTAATGGATTTAAATGTAAGTTGTTATCTTTACACCAATTATTGAGAGCAGTGCAACAATTCTGGAAATTGCATATTCCTTTAATTGATTCTATACTTTTAAATAATTTTAGGTCCTCAGCAAGAAATAAAAACTTTACTTTTTCAAAATTTTACATAATATGTCATTTATAAATATGATAAACAGAAGTGGACCGAGATGGGAACCCTGTGGGACACCGGATAGTACTAAAATTTCAATTTAAGTAAATGCTTTATATTTAACTATTTGAAACCTGTTAGTTAAGTAACTTTCTAGCCATTTGAGACGGTATCCCACTACCCCAAAAGATTTAAGTTTGAGAACAACTAATTTAAATAAAGGAAAAAGGAAATGGCTTTAGGTAACATAAATTACAAGGAAAGGGAAAAAAGACTCATCACTCACCAAAGTTGAAGATAGCGATGGGAGAAGAACATATATCATGAACACGAGAATACACAATATTTCGGTTTTAAACCTTATTCATGCTAAAGAGAATGAGTCATGTGGCTCGGGAGGTGTGCACACGCCGAAGTTTCCTACACGACTGAGTGGATTATCGATATGGCAGTGGGACTGAGATGTTATATATAAATATGTATATCGCAGAAGGTGATGGAAATATTAATATACCAAAAGGATACAGAATGTAGAAACGAAAACAAAAATTAGGAAAATAAATATAAATACAGTTATTAAACCCAACGCTCTATACGCCACAGAAACACTCACACTAAACTCTAAGAGGGATATCAAGAACATCCAAAAAGAAGAACGAAGAATAATCAGGAAAATTATTGGACCAATCAAAACAGAAGAAGGCTACAGACTAAAGTCAAACAAAACAGTAGAGTCCCACTCAAACATAGCCAACGACATCAGAAAACGCAGACTAAAATTCTACGGTCACATATACAGGATGCCAGATCACAGATTAACTAAGTAGATATTCAAACTTATGCAACCATTAAAAATGCCTAACAGTTGGTTCGATCAAGTAAGACAAGACTTGGGAAAAGCTAAAATGAAGAACTCAGAAATCCTAGATCGCAAAATCTTCAGACAAAAAATACACGACTGAGCAGTCATGCCTAAAAACCAAAGCCAAGAAGACCAGCACAACATGGACAGAAGAGAGGAAACTTGCCTTCAGTAAACGGATGTGAGAATACTGGAATGGCAAAAGTAACACAGAGAGAAAATGACTATGTTTTGCGTGATCTGTAGAGGTCTATGCGCATAAAATAAAATTAGAAAAAAAAAAAAAAAAAAAAAAAAAAAAATTTGAAGGGAAAAAGTAATTAGTTAAATGAAAATAATGTTAATACTAAAAATAATAATGAGTGATGCATCAAAGAAAGGAATTTTATCGGTGGTTGAGGCCGGGTGGGTGTCTGGTATCTAGGATATTTCGGTATGCAATTTCCCATCTCCGAAGTTCTGAGGCGGCTGTGGTTTCGGGGAAAACTCAGATTGCTCTCATGATGAAACAGTCATTGAGGAACCACCGATAAAATTCCTCTCATTGAGGCATCACTCATTATTTTTAGTATTAGCATTATTGTCATTTAACTAACTACTTTTTTCCTTCAAAATTTATCTAACTATATTTATTTCCCTAATTTTTGTTTTCGTTTCTACATTCCATACCCTTTTGGTATATTAATATTTCTATCACCTTTTGCGATATATATGTTTATATATAACATCTCAGTCCCACCGCCATATCAATAATCCACTCAGTCATGTAGGAAACTTCGGCGTGTGCACACCTCCCGAGCCACAAGATTCATTCTTTTTAGCAAGCCAGACAACACACACCTGCTGCACCCCTAATCGCCAGAACACCTTGTTTGGCTCACCTCCTCAATCTTCTCCACCCAGACCCTCTACCACCTGTCCCAAAAGCCCCTGCCCCTCCCTCAGGCAAACCCCAGCAGTCAGGGATCAATCTTTCCTCCACTCCCCTGTCAGAACCCCAGATATCAGTTCTCTCCAAGGGACTCTCCTTCACTCCAACCCCCAAGTTTGATCATGCTGCTTTGGTCCCGGATTCATTGGTGTTATGCCGCTCCTTGCGTTGGTGATATCATTTTGCCACCACAGGAGCAAATAACATCCAGCAGAATGAAATTGAGTCCAGCTTACAACAATTTAAACCTTCATCTCCCTTGGATCCACCCCAACTCCCACAAAATCATCAACATATTCTGTTTCAAGAGTTCCTCACCTCCACTCTGTCTTCAGCCTCTTTCGTAAAGTCCATTCCATACTTTAAAAATCTCAACAGCATGCAAACTCGAAACATGAGAGAACTAGCCAGTAGTCTTGTGTAGTTCACGAACGAACTAGTTCGGAAGAGCGCTCCCACAGGCGAACTACGCGAAGTAGTTCCCAGATCTCTCGCTCCTTAGTTCGTTCGATCCTTTCCCGAAGACAGACTTTTGTTTTAGTTTATTATCTAAAAGGAAACACAGTTCACTGTGGACACAATTCACTGAAGAGACAGATATAAAAAAAAAAGAAAAAAAAATATAACTGTTCAACATTAATAACCATTGCAGAAATCACAAACGGAAATTGAACGTGGAATGTGAAAACAAAACACACTTTGATCCCATTAACAACTAAAAGACAACCATCAATAACCACAAGTACTATATATAACAAAGAAGAGAGCGCGTGCAGTAGCACTAGCAAAGCGAGCGGACGAGCTGTCTTTCTGGAATTCCAGAGAGGAGCGACCTAGTTCACTAAGGAGCTGTGAACTAAACTAAGCGCCACTGGTTGCAAACTAAACTGAGCGTTACCAATCAGAAACTAAACTGAGCGCTACCGGTCAGGAACTAAACTGAGTGCTACCGGTAGCGAACTAAACTGAGAATTCCGGTCCCGAACTAGCACCAGTCGCCGCTAGAGTTACCAACATTTTTTCGGTTGATGGTAGTATGTTTTTTAGAATAACCTATAAAAATATATTAGACTTCAAAAATATAATATTTTACGAAAGAGTAGAAAAGAACAAAAGGTATGTTTTTTACTATTTTATTTTTTAAGCTATATTTTTGCACTTCTTGGATCTTTAACAATTTTTTTGACTACAGTAAAATTGTCATATGCTATATCGCTTTCAGTTTGTTAAATTAATGTCCATCAAAAGCTCATTTTTTATTAATGAAATACTGCTCTTACTTTTACCTAGATTTCGTGTAATATTGTTATTTCAGAGTAAAGTTCGTTCACTTTGATACTCATTTTTTCTCTAAATTTAGAACCTCTAATATTCTCAGTCATCAAATGAAACCTCATGTTTTGAATTTAATTTTTGGATTTTGTATAGCGAATTGCTTTCATTAAAATCTAACCATTTATTAAGATACTCCAGACATTTATCAAAGAATACTAGAACATTATTTTTAATATTATCACTTTCTGTGGAGAATTTGGCTTCCAAAAATTAATATTCTGCGAATGCATGTAAAGTAAAAATTAAAAACAGAACAGTTGTGCAATTTACCCATTTTTGCAAAGGACAATGAGCACTTTTGTTTATCGGCGGCCATTGATAATGCTAATGTCATTTGAAAGGACTATTATTAAGTAATAACTTTTGTTAAGGAGGTCATATTAAATTCCATTTACAAAGGACAAAAAAATAATTAAGTAATGTCCTAATAAAACTGACATAACAAACAAAATAACAGGTGCAGTAGCGGTAGCAAGGCGAGAGAACGACCTGTTTCTCTGAATTCGAGCGCTAACTAACGAACTGAAAGAGCGAACTAGTTCGCGAGGGAGCTGCAAACTAAACTGAGCGCTCCCCTTCACGAACTATTATGCCCAAGTTTACTATCCAGAAACCGTAACATTATCATCCTCCCTGCTGATAAAGGCTCAACCACAGTAGTGATGGACCGCAATCATTATGAGGCTGATGCTCTGAGGCAACTGTCTGACACAAACACCTACCTACCACACCCTAGAGATCCCACCACCTCCATCTGTCAGGAAATAAAAACATTCCTGGACTTGCAGGGCCCCTTACAAGGTCTCTCTCCCCAGTCCACCTCTCTCCTAACCCCCGGTCCATCTCGCTCCTAACTCCAGAGAATCCTCGTACACCCACCATGTACCTCATTCCCAAGATCCACAAGGTTGGCAATCTGGGACGGCCTATAGTTGCGGCATGTGGGTCACCCACTGAATATATTTCAGCCTTGGTGGACAAGCATCTCCAACTCTTTGTTCAGAGTCTTCCCTCCTATGTCAAAGATACCGAACATTTCCTTGAACGTCTAGCCACAATCAACACACCTCTACCTCCAGACTCCTTCCTAATCTCCATTGAAGTAACCTCCCTCTATACCGACATTCCACACTGTCAGGGTCTCAGTGCCCTGGAACACTTCCTAGATTTGCGACCCCCGCACAGCCATCCTAGTACATATTTCCTTTCATCCTTGGCTCACTGATCCTCTCCAAAAACTTCTTCACCTTTAATTACACCGTATATCACCAGATCCGAGGCACTGCTATGGGCACCCGCATGGCCCCTTCCTTGGTCGTCTGGAGGAATGTTTCCTCAACCACACCCCCCCTTAAACCCACTGTGTGGTTCAGATAAATAGATGATATATTTATGATCTGGACCCACAGTGAAAATCAACTCCTAGAATCCCTCCATTCCCTTAACAACAGCCATTCCATTAATTTCACCTGGATCTACTCCTGTACACACATCATGTTCCTCGATGTGGACATCACGCTCAGGCAGGGTGCCCTTCACACCTCTGTCCACATCAAACCAACTAAAATACAACAATATCTACATTTTGACAGTTGCCACCCATTCCAAACCAAACGCTCCCTTCCCTACAGCCTTGCTATCTGCGGCAAACGTACCTGTTCTGATTCTGAATCCCTCTCCCAGTACTCCCAGAACCTATCTCAAGCCCTTATTTCTCGCTTCTACCCAGCAGACCTTGTACATAGACAAATCACGCATGCAATCACTCACCCTCTTCGTAACCACTCCCACCAGACAACTGTCCCCCGTACTTGTTTCAGCAGACCACCTAACCTCAAAAACATTTTGGTTCACAAATACCCTCCATCTGACTCTCCTAAAACACCTTATGGATCTTTTCCGTGCAATAGACCTCACTGCGAAACCTGCAACATGCATCCTCGCACTACTACATATATGCAGCTCTGTCATGGGGGAAATCTTCCCCATCACTGGACATGCCACATGCTCCACAACCCACATCATATACCAGATAACTTGCCGCCATTCTACAAATTCCTATATAGGCCCGACTACACAACACCTTTCAACCAGAATGAATGGCCACAGACAAACAGTCCACACCCGCAATTTATATCTGCCAATACCTGAACATCCTAACCACCACAATTCCAACAACTTCAATGAATGTTTCACCGTTAGAGCAATCAGAGTTTTCCCCGAAACCACTGACGCCTCAGAACTTAGGAGATGGGAACTTGCATAACAAAATATCCTAGATACCCGACACTAGAGGTGGGCGCCGCTTACCAAAATCTCGGCGGCCGCGGCGGCGCGCCGAACATTTTCAGCCGGCGGCGTGACTATTTTATATGTGATACTAGACGAACCGTTCGAAAATTTCACTAATAAAATGCGATGAATAGTGAGGTTGAATGCTTGTAGTATAATTAAAAGTAGAACCACACTTATGTAGCAAATATTTATTTGTTTAGTGTAACAGGTACGCATCAAAACATTACGAAACAGTTAGGAAAATTTAAAACACACTGTATGTACGACAAACTGTCACTGACCTTAAAAGAATGAAACCAACCTGAAAAAAATGCACACAGCATATCAACATGTCTATGATGTGTTTCTGTGCGAATAAAATGTTTACATTGAAATTGTATAGCAAAATAAAAATGCTTCCGTAACAGAAAAAAAAATCCGAAAAGCTACTTATTGTATAAAAAAGTTTATTGGCATCTCTGTGATATCTGCTGTTGCAATCTAGGGACTTGGCTCTGAGCTGTCTCATACGCACGACCACTTTTACCATCAAATTCCGAAAAAAAAAATTCTTAATTTTTGAGACCTTAAACTTTAAAACGATATGTCATTTATCGATTTCGGTTAGATATCGAAGGAGATAAATGGCTCGTAATTTTTTTTAAAAGTTGTAGAAATAATTTTGATACTTTTGCCCTTTAAGGGTCGAATTCCAAAAAAAAAAAAAAAAAGTTTTAGAAATGGTGATATTTTTGCGCCTTGAGGGTTGAATTTGTAGAAAGTTCGTTCTTAAAATATGATGTGACCAAACTGAATACTTTAATATTTTAAACGATACCTCATTTATCGATTTCGATTAGGTATCAATGCCCTTTAAAAGGTCGAATTTTGAAAAATTTATTTATTAAAATATGGTGTAACCAACTGAAGATCTCAGTCTTTTAAATGATACCTCGTTTATCAATTTTGTTTAATTATCAAGGGTGATAAATGACTCGAGACACAAAAAAGCATTTTAGAAATATTGACATTTTGGCCCTTTAAGGGTTGAATTACGAAAAATTGCTTTCTTTAAAATATAATGTGACCACGGCAGAGAATTTTATCTTTAATATGATACCTCATTTATCTATATCGGTTAGATATGAAGGGAGATAAATGGCTCGTGACACAAAAACGCGTTGCAGAAATATTGATATTTTTGCCCTTTAAGGGTCGAATTCCGAAAAATTCCTTTCTTATAATGTGATGTGACCAAACTGGAGACCATAAGCTTTAAAATGACGGCTCATTCATTGATTTTGGTTAATGAATGGAGATAATGGCTTGTGAGAAAAAAATACGTTACAGAAATAATATATATCATACAGATGTACATATCATTACTCCGTCTCAAAAATGGAAAATAAGTAAGGTTTCACTTATATATTCAAAATCTTGCAGGTTTTTGCAGTCTTTGTAGTTATCATGTATAAAGATAATTTTATTTGGGCGAACTGAGCTTAGGCTAGACCTTTTCGTAGAAATTAGTAACCTAATCACAGAAAATACTCTTTCGATCAGTGTGTTTGTGCAGGCACACAAAGATAAGTATAGGTATGGGCAGAAAACCAAGGATATTTTTTTTTTTTTTTTTTTTTTTGCTGCTCAAGTAACTTAAAAAATTTCAATGTTTAGGAAATGATGTATCAGATGAAGCTAAATATCTCCAACTTTCTGGAGCGATCGGATAATCATTATCGTCATACACACTATATTTCATCAATAGTTTCTGCAGCAACGATGTATCATTGGTGGATTTTGTAGAAGCAATAGAATACCTACTTTCATTTGTTTCTGGCTTATTAATGGCAGTGATTACTTCTTTGATATACGAGGCAAGAAAGGAAGTACTGGTCTTTTGTATTGAGTCCAAATATGTATCTACTACTTTGAGATCCATAAAACGATAATCCAAAAGTGATACTGCTACGACCGCTCTTGTGGCAGCGAATAGTTTGCTAACTTCTGCCACCATGTTGCGATTAAGCCGAAACATAGTCAATAATTTGACATCTAAAACTGAATTCATGATCTCAATTATTTCAGAACGGAACAGAAGATTCACATTCATTGTACATATTTTTGAGACGACATGACCTCAACTGCTTCGCGAAACCTTATCAAAATTTTACTAGATGTTTTATGTCTAGAAGATTCGGCTCACTTTGCTCTATCTCATCTTGTCCAATCTTTCCAAACATCTTATTTATTATGTCACAGCTACATACGTGGGTTAAACTTCCCAGCATCTCTGGAAATCTATGCCAACGAGTTGGTCTTTAAGTTTCGATAGAAAGAATGTATACAACACTTCCTGATCCTGATACGAATAGCGCGCTCTCTTCAACTATTTCATCCAATCTTTCTCTGTGTACTTGTTACATCTAATCATTTTCTAAAATAGGATCGGTCTCATCATTGAACGAGGTTATCAAGGGAATCCATAAACTCTTTTTCCATTTTTCTGCATGTACTGACAAGGGGTATCTATCTCTCTCTCTCTTGACAATCTTCTTGCATTCTTTTTACGAGCCTTTCAATTTCTGGAACTCTGTTTAGGCCTCCACTGTAACGAGATGACCATGGCCAAGACACAGATTGATGTTCCATATTAGCTAGCCAACGAAACTGCTCTTCGCACGTTTTCTCCAGCATCAATGACAGCTAGAATCTTCTATTCATTCAGTCTCAACTGTTTCTTCATATCTCTTATCATGCCTTCTATTTTGCCGACAATCTTCATTTCCTCCATACGTTGAGTACTAAGGATTAAATACTTTGTTTTTACCGCATTTAGGCTAGCTAATAAATAGACTTGATCGGAATTCACGATTTTCTTCTTATTGGCTTTTTCTATCACTAAACTTCCGAAATCTTTCTAACAAAAACTAGTTTGGCTTAGACAGTCATATAACACTATTACAGAGAGTTTTATAACATTAGTTTTAGCTAATTCGGTCTTTTTAACACCTACTTATTAACTCAATTTAACGAAAAATTTAAAGAATGCGTTATCGTGTTAGGAAGTGTTGCTCAAGGACACGCCGCGAAGCAAAGGGCGGCGGCGGCGCGCCACTGAGACACGGCGGCGTCACGCCGGCATGGCGCCCACCTCTACCCGACACCCACCCAGCCTTAACCACCGTTAAAATTCCTTTCTTTGACACATCACTCATTATTATCATTTATCATTATTATTTTCATTTAACTAACTAAATTTTTTTATTATTATTTTTCTATATTTATATATCTATATTTATTTCCCCAATTTTTGTTTTCATCTCTACATTCTACCTTTTGGTATTTTACTACTTCTATCACCTTCTGCGATATACATATTTATATATAACATCTTAGTCCCACAGCCATATTGATAATCCACTTAGTCATGTAGAAAACTTCGGCGTGTGCACACCTCCCGAGCCACATGACTCATTCTCTATAGCATGAATAAGGTTTAAGACCGAAATATTGTGTATTATTGTGTTCGTGATATATGTTCTTCTCCCATTGCTGGCTTCAACTTTGGTGAGTGATGAGTCATTTTCCCTTTCCTTGTAATTTATACCGCCTAAAGCCGTTTCCTTTTTCCTTTGTTTAATTAAGGTTTAAAACCGAAATATTGTGTATTCTCGTGCTCGTGATATGTGTTCTCCCGTCGCTGCCTTCAACGTTGGTGAGTGATGAGTCATTTTCCCTTTCCTTGTAATTTATATAACAAGTAGTTTATGATTGACCAAATCAAAAGCTTTACTGAAGTCAGTATAGATACATTCAATTTGAGTTCCATTTTCTAAGGTGGATAAAATATATTGTGAATAACACATTAAGTTCGATAGGACATGTCTTCCTTCCACGAATCCATACTGGTTTGGTGATAAGTAAGGAGACACAGTAATCTCTAATTTTTTTTTAGTAACAATGGATTCCAGGAGTTTTGGTATTACATTTAAATTAGAAATAGGTAGAGTCTGACCAAACGTTCGGCTTGGGCCACCTTCTGCCAAAAAAAAGCACCTTCGGCCGCACATTCGGGTTTGGCCATATTCAGCTGAATGTTTGGCCAAAGCCAAAGTTTTACATCCAGCCACCGAAAATGAACCAACTTTTATGAATACTGTCAAAGTAGCGCGCCAACAGACGATTGCAAAGATAAAGAACCATTTGGAAAACTTCATAAAAATCAGTGGGAAGTCTACTGTGAAGTTAGTGTTAAATACCAAAGCTGGATTATTTTTTTTTAAATCAGAGATCGTGTATGCGCCCCAAGATTTTAAAAAGGAAGTTTAACAGTCTACTTTACACGATTTCGTAGAAAAAAAAGTAGCGCCCACCATGGTCCGATAATCATCCGATTTCTTTGCGGATTAATGTATTACTTATGGACCTGGTCATCAATAACACGTTTCTGTACAACCTCGTTCAAGGAGAAACGCTTCCTAGACTTTATTTTACTGATCCTCAAACTCGACCCAAGTACAGACAAAAAGCGAGAGAAATATTTTAGAAAGTCTTTAATGCCAGCTACATACAAAAAAGTAAACATTAAAGTTGCATTGCTTTTGGAAAAAGGCTGAATGGATCAGTTTTACCACGAACATATGAAGTGATCAATCAAACACGTTTTTGAGTGTCACGGCACAGGACATTTCCAAAGGTTGCAAAAGAAAAAAAAATAAACTGGCTGTTAGTGTGTTGGAAGAAGATCATAAAGAGCAATATATTGCACAAAAAATCACTGAAACGGTTACCAAATACAAGAGAAAATATCCATGGGGGTATACGTAATAATGCTACAAATATGAATGCAACTATGCTCTGTGGAAACTTCGTTTTTATTGGTTGTGTTGCTCACACTCTACAGCTCATGATTCATGATGCAATTTTTTAAAGATATTACAATAATTGCAATAGTGAAAAAGTGTCGTAAAACTTAAGAAGATTGAACAAGCCACTCGATATCTTAATTAATAGAACAGAAAAATGCAGTAAAAGTGTATATGTTAGAACGTGGTTGAATAGAAATTCCAACTGCAGAAGAATGGATACAAATGAACAGTTTTATAACTGTGCTGAAGTGTATTATCAAGCAACAACTTTATACTTATAGCGATTCATCATCAGTATCTTTAATTATATCATTGATTGAAATCTTAAATTGAAAACTTGCTCAGAAGGATGAAGGCTGATCATCTACTACTGCTCAAAAGCCGCGTGTGTGAGTCTGTTAACGGAAGATCTGCTTTCGCAGGAAAAACCTTACGGTTGTTGATTGCCGCTCTAATCAATCCACGGCTTAAAATTAAGTATTTGACTAGCGACAAAATTGTAAATACGAAGACTGAAATTTTGGCATTTCTACGTCAAAACTGTGCACTGAAAATAACAAATAAAAGGGTCATTTGGATGTAGATGTTGGTGAACCTGGACCATCCTGTTCAACATTCTATTCCAGAAAATAAATCCCTAGCAGACGATTTATGGGATACCCTTAACAAAATGACTTTGACTGATAATAAACTAGAATATTCGGACAGCTGTCACCTGCACAGTCTGAAGAACATTTTATGTGTTATTTAAAAGAATCTTTGCTGCTGAGGACCGCTAATATTTCTCAATATTGGGCTTCCAGTCCGTATATTTATTTACAAGTGATAAGCTTCTCACACTAGTCTTCCTATTGAACAATTGTTCGGTGCTGCTGGTCAAATCTATGGCGGTAGAAGAGCTAATATAAACGGGAAAATGTTGAAAAACTATCAGTTTTAACTTATAACATCAGGCTGTTTGGCTTTGATTATTAAATCTTATTTAATAAGTGCTGATGTAATTTTTGTTTTGGTTATATTTAGTACATTTTTAATTAATCTGTATACGTGAAACCACTTAAAAAATATTGAGGTTTTAACTGAAAATTTAATATGTGATACTAATTTAGACAACAGAGTATCATTTTTTTTTTTTTTTTTTTTTAACTGCTTTACGTCTCTCAACAGTGAGGTCTTTAGAGACGGGAAAGGATGGTGGCAAGGAATGGGAAGGGATTCGGCCATGGCCTTTTTAAGGAAGCATCCCGGCATTTGCCTGGAGTGATTTGGGAAACCATGGAAAACCCAAATCTGGATGCCCGGACGGGGATTCGAACCACCGTCCTCCCGAATGCGAGGCAAGAACGCTATCCGTTACACCGCCACGCTCAGTAGTATCGTATTTTAAAAGCTAGAATAATTTATGTTAGGTAAGAAGATTGAAACTTGTTTTTATTGTTGTTAAAAAACGATGGTATTACTATACATAAGCTAACATGTATTTGATTTACCAAAGCTAAAACTCCAAAAATTAATTATTAATTTAATCCATGAGACAAATTATTTTGATTTAATTCAGGCTGTTACTGTTAAATTTTATATTTTTTTATTATTGCTAAATAAAAATAAATGCATTTATTTTTGCTAAACTGCATTGCTCAGAACCTGGTTTGGTACTATTTTATTGTTTTATTTTATTCTAATAAATAAATATTAAAAACTGTGTTTATAATTATTGTATAGGTGCAATTTATATCAACAATACCACATATAAAACAAAAATAACAGTTCAGTATCTGCATGTCATATACTTCATGTCAGTGTTCTAAGATATATAATTATTTTTGAACCTTCGGCTTTGGCTATGGCCGAAGGTTATCCCAAGAGCCAAACTTTCGGCTTCGGCCAAAAAATGACCTTCGGTCGGACACTAGAAATAGGTCTGTAGTTTCTAATATCACTTTTGGGGTGTGATTTGTGTACAGGAATGATAAATGCTGATTTCCATTCCTTTGGGATTATACCTTCACTAAGAGATCTAATAATTTTAATATTGAAGTAATTATATTATTGCATTTCTTTAGCAAACTGGGTGGAATAGCATCAGGACCTGCACTTTTATTGTCATCAAGTTTTTCAATTTCTGAGAAAATGTCTGAATTGGAAATATTAATTGAATTTAAAGTAAAATTTGTGTGAATCTCTAAATTTATTTTAATGTTATGAGAGGGTTTATAAAATTATTTATAGTATTCTGCAAATGCATTAACTATACTTGTTCCTCCAGTTAGGGCCTGCGAGTCTTTAAACATAACATTGGGTAATACTCTACTACATCTTTTGGAGTTAACATATTTCAAAACATTTTGAGGATTTTTTATTATTGAATTACCTATTTCTATACAGAACGCATTAAAGTCTCTTTTGGCAAAGATCTTGCATTAATTTCTCAGATTAGAAAATTGAGAGTAGTTTTATCCTGTTTACTTATAAAAAAAATATGGGCTGTCTTTTTCTCGATGATAGTGGTTCTGAGTTCCTTTGAGTATAGTGTTGTAAAAAAACGGTTTTTTTTCTGGCTTGAAAAAAACATGAAAAAAAACATGTTTTTTTTCAGGAACACGTTTTTTTTCACAACTACTAAATCTCAAATTTGTAAGGCAGTTATCGTTTAAAATGACTGTTTTAGAGTTTATTCTAAGTACTTATCTTAGTTTAAAATCTACTATATTTTTCTGGTTCAGTAGGAAAAAAAAATTGAAATATTGACTAAATTGACTGAAATTTTCTTTAAGAACGGGGATTTCCCGAAGAGACTAGGTTGCGCGAGAAGGAATCCCCATTCCCCATTGTTTGGATTGATACTTGCTATTTGAAATAGTGCTGCCAGCCCTAAAAAATTAACTATAGATCTTTGAAAAAATTAGGAATTTAAAATTTATCCACGGTTTTTTGCCTTATTGGACTTTCCTTATATTCGTATACTTGTTAACTCTCAGAGTATAGTGGTACTGACTCATTAAATTGTCAGTAAGGGAGCGTGCATAAACCACATAGCTTCATTTTGGCCTCCTGTGAACCCCCACGTAGCCCTACGTGGCTTTTGCCCCCCCCCCCCCCCCCCGTTCACGAAGCATATAG
Organism: Vandiemenella viatica; assembly: GCA_031002005.1. Classification (NCBI taxonomy): domain Eukaryota; kingdom Metazoa; phylum Arthropoda; class Insecta; order Orthoptera; family Morabidae; genus Vandiemenella; species Vandiemenella viatica. Next base: position 165,215,095 of record CM061921.1, read on the forward strand.
CTTTCTTCCATTTTGATTCCAGAAGACATTTTGTACTATTTTCTCTTGTCAGACTATTGTAAATTACATACGGGTTTAATTAACTGAGGGAAATAAATACTCACTCACATGCTGTTGTGAGATCAGTTCCTCATTTTAACTGTGAAAAATGTTACGAAAGGAAAGTTACGTGGCCTGTCTCGGAACCCCCCCCCCCCCTTTCCTTACGTAGCCCAGAGTAGCCTTCCAGCTAACCCCTCCTCCCTCTGGACCGAGCCACGTAATTTGTGCACGGTCCCTAATTATGAATCGTTTCCTTGCAACCGTTGGTGTAAACAAACGATTGAAAGGAAATAAAGCTCCTATTTTGTATGAAAATCGATTTTAATTCAAACTTAAAAGACCGTAATACAGAACTATTGGCGCAGTCTTTATGCACAGTGTGTACTTTGCTCACAATTTAAAATTTCAATCTGAAAATCTTTTGCGTACAATATAAGAACAACCAGTAAAAGAAAATTTAACTATTTCTGAAGTTAGAGGAGACAGAAGAAGAGACAGAAAATTCCGACACCGACCGAACTAGTGTTGGTATTACTGATACTAGTGAATGTGGTACTGACATAGAGGATGAATAAAATTATGTTACCTATATAGATACACTTATGAATCATTATGTTAGACATTATATGATTCAGTAAGACTTAAAACACACTTGTAAAATGGAAGTTCCTTAAATAAAACTATAATTTATTAAATATATTATTTTCTGAAAAAAAACAAAATTTAGAAAAAAAACACGGGTGCTAGGTTTTTTTTCATGTTTTTTTTCAAAAAGTTGAAAAAAAACATTTTGTTTTTTTTCAGTTTGCAACACTATTTGAGTACCATCTTGGGAATTTTGGCACAAAGATTTGCTTTTTTGGTACATACAAATTTATACACTTATTTATACAAGAGTATAATCTACTGACACACACCTCACAAGAGTTTCCTTTCCAGTCATTATTAGCTATGAAATTTCCCAATGCTAATGTTATACTAGGATAATCTGCTTTACTAAAATCCTTAGTCCAATTATTGTATTGCACATAGGGGTTGTCGCACTTAAGTATGTATTCTAAACATAAAGATGGACGATATGCATCAGGAGATACGACATACTCCTTTGCTATAGAACAATTTATATCAAGAAAATTTGAGAATATAAGGTCAAGTGTTACACCAAAGATATTAACTTTATTATTAATTTGAAAAAGGTTTAATAACGAGGTTGTATCTGATAATTTATTTGATAGTGTTTTTTCCTGAAGAGTTGTCTTAGCAGTGTAGAAAGGATAGATGCCGAAAATTTTTGTTCCCTGCGGGATTTGAACCAGAGACCACACCGGAAGCTTTAGAAAACAAGCACCTTACCCACTGTGCTACCAACCCACTCTAATATGATGAAGATTTATACTGAAATATTGTATAGTAGATTAATGTTTAAGAATTCATCACAGCCCTTCCACCTTTAACTGGGGTGAGTGATTGGTTTATGTCCTCTATCCTCCTTTATTTTCATTGCCTAACAACATTTCAACTGTCACAAAAATCTTTCAAATAATATACAACTTTCAGTTATAATATTCACAAATAATAATTGCTGCAATCCAATATGTAACACGAGATGTTGCAAAGAGTGTAGGACGAGTATGAATACCAAGTAGATAGCTTCCAGGTTTCTGTCTGCGGCAACACTGAATTAATGATATTTATAAAAATGTAATTTTTAGAGTTATTAGTTAACCAAAATTGTAACTTTTTCTTGTTATGTAAATATAGCCTTCCAAATTTCGGGTATTGATCTAAAGCCATCTTGTTCTGTGGCCTAATAGTAATTTAATTTGTGTTTGCATTGTATGTTTCTAGTTTAATGATACTTTCAGTAATAATAGAATAGAAAGAAACAGGAAATGACTCATCAGTAATGACTTGAGTGTTCACATGCTTGATTTTGGTAATTTTCAAGATGTTGGTGAAAGGGGAAAGAATTTTGCTTTGCACCAAATGAATGGAGAGAAGAACATTTCAAGTCTAATCCGCCATTACATAGGGCTGTTTATGATGTAATACACAACTCTGAAACTGAAGGTATTGTTTTGAGTGCACCTCATAATGAGCAACCAAGGACAACATGTCACTATGTAACAGATAGCATCCAATGCTACATTAGTGAAGAAGGAAACACTTTGAACATAAAAAAAATAAATTATCTGTCTATTGAAATTCACTAAGTGTATTAGTTATTTTTTGAGGGAATACTTAAAAACTGTCTGTAATAATTTTCCATTACATAAAGTAACTAACTATGGGAGTAAGTAATGAACCCATCCCCCTCACCCTAAAAAATGTGGTAAGCCTCTGACTCATAATAAGACTAAGGGGTAAAAACAATCCAGATGTGAGTACACCATACTTTTACAAGCTGTATATGTTTTATGCTACAGTTTTATTTCTTGTGCTTAAACATGTATACTTCCAAGTACAGATTATGGGCCACCCCGTCACTGAATTAGTATTAAGCCAACGAGCGTGGTGGGTGAACGGTTAATGTTCTGGCCTCACATTCGGGAGGACGCGGGTTCGAATCCCCGTCCGGGCATCCAGATTTGGGTTTACCATGGTTTCTTCAAATCACTCCAGGCGAATGCCGGGATGCTTCCTTCAAAAGGCCATGGCCGAATTCCTTCCCGTTAGTTGTCACCAATCCCATCCCGCCTCTAATGACCTTGACGTCGACGAGGTGTAAGGCCATAAAGTAAAAAAAAAAGTATTAAGCCTGTCATAAAGAAGTCAGTCCCATTTATCAAAAGCATAATATGAAACTGCACTGTACACATCTCTCCAAGTTCTGTATGGTGGGTGGCATTTAAATTACTATCAGCCTAGCTGCTGGGCATGCATACTGTTTTATAGCAATACACAACACACAATTCATTAAGTAGTTAGACTAAAATTGGCGATTAAGGGAGGTGTGCTGAGCATGGTTGGAATGATGGTGGCGTAGAACTGGACCCATAGCCAGATAGCTTTCTGCATCATCAGAAAGCTATCACAGATGTTTCTGTGCACGTTTTGCTGAATCTGTTTGCATTCCATTAGGATCTGTTGTACCTGATTGACTACATTAGTGGCAGAGAGGTAAGAGTATTTTGTGTAGTGATATAAACTGGACAGAATGGCAGTAAACTTTATTCAGGAGATGCTGAAGGACTAGCTCGATGAAGTTGAGGGACTGCGTAAAGCGCGAGGATTGGAGTGGTGGGTGAATATGTGGATGACAGATAGAGACAGGGAGTTTGATGGTAAATCCATTTGGAGGTATATTATGGGAGAGGCAGGACTGATGAGAGAGGATGTGAGAATGCAGTTTGGCGAGGAAAAAGGAGTGGAATCTGTGACAGGACATGTATGAATCTTCAGGTAACTTGTTAGAGAAAACTGATAGATATATTAGGCACTGTGTGACAAGGAGCAGGAAAAATCGTCCAAAAAAACTATCTACATGAAAAGCATACATTGCGACAAAAGGAATCTCTAACACTGCATAGTAGACACTATAAAGCTAAAGGGATGAAATATCACTAAGAGATAAAAAAAAAAATAGTAAAAATATTAAACACTTTATGGAGAAATAGCAGAAATATCATCCAGAAAGTATATACATGGAAAATTTGAAAACCGAGAACCGAAAGCAAACTAGTACGTTAATACCTATGATTAAATAGTATTCAAAAGAACAAACAGTAATCACTGTCAAGCAGAAAGTGTGGAAAAACACTTAGAATTGTCCAGATGATATATAACTGACGAAATAGAGGAAAGCACGTAATGGACGCTCATTGCAAAATTGCTGACCAAGAGTGAGGGCAAATACGCAATCCTTAGATAGAGATGGATAAAATAAATAATAAGTGCCGTGCAGATAAAGAGCGGAAATATTATGCAGAATTTACTTACTGGAAAAGCTTAAGCCATCAGCACAAAATCCTGAAGTAAAAATGTGCAGTAAATAAAGGACAAAACCGGAATCCTATAGTGAATTGCTGCTGAAAATCTTGTAGGCAACGGGCAAAACAGAAATGGGTATGGAAGGCAACTATGTAAGCATGAAAGTGAGGACACAGAATGACTGGTCACAGGGTGAGATTGTAGCACATGGTTGCAGTAAACGCACCGGGCAGTCAGTTTGACGTGATGACAAGGAAACCATAACACAACAAAGCAAGAAACAGATAGAAAGACAAAGGAATACAAGTAATGAGAAAAGCGGGATAATACAGCAGGAGGCACGTTCTAGGAATTATCGACCCATATCTCTAACATCTGTTTGCAGTAGAATTCTGGAGCATGTAATATGCTCTAATGTTATGAAGTTTCTAGATGAAAACGAGTTACTTACAGCAAACCAACACGGATTTCGGAAGAACCGATAGTGTGAAATGCAACTGGCCCTATTTTCGCATGCAGGATCAGAAGTTGATGCTATTTTCTTGGATTTTCAGAAAGCTTTTGATTCTGTACCACACAACTGACTTTTAGCAAAGTACGGTATATCTGATCAGATTTGCGAATGGATACGCGATTTTCTAACTGGTTGGTCACAGTATGTCGTTGTTGACGGGGAAGCCTCTTCTAAGCTAGATGTTACTTCGGGCGTATCTCAAGGAAGTGTAATAGGACCACTTCTTTTCTTAATTTTTATAAACGATCTTGGTGACAATGTTAATTGCAGGATGCGATTTTTTGCTGATGATGCACTTATTTACAGGAAGTGAGGTGCTCTGATGATTGCTTAAAAATTCAGCACGATCTGGATGTTATTTCGGAATGGTGCAGTAAATGGCAGCTTACACTTAACTGCAAAAAGTGCAAGGCAATGCAAATAAGTAATAAAAAGAGCCCGTTTGCTCATGAGTACAAAGTTAACAATTCAGTTGTTGACACTGTGGATTCCCTGAAGTATCTAGACGTAACAATATAAAGCAACATGAAATGGGACTTGCACATAACGTCTTTGTAGGCAAAGCTAATTCTAAACTATGATTTATAGGGCGTATTTTGAGAAGTTGTAATGCTCATACAAAGGAAATAGCATACAAAACACTAGTGCATCCGCATTTGAATACTGTTGTGGAATTTGGGATCTGTATCGCTAGGGATTGATTGACATGTTAGAGAAAGTACAGAGGAGAGCCACTCGATTCGTGACTGCTAGTTACAGTCCTTATGTAAGTGTCAGAGCTGATACGCGTATTGGACTGGGATTGTTTGGCAGACAGACGATATCGTTTTCGTTTGAATTTGTTGGAGAATATGCGAAAATCTTTAATTTACGAGGGCAACGAAATACTTCTTCCGCCAACCTATTTAGGTCGCAATGACGGTGGGATAAGATTCGAGAAATAAGATGCCGTACTGATACATTTATGTATTCTTTCTTTCCTCGTTCTGTTCGGGATTGGAATGCACTGAATTAGGACCAGTGCTTAGCACCCTCTGCCACCCATAGTAGTTGTGATTTGCAGAGTATAGATGTAGATGTAGACATTGGTGGTAGAGACTGCTTGTTTTCAAAGCAAGATTCCATCTATTACTGACTTGGTAGACCTGTTGTAGTTTTGATGGAGGTGATGGGTAGTGGATGTGTTTCCACTAGCTTGTGAAATTGTGAGGAACAAAAAATGTTCTACCTTGGGGGTTAGGTAAACACCTTGTCTCAGCTATAACTGTGCGTAGCCTAGGATGTTACAGTTCTGACTTAAATATCATGGTCACTACATAGCTTATTTAAACCAAAATCTACAGAAAGGTGTAAGTTCAAATGATGTTCACTAGTCCATTATTATTTGATAACTATATTCTCAAAATTTTACAACGTCAGAAAACTGCGCGGGCGATCAGACAAGTTTACAGAAGAACAGCTTGCAGAACTGACCAACCATTCGAGCTAGACCAACCTCACGCCCCACAGCTACTTAGCTACATGAGCTATTTAAAGTTACTTTCACCCATGATTTCACAAGTTAACCATTTCCGCGCAAATTTGTACTATGCCGCGCCACGAGCCCAAACTAGCTACCGCTCTGCATAGCTGTACTGCACGACTAGACTGCTGCTTCAAGACTGGGGAGAGGCTAGGTTCTGGAGAGGGTATTTATAGAATCGTTGCTGTATGAGCCTGGGAACCAAATTTTCTGGTAGTTCCCACGAATTGCAACAGAAAACTGATAAGTTTCTGACGATATTTCGCTATTCAATCTTGACCTTGACAACAAAAATAATCCTATTTCTGTAAAATTTTGGGAGTTGCAAGGTATTATTACACACACCAAATCAAGTTATTATAATTTTTTTAACTTTAGTAGTTTTGCCAGAAAAGAGTCATTTAGATGTGATTGCCATCACTTTCGAAATATTACTCCTATCAAGCTGAAACAAATTTAATTCTATTCTCCTACTGCTCTTCTATCATCTGATATCAAATAAAGTATTTTACCTAATTTTGAAAGTAGTATAAAGTTCAAAAACAAAATTTGACTACTTAAATTATTCAGAATATCGACTTGAAAATAGCTTCAAACAAATTTCCATATTGAAAAACGGTTACTGTAAAAATTTGGAATCTCTAAGTACATTCCCTGATTTATTACGAATTTTAGAAATATCATTCCTCCCAAATGCTGTCCGATTTCGAGCTACACTGTACAAGCGTTTCTGGTGCCAAAACTTATTTTACTTTGTTACAATTAAATGCTTTAATATTTTGAAATAAGACTTGCTCAAAAATCTTTGTATTTAAATAAACTTTACTCTGAACATAATTTCTTCTCCTGAATTACTGAATGTGATTGAAATATTTAACTTTTCATGAAGCACATGTTTTGCTACACCGAATTATATTTAAAAAATGATCTTTAAAACCCATGAAACTTTCCAAAATTTTAATATGTTGTTAGAACCAAAATTATGCTACTTTCTATCTATCAATTGACTTCTTACCCGGTTTCTCATGACTGAATACTTTGATTTTAGAGTGGAAAATTACGTGACAAAATTCTATACCGGCAAATCACTTTTAAACATATTTAGACTCTAAGAAAGATCGTTTAACAACAAACTTTCTCCTCTTCTGGCTATTTATTTACCTAAACATCTATTGAACTAAAGAAATATACTGATTTAGCAAAGTGATATGAAAGTCAAATATTACATGTCCAAATCTGAGGTTAAGTTTCTCAACAGCTGTTTAAATGAATTTAACTCTTGAATTTACTGTTCATATTTGAATTAATGCTTATATTAGGTATATTACTTTGAATTATTACCAAAATTAACTGTAAAAATGGCTTTAAAATGGTGGTACCATATACTTCAATTGAACTCGCTATCTTGGAAACTAATTTCCCTATGCGAAATTCTAAGATGTCTTACAAAATGTGTAACTTGTTACCTATATGACAGCGTATTTTTGTTTCTGAAATGTGTAGATGAGGTGGAGACTGCAGACTACCACTATCAGGACAGTCAGTACTCACAGTTCAAGAAGCCGTGAATGCCAGACCTACGTCATAGTATAAAGGCTGAATTTATTTTGCGCATGTATACTACAGCAGGTACAAACATTTGGCTACTATGAGCCTAGAGTGGCGATGACATAGATTGATAACAGGAAGCGAAGGTGTAAAAACTGATGCCTAATACGTCATAGTATAAAGTGTGATTTTTTTATATTATCTACGGAATACTATTAGAAATCACGTCATCTAGTGCCAGACAATTTGTGTGGTGGAAACCCCCTGCCAGACACCTTCAAAGCTTAATAAAAAGTAATTATACTTACGTCATAATATAAATTCTGAATTTTATATATGTTAATTGGGCAACCACTTAAAAGTGTTTCCTAAAGAGCCAGACAGTTTTGCAGGTTCTAACATCCTGCCAGACATAGTTAAATGTCTGCTGTAGGGGCGAGCATGGAGGTAATAGATATGTATTTTGCTATGCATCTTTCATACAGATATTGTTTGAATACATGTTCTCTCATTGATCGTAGAGCATGTTTTATTATTTGTGCAGTTGCGTGAAATAATTTTAATTCAGTTTTAATAAAATATCATAATGAGAAATGTATTAATTTGTGTTTTGTGTAAGAAAAGTAGTGGCAAAATATTACTATTCTCTCAGGAGATTTAGAGTGACACAGTTAGTTAAATTTATATTACTGTGTCTTTTGTCACGCATCTTTGGTATCCTACCACAGATGTTGCTTCAGCATATGTCAAGTCAATGATCGATTTATTATTTATTTTTGCATTTGTGAAAAAATAAATTTAATTCAGTTTTAATAAAATACCATAATGGAAGATATATTAATTTGTGTTTTGTGTAAGAAAAGTAGTAGCAAAATATTGTTAGGGTGAAAACATGCCGAGCAGCTCGTGGTGTAGGTCGCGCTGGCGGTCGCGGTAGATGTTTCATCCACGTGAAACAAAAGCATTGTTAGTAATGAGCCGAGGTGCTCGCGGTCGCTGTTCGCCACTCAGCTGGATGTCGATGAGAGAACAAAGTATTTTGTTTTCACCTCACGGCCTAGCGTGCCGCTGGAGGTCTGCTTGGCTCTGATTGGCTGAGCTATGTCAAGGCCACGCGATCCAGCTTCTACAATTGATTACGCAGTTCGGCTTTCGTATTATACAGAGTAGTGTTGTTTAATTTTGTCTTGTTCTAAATATTATTTTATTTAATGGATCTCATTTAGTTTTAGACAACTGCAGATATAAATTAACAAAGTACTGACATTGACAATGCTACATTCTGTTTTAAATAAATTACTGATGAAATAATAAGTACAGATTTTTATAAATTGTACAACTACGGAAAAGTGAATGTTTCAAGCAAGTCAGCGGTAAATTTTATAATAATAATAATATTTAATTAAATTGCAATGGAGCGCACACTCCGGTGGCAATTTTCCTACGCACCCAGCTTTCCTCCTTTCCTGCTCCCACCTACATTTGCCCTAATTGAAATAATTATCTATTGTTGATGACTTGATTGACTATTCAGAAATTATTACACATCATATACTGACGAATATGGAACATCAGACAATTCAGTCCAACAATCATTATAAATTTAAAAAAAAAAAAAAATCGTGTTAATTATTGTTTAAAATAAACTGTTGACTGAATTTGAAATGGAAAATTCTGATTTTTAAATAGAAATTCTGATTTTGGATTGATAAATTTTAGATTTGGCTCGAAAATGTTTTGTTTAACGGTACATTACTTTACTTACAATAATTACCATTAATTTATAGTCACGACGAGTTTTCACTCAGCATGTATTGGATTTAGGGATTGCAATCCAGCAAAGCGGGATCCCACACAAAATTAAGCGGATCCGCAATCCGCAAAATCCGGCAAAAACGAGTGTCAGTCTGCGTGACTCGTTGCCCCACTCGGACTCTGTCGGATATTTTGCACTGTTTGCCTGTACCCTTCCAGTGGGCATTTGACTCATATGCACAAGCATTTGTTTTTTTCAACCTTCGTCATTCGTAAGTAAATAAATACACTTTTACGTATCCATCAAAACTTACGTTTGTTTCGAGTACACATTTCTTTAATTTGAGTTATGGTGCGTATTTAGTACGATTTTATAACTATATAATTATTTTTTAAGTGTCGCAAACGTTATCTGAACTACATAGTTACAGCTTTTTATTCACGGTTTCATTATTCCCATTTTCTGTATTTGCAGATAAAGTAATTGTGACAATTTCATAATTTGCGGCTGAAAATTTGATTATTCGTTGATATGAAACTAATGTTATCGTAATTTTAACGATCCCGTACCTATTTCTTTAACAGCTATTAAAATGAAATTGTATATCCTTTGACTTATTGTTGTTTGGCCGCTGCCTCAATGCGTTTCTTTGACGAAAGTCACCTGCTTACATGTGCCGCTCTGGCTTTCGATTAATCTCTCTTCTCCTTGTTATTATTTCGACTAAAGGTAAAATTAGATATAAAGAAATATTCACGGGTGTATCGACGAATTGTGTTGTAGGAACACCATACTTCGACGGCTGCCTCCGCCGTATTCCTCACGTGTGTAATTTCGCGTGTTTGCAATGAAATCCGGAGATACAACCTGTGAGGACTTCACTGCAATCATTCGCCGAGAAAGTCTCCTTTCTTACTAAAAAAAATAATAATTTCCACTCTAAAGACGTTGTTACGCCACATAAGTAAATCTGAAATACTTGACAGTTTACGTGTTGGTGAGTAGTTTCTTTTAATAACATTGAATCAACTGTAATATCAATCAAGGAATCAGGAGATATAATAATGAATCATGCAAAAAAGGCCAAGTCTCGTGCTTGTGCAGTGACAAAAAGTTATGAGATCTTGTTCTGAGCCAAGTCCACACTTTACAGAGTATATTCACTTCACTTTGTGAAATGAAATCCTTTTCTCGATGTTATGGAACGTTTATTAAGAATTAAAAAAAAAAAAAACTCTGGTAACTTTTCCATTAAGCAAACCATATTTTTAAACTTATGTGATGTATTTATTGTAAGGCACATAATATATGACCTAAGACTCAATATTTTCCATTTTTATTATTTATTTAAAAATTGGTTTAGATTAAAAAACAAAAATGTAAAACCTCGAAATACATTTAAGACACGCTAAAAAGTTTTAATGTAATGTTGACAATCATAATATTGTTAACTGTTAATTTTTATCATTTAACATTAAAAATTATTTATTAATTTAATTATTACTTAATTTATTAATGTTTTAAGTAACTATGTTTTAAATATATGCGTAAAGAACTGTTTGTACCAATCCCGCACGGATCCCGCGGGATTGGCGCGGATCCCGCGGGATTGAAAACACTGCGGGATTGCAATCCTTAATGGATTGTTGTGGTAACTGTTATAAACATTTGACTTCAGTTTATCCAGGATTTTACCGTTAAGTTTGTGGTGCGTTTCGTAGGTGGGCATGGAATTAGTCTGGATGATTTTTCAGATCCTGATTTAAATGGTGAAATTCACCAAGCGTTTGTCTACGTTCATTTATTTGCTGTTAACTGAACTTTCCGATACCAGCCGTAGAAAGTAGCCACCACTTTGTGGTTACTGACAGACCATCATCATCCCTATCGTTATCGCTTCCACAAATAATTGGAGATCAAATAAAGTAAATGATACTCGCATTAAACACAAAATATTAACGATTTACAACATGTGGCACCTACAAGGATTTTAAAAACACTGGTGAACACTAGCAGCAGTACTTTGACATCTAGCTTACCCTCCAGCGCAAGCTGCGCGGCATGTTTTTACCCATCTACCGCGACATCGACCTACAGCGCGACCGCCATCGCCACCTGCAAGGCGACCTGCTCGGCATGTTTTCACCCTTATTCTCTGAGGAGACATTGAAAAAATGTCAGTCAATTAAAGAACTAAGAAAGAAACATAACCTGAAATATAAGGGCATTATTTTACCAACAGAGTATACAGAAAGTGGTTATCACAGAGAATGTTACAAACTATTTATAGGACTCATGAAAAAATATTTTCCTTCTGAATCTACAAGTTCTCAAAAAACTAATTCGGAAAAAAAATCAGTAAGTACATCCATGAATAATGTATCGTCAGCCCCATTGTTGCTACCCGAGTTGACCAGAGAGCAATTTCATTCACAGTACGTAGAGAATCTTTACCTATACCTGAACCAACTGTAATACTTCGGCCAACAAAACCACAACTTTCAAATTATTAAGAATATTTTGACATTTTACAATTTGAAGAAATAAGCTACAATAATGATTCAGTTTCAGTAATAAATAGTCCTACTGAAAATTATAATAGTATTGATGAGCATGATGTAGTTTGTTTATTCTGTAACAGAAAAAAAAAAAAAAAATACGATCAAAAATGCTTTCAACTTCATGAAACTGAGAAAGAGCAATTTAAATGTTGCTTAACACCCATCATAAAATTTCGAGAAGAGTATAACGAGTTGTTAAACAGATTAGAAAATATTTCTGCCTCAAATTTATATTATCATACTGAATGTAGAGTAGATTTTCATAATAAAATATCTACATTATCAAAGCTCCAATAAAAGTACTTGGTGTGACCATCAAGAATATCATCAAATAGTTTTTAATGAAATAAGTTGAACCATAAAGGAAGATGTAATCAGAAAAGGATGATGTTAGATGTTAGTTTATTTAGATGAATTATATATAGATTTATTGGAGAAACTTTTTGAAGAAAATTCAGTAAAAATAAACACCACTTATACAGCGCAACATTAGGAAGATAAAAATAATGAAAGTATTTCATAAAGATATTAGATTTTTTACTAGCCATAACAAAAAAATATTAGCATCTAAATATATGGAAGTTATAGATGATACAGTATTTGAACATTTACAATCAGAAAGTATTTTACAAAAAGTTGCATTAATTTTAAGAAACTTACTACTACAAATGGAGAAGAAAAAAACTACATATTAAGAATAGTTCAGCACATCATTTAATATCAGGAGAAGTACCATTACCACAAGAATTATTAGACTTTTACTCTTCTTGGAGGTTGTAACCAAAGACGGAAAATTATGGAGTACATAATGGTCAAATAAACAGTCAAAACACATTGTATTGGGTATGACTTTTAAAGCTTAACAAGTAGCAGAAAAATTGATATTATTAACAGATGAGGACAATGTATAAGTTATCAAGGAGTGGATGAACTAGAAACAGAAACAACATATACTTCTGTGGAAAAATCTAGTATATGCCTGAAAAAATTTAAAAGTCAGCTAAACTTTGTACTGGTGTTGCTTATGACAATTTTGACTATTTCATAGAAACAAGAAGTGGTAAGGATACATTACATGACACGGTAGGGATTATTTACCAAAACATTGACTCAAGTACTACAGAAGAATCCAAAATATCCGTAACACCAGTTACAAATAATTAAGAAAATTCGGAAGATAAAAAGAAAAAGGTGAACTTTTGAAGCCTTATCTATAGAAGAAATTCCTTATCCTAAAAAACTAAGATGACAAAAGATTTACAATCAACGTTTGAAGAAATGGAATGTATACTTCCTACAAATTTGCAATTATGTACTGAAATAGATAATATCTGGATGTTAGTCATGCTTTGGAATTACCTGATGTGGGTTGGTTTTAATAGTCAAATTGATGATAATTATAATCCGCAACAATTTAGTTCTTATTTAACTCCAATAAATGCATCACCTACTAGTACATCCATAGTTCTGGAAACCATGAATCAAAGTCAAAAAATAGCTGAAGATTTACATCAACCTTACGTACAAGTTACATAGGATCTTGCGATAGCAAAACTAGCCTTTCAAATCCAAGCAACGGAAAAAAATAGATTCGATAAATTATTTATACATTCAGAACCGTTTCACAATATGATGGCTTATTTTAAAGCAGCAGGTAAAAGTCCTAAGTAACTGTGGCTTAACCAATGTAATGGTTGAAAGTAATTTGCTGGCAAATAGCTCTTTGCAAGAGACTACATCCTTTGACAGCATTAGGATTAGAAATACTACATTTTAAATCATTTTTACGAATTAAAAATAAAACATTGACAGACAACATGAAACAAGAAGTAAAAAGACTACAAAAATGTAAAATGTCATCATTTCAAGTAGAAAATGAAGAACTGAAGGAATAATGAATGACCATATAACGTATATACAAACAACAAACTCTAAATGGCAACTGTGGCAAAACTCCACAATTTTATTTGATTTACATTAATCTTATACATCACTACTTAAGCCTATCAAGGAGGATTCGGACAGGAGATTTCAAACTTTTTGAATCAGTATTGCCTAAAATTACAAATAAGTTATATTTTTTATATGTAATCAACAAAACTATGCTCGATGGACTGTTAAATACTATGATAATTTGCTGAAAGTTGCAGAAACTCGTCCTGACTTATATGAACAATTCAAACTGGGTTGCTTTGGAATTAAAAGGAGCAACAAACCGTTTTCAGGCCAACCTAGAACAAACCGTAAATGCAGATGCTCCTAGAAGGCTTACAGGTGTTATAAACTTCACCAATTCAATTTCGTCACGTCAATAATGGGCCAGAAACCATGATGTGAGATCAACAATAATAAGTCATGTTTTTCATGAACAAACCAATCAAGATATTTCAGCAGACTTGAATACATGTAACATTCAAAACAGCATCAAACAACTGAAAAAATTTATCACCACCTTTGATCAGTTCACTGACCCCTTCAGTTTGGGAGTGCCAAAAGATTAATTAATTAATATTTCTTCAGTTAAAGCTGCATCATATCAGGTAGAAGGAGTCCTTCTTAATATTGAAAAATGGGGACTTTAAACGTAAAAGTTCATTTCTGAATGTCTAACAGATTTGAAAGAAGTTTAAAAAAAATATGTATTGATAATTTTTTAAAAGATTATCAAAAGAAGAAGAAAGTTAAAGTGGGTGGTAAAGTTCAAGAGCTTAAAATTCAACGAGATTTATTTGAATGTATGTTTGGAATTTCGATAGATTATAATGTAGATATTTCAAAAATTTTATCTTACCCAATTACTCTAGTGCCAATGTCAATGTACCACTGAGATGGCACTAGCTGCCTTAATGAAGTATCTAGAAAAAGAGATCCAACATCAGCCACCACTTCATATCGATGTAGTATTAATTGATGTTTTTTTTTCTGTTGCACACGATAAACGATGTTCCAAAAACATTTGGAAATATTTCCAAAAAAATTTTACAAATGGTTACTCACATGCATGCGTTGAGAACTGATGTGATATTCGATCAATATTTTACACCATCAAAGATTACAAACAATCCCAATGGCTGGAATCAACACAATTCCAACACACTATAACCGGACCTGATCAAGTTCGACCTACTGATTTTATCAAAGAACTAGCTGGTACCCACGACTTCGTTCATGTTTGTAAAGAATTCGTATTGACAACTACCGACATTTAACCACCATAGTGCATGATGGGAGACTCGATGCTATTACCACACACAGATGCCAGTCATCTGCGCTATGTAGTTCCGGCAGCAAAGTAAAATTTACAGACACACATGTAATGCAAAAATATCCATGATCGACCACTTTCAACCACCATATCTCCCACAGTTACCGATCGATGGGTGACTCTGTGTTACTACCACACCCAAACGCCAGTGATCTGCGATAGATAAATTTTGCTTAAAAGTGATACACCATGACAAATGCGTCTTTGGCAGAAATATGAAATTGCCGAAGGTCAACTACTTTCAACCCCCATATCTCCCACACCCCCATATCTCCCACACCCCCATAGCTACCGACATCTAACAACCATAGTTCACGACAGTAGACACGATTCTACTACCTCACAAAAACACCATTGCTGAATGCTATGTAGTTGTGGCAGAAAAGTGAAATATGCAGATACACATGTCTTCGTCAAAATACGAAAATATCCTTGATCGGCCACTTTTAACCACCATATCTCCCACAATCCCACAGTTACTGAAATTCGGCCAATGTTATGATCGAAAGGTGACCCTGTGCTACAACCACACACAAACGCCAGTGATCTATGATCGATAGTTTTCGTTGAAAAGTGATACACCATGACACATGCGTCTTTGGCAGAAATATGAAATTGCCACAGGTCGACCACTTTCAACCCCCATATCTCCCACACCCCCATAGCTACCCACATCTAACAACCATAGTGCACTGCAGGAGATATGATTCTACTACCACACACAAACACCAATGCACTATTCTATGTAGTTGTGGCAGAAAAGTGACATATGCGGAGACACATGTCTTTCGTCGAAATACGAAAATATCCTTGGTCGGCCACTTTCTACCACCATATCTCCCACACTACCACAGTTTCTGAAATTTGGACGATGTTGTGATCGAAAGGTGACTCTGTGCTAGTACCACACACAAACGCCAGTGATCTGCGATCAATATTTTTCACTGAAAAGTAATACACCATGACACATGCGTCTTTCGCAGAAGTATGAAATTGCCTCAGGTTGACCACTTTCAACCCCCATACCTCCCACACTCCCATAGCTACCGACATCTAACAACCATAGTGCACGACAGGAGACACGGTTCTACTACCACACACAAACACCAATGGTCTATGCTATGTAGTTGTGGCAGAAAAGAGAAGTATATGGAGACACAAAGCTTTGGTCGAAATATGAAAATGCCCTGCATCAACAACTTTTAACCATCATATATGCCACATACCCACAGCTATAGACATTCGGCCAATGTTGTGCATGACAGGAAACTCCATGCTACTTCCACACACAAACACCAGTGATCTGTGCTAGGTAGTGGTGGCTGAAAAGTGAAATATATGAAAAAAACACGTCTATTTTTATATATATATATATATATATATATATATATATATAAATGATTGATTGTTTGGAAACAAAGGCGCTGAGAGCGGATATATTAGACATTGGGATGGAAGAAAAACCACCGCTTACCAAAGATGAGGGCTCCAGCGGCGTCAAAACACGAAAAAACGCACAAACACAAACATAATACAAATTTTCGAGCTTAGCTCTTCATCAGGTTGTAGGATGAGGTGGCTGCCCCGCGGAAGCTAGCAACCCCCCCCCCCCCCCCCCCCGTGTTTTCCTTGGTTTGTTTTATGCCAGTGACCTTATGACCGCAACCGCGTTTCCACTGTGCAGTCTAATTATCATTTTCGGGCTTAGGTCCTTCCACCCCCACCCCCGCCTCCCGCCATGTTGTTTCTCCCCCCTCCCTCTCCACCCCGACCAGCCGACCATGTGCACCCCGTGTGGTCTCCTCAGTTGGTTGCTAGCTTCCGCGGGGCAGCCACCTCATCCTACAACCTGATGAAGAGCTAAGCTCGAAAATTTGTATTATGTTTGTGTTTGTGCGTTTTTTTTCGTGTTTTGACGCCGCTGGAGCCCTCATCTTTGGTAAGCGGTGGTTTTTCTCCTATCCCAATGTCTAATATATATATATAAGATTAAAAAATTCACACTTTAAACAGGCTCTTGTAGATTTCTTGATCTTACAGTGGGCCACTGATGAAATGGTGTCGTTCATTGGAAATAAAACCATCCACATAAATCTCAGACAGTGTCATTCTTAAATTTCAGGCAGTGTCATTCTTACATTGTTAATGAATACAATAGAGTTGTATCAAATGTTGTTGATGAATTATCATGCCCAGAACATGAAGAAGCAGATACCAAAGTGATCTATCATGCATGTAACATTGACTACCAAGCAAATATAGTGATCAGAAGTATCGATATTGTCACTATAATGCTTGGCTATATGCATCACCTACAAAATGATTCCCATGTTTGGATACTCACAAGCACTGGAAATAATTTAAGATATGTAGACCTAACAAAGATCCACGCACAATTGGGAGGATCTATCTGTAAAAACCTGCCTGGATTTCATGCAATCACAGGATGTGATTTTAATCCTGGGTTTTTTAGAAAATGAAAATTAAAACCTTACAAAATATTGAAAACGAATCAAGAATATCAGGAAGCTTTACTCAAATTTCGAGATATTCCTTTATTTGAAAATAATGACGAACTACAAAATGTCTTTAAAATTATACAAAAATTTATATGTGATGTGTATAATGTTGTTGGGATAATTGATGTTGATGCTGTCCATCTCCAGATGTTCATCGACATATATACGGTCCAGGGGCGTAGCTACTATGGGGCTAGGCGGTGCAATGCACCGGGGCCCTCACGCTCAGTGGGCCCCCAAGCATACCTCAAGGGGCCCTAGAACGCAGTTTAGAGGGCCCATGAGCCTTCACGGCAAAACTGGCGACCTTTTTTTTTTTAAGCTCTACTGTCGTCTAAGGGGCCCCTGAGATCACAGGAACCCCTAACTAAGGGCCCTCGCTGCTTGGGGGGGGCCCAATCACTGCTCAGGGGCCCCTAAAGAACAGGGCCCTTGTTGACCTAGCTACGCCACAGATACGGTCTCAAATATCAATGAATCTTTTGACCTCAAAAAATTACGGAGTTTCAATGCAGTCTACCACCTTGTAAAAATGAAATATTACAACAATTTCTGAGAGCAAATTATGTATCCACTATTTGTAACAATGCTCACTTAAAAAATCCCAGCATATATCAGCCAGAAAATAATGGCTGTGTACGCGAAGACAATGGGTATTATTTCAAATGGTTCGATGGAGATCAGCTACCAAACTTTGTCAGTGATTCATTGAAAAATTTATCAGATATGTAATTGTTGTTTCAAACTATTATAAGTAAATTTGTAGTTATTAATAATCACATTATGTTGTTTATATTTTTTTTTAGAAACTGATTGAAAATAATTAATTTATGGACTGCAGTAGTAGTGATGATATTGAAAGTATCAACTACAATGATGACAATGAATAAATCTATTTTGTTTTTACTTAAAACCAATGGTATTTCTATTAAATCACATTCCCAATTTTTTGTTAGCTTTTACTATGAATATTAATAAACTATCCATCAATTTATTTATTACCGAGACAATTTTGTAACTATTAGATTTGTAACAAACAGTAAAATTTTAATAAAATATCTAAATATAAATTTAATTTAATATTAGTAACATTAAAATTATGTTCAGTAATTCATTAAAAATTTATTATTAATTCACAAATAATTACAATACAATTGGATTATTCGATAAGCCCAACTCTTACATATCTGTTGCCTCCACGCTCACGCCTACAGCTGACATTTAACTATGTCTGGCAGGATGTTAGAACCTTCGAAACTGTCTGGCTCTTTAAGAAACACTTTTAAATGGTTGCCCAAGTAACATATATAAAATTCAGATCTTATATTGTGATGTAAGTATAATTACTTTTTATTAAGCTTTGAAGGTGTCTGGCGGGGGGTTTCCACCACACGAATTGTCTGGCAATAGATGACGTGACTTCTAATAGTGTCCCGTAGAAAATATAAAAAAACACACTTTATACTATGACGTACTAGGCATCAATTTTTACACCTTCGCTTCCTGTTCGGTATCTATCAAAGCTACCGCCACTCTAGGTTAATAGTAGCCAAATGTTCATACACGCTGTAGTGTACATGCACAGAAAAAATTTCAGCCTTTATACTATGGCGTAGGTCTGACGTTCACGGGCTCTTACTCTGAGATACTTGGGCCTATTGTAACCCTCCCGCTCCCCCTCCTCAATCCAGTGAAGTGGCCATTAATGTGCATAGTCTCACTGGCAGGTTATTATGATGATATCCATTGTATGCACAATAAAATCTTATCACAAACATTACTCTATAACAGCTGTTGCAAATACCAACAAAATACAGATGCAGTAAACAAAAAATAAATTAAAAAAAAATAATAATATTAAGAACAAGTACTTACACTATCTGGTATCCACATAATCTTTGTAGTTGGGTAAGGGTGATCAAATGTACTCTTGGCACTAAATTCTGATGTATCTTCATCCAAAGATACAATTTGAACTTTGTTGTTATATTCTTCAACAAAACTTCCCAGGGCTAACCTGAAATACACACACTGCCTCACAACAAAAAATAGTAAAGAATTTATAGGAAACTAAACAAAAGTTGTAGATTCAAAAACATTTTTAAAAAACTATTGATTCATATAAGTAGTATCTACAATTATAATAAAACTGTAACTAGGAAAAAGTCTGTAGATTTGAGACATTTAAAAAATTGGGGTACTATTAATAAGTTACAGAGAAGAAATCAGATTTTTTTTAAAATGTATGATTGTCTGTCTGCAAGTTGGGACAAACAGTATTGAAACAAAAACTAATGGTTTATTTTCACAGAGTTTCGTTTAATATATAGCCCATGGTCCCATGGGTAAAATAAGGTACTACATGAAATTCGGAAAATTAGTCTCAGTTTTCTGATGAACGTCATTTACACAAAAACTACTGGTTTGATTTTGCTAAGGTTTAATTTAATGTACAGTCTATGGTAACTGGTGGTTATTCTCCAATCCAAATTAGGATAGGAGGATTTAAAAATTACGACAGGGTAATGAAGCAAGGATGGTATCAACACAAAAAGGACATGCACACATGAAACACTGCAATTATCAAGTACACAACCATTCTTCAGGACTAGAATATGGTGGATACATAGCGGTATCTACAAGGTTCTACAGCTGAAAAAGAACTATATGTCCAATAATTGTTCTTGTGTTCCTGTGCATATCGCGTGTCAACACTATCCTGCCATCATCTGTACCAAGTGACAGTTCATTCCCCTTATCCTTATATTTAATTTTGTTCGGTATCCAGTGCCTCGTTTTCTCTTAGAAAGTGTAATATATAACAGATTGTTAGGAAATAGAGATGCTATGAAGTAAACTTAATTAAACATTTGGATAGGAGAATAACCACCATTTAGCAGAGTTGAAAGAAGGAACGGCATCAAAACATGGATAGACACGTATACACGTTGAGTGTTGTAATTTTCAGGTTAATGTCCCTTTGTCAACATTAGAATCGGGTGGCTGCTGCACAATTCTAGTTTCCCTTTTTGTTGTGTTTCATTCTGCTGGTCTGTAATATGTTTCTATAATATAGTTTCCAATTTTACAATGAAACTCCCCACTATTTTAATTTTCCCCCCACAATGTGGCACCAACAAACATGTTGAGCCACCAGTTAGCTGCAGGCCACCATCATGCAGAAGCCATATCATTCTACTGCTGACAAAGGGGTACAAACCCAAAAATTACAACGTTTAATGTATGTATGTTGCTATCTGTGTTTTGATGCTATTCCTGCCTTCAACTAACTCAATTAGAGTGGTGGTTATTCTCTTATTCAAAGATTTAACTAATATACCTGTAATGATATACCATGGTACCCCACTGCTCAAGAGATATAATATTCAGGACAGTTAAACGAAGATGAAGTCATGACTAGGTAATGACCAGCGTGAATAATAGGGACCAATTCCTAGGTATCTTCAAATGTTAACTCTTGTGAAGGATGACAAAAGCAGGTTTCATTGGACGGACAGATGTGACATAAATCTTGAAAGCCAGGTAGGACTTAAGTGTGGGACATTTTAACAAAGGCAACATGCAATCAAACATTTAAGGACATGGAAAAATTTAAGGTGACATTGTTGAACAGAAAAACAACTACAAAAAGCACTATTCTAAGGTAACGGACTTTTTCTGAGACACCTTGAAACTGCGTGCCAAGGCACATATGTCTTATGCCAATCAAAGACATCTATAAGTAGCAACTCTGTGTGTTCATTGCAAATGGTGATTTCGACACAAAGAATGTATTTATGAAATTTCTGTTTTTTATATTCTAGAAAATTCATTCAATCCACTAAGATAATTTAGAACCAAATTTAATAAATTAGTCATCTGATATGTTTAAATTTCACGATAGAACCTTGAGATATGTTCTTAAATTTCATCATGCTTTATTAATCCATCATCCCAGTCTAATCTATTCTTTAAAATGTTAATTCAGTTAGTTAAATATGGGCCATCACTACTAATCATATGAGACTTAATATATATATTAACCAAAAAGCCAGATGATAATTATTACAAATATAGACAAGGGTAAAACCACTGCTTATCATAGAAGAGGATTCCTGCGGTGTCGATACACAAAAGAAACACGTACACACATAGAATTAAATTTTCGAGCCCATGGCCCTTCTTCAGTAGTAGTGAGATGGCTGCAGGTTGGAGGCCCGAGTTGGCTACCGGCAGTCAGTGCATTATCAGCAACTAGGAGCGCTTTCTTGGCCCATAGTCTTTGTTGCTAGTGGTGGGAGTTCCCCCCCCCCCCCCAATATAATTATTCCCCACGTGTTTCTAAGAAACTGTTAATGTTTGCTGCATGAAATGCGCAGTGGTGTGGCCAGGAAAGAGAACAGCCACGCTCAACGAGATGTGATGTGCGATCTCAATGAACAGAGGAATGTCATTCGGTGAGAGTTTTTTTTTTTTCTTATGGATTTATGCCTCGTCGACATTGAGGTCATTAGAGGCGGGATGGGATTGGGAACAAGGAACGGGAAGGAATTCGGCCATGGCCTTTTGAAAGAAGCATCCCGGCATTCACCTGGAGTGATTTGGGCAAACCATGGAAAACCCAAATCTGGATGCCCGGACGGAGATTCGAACCAGCGTCCTCCCAAATGCAAGGCCAGAATGTTAAACGTTCACCCACCACACTCAGTCAGTGTGAGGAAGTTGACTATTGCAGTCCTGCATTTCCCGCAAGAGGACAATCCAACCATTCGCTCGAGAGAGGAAAAAACCAGGTGATACCAACACTGAAATGGTGTCCTGCATGCCGCAGGGGACCCTTGGATGAGCTGATGGAATGGGAGGCAGCCTAACTGATTCCACTTGACAAGGCCTCTTCTTGACTTGTCTCTTCTCTTCTTCGCAGTTCATAATCTGCCCACACAATCACTGACTATAAGTGGTGCACAAGATCCTGTTTGCCAAAGTTATGAACTGTACATTCTACTGTGTGTGTGCGTGTGTCTTTTTTTTTTACTACTAATCCATGATTGTTTCTTTAAATAAAGAATTACTTTCAATGTTGTATAGTAAAGAAAGTCAATGTGTGTTTACTCTTATCATTCATGTTTGACTTTTGTTTATGTGAATGACAAATTTGTGCTTTAAAGCTTTTTTTGTGGGAAAGGGTAGGCGGCAAGGGACGGGAAGGAATTTGGGCATGGACTTTTATAGGAAGCATCCCAAATCTGGATGCCCAGATGGGGATTCGAACCTGCGTCCTCCCGAATGTGGAGCCAGGGCATTAAACGCTCACCCATTACACTCAGTTGTCGTATTGTAAATGACGTGTCCAATGATGGGGAAGACAACCTTTGTGGTTGGACTGGAGTAGGTGGTGATATCCGGGTACATGCTGCATGTTTTGCATCGGGGTTGTTACATAAGAATGAAAATTACAGGTTGAGTACAAGGTATGTCCCAAAAGTAATGCATTGAATTTTTTTAAAACAAATTTATTGATCAGATAGGAACAGCAAGAAAAACGAGGTTTCAGAGTCGACGTGATGCTATCACCATATGTCATGACCAAAAAGATTGGGAATAAATTAAACTATAACACATTAAAATTTCAGGAAAATCTGAGTAAAATTAGTGTTCCACAGGAATGGGGGACTTTCGTAATTCACCAAAGAATAGTGTTTCCCTGCAGGAATATACCGTTGTTCTATGGCAATTCAGCAATTGATAAGCCAAGGCTATGAAAAGCCAACCAGCACAAGCAGTCGGGAATAGTTTTGGTTTTCAAGCAGGCAGTCGAAGCGAGAAGAGCTCCAGGATGGGCAGCGAACTATGAGGTTAGGGACTTTGAAGATTTTTAGTAGTGGTGAAACTGGGAACTTAGAAAACTTCAAGTTGTTATAAACTTTACATTAATGATCAGGACAGTGGACTCGTTATATTCTGGTAAGACAGAGGATTATCTTTCAAATTTCGGGGGTATTTTTTGGAAGATTGCCAATCAGTGTGTGTGAGTGAGGTCAACCTGCAATCTGAATTCAAGAAGACAATAGTATCGATGCATAATCTTTCTGGTAGCACCACTCATGCAGAATTCAAGAATATACTCTTTGTATAAAAAGAACTGTTTTATTCTCTTGGGGTAATTACGATGGATTGGCGGCCGGATAAAGAACCTATGCAAGCATCCTTTAAAGTTACCAACCAATACGATCAAGTTTGGTAGAAATGTTTGAATCCCCACCAGCATCGATACACGACACGGTGATCCCATTGTTCAATCTATGGAACACTCGTTTGTGGAACTGCGCAATTACGGTCTATCCAGGAGGTATGAACTCATTGTGCAATATCCCTTTGTTTATAAAAACAATGAGCATGACTTTCACACGCGATTTGCTCATGCAAGTCTTCTTGGGACGCGGAGATGCCAATGTGTGCCACTCTGCACGCTTCTTCTTTGTTTTCAGATCTCACTCGAAAATCCATGTCTCGTCCCCGGTGATAACAATGTCCAAAAAATTAGGATGATCTGCACAGAGTAGCTTGAGTTCTTCACAAACTTCCACTCAATTCTGTCAATCTATGCACAGTCAATGTTTTGGGACAAGTTTGGCGCAAACCTTGTGCATGAGCAAATCTTCTGCTATGATCCGGTGAACAATCTATTTAAGTAAGTTCAAAAAATCCGACAATAACCGAACACTCATTCGACGATCAGAGTTCAGCAACTGGTGAACACGAGTCACACTATCATCGTTTCGCGATGATGAAGGGCGTCCTTGGCTGGTTTCATCGGCGACCTCCTCCCGGCCTTCTTTCAACATCTTATGCCATGTGTTTGACAGCAATCTGGACAGGCAATTGTCACCGAAGGCTTGCTGAAGCATCTCAAAAGTTTCCAGCAGTGTCTTGGTCAGCTTCATGCAAAACTTGATCGCGTATCTTTGATCCAAGGTTTTCTCCATCGTAAGTACAACTACTACACAAGAACCCACAAACTGACATGTTATGACCTATCTTGGGTATGGAGACAACCGAGAGCAAAACCCTTGATAAACTTTACCTCCCACTACCCTATCCAAAGAGGTCTGACTGCTCTGCGAGGTAGAGTGGCATAAAAAAAAAAGTTTTAGGACAGACGTTGCATATATGGGCCAAGCTATTTTTGAGATTGGGTAGCCTCCTAACGCATGAGGGTGGGGAAGTGGGCAGGATTTTGTGAAGAATGTTGCGCACCCCAGGGAAGGAACATGGGAGAAGTCACCCTACGACAAATGAAAAAATTAAGGAATCAAGATCAGGAAAGAAATGGGTGATGAAAGCTGGACTGCACTCAATTTTAAGAGGTACGGCAATGGAGACATTGTATGGAGGATGGTTTGCAGCATGAGAGATTTGTTTGTGTCAGTGGGGTAGCCGTGGCAGATGAGAACTTGGGACAGGTTTTGGGTGTATCAAGATAAAGATTCTTCATCTGAACAAATGCATCTGCCACGGGTGTCCAGGCTGTATGGACGGGGACATTTGGTGTGGGAGGGATGGCAGCTGTTTAAGTGAAAATATTGTTGTAGATTTGTATGTCTGATGTAAACAGAGTAATGTACACATCAAGATTGGTGACATTGGTACGAGTGTGTGTCCAGGTAAATTTGATGGAGTGACTAGTTTGGGTAGCTGAGGAAGACTAGTAGGTGATTTTCATTGTGGGTCCAGATCATAAAAATGCTGTCCATTTATCTGAACAACACAACCAGTTTGATGGAGATACTATTTACGAATATATGAAATGCTCTTGAATGACTAGACTAGTCAAATAAGTGTTATTATTACACGATATTTCGCCAATCACACTCACTGTCGCCATCTTCTGGTGAAGTGCTGGATGCTCGGCGGTCAAGCGCGTGTGATGTTGTTTAGCCAACTAAGACTCCACCAGCCACGCTGACATTGGTCGGCTTTGGAACCTGTCGTAGCCGGGGTCTTGTCTCGTCACAACTTGAGTAGATGCCCCTGTTCGCATAGACTGTAGCAGATGGGCCGAAAGTCATCGCTCGTTCGAAGGAAATGTCAGAAGACAAAGCCTTCGCCAAAACTTGCTCTACCATCCGCTGTGTTGAATCGTATCTGTTGCAGGCCTGACTCATATTGAGCCAACCAAGACTCCTGCTGCCACACTGTGATTGGTCGGCTTCGGAACCCGTCGTAGCCGGGATCCTAACTGGTCACGTTCATTGGAAACGTCTGAAGACAAAGCCTTCATCATAAGATGCTCAGTAATGCAAAAAGTGGAACTAAGACAGTTTTCCTACTGCCACCGAAGGTGAAGAACGTTTTGCCCTCCCCTAAAGAAAACTTTGCTCTGTGGACACCTGGGGTATATTGCATTCCTTGTGAATGTGGAAAGAGGTACATTGGCCAGACAATACGGTATGTTAACCAAAGTTGTCTAAAACATGCTCCACACGATCGTCTGGGGCAGAAAGAGACGTCTGCGGTGGCAGAACACAGCCTCGAACAGGGCCACGGCTTCAATTTTCAAAATACCAGAGTACTGGTGCAAACTGGGAGCTTCTGGAACAGCATTCTCACTGAAGCAGTTGAAATTCGTCTCACGTCAAACCTCATCAACCGGGACTGCGGGTACCAACTGAGTGAAGCTTGGACGCCAGACATTGATGCTATTTGTCGACAGGGCTGCCGTGATACACACGACACGGTACGTCCAGATCAACTGAGCATTCGCTAGTAGTTGGAGCGAGCAATTGTTGCTCATGCATTACTGAGCAGCTTAGGGCGAAGACTTTGTCTTCTGACACTTCCAACAAACGCGACGAGATAGGACCCCGGCGATGATGGGTTCCGAAGCCGACCAATCATGGCATGGCAGTATGAGTCATGGTTGGCTCAATATGAGTCTGGCCCACAACAAATACGATTCGAGACAGCGGATGGATGAGCAACTTATGGAAAAGGCTTTGTCTTCTGACATTTCCTTCAAATGAGCAATGATTTTTGGCCCGTCTGCCACAGGCTATGCGAACAGGGGCATCGAATCAAGCCGTGGCTCCATCATGGCATCGAATCAGGTTGCAACGAGACAGGACCCCGGCTACGCCGGGTTCCAAAGCGGACCAATAACAGCGTGGCAGCATGAGTCTTGGTAGGCTAAACAACGTCACACTCTCTCGACCACTGAGCATCCAGCACTTCACCAGAAGACGGTGACAGTGAGTGTGATTGCTGAAATTTCGTGTAACAATAACACTTATTTGACTTGGCTAGTCACCCGAGAGCATTTCATATATTCTCAATCCTGAGAGAAACTGCGTTCTTATGTTTAGGAATAGTTGTTCCATGCGGCCCAAGAATAGATTTGCATATGATGGGGCCTTGCGGGTACCCATGACAGTGCCACGTATCTGGTGGTAAGGTGGTAAACATGAGAGTTGAAGGAGAAGTAGTTATTTGTCAAGAAAATGAGGAAGTGATAGGAAGTCTGGCGGGGGTCACATTTCCATGGCACTGAGGCTCATACATTGGGGGATGTTAGTGTACAGGGAAGAGACATCTATGGAGACAAGGAAGAAGTCTGTTGGTAGAGGAGTGGATACTGTGGAAAGATGTTCAAGGAAGTGTGGGGTATCTTTTATGAATGAAGGGAGGTTCTGTACTAAAGGTTCAAGGTGCTGATCCACAAGAGCCGAAACCCGTTCAGCATGTGATCTATATGCCACAACTTTAAGTCATCTGGGTATCCAGTCTTGTGGATCTTTGGAAGAAAATACAACGTGGGTGTATGGGGATTCTGCGTAGAAAAGAGGGATAAGGATTTGGGTGAGAGGCCTTGTGAGGGGCTAGTAGGATCTGTAAGATGTGAACAGTATGTTCTGGTGTCAGAGAGCTGTCTAAAATCCTCAGTCACTGCGGTCAATGACCACGATCATTGAACCCTTGTTGGCTGAGATAATGACAACAAGCTTATAATATGCTTCTACTATTATCAATGATCGATTCAGTACTTTCTGCCTCCTCCACTATCACCTTTGCCACCCGTCTTACATTACCTGGGCCCTCTATTCACCAAGCAGGCATCAGTGTGAGCACATCTGACCCCACCTAGTGTCTTACCTATTTGCAAGAATAAGGTCCAACACCAAAATGTTGCATTATTTGTTTCTGTTCTTTTTTGTGTTCATTGTTTCCAGCCACCATGATCTGTGTTAAGTGTTGGGTCTTATTTCCCTATCCTTCCTTAGATATACATGGTTTCTCAAAAATACATAATTACAAGCTTTGTGAACAGGTTGGTCACACCAAAACAATGAAAAAAAGTCAATTTAAACATGTGTCTAAAAATAATTTGTTTTTGAGTTCTTAATAAAAGAACAGTTTACAATGACACATTATCTGTTTGAGAGTGTCTACTGATTAGAAAGTTGTTTAAATGTTCACAATCCAGAAACTCATAACAAATGTTCAAAATGTCATCTGCCTACTTCTGCACATGCATTAACTATTTGGGCACAAGTACGTCTAGGTGTTGAAGGGTTTTGCAGGTTTCCAAGAACATTAATGCATTTGGAGTGTCTGTTGCACACACCTACTATTTAAGTGGCCCAACAGACAAAAATCCAAAGGATAAGGTTATGGAAATATGCTGACCATGGAACTGGTCCTTACAAACCTAAACATTTGTCATGGTAGATATCAGCTAGTACATGTCGAGCACTGTAACGGAAATGTACTTGGGCCCCATCATGCATAAACCACAAGCTTCCTCTTATTTCAAGGTCAAATAACATAGCAAGTCTGGAAATTACTGGTAACAAACTTACATTGTTGAATAGTACCTTGAAACATGTTGACTGTACTCTTCCATTAACAACTAAAAGAAGGTGTTTTGGATACATGTTTATGTGGACTTTTTTCAGTGTTTTTGATGTGAGAAACTTTTCCCACCATTTATAAAATTATTTTGAGACACCCTGTATATATACACAAAACATGTTGCAGATACATGAATTCTGAATATGAATTGTCATTAATTCTTTTTTTTTATTTTTTAAAGAAATCAGTGTCTTAGTCTGTGGTCAGGTAAAACTACGATTATGGAACTTCAGAGAATTGTACATAAGCCATGGTTTGGAATTTATTTATTACTGCTCAACTATTCAATTTAGATGTTTTATGCAAAACTCCTATAGTTAATTAGTAAAACACACTTATAATATTCCTCTTACCTAAAACGTTTATCTGGTCGAACAGACCAGTTCATACTATATAGTGGCCATGGAGCCTCATACTTGTATATTTCCTTGCGTTTGGGTGGTGCTCCGTGTACAGCCATGATTTCTGTTCCTACAATATCTGAAACATGTAAAAAAGTTAGAGTTAATATTTTCAACTTAGTAAACACCATTAGCATCAAATACACGATGGATTCTTCAGTGACTTACGACAATCCTGGTACATTATAAGTAGCAGCAAGAGCATTCCAGACTTAAAAAGACACTATTAGACAAGTTAAAGATGTAATCACTGCTATTGTGTACTGCTAAAACAACATTTTTACTACGTAACTTATAATCTTTCACCATAAACAACCAAGAGTTTGCAAATTTTTGAAAACCATACCTCTATATGGCACAATATATTTGAAATTTGTTTGTATATGTTTAAAAGCCATGTTGAGAGGTGGTAATTTGTAGTTACTACAGTTAAAAAAGTTAAATTTTGGTTGTCAGGTTGCTTTAAACATTGTAGAACACCATATTTCAGTAGTGAATGTTAGTGATCTTTTTTCTTTACTACAAATCTGTAAATTCAGTTGTATGGGTTGATTGTTTACATCTTGATGTTAGACCTAATATGTATTTTTTTAATAGCATGACTAAATACTATTGTAATTTATTTTTTATGTCATTAGTGATGTTTTGAAGTAGATTTGTAATTCTTAAATATTTAGTAAAACTTCACTCAGAATTTCCGGGCTAAAAGGCCGTGGTCGATAGGTACCTATCGACCACGGCCTTTTAGCCTGGAAAATCTGAGTGAAGTTAATGCCGGCCGTGAAAGCCTACATTGTATGATTGAAGTTAATGCCAGTCGTGAAAGCCTACATTGTATGATTTAGTAAAACTTTTTATTTAATACCCCGTGGTTCGGATTCCACATTAAGCTGGAGGTCCCCTGTACCCAGTTGGACTACCGGGTTAGGTTAAGGTGGCTACAACAGAGACAGAATGTGCAGCCAATAGAAACTCTACCACCACACCATTATGACCACACAGTACTATTATTATTAATAAATACAAATCAGTAAATTGTAATTTGGATATTTCTTGTTTATCTTTGAGTTTAGGCCTAAATTAGAGATTTCCTAACTAAATACAGATCACAGGATTTTTTAAAAACCTTTAATATTATTTGTTGTTTTGTTGTTAAGTTTTGTAATTGTAAAATGTTATATTTAATTTCAGAAAGCTCACGTGATTTAAATAAGTTGTCACATTTTTAGACTACACCAACTTTTGCTTCTCTAATCAACTGAAACACAAGTAGTTAATTCAAAAGTAAATAATTTAAAGTTCTTTTCCTTATAAATTCTTAAGATTTTCTTGCCATATCAGAAATGATAATAAGTATGGCACTTGTCAGAGAATAGAAAAGGAGAGGCTGCAGCTGACCTAAAAAAATGAGAACTTTTCAGAGTTTTTCAAAAACAGTAAAGTACTGCTTCTTGAAGCAGTGATAGGAGGTGAATTAATGAGATGATTCAGTCTAGCTTGGGTACCGATTGTGAAGTATGCGGTATATTCAAACCCAATAGGCCTACAGATCTTGGAAGTGATGTAGCAATGGTGATGGATTTAGGTAAAGGCTTCCCAAAGGAAGATCATCTTGTAATTCTGGGGGAACCAGGAAACAGTCCTGGCAAGGTCCTCCAATATTCTGCTGAGGAAGACACGGCTTACATTTTCAAGAAAACATGTCAGATAAATGTGGGATTTGTTGGTATAATTAAGCATTAAGACAAACCCTGGACATGTCATTGTATTAAGCATACAAATGAATCGTTGTGAATGGTTCTCTAATAGTCTGAAGATACTCATATCAGTTTGAGTAATGTGGGAAGTATTGGGAGCAACAATTATACTCACTCTAAAATTCAGAGCCAAAAGGAACCCTTTGTTTCATATTGCTAATGACATCAGAGGATTCAAGGTGAGTGAAAGAGGTATTCCTGTGATGAGTGGGGTTCTTATGTGGCCTTTTTTTAGTGTGAATAAAGCAAATTTATCAAGACACATCAAGGAAATTAAACTGTCTGGTAACCAAAATTTATTTGATAAAAAACGAAAGTTTATCGAAACTAGAAATTGTAACCCCAGTATATGTTGGTAAAATAAACTATTCCAAATTAATGAATTCAGATCACAATTTTACATCAAAATATATGAAGAATTTTTGGTAAAATCAATGGTATTGTCGATACCGACACTTTTGCGGAAAATACAGTTAAGTTGCTTCTATAGCCATACAACACCCTCAGTCAGTGCAGTAAAATTGTATCTTGACCCTTGCTGCTATAACTTGCAAACATAGGTGATCAAACATCGTATCTACAAAACCTGTCAACTTTCTGTGATACATAACCGTAAGTAATGCTACGATAATCTGGCACGTATATTATGTGAGCCACTAATGACTCAACATTGTAAGTACTTTTACTTACTTCACATCTATCCTGCAAACCTGAAATCTATACATGTATGTCACCTAACTGTTAGACAAACATTCGTAGCACTGTTATATTTGCACTGCTGAACTTAACATTGTAATCTGTACTCAACACTCCCCATTGTGATGTTTCTCTAATCTACACATATAAAAGGCAATGTTTGTATGTGTGTACTCTACAGACTACAAATCTACTGGACCACACCGCCATTGTATGGAGAAGGTTCAAAGTTATCGAAATCCTTGGTTTGACCAACAGAAAGAAAGCACAATGAAATAAACAAAACAGAATACATATGTCACAGTCACATCCTACCGAATCATCACAATAACATGAAGCATGAATAAAGCAAGTCGAATAAGAATTAGAGAATCAAGACATTCTTTGTCATACAATGTTTCAATTGAACAACATGACAATAATCAATTAAGCAAATAAATCATATGGTAAATCTGGATTGTATTGCCAATTCAGTATAATTAGGAAACTGAATACAGCTTTCATCCACCTGTGGTTGTCAAAAGTACGAATAAAGTTTGCAGACATTTCAATGCATTAAAATTCTTGAATGAAGCACCTGGGATGCGTTTTTGAATGGTAAAGTTAAATTCCCACCACTAAATGCGCCACTTGTTTTCATTGGTCGCTGGTAATACAACACAATTAAAGAATTTTTTTAAATAACATATGAAATCATAACACAATGCTTACGAATACTTCAAACTTTCAATTAATATACTATACAGTTAAGAATGAAATAAAAGGCCCCAAGTAGCAAAATAAATTACAATGACCTCTATGTCAACAAGGCGTAAAGCCATAAAAAAAAATTAGGATAGGGAAATGAGCCACCACTTATCGTTAGATGTGTGGAGGTTGGGCGTGAACACATTGAAAAGACAAAAACACACATAATATAGAAAATTTCGGGTCTAGCCCTTTATTAACAGGAGAACATTCTGTGAGGCAGTCTCCCACAACATGCCCCCTCCCCCCCCCCCCAAATAATGTTCCCCTGTTGATAAAGGGCTAGATTCGAAAAATCATGTATAATGTGAGTTTTTGTCTTTTCTGTGTGTTCACGCCCCTACCTCCATCATCTTAACATAAGTGGTGGTTTATTTCCCTATCCTAATCTGTAATTCATACACACGTACACATGCAGCAAAAGCAAAGCATTGCCAAGTAAGCTAGTTTACTATAAAAGAAAACTCAGCACCTATATAAAGGGATAATATTTCATGTGGCAATGAGGGCACCGAGCGTAGAGGCAGCATTGAAAAAACTAGCAGTATCTACAGATTCTTCAAGACGGAATGTGTGAATGGCTATCAACATTTTCTTGCTTTTTATGATACTTGTAGTTGCCAAAACAGAAATTGATATATTCTTTTAATGTATCTGGCAAGTGTCAGCACATTACCAATTAATTCAATTACACACAAGTTTCTCATAAAAGAGGATAGTAGCCTATACATATTGTTATAGAGAGAGCAAAAAGGGGGTGAACATTGTTATACCACAACAGTAGTACACACTTGCAGCAGCGGAGAAACGAGATGGAAAGCAGTACTATGTATGATGTCAGAGAATGATATCGCCGACTTTAAAGAAGCTTCCTCAAAAATTAAGAACTGGACAAAAACTGAAAATGGTGAAACGGTAAACTGGTCTATGATAGGAGTTGATGGTGAATAAAAAAAAACTGTGGAATATGTCATTCAATATGAATATGACATAGACTACAAAATAATTAATTTGATGCACAAGTTTCGAAGTCACAGGCCAAGTATAGAAAATTACATAGCAACATCGTCACTGACAATTAAGATTAAAAATAATAGATTTAGTGTTGTTTCATCAGAAAAACACTGTAACAACTGCTTACCACGACTATTATTCTTCTTGTATGTGTATATATTTACCCTGACATGTTCCATATCCCAGAGGTTCTTACTCAGTAGGGATTATGGGACGAGTAACAAAAACACAAAGTAATAAATAGGTTCTGCAAAAGGATTTGAAATTAAGGTTTTGCAAACATTTGTGTATAAAGTCATTTTTTTACTAAACTTGAAATAATAAAACATTAAACAATTATTTCACAGGCCAACAAAATTAGGGTACTCATTCTATAACCTTACAGAAAATCTGTAATACAAACAATAAGTCTCAGATCTGACTATGGATTAGTAGTCATCAATTTAAACAAGAATGTCAAGTGTTGTTTCCAGCCAATACTCATTTCCGAGTTTATGTTAGTTATTTGTGTGGGTGTCATTGGTGACTGATCAGGCCGATCCTGGCATAAAATAATTGTCTGCGCATGTTACACCTAATTGTTGGAGGTGGATGCAGTAGGGTTTTTTTATTTATATTAAATAGATCCAAAAATCATTGTCTTTACTTTTCAGAAATTCTAACAATTGACCAAAGAGGGCACAAAATTGATCCACACATGCACTTTCAGATAACCAACACATTTCTGTATTAAGTACTGAATGGTTACAATCTTTATCAATTTCAAATCAAGCTGGACATGATCTCTCATTTAAAGCATTTTTTTTTATTTTATTAATGCTCTAATGACACAATCTAGTAGCCATCCAAGCACTTACTAAAAATTTTGGTGACTAAAAGCTGTCGTGAATAATACAATGTATAGATAACACATCAGATATAGCTTGTTTTAGGCATGCCTGAAAGGCACTGCTGGAGCACAGTCTGTAGCAACAGAGAGGATATTACTCAAGGGTATACCATTTACATCAAAAATCTTTTTAATCCATCAAATATTTTTCACTTTTTGTGTAAGTTTCCAAACATTTGGCAAAAGCAATTCCTGTCATATTCTTTCATCTTTTACAAATCACACATACACCAAAAGTTCAGTATTCCTGCCAGACTTGCAAGCTGTATAGGCAGTTAAGATGTTCTCTTTTTTTAAAGATTTTCTATGTACTTAATTGTTTTGTCAACTCTTTATCACTGAATGACTTATTACAGCCAGTACAATAAACACTTCATACAATGGAGTGCAGCTTTCAGGACTTAAAAATTGGCAAAGATAGGTTATAAGAAGCATGAGTTCACCTCACTCAGATATTGTCACTAAGAGTTGGCAAATGGAGAATTTTCAAATATTTTTGAGTGTTTTTCAAAAAGTTAAATCTCTATTTCTTTTGTTGCTATGGATTGTTGTGAAATTTTCCTTAAGATTAGAAGGTTTCAGTGATTCATAAAGTTTTATTCCACTGAAAGCACTTTGGTAATGCGGTATTTCCAGGTAATGAAATGAAACCATATTTCAAATATTTAAAATTATACCGTTTGTACTTTTCTTCAGTTCACTCTTACTACTACTGTAGAAAAGGACATAAATTTAAATAGAAAATAAAACAAATTTGTTTTGTTTTGAAAATGGAATTCCACCAAATTATTCTCACATCAGTTAATTATTTAAGACATAAGCATAAAACTTTAAGAAGTGTAGCATATTGTGTAGGTACACGTTTTTGTAGTTTAATTGGTTTGCATGAAAACTATGTAAATATTATGTAGTAAAACTGTTTTATAAATTAACTTTAACAGAAGTATAACGTTTGCTAGCTTCATAACAATATAAAAATAATACCGATGTTGTTCATAACTGGGAATATTTGCTGCAGCATTTCACATCACACATGAAATAGAACCAAACTGTTGAATAGATTAGAGGTATGACGGAAGTTTTCTCTAAACTACTTGGGGACACGCAGGTGGCGCAGCAGCCGACTTCACACAACACACTTGCTTTTGCGCCTTGTCAACATCATAGAGGCGGGAAAGGGCTAGGGGCTGGAAATAGGAAGAAATTCGGCCATGGGCTTTTGAAGTTAGCATTCGATTGGAGTGTTTTGGAGAAATCGTGGAAAACCCATAGCTCAATGCCTGTATAGGGATTCAAACCCACATCCTTTCATATTTGAGGCCAGAGCTTTACCGCTCACCCAGCACGCTAGGTACGCTGTTGTCAACAAAGAAGCAGACAAAAATTTTTTTGAAAAAAGTATAGAAAAAAAGCATCAGACTGTATGTTTACACTTGCTAAAGCCTACTATGATCTTTGAATTATTCATGTTTCGATCCAGACTTCAGAATGTACGTGCTGCGTAGATTGTTTGGTGGACTCTGCTCTGCATTAAAAAAACTGTGTCGACACCAAGATTTATGTTCCAATTCAATTCTTTGCGCGAAAAATGATGAAGTTGTTCTCTCTGGAATTTCTCTATCTCTTTTTTTTTTTTTTTTAATGATTGTTAATAGCAATAAGCAGGCATCTAAAATCTTGAGCATGGCTGCGTTGCAGCAACGGTGAAACTCGTATTAAGTACAACAGTAGCCAACCAGTTGCTTAAAAGCAACTATTATTGTACTTAATATATGTTAAGTTCTCATATTATTTTATTGCCAGTATCAGTGTGGGAATAATCCTCTGAACATGTTCAAAAAGGAAATGTGTCTTTGAGCATTGTGTATACCCCTCCTGGATGTTTTGATGCTGAAGATTTTGATGGGAATATATCAGACGATGGGGATCAGAAATTTCACCAGCTAAGTCTCTTGTTGGCATTAAACATGTTCCATAGAGATCATTGAAGGAAATATGAAATTAATTCGATATTATGTTGTGTCAGATGATGGTTAAGTGCTGTGGAAAAATGACATCCTATGAAACAAAATATCTACTCATTGTTTCCATTGTTAATAGCTATAGTAACTACATTAGAGAAAAAACAAAAATAATACTGATGCTGTTCACAAATGGGAATATTTGTTGCATGCACTTCAAATTGCCCATAAAACAGAACTGTTGATTAGAAGCAGAGGTATAACGGAGGTTTTGTTTAAATTTCCTCAGGACATGCACGTCGCACCGGCAACCAACTCCATACAACACACTAGTTTACAATTCATTTTTAAATAAAGGTAATTAAAATGCAAATGTAGATATTTAAAAGTGGGAACATGGGAAATGTTGGTCATCTGCATGTCCTCGTGACAACGTGTTGTTGTGAAATAAGCCATTGATTCAGCCAACACTTTGGTTGTGAACGCACCAGGAATGCCAGGTATGACGGCTGAAACAATGGTTTATTTCTAGACCTGATTTTAGAAAAAAAAGAAGAAAAAAAAACATTTTGTTCCCGACTGAAAAACATGAAAATAACAATATATATATATATATATATATATATATATATTGCACATTAGGATAGGATAAAAAACCACCGCTTACAAAGAAGGGGATTCCTGCAGCATTGGTACACGAAACAAAGGATCACACAAAGAATAGAATTTTCGAGCATGGCTCTTCCTCAGTAGAAGTGAGATGGCTGCACGCAAGCGCTGCCGGCAGCCAGAGCGGTGGTTTTTTATCCTATTCTAATGTTCAATATATCTGCTTTTAGCGCCTTTGTTTCTTAATATATATATATATATATATATATATATATATAATATATATATATTCGATTTATGGCCATTATTCTTTATTTTATTGTGTCTAAAAATGCCTAAATTGTTGTTAGATCCTATTCTGGGATATTTTATGCGTTTTTCTTTCAAATATCAATAAAAGTGTTTTAACTCAGAAAAACACAAATTTTCTGTGAAGTTTTTATTTCCAACAATGACATGTATGGGCTCACTGTCACTCGGTTCCTGTTAGCTATTAGCCACACAGAGGCTGCAGTTGGCCATTTATTCTTGTGTAAGCACCAGTATGCCAATGATACTGATAAACAAATTGTATTTAATTAGGCAATGGATGGAAACATTATATATGGCGACTTGTGCAACAAACAGGTCGGTAAACAGCAACAATGTGTTGAACAGTTCTTAGTATTATACAAACAATACTGTAATAATGTAATTGCCATTTATGTAGGTTTATTAAGATTTTAATGAAAAATAGCACAGGCATCCTTCCACACTATTGTAATCCTGAATATTATTTCTGGGCACTGGACAGAAATTTAAATAGTATGGCATATCCAGTATTTTCTTAATGTTTGATAGCCATTTTATTTTACCTATGTGTGGTCACTAGTTCCAAACTTTTAAAATGTTAGGTCACAGGGCTTCTACCACTCCTGCTTCTTCCCCCAGGATTAACAGACGTTTAGCTTCAAATTCCCATTACAACCAGGAAGAATGTGATGGGGTTGGTGCCATGCTCCTGCCATTCTTTGCCTTCCTGCACTGTTTCCTTCACGGTACTCATTGATAGGAGGCTGAGTTGGCATGGGGAACCATTTCAGACGTTCATCTTCAGCTTCATTGGCATATTTTGTCTAAATATACCACAGCTATGAAGTTTCATAAGAAATCAGTATGAGGCACAATGTTGAAATCTTTTTTAAACTCTAACAAAACTATGTCAGCCTTAAATCAATTATCTATCACACAGCACAAGTTGTGGATTAAAAGCGCAAGTTGTTTCTTGTAGCATCGGCCTTTTCTGAATCCATGCTGATTTCATTTTAATAGCTCCCGTTCATCCAAAAAATGCACAACTTTTGAATAGATAGTATGTTCTAAAATTCTGCAAAAAGTTAAAAAGATAGGCCTATAATTTTGAGGATCATTAACATTCCCACTCAAACTCTGGACTTATGATGGCTATCTTCCATTCACCTGGTATATTTCGTTGATCTAAGGAACCACTATTTAATTTCATCTAATACCAACGCAACCATGAGTCACCAAACAATTAACACTATCATTCGGAAAATTATGGCATTATTTTCTGAGCTTTGGGAAGTGGGACTGAGTTAGACTTGACTGCTCTCACCAATGCCAGTAACAGAAACCATACTTTCATAGTGGCAATCAGCTTCTAGCTATCGTCATCTGTTATGTAAATTTCTAAAACATACAGATATCCATTACACAGAGAAAGATCTCATTTCTCCTAGGGAAATATTTTGAATTCTACTTGAAAAAGAGTCATGGAAACGTATAATAAGTTAGAAACATAAACTTCAACTTAGCAGGTGGATTTTGCTAGCAGTGTCTAAGATAATGAAGCTGTAAAAAATAAAAAAGTTTTGTTGACACAAGTATTTATTTTCCCCTTGAACATAATGACATTTTATACATTTTTTGTGTTAAATATTTAAAAATGCACAAACATTATTCAGATCCATAATTCAATTTTTGCCTTAACTGATATATTTTGAAAATTGACTTCTGCCTGTGCAGAATAATCATTCAATTAGTACATATAACCTAGTCTTCATGTTGATAGCAAAATCAATACCAGTCATTGACATGGCTGAGCAACAATTCTATCATGATGACAATTTCTTACAAGAAGATTATAATAATTTTCAATTCCCTATTTTA
>CM061921.1:165254902-165596530 GCA_031002005.1 Vandiemenella viatica
GTGGAAACAAGTAATTTTTTAAAATAACCGAGAATTATAGAATAACTTTTTTTAAGCATCATTTGCTGGAGAAGTTTTTATACGGTATTTTCTTAATGGTGGAAAATTTTAAAAAAGTTCAGACGTATAAGTTCAGCCACAGTTCATGACATAGCAAGACAGGTTATATGAAGAAAGGAAGGACAAAATATCTTCAACAATTTGACAGCACCAATCACTGAGTACACTATATGGCATTTATTTTGAACAACCAAATTGCAGCACATATATATTTCAAAGCACTTTTTGTGATTATATTGTTTAGTAACCTGGTTCTATAAATGTGAAATGTTAAATTTACAGACTTTTTTAATTTGACGTTACTCTGATATAAATGCATGATCTTTTAATACCATAAAGTCAAAAGTTTTGAGCTAGGCACAATAACAGGACTACCAGATGTTAGATGCTCAGAAGCGAAGAACGGCAATTACACTATTAATGTCCGAGAACTGTTGAACACACTGTTACATTTTATTCACCTATTTGCTGCACATGTTGCAATATATAATGTTTCCTCATTTTGTTTCAAAATTGGGAAACTTTTTAATCCACTGCCTATTTAAAGATGACATGAAGATCAGTACCTTGGGCATACTGGTGCTTTACAACTCATCTCATATAGCCTCTGTGCGAACAGGGACCGAGCGACAATGACCCTAGATAGTCACTTCAATTGTTGCAAACAAATAGTTAAGAAATTATTTGTGTTTTTTTATTTAAAAATGCCTTTTTGATATTCTAAAGAAAATTGCATAAAATATGCAAAAATAGGTCTCAAACACAATTTAGGCATTTTAGGCACTATAAAACCACAAATAATGGGCATAAATTGTATATATATTAAACATTATTTCCATGTATTTCAATCAACAACATGTAATTACTAAATTTTTATACTCTGTTGGGGTACTGGAACGTTAGCACATTAAACTGATCATGATGCCTTTATAATATCTAACACCATTCTATTGAAGATGCATAGAGTTCTTTCAAAATGACTGCCAAGCTGTTAATTTATCCCAGCTAACAGGGCAAAAAAAATTAAAATTAAATAAAAGTCACTGTTGGTATATAAGTGAAGTATATTCTCACAGTTTGTTGAAGCTAATACTGGTATCAGGTTACATTGTTAATTTATAAGGTTGTATCAGACTCTGAAATCACATGTTGAAGAAGCAGGTTATCCTCCAAGACAGAACACTAGATACAAGCATTCACTTTTGCGAACACATACCGCACTCGCAACCCCAAATCAGAGTGAGCTTTATGAAAGTTTTAAAGTCATTGTTATGAAGACATTGCTCGCCTGTACCGCCGCAGACTGATTCAGCCGAAAACTTATAAAGTCCTACCAAGAGGCATTGCTTGCCTGTAAAACCGCAGTAAACATCGTGGAACAACTTGCCACTGACTAGCCTCTCTAAAACCCGGTGAAAGACTGCTCAAAATTCAACATGGCCAACCACAATTTATCAATTCATTCAGACCACTGACATCAGCTTGTAATTACAAAATTCAAAGTCTGATTAATCATCTTATGCTTTGAGCTGTAAGTAACCCATGTTTCTTTGTGCTACTTGTTCTAAATATTTTGACTTTACTTCTTCCTCAAAGGTGTTTCACTGGACTAAAATTTAATTTGGTCACTACACTGCCTTCACAGGAAACTCGATAATGCTTCTAATAATGCAATTTGTAAAATCTTTTAATCTTATTTAAATTCTAAACTTTGAGGAACTAATTGGCATGCATTTGATCAGCTAAATTTTGTCTAACTCCTGAATCTGTTTTTATTCCTTTATCTCTCTTATTATAGATTTGGTTTTCTTTCCCTAATTAAAAATCATTTGTAATTTACTTAATTGGTCGAAATTCTGTTTAAGACATCCTTGCCAATTCTAACTACTACTTTGGCTTTAAAAATCTAATATAACTCTTCAGATTAATTAGCAATTCCGAATCTTCCATTTTTCCTCCCTTGAGCACGTTTTTTACATCACTAAAACTGTAATAACTTTTAAACTAAATTTTTCCAAGCCTATAAAATACACTTTAAAGTGATCATCATGGTAAGTTCTCTTTGTGAAAATGGATGTGGCAAAATCCATGATGCTTGAAAAACAACTTTATCCAGATCTATCGTCTTTCACGACAGTGGCTTCAAAATCAAACTAAAAGTACTTTACTTTTAAGAAAATGCTCCTAAATGTCATTTACCATACAA
This sequence comes from Vandiemenella viatica, assembly GCA_031002005.1. Classification (NCBI taxonomy): domain Eukaryota; kingdom Metazoa; phylum Arthropoda; class Insecta; order Orthoptera; family Morabidae; genus Vandiemenella; species Vandiemenella viatica. The sequence goes on from CM061921.1 coordinate 165,257,169, forward strand.
CTATATGGGATTTAACCCCCTCTAAATGGTTTTGACAAGTCTACAGACATTTTACAAACAAAATAGGTTTTTGCATACAATCAAAGGTCTAGTTATTACTTTAACCTAGCCTAGCTACATTTACGTAGAAATAAATAAAAGGTAAATTCTTGGCGTCCATATAACAATGGAGACTTTCCTGGTGTGCGATTGCAATCACTTCTTTACCGACAGATTATGTTGTAAAAACACGATATTTCAATGGCCAGCTCTGCAGTCTTAGGTGTGAAACCTACATACTTTACAGATCTGCTGAACAACAGCTATATAGTCAGCTCAGCACACGGTTCTGTTTGTAGTCTGCGCCCAGAGATTGAAATGCTGGGCAAGCATGTTAAGTCTATGTTGTGTCCTGCAGATCTTATTATGGAACTGTTTTAAGGCTGCCACTCTCAATAGTTTTGCCGAGACTGATTTCCATGCCTCACTAAGACAAAGCCCACTAGTCAAATTTTAACTAGATTAGGTGATAGGTTCAATAGGGACAGAGGGTTATATCTTATTGAGTCATTGAAAGTGGCTTTGGCAATGGAAAGTCTGTTAGGCAATGAAACTCAAAGGACAGTGCAAGTAAACCTGAACCTCGCCTCAGATGTAGACCCCCGACAAACTCATAAATGCAAATGCACTTGATTCCCTGGCCATATGTACTTGTCTATTCATGATTAAGGATTACACCTAAATATCTGAAAGTGTTCTAGAGTTTGTGTGTTCGCCATAACCCTCCTGTCTTCATCTGTGGTGAGTGATAGGTTTACATTCCCTTTCTTTCCTTATTTTCAGATACTAATAACTCTTGCATCTAATATATTTTTCAAGTTGTGGGCAAAATTCCTATAAAGTGAACAGCACATGGCCAAGCCACATAAAGTAATTTAAACATAATGGCTGCTTACTTTATTTAATTATTTAAAAAAGACATATTTTATATGTTACAAACCTCGTATGTTACCAGTTCAGATCCACTATTATTTTCGCCTTTTATTCATGGGCACAGTTAATTGAAAAGTTAACTTTGTTAATCATTAATCGGCTACTTAAAAAGTTAACTTTGATAATCGTTAAAGCGTTACATTTTTGCAAATTTAATGCAAGTTAACCGTTAAAGTAATACCAAGGTGCTACGTACCATGATGCGAATCAATAATACGTCTACCCAACGTCCTTCAGGAAATCGACTTTTTATTTCAACGTTTTAACCAGTGGAATCATGTTGGCAACAAAATGTTTACAATACATCGGTCCACATCAGCTTGGAATACGATAGTGCCAGTAGCTACAGTGCCAAATATTTTATTGATGCAAACTTTTATTAGCAGATGGAGGTGAAATCAAATCAGTTCAGCTGCTATCTACATCAGAAGAAGCCACTGCACTTGAAGAAGGCATTGAATTATTTTTCTTTTTTCCTACGAGTTTGCCCTGCTTTTACTTTTTCTTCAAACTGTTCATATTTGGATATATGCATTGTCTTCATATGTTATTTAAGATTATTAAGGCTACACACATGGGTCTTGATTGTAGAAAGTTTAGGCAAACACAGTTTGCATTCATATATCAATTGTTCTTCCAGTCGTCATTTAAATGCAACATAATCGTATACATGTGGCCAAGGATTTTTAATATTCTCGTTGCTATTGTTAGCATTGCCGTTTTCACTAAAAGACTCAAGACTTCAGTTTCCATGATCTAATCATGTAACAAATGTCAGTTTAACTTATTTCACTAACAAACACCAAACCAACACTGACTAAAAAGTGACATTTTCCTGGCAGTAAAAAAAGTTTGATTTTGATATTTTTATAATCTATCACTGATCGAATTAGAAATGAGTAGTGAGCTCTGGTTTGCAGACATAAAATAGAAACACTCCAAAATTCTAGCTTTCCTGCTCACACCCACGCAATGCCTGGCATAATAGTTGTATATGCATCACGCTCGCACTTCGTATTACCCAATTTGTTGGCCATCTGACTTGCCAAACAGTCAAGCGTGGTGTGGCCCCAAGTCAAACAAACCAAATACATCAACTACCAATTTATGGTAGTTCAATTTAATGGAAGTTAAGAAGACAATTAACACAATTTTTAGGTTAACTTAAAAGTTAATTTTTTGCAATTTTGCTAACATCAATTAACGATTAACGAATTAATGGTTTACTGCCCAGCTGTGTGTTCAAGGTTATGGCTTATAGTAAGACAAGCATAATAAGAAAGTAAAAAACAAGTGCTTGATAAAGATTCAAACTGCCATGACTTTACTGAAAGGAAAACTTTTCTACAGCTCACTACATGAACCTAAAAATGTATCATCCACTAGTTTAATAATATTCAAATGAACTCCTTTCTTACAGCTGAGAAGAAAGTGACAGTACCAACAATTTTAAAATTCCAGGATTTGCAGAAACAATTTGGTTATTACACTGCTTCTGCATTTTCAGAATGTTTAATGTCCACAAAACATTAATTCTTAAGGACAAATAACTTTTGGGTTTTGGAAAGAACATATAAAATACCCTAAATTTGTAAAATGTTATTGAAATATCTTACATTTCCTCATAAGGGGGCATGCATAAACCACGCAGCTCCATTTTGGCCTCCTGTGAACCCCCCCTCCCCCCCACATTGTAAGACGAAAAGCTTATGCTTCGGGTGGAGCATAAACACGTTGTCTTAGCTCTGACCTGTAACCTATCTGTTAAATTTTGTAACTGCGTGACAAGACAAAATTTTGCTCTCAGAACCATGAGTTAGATTGGATAGAATATATTGCATTTCATTTTCAAAGTAATTTTTCTATGTTTATTCAAGTTAGAAAGCAGTTTTACAGTTTTTAAGATAGTAGTATTTTCAATATTTTTAATTTCATCAGTTTTCGGCATTCGCTTGGAGTGGAAGTTTGTATCTAAATTATTTATTTTCAGCTAAAGTATTAAAGTTAGGATATTTTTCATGATAACTAAATTTAACGTTTATTTAAAGATCTAGCGATTTGTAAAGTTTCTAGAAGATCGAATTATTTTTAATTTCAAGGTCAGATTAGCCAATGTTAGGACTTCAGACGTGTGATTCATATCTGATCAGCCACCCCTGGGAACGAGGAAGTAGATACATTCTCACGGTTCGCGTGAGAAGCCGCTAGGAATATTCGAGAAGCAGGAAGTTCTATGCAATATAGGACCGTGCGTGCAGTTGTTGCCACTCAGTCTGCCAGGAACTGCGAACGCGCTAACACGTAGCTCAGTAGGCAGGAAAGTTTTATATCTAGCACATCAGTAAAAGTTTGTTTTGGAATAATGCCACTTCTTTTATTCAAGTCAACTATTATGTCGTGTTAAAATAGTATTTCTCCAAGTGAGGCCTCGGGATTGTTTGATTTTACTAAACTGTTGAACAATGGGAGCGTGTGATTCTCTTTTGTTAAATTACTACAACTAGAAGTTTGAACTATTGGGGTGTGGTCTGGCTCGACTGGTTAAGCGAACTTGTAAAACATTTCTTTGGAAAATTCGTCTGATTGCCTGTACAGTTTTTGGCTTTGTGAACTTTTGGAAGAATATACTTATTTAAATGGCAATGAACTATTTATCATTATTGAACTTTACCTTTTCATAGTTTTCTGGTTAAAAATCTATGTGGCGATCGTATCATCTTAACTAAGTCAAAACTGTTACAACCAAGGCTACACACGGTTATAGTTAAGACAACGTGTTTAAGCACCAACCCCAGTGCACATCTTGTTCTTACAGACCGTGTATAACCTTGGATGTAACAGTTTTGGCTTAAATAGAATAATACAGCTGCCATATAGGTTTTTAACCACAAAACTATGAAAAGGTAAAGTTCAATAATGATAAATAGTTCATTGCCATTTAAATAAGTATATTCTTCAATTTCACAAAGCCAAAAACTGTACAGGCAATCAGACGACTTTTCCAAAGAAATGTTTTTGCAGATTCGATTAACCGGTCAAGTCAGACCACACCCCAATAGTTCAAACTGTTAGTTGGAATAATTAAATGAAAGAAAATCACACGCTCCCATTGTTCCACAGTTTAGCAAAATCAAACAATCCCGAGGCTCCCCATTGCGAAATACTATTTTAACACGACATTATGGTTAACTTGAATAAAACAAGCGGCATTATTCCAAAATAAAACTATCACTGATGTGTTTGATATAAAACTTTCCGGCCTACTGAGCTACATGTTATCGCGTTCGCGGTTACTGGCAGACTGGGAGCGAACAACTGCACGCACGGTTCTATATTCACACAGCACTTCCTGCTTCTCGAATATTCCGGGAACAAATCTTTTTCCTCTTTCACAGGGGTGACTGATGGGAAAGTCGTCAGATATCAAATCGCACATCTGAAGTCCTAACATTGGCTAATCTGACCTTGACAATAAAAAATTCTATCTTTCTGAAATTTTTCCAATCACTAGATCTTTAAATAAATGTTAACTTTAGTTATTATTAAAAATATCCTAACTTTAATCATTTAGCTGAAAATAAATACTTTAGATATGGACTTTCGCAATCCTATTCCAGGCGAATGCCGAAGAATGTTGAAATTAAAAATATTGAAAATACTATCTTGAAAACTGTAAAACTGTTTTCTAACTTGAATAAACATAAAAAAAATGACTATAAAAATGAAATGTACTAATATTCTATCCACTCTAACTCGTGGTTTTAAGAACAAAATTTTGTCACGCAGTTACAAAATTTAACAGATGGCTTACAACGTAGCCCGATGTGGCCTTTGCCTCTACCCCCCCCCCCCCGTAGCATGTAGCCTTTTCCCCCAATGACTCCAGAAGACATTTTGTACCGTTTTCTCATGTCAGACTATCGTAAATTAGATACGGGGATAATTAAATGGCGGAAATAAATATTTACATGCTGTTGTGTGTCCTGTATCTCATTTTAACTATGACAAATAATATGAACGAAAAGCTACATGGCCTGGCTCGAAAACCCCCCCCCCCTCCCACCCCCCACGTAGCCCAATGTAGCTTTGCAGCCAACCCCTCCCTCCCCCCCTACACCGAGCCACGTAGTTTATGCACAATCCCTAAGAGGGTGTCCATTAATTACATGAGGTGAAACGGGGGGGGGGGGGGGGGGGGTTCAACGGAAATCTAACGCGAGGTTTCGAAATTCTTGTTGACCCTTAAAAAAAGAAGTCTGAAATGACGTGAAAGTCGATTTTAAGAAGTATATCATAGGAAAAGTGGGGGTGAAACCGTTGGAAGGGTGAGACCTGAACAAAAAGGGTCTCAAAAAGTTGTGAGGGCTCACGAACCAGATCTCACCAGAGGGGGGAGGGGAGGTGTCCGTAAATCCGGAAAAACACCTCACGTAATTTATGGATGCCCCCTAAGGTAGAGGATACATCACTTCTAACATGAAACCGGACTGGAATATACTTGATCAATTTCCTTATTTTTTAAATTTATCTATTTTTACAATCATGAATTTCAAGTGCGTTAAGTTTTCAACACAGCAAATTAAAATTTACAAGCATTTATTATAAATAAAAAATAGTTATAACAGTAATATTAATACTAATAGTTTCCCAAGGCAATCTTTAACATGACCCAAAAGAGAAAATATTAAAAGAACAATTATGCTAAGCATGCCCACAGGGACTGTTTCCTGTCAAAACAGTTTTATATTACCAATTTAATTTCCTATATTGGAGAGAAATATGTCATAGTTGAAAGTAGTAACAGAAAGAACATCAAACTCCTTCAACAAAAGTGCAGAAAATCTTTGCACAGTTTTTAGCTAGACAAGAGATACACAAGAAACTGTCCCGTACTTCATTAAAAATTTCCCTGTAGGCACAATTCCATCCTAGTGGTCTCAGGGCACAATTTCGAATTGAGACTTTAATTTTGCAATAAGTAACAACGCTTTACAATTACAATGGGCTTAAAGTTCATTCCAGGCCTTTGTTTTAATCTGTGCAAATAATTTTCCTGGTAAAATGTCTGCCATTTGTATCAAAGTACTAGATTTCACTTCTTCCTGGGCAGGCTAAAGTGACAAACCTGTCTCAATGATAACGGTCAGGTTTGTGGCATATCCAGCAAGCAGAGTTTCACACATTCTCAATATTAATGATCTCTAAAGATTTTTAAGCAACAGTATAAACTGGCACAGTGTATAACCTATAACAGGAACCAAGTTAGTTCTTGATTAGCCATTTCTAACACAGTCTCCCATTTAACGGAAACTGATGAGAGGTTTTGATTCCCTAATCTATGAGACTTCAAGGAACAGGCATAGCATCTGGCCATTTTGTTATGCTATCAGAGCTAACTGCCACAAATTTTCAAGTTTTTCTTATAAGTACATTCAAAGCAAGATATTATAAGCATTTCACTGAATGAAATCTTGCAAGTAATAAGACATTTTTTTTTTTTTTTTTTTTTTTTTTTTTTTGTTACTGAATTTCTTGGTTACCTTCCATTAATTTTTATCAAATAATTTCCTGCAAAAACAAAAGGCTGTAATTTTATGTAGGATGTACATATTAGGTATAGTGAAGTAAAATATAACAGACAGTTGTTTTTAGCAGTTGAGACTACTTTATAACCAATATTTTCCAAATGCCTGTTAGTGGAATAATACTATGGGTACAGAAAGAGGCCACCACTTAAAAAAAGTTGAAGATATGAAAATAAAGATACCCACAAAACATTCTAACATAGAAATGAAAATATTTTGCTAGGTCATTCGTCAGTAATGAGAGTTTTACATGATTATATAACTTCTGGTACTGAGCAGATGTCTAAAGTGTCTTAGGTAGTAAAGGGAGGGGTTGGAAGAACATGGTACAAAGCAGATAGACGGAAGTATCAGTACAAGATATCAACTAAGCAGGAGAATCCTGCACACCTTACATTTCAGCTTAACACTTTTCTTTAAGTATATGTGTCATAAATGTGTATAAATATGTGTGTTCCATCGCTCAATCCATATTTCCATCTTCATTTAACACAGCATTTCTCAACATTAACTGTACATCAGTGGTTGCCACCTCTTTATTTCTTTTTATAATATATATCCTAATCTTTGTCTTCCTCTACAGTTTTTCCTTCAACTGATCCAACCACTAACAAATTAAGCAGTTCCACATATCTTAAATGTGATCCAACATTCCACAAACTTCTTTCCTTGTACATTATTTCCATAAACAATTTCATACTTTATCTGTCCACTTGATTTCAAACATCCTTCTAAAGCACCACATTTCAAATGCTTTGATTTTCCTTCTTTCTGGAATTCCCAGAATCCACGCTTCACTACTGTAAAGCGCTGTACTCCACACCCAGAAACTTAAAAAGTTCTTACGGAGTCCTAGATCAATATTTAAAACTAAAAGATCTCTTTTTCAAGAAAGCTCTTTTTGCTAGTACTATTCTTCTTCTAACATCATTCCTGCTTCAGCCATTAGTTTTAATTTCACTTCCTAGGTAACAGAATTCACTTCTCCAATTACATCTAACCTAATTTTTATATTTATTCTAATGATGATACTTTCGATGACTACTTTCGATGAATACTTTCTTGCTTTGAACTACATTTACTGCAAATTATTCTCTCAGTATTTTGTTCATGCCATTCCGTTATTTCTTACTATCCTCACTGTGTTCTGCAAACAGGACAATGTCATCAGCAAATTGCGGCACAATGATTGATTATCCCTGGCAAAATTCTGACAACCTGCCTCCTCATTTTTTCTTTCTCCTACAGTATTCTGCAATTTCCTTTCCTACTAATGCATTCCAATCACTCATGATTATTAGATTTTCATCCTTCACATACTGGAATAACTCTTCGAATTCATTGTACATTTTCTCTAATTCATTTTCATCCATTTATCATACTGATATTTCGATTGTACTGAACTGGTTGGCATTGACTTATTTCCTATCTCCATCAAAACTGTCCTATTATTAAAATGTTCATAATAACCCTTGCTTCCCTATTCTGTTATTCATCACAAATCCCAAACCACAATCAACTTGTGTGTTAACCCTTTCCTACCCGCTATTGGAAAAAGGGAAATTTATAATTTCAATTATATATTTGTATAAAGGTACTTGAAATTAAACACACATATTTTTTTCAAATTTTTTTTGGAACTCTAAGTGCTAATTACTAAGCCGGTACTTATAAGTACCGTCAGGGACTTTGTGTATCACAGGATGTACAGCAATAGCAATTGAAATCAATTATGTTCATATTGGTATGAAATGTTTGCCTCATGATATTAAAAAAAAAAAAAAAAAAAAAAAAAAAAAAATTCTTTTTGCTCATTCAGACACAAAAGACATTGTAGTGCAACATTTGGAATGATGTTTTGACTGTATTTTCTTCATTCTACATACTTCACATCTTCATCTGATTTTTACAATTTAGGGACAGTGTATACCTCTGTTTCCCAATCTTACATCTCTCATTGTGGAATAGTATGACTTGTGTTGTTTGAATGGATGAGGGCTTGGTGAAATATATATAGATGACCTTTTCTTCTTACCGATATCCTTCATAGTCATCATACCTTGTGCAAAGGATCTTCTAAAAAATTTTACAGACTTTTTTTCAAATATCGGACCATTTATGTTATAGGCATTGACAAATACAACATCCAGAATTCCCAAAAACAATCTTTACCATGATTTCGGTAATCTTCTGTCAGCATTGCACAAAGTCATCAGCTGATCAGCAGTATCAACCCCACACATGAAGGTATTGTAGTCCTTGACGACTCCTGAGCATGAAATTGTCGACTTCAATCCATCTTTTTCTTTGCATATAACTAGTGGTGTAACAACAGGGTGGCAGGATGGGCAAAATGCTACGGGACCTACTGCCGGAGGTGGCCCCCGATGACCGGCCAGAGAGGCCCTCTGGTCCAAGATCCACCAGGTCACCAATCCAACCCGAGAGAGGGCCCATCTGTTGAAGTTTCCACTGACCCCAACCAGTGTAGTGGAGTTTCACCGCTGCCATGAAAATTTGAAACTAAATGTATGACCTTTTTATCCTTCCATTTCCAGTAGCAAATACCTAGGTTTGTAAATTCATTGTCACAATCTCCTCTTTTTAGTTTTCCATCAGCAGATTGTTAGAAAGTCCCTTGCAGTAGGGTCTGATTCTCCCACAAACAAAAGTTGTTTCAGTTTTTTAATAATGAAACTGATGAAAAATAATGATAATACTAGATAACATCGTCATTGCTCCATTTTTTTTCAGTCAATTCTAAGACCACTCTTTGACCTAATGAGTAATCTGAGAACATTCAAGTCATTTCTTCATTTTTGCCTTGATAATTTATAAACTTCTAAGAGAAGAGCTTCAATCAGAGTGTATTTCATAAAAAATACCCATTTGAAAATATCTAAAACAATGATAAAACCAATTGTATACTTGCTAAGTCTATTGACCAATAATCTGAATAAAACTACCCAGAACTCCCTGACGGTACTTATAAGTCCACGTTGGTTTTTCTATATTATTTAGTAAAGAAACTAGAAAAACATATTTTATAGGTAAAAAATATATGGTTAAATGTTCCAACTAAAAAAGTAATAACAGAAATTGACACTTACCAAGTAAATTATCATCCCAACTTAGAAAATTAATTTCTCGGAAATTTCACGCACAATTTAAAAATAAACGTTGTCATTGTCTGAGTTAATCATACAACAATACATCAACAGGCTTAACAATGCAGTGGACACTGGTATTGTCGAATTATATGGTGGTAAATACAGTGGTACTTATAAGTACCGTCAGGGAGGAAAGGGTTAATTGGTTTGTGTCCACTAAGAATAAATCGGACGCATAGCAGTTTTTAATGATTAATCATGCTAAGGAGATAACAAAAAAACAAAATTATTTATTATAAAAGATAAAGATTATTATTATTTTTAGAAAATAAATTCGGCAAAATTTGGCATTCAGTGATGTGACCATGAACGCCAATGAGAATGCATTACATCACACCTTCCCAGACGCCGAAGTTGTTATAGACATTTTCGTGGAACAGAACATGTTACTTGGTAAATTAATCGTTTGTAGGAACTTTTGTCACATTAATACAGTTATTCTCAGTTATATGCTGAAAGACAAGCATAATTTGCTATCAACCAGGATTTAGCAAAGCAAACAGCAGCAATTTGCACAAAATTGACGCCGTAGTACTTGGCAGATTTTTCGCGTTAAAGATTGACTTTTGCTCATAGGAATTGTGCAATGTCAAACTTCGATGTAAGTATACACAAGTGTCAATTATACATTATAGGCCTAAATAGCATCATTTCAGTTTTGTAAACAAGACACCACGTTTTGTAAATTAATTGATACTGGTACGAGATTGTATTTGCGAAGTATAAGCAAGTGTTAAATAGCTAAACCAGGAGGAAGACCTAAGTGAAATACTACACACATTCCTAAAGACATATTATTTCATAAAACATTATATGTAAAATTATAGACCACATACTGTAGAATTAATTCGGCACTGAATTTATCATTACAGATATACAGGGTGTCCAGAAAAGGACTCCCTGATTTCAAAATTAAATATCTCGAAAACAAAGATCGATAGAGGAATGCAGTAAACAGTATGTTTATCATGACAGCTGTAAGAAGTGTATACAGCAGTTTGAAATAATAGTTACAAAAGCTGCTAACAGATGGCGCTGTAATCACCATACGTAATGCCTAAATAGTGATCCGAAGCTCAGGGCGATCAGTTCCACCATTGAACCACCATGGTGAACATTTTGAAAAAATTGTGATGTGATTGTTTACAAAGATTGTTTTCATACGATTATTTCACCTATGTATGCTGATATGAGCTGTACAGCGTACAGCGCCATCTGTTAGCAGCTTTTGTAACTATTATTTTCACACTGCTGTATACACTTCTTACAGCTGTCATAATAAACATACCGTTTACTGCATTCCTCTATCGATCTTTGTTTTCGAGATATTTAATTTTGAAATCAGGGAATCCTTTTCTGGACACCTTGTAGCTTACCTTTCAGTAGCAAGTATGTTGCTATATCTCAGACGTCAAAATCGGCCAGAAATTTTGTTGGAAACATTTTTCGGCATTCATCACCAAATAAGATATTGCCAGGAAAAACGAGAAACACAGATTTGTAGAAATAATGTAAGTTATAATCCCGCAAACAGCTTCAATGATGTCGTTATATGTCACAACCAACAATTGAACATTGCAGCGATTGTAATATACATTGTTCATCTGAGAATACGATTGCCAACGCAATCTAACAAAACAACTTAGGTAACTGGCTTTATTTTCTTATGAACCGAAAATACATATTCACCATTACTATACAGCTTGGTCCAGGCCTCATTTCCACATAAAAGATAACTTGCTTTCTCTTGGTACAAATGAAAAATACGTATGCCATGGATGTATAGTTTTACTGCTTGGTCCAGAATGTATTTTCACGTGAACACAGAGTGTAGTTGGTGAGCAGAAACATGGCCCCATAACAATCAACTTCACCATAAGACATTGGCCCCAGTGAGGATATTAACACATTATCTCAGTATCTGCAACACTTAACCGATACGAATATAAACATGTCTGTGCAAATATGCCTGCCAAAATGAATATTTCGTATCATTACCTGTGACGTTACTTCTTCTTTACGTTTTATAAGGATGTGGAGTGCAGTTTTCTCTGCAACAACAAATCGTAAGATACATCTGCAATGATCAGAAACAGGTAATACACATATTTATTGCGTGATAACTTGTAACGATCTACCCATATTTCAAACAACTTTATACATATTTCATACGTTGACGGCTCCCTTACGAAGTAATGTCCTTAGGAATGTGTATAGTAAATTTCAGATCGACAGCACATTTCCTTCTTGGTACCCTGACATTGCACCCGAGCCTTTCTTTTTGCTTTTATATACACCTTTTCTAGAAAACTATACCCTCAAAAACAGGTGTGGCAAATTTAAAGCTATGGCACTGCCAATTTCCAGTCTGCTCTAAGCTTCATATCAGCCTAACAACATCACCTTTCAGTTAAAATATTTCGAGAACCATGGTGTATATATATATATATATATATATATATATATATATATATATATATATATATATATATAAAAATAAAATATTATTTTTTTTTTACGATTTATTTCATCGAGCTGCATAAGAATCTATCATCAGATTGACGCACCATCGTAATGATAGTGCTGCCAGAGTGTGTTTATTATATTAAACATAACACTAAAGAAACCAAAACAACGTCAACTCATACCTTATCATGTTATCAATACTTCAAAAGTAGTGGTTCAGCAAAATTCATCAGTTTGCTTTAGATTTAGAAATATATAGTGCACAAACACTTACATCAAAATGATCTTCACAAAAATAGATACTTGATTCTGCAGATAACCTATGAGCATCCTCTCTCCTTGCAAGTTTTAACCACTTTTTCCATATTTGTTCATTGTTTAGAACATATATAAATAACTTGTTTGGTGTTTTTATTGTTGCACTTTTACGCTGTGGCACTGTACGTTTAACTAAAGAACACTTGTCACCTGCCATAAACATACACGACTGCTTTGTTTACGTTTGCGAAGGGTGACGTCTTTCAAGACGCCATGATAGTATTGAGCATTTTCGCGATAAATTTAAATTGGTTTTTTAAATGCAAAATACATAATGTAAACGTTTGATTTTTTTAAAAAATAGTACGTTTTTTGATAAATAGAGATAATAAGGTAAAGTATTAACCTATTTTTCAAATTTAGTCAACTAGCCAATTATCCTATAGTTCCCAGGCAAGAAATCCTGGGCATCCTTTAACTGAGTCTCACTAATTCCGACGATATCTAATGTTATTTCCTTTTTTATGTTCTCTACCTACCTGCACTATTAAGACTTCTAACATTCCACACTCTGACATGTGGAATGTTTCTATCCATCCTGATGACTCCTCTCTTAGCAGTCCAATCCTGGAGATCCAACTGGGGGACTATGTTAAATCTGGAATACTTTACCAAGGAAGATGTCATGATCCCATTTGTATTTGGAGAGGATTATATGGGCTTATTCTTTATGGCTTAATGCCGCATTGATGTTGAGGTCATTAGGGGTAGGAAAGGAATGGGGTCAAGGAGCAGGGAGAAATTTTGCCACAGCCTGCTAAATGAACCATCCTGACATTCACCTTTTAGCAAACCATGGAAAACTGAAATCTTAATGGCCACATGAGAATTTAAACTTGCATCCTCACGAACGTGAGATCAAAATGTTACCACTCGCCTACCACACTTGGTTTTAGGATACCCTTTGGTTCCTTAATGCAGTGGTTTCCTGTTGTCTCTTGCAGCACCCTGCTGTTGACAGTTTATAATTCATCTATCTTTAGGGATCGTTTTCAACACACATTAAGCTACAGGGTGCCTTGGACCATACTCCGCTCCACTGGGGGCCATTGGTAAGCAGTGGGGTGACTCCTAAAATCAGAATACATTTTTTAATTCTTTATGGCTTTATGCCATTCAGTCATCAGTGCCTCATCTGTGAAAATGGGGTGCATTATGTGGAGGAGAGGTTGAAATTTGGTTGAAAGAGGCTGATATAGTCTCTCCCAAATACTTACACTTCTCACTTAATACTTTCCTAGCCTTTTATATCTTCCCAAACCAGAACATGCTAATTACCACAACTCCAACAACTTCAATGACTGTTTCACTGTGAGAGCAATCAGAGTTTTCCCCGAAACTACCGCCACCTCAGAACTTCGCAGATGGGAACTTGCTTACCAAAACATCCTAGATACCAGATACCCACCCAGCCTCAACCACAGATAAAATTCCTTTCTTTGACACATCACTCATTATTAGTAGGATTAGAAGTAGCATTAGTGTCATTTAACTAATTACCTTATTTTATTTTTCAAAATTCAGCTGTCCATATTTATTTACTTTATCCCCCCTTTTTTTTGTCTAGTATTAGTTGTACCAACATCTGCGATTTACATATTTATATACAATATCTCACTTGGAGACCATCAGACCTGTTCAGAACGGATTTTGATCCCCCGAGTATATGTTGAAGGGTATTTACTCCATATGTCTGTGATACAATTATTTCTTCAAAATGAGCCCTAGGTATCGAGAAATTAACGCGCAAACATATGTGCATTTCTTTTAAATACAATAATTTTAGTGCATTGTTTAAGAGTCTCAGCGTGGTGTATGCGGTAAGGCGTTAACTTCCCATTTTGCGAACCCGGGCTCAAATCCCCATACTGCCAAATATTTTTATTTCTTTTTTTTATATGCAGTAATCATTGAGCATTGATTTTATTTCATTTAAAATTCATTTACAAATTTTTATTATGCGAAATAACTTTTAAAACAAAGTATTACAGCAGATATAGTCCCAACTTTTTTTTTTTTTTTTTTTTAGAAAATCATCATTTCATTGTTGATAAGTTTATTGGTTTTTTATTTTAATGAAACAGGTATATTTCATGTTCATCATTTCTATACTGGTATCTCTACAGTAAATATATTACTGCCAGAAGGTCAGGGTTTTTTCCCCCCTACCACAGTTATACTTATTTCCGTACAGTGGTGCTAACATGTAAATGTTTGAAAATAACATGCTGTCTGTTATTTCGCATAATTAAAAATTCGTCAATGAATTTTAAATGAAATAAAATAAATGCTCAATGATTACTGCATATAAAAAAAGAAATAAAAATATTTGGTAGTGTGGGGATTTGAACCCAGGTTCGCAAAATGGGAAGTAAGCGCCTTACCGCATACACTACTCTCAGACTCTTAAACAATGCACTAAAATTATTGTATTTAAAGGAAATGCACATATGTTTGCGCGTTAATTTCTCGATACCTAGGGCTCATTTTGAAGAAATAATTGTAACACAGACATATGGAGTAAATACCCTTCAACATATACTCGGAGGATCGAAATCCGTTATGAACAGGTCTGATGGTTTCCAAGTCAGTCCCACCGCCATATTGATAATCCACCTAGTCATGTAGCAACCCTCGGCGTGTGCACACCTCCCGAGCCTCATGACTCATTTTCTCCGTCATGAATAAGGTTTAATAACCGAAATATGGAGTTTATTTGTGTATTCGTAATATATGTTCTTCTCTCGTCGCTGCCTTCAACTTTGGTGAGTGATGAGTCATTTTCCCTTTCCTTACAATTATATTGCCTAAAGCAGTTTCCTTTTTCCTTAGTTTAATGACAGTAAACAAAATATTTATGACTCCATGTGACCAAGGGCTCAACTCAAAACTGTTTCACTTAGCACTTGGAAGTACCTGAGCTCAGTTACCAATCTGGCTACCCAGATATTGATTTCTCAATGCAAATGCTAAGTTTGTTCCATGATAAAGGCAGTGGCTAATTTCCTACACATTCCTTGTCAACAGTCATAACCAGGCTCTAATGACTTCACTGTCAATTAGCTTGTAAAGAAACATCATCAAGAATTTTATATAATTACAGAAAACCAAGATCACGTATTGTAAGAATCTGCTCAGACTTTAATTTTGTCACAAAAGTTTCTGTGTAATGTTATTTACTCTATAATTATTATACTTCATTAAAATTATAACAATAACTGTATGTTGTATTTGAGTCAATCGAATGTGTGAAACCTGTTACATTGTTTGTGCAAGGCATTTAAAACATTTAATTATATATATATACCCAAAAATTGGGAGTGACATGTATGAAAATAAAATCCCAATTGCACAGCTTTTAATTTCTTTTTAAGAGATTTAAATGCCATATATCATTTTGTACACCTTTAAACTTTAAAATGTATAAATATATTTGATTGAGATAAACTGTTTTTGCTGGTCAACATGAATTTAAAAGCGTCATTTCCCATAGATCTATACTGTAAAGTTATCGAACCCACAAAAATAATTCTTATAAAAATAAGGCCAATTCTAATGGCTGTTTAGTGACATAAGTTATGTTATCTTTTCCTCAACCAAGTGTACTCTCTACAGTGTGTATTCACTTAACTTTCCAAAACAGAATGTTTTCTCTCATTTTTATGGATTATTGATTTAAAAAATCAAGTTACTTGGCCATTATACATGTCATCATTTTTACTAAAATGAAATGCATGATGTGTATGACTTACTGTAAGACTTGTCAAACCCAAAGAGGTGTGAAGGAAATCTTGGTTTTTGTCTATTTTTAAAGCATTAAAGCAACACAGTTGAAATATTTATATGGGTAGAAAGTTTATTATCTAGTTTACTATGATGTACCATGCATAATGATCAAGTCAACTGAATGTATTTATTTTTTAATCAATGATCCATAACCCAAAGAGAAACAGAGGGTGGAGTCAATACACATTGCAGAATGTAGACTTGGCTCAGAATAAGACCTCATAATTTTTGTCACTAAACAGCCATGAGACATTTTTAGTTTTTACAAGAATTGTTTTTGTGTGATTTCATTTTGCATATAAGTTGATCAGTTTTACCATACACAGAGTACCCTAAGGAGTAAAATAGACAGGAACAATCTGCAGGCACCGCCCAATCACAACTCAAATGAAGGGTTGCATATGAAAATCAGCAGAGAATGATATTTCAGAATTCTAGTCTTATCAACACACATATTGTATCTGTGAATGATGTTGTAAAGTACCTTTTAGTTCACCAAAAGCACTCCCACTAGCTATCCCCAGTAGAAAAATATTCCATAGATCGATTGTAACATTGCTTATATTGGACTTAGAAATTTCGAGAAGAGTAATTGTCAACTTGAAGGAATTTTCCTGTAATCTTTCCCACAGTGAGCATACACCATAAAAATTCTTTTAAAGTGTATTTATCATATCACAAAACGTTAATTTTAAGAGATATTCCGGTTTGTTCACGTTTTGAAACGCGCGATCGGAAAAGTAAAAATCTAAGATTCGAGATATCTTTGAATCGAGTAAAGCTACAGCTGAACTTTTATCATCAGCTATAGTCAGCATTGTCCCTGATATTTTGGTAGTAAAATTAACTAATTTGGTAAAGTTTAATTGGCAGTTTTAATTAAGAGAAAAAATGAACTTTTTAATTAAAATGAATATTAATTTGAAATTCATATCAGTAGATAGCCCAAACTGAGAGGGTTACGGATATATAATGGTTTCGGTAAGAAGTTTAAGCATTTGTCTGGTAATTAAGTTTTTAAAGATAGATTGTCGTTAATTGTTGATGGAGCGTGTAAAAATTCCACCAAGTTGGTCATGTGATGACTTTAATTTTAAGATTATAGAAATCCTTTTGAATGTTAAATTAAATTAAAACAGATAGAACATGGTCATAGAAAGTCCCTGTAAAAATTTCAAGTTAAAATATTTAGTACTTTTGGAGATATTAATTAAAGAAAAAGTTGCTGATGTCATAGGCTCTGAGAAGTCTATAAAAGACCTTGCTGCCAGCACAGATTGCCTCATTCTAGTCTCATTCTTTCGCCGGAAAGTGATCGCGCAACTCCGCGCTAGTCAGAGGAGAAAATTGTTCCACATGGTAGCGGTTTAGGCAAATCCCAACATGCCGTAATACTCACTAATGTTAGGGGGACTTTGTGAGTTTTTGTCTTCTCGTAGAATTGTACTTAATCTGTAATCTTTGATGCTTTATTCACATTTCTGGTACAAGTGAACTTTTGCAAGAATATAAGTATTTTGTTACTCTCAAGCTATGTTAAGTGACTTTATTTAAATTACCCTTCGCATTTGGGGTTTAATACAAATGCGTGGCGACCAGGTTATTTATTATTATAGGTACCCGAAGGCTACAAGAACTTAATTGTTCACAGTTCAGGTGAAGGTGTTGCATAACCCCCGTGCAGCCTTGGCGCCTGACAATGTCTACTCACATGACTGCAAGTGATTAGGTTGCTAACTCACCCATATTCCTGCTATTTAAATGCCATATTTTCAAAGACTGAATGCCCCCCTTCAACAATGTCTGATAACAACACACACACACTTTGTAAACAGTGGGTTTGCGTCATGGGCAAGTGATGCTGGTTGACGGTAGGTATGCAGCAGACATAACTGCCATCATAAGTTAATTCTGAGTAGAGGATGTACCAATGAATTCCCAACTAATGGCAGGAGAAAATTAATATTTAAACCATTAGTTAAGCTTGTTAATCTCTACGACTAACAGATATTAATGTACAAATATGCGGCAAAATGCTTCATGTTTGAGGTACAAATGGGATAAATACTGGAAAAATTCATTAGTATTGTACTTAGCTTATGATTTGAGGGTGAAACCATATATATATGTACAAAATTGTCCATTTTTAGGACACGGGAAGTACTGTAGAATTATGACACAGTGTGGTAGTTAGCAAAAAGCTCTGTTTTTCACTAACTTCCATAGTATGGAGAGGAAAAAAGTAAAATTAACACATTAGTTAAGCTTAGTAAGTGCAGTTATAATGAAAATCTGTAGCATATAAATTTAGTATGGTAGAAAGCACTTTCGCATTTGGGGTAGATAAATTTGCACACCAATAACATCCAAACTAAAGACAGGAACAAAATAAAATTTAACATGTTGATTAAGCTTGCTGTTCCTCTATGCATAATATAAATTTTAGGCAGGCAGCATTATCCAGACGGAAGATGTCAAGGCACACAAATGGCCTGAATCACTTCAAGAAAAAGGTGTATAGTAGTGCCACAATGACTTCACGTGACAGGCACACTTCTCGATGCTTTGATTTGTTGTTCACTGTTACATAATTATTTTCATATACTAGAAGCTTTCCATTCCCAAGAGTATTTTCCTGCATTTATGATGAAGAATTGAGTTTTTATAGCAAAAACACCGCTAAGAGTCATGTTATAAAAATCATGTAATAACAAATTATAATTCAAAATATGGCTAATCACTTTATGCTTGATCAACATTAGAGAATTCAAAATAAAATAAGGAGAAAACTGATTTTCTGTTTGTGAATATCTTATGATAGTCAAAAATCATTATGCGGGAATCGTTAGGGAAACAAAAGGCATATTCAATACTGAACTTTCGATTAACGAAATTAGAAAATAAAGATTATGTAAATCTCTTATCACAATCCATGAAATGGTTAACAATAAAGTTCTCATAAGATTCAAAAAATAACTGAGCTTTTATAGCATACTTAAGTTTTAACATGAAAAAAAAATGTGAAGTCATAACAGTGTATAACAGTTAACAAAAAACCCAGATAGTTCTCTCTTTGGTGTGTGTGTGTGAGAGAGAGAGAGAGAGAGAGAGAGAGAGAGGGGGGGGGGGACTGAAAGATAAATCAAGGCAACAGCTAAAACTGATTGAAGCCCTGTAACCCTCCCTAATTTCTTTGCTGATTTTAAATCTATAAACCAGTTATGTTATCATGCATGTAACTTCCTATATTCCTTCTGCGAAATGCAAATCCACCTTTCCAATATAATCCCCCACAATTTCTCTACCTACCTCACCAGACGGTAAAACACAAAATCATTGTTCCTGAAACCACCTTTCCAACAGATAACACTTCAAAACATGCACCCTGTCACAACAACATACTCAAGTCAGCAAAACTGGATGATAACCTTCAATATCATCACAGCCTACATCAGCTACCAACTATTCTGCCTGAATTGCCCCCATCATTCAAACTTGCCTCTTGATAAGGGGGTAAACAGTCATAGGTTGTCAGTTTACATCAGAAGCATAAACCATTCAGTTGCTGTCCTATAATAACTATTCAAATGTTATAGAACTATTATAGTCCTTGTCACTATTTTCCTATTATAGTCCTTCATCAGACAACTGCTATATGTGATCCCTGCAGTTAAAATTGTCTTATCAACATTTCTCAGACATCAGATCTTAAGCTTCCAGATTTTGCTACCTTCTGCCAATGGTCTCTTTAGTAAAACTGTCACTTAAAATTCAATTTTTCACCTTTAATTTAATTACATTACTGATGACAATAAACAGAAAATGTCTTAAGGAATGTAAATACAAACAATTATTGGGAAAGTAAATCTTTCACTTACCAAAGTTGCAGGCAGAAAGACTGCAATGATACATGTGACAAGATGAATAAATAAGTCTTGACAAACCAGTTAATCATGTGAGAGATTAGTGAAACATGTATCATGTCACAAATGTACAGCCATAGATAGCAGCCAGAAGAATCAAGCACTGCATGTTTAACATCTATCTCAAATGATCATGTATATGAGGTGCGGCTAGAAAAAAAACGGGATTTTTAGTGTAACTCTTTTTATTTTGTTTCCTTTACAACTTTTACCTTATCACCTTCAATATACTCCCCTCCACTATCCCTACACTTTTCCATTCAAATTTTCCACTGTTCAAAACAGTGTTTGAAGTCATTTTCCATCGCTTTTTGCTTCACAGCTTCCACAGTCTCGAATCTGGTCCCCTTCAACACTTCCTTCACTTTTGGGAACATAAAAAAATCACATGGAGCTAGGTCTGGTGAGTAGGGTGGATGATCCAACACAGGGATCCCATGCTTGGCCAAAAATGTCTTAACCACCAGTGCAGTGTAGGCTGGGGCGTTGTCCTGATGAAGAATCCACGACTTGTTCTTCCACAACTCTGGTCGCTTTCTTCGCACTCGCCAAAACCCCAAGGTAGTATTCTTTATTCACGGTTTGACCTTCAGGAACCCAATTTACATACAGAATTCCATGCATGTCAAAAAAAAAATCATCATGGCCTTGAATTTTGATTTGGACATTCGAGCTTTCTTCTTTCGTGGTGAATTCGGACTCTTCCAGTGCATTGATTGTCGCTTAGTTTCTGGTTCATAGGTAAAAACCATGATTCGTCACACGTAATAACTCTTTCCAACAGTTCAGGATCTTCCCTAATGTTTTTTAACATGTCAGAACAGATTCCCATCCGTAACTCCTTTTGTTCCGGCGTGAGGATTCTTGGCACCATTTTGGAATACACTTTTCTCATATTAAAATTTTCATGTAATATTTGCCGAACCGGTTCTTTGTTAATTCCCACAATCTCGGCAACTGCACGGATACTCAATCGGCGATCTTGACGGATTACTTTGCCTATTTTCTCGATGTTTTCATCCGTCTTCGAGGTTGAAGGACGTCCTGGGCGCGGATCATCTTCAATCTCTTCTCTCCCTTCTTTGAAACGCTTACACCATTCAAAAACACATGTACGTGACATACATTCTTCCCTATACACTTGTTGTAAGAGAGAATAAATCTCTGTTGCGGATTTACCCAGCTTCACTAAAAATTTCACGTTGACACGTTGCTCAATTAAGACGCCTACCATTTTTTTGACGAGCGGCATACACACGGTCCAACATGAACGAAGGCTGAGACTCGACTGAGCAAGCTAAGCTCGTCCAACTGGCAGGAATGTGGAGGGGTGATGTCAGGCGACTCGGCAATATGGCGTTTGACCTTGAGGCTCACACGGTTTATCTCACAGAAAACCAGTCCCGTTTTTTTCTAGCCGCACCTTGTATGTCTTATATTTTGTATCATTGCTGCCTCTGTCACCAACTTTGCTTAGTGATAGGTTTACTTTCCCTATGGTCATTTTAATTTTATTGTTATTATTGTCTTCTTTCATGATTACTTATGAGAATAAGGGCATATCAAAAGAGTATTCTTTCTATATTAAGTTATCAGAAACTTGATTGACTATTCTGAAACGGATTTAAAAAATAAATAAAATAAAAAGTGTTTCTCTTTTCATAAAAACTAAATTATTATTATTATGAATAATTACATTCTTCATCACGGATATGTGTAAGAATTTAGAAAGTGTACGTGTAACAACGAAACTGTGCTATACTTGCCTTATTATAATATTAAAAATATAACCTGTCACTTATCAGAGATGAAGGCAGGAGGGCCAGATGAACATGAAAAAATACGAACACAATATTTCAGTTAATAACCTTAGTCATTTAGGAGGCGAAACATATGACAGGGAAAAAGATGTGTGCACATCCAGACATGCCACAAGAATAATATTAATACTTTGTTTCAACCATCAGTGCTGCATCCAGTACCAAGTAAAATTATCAATATCTAACCATACTGTCACCTATAAGACATATCCCAAGAATGTTTAATGTAAATTGAGCAACACTTTATGAATTTTGTTGGCAAAGAACCAATAACGGTCAAAGTATAGGAGCATCAAATTTCCATTTCCTGCATATGGCTTCTATATGCCTCAACAATTACCATAAAATGAGGAATTCATAATTACAATGTGTAATTCAAAGATGTTGTCCATAGCCAATTTAATTCCACTGCTTTGCGATAGCAGTCTGCAGCTGAGAACAGGAAAAGCTTTGAGAGGTTTATCAGAAAAAGTCAATGACAAGAAGTAGTTTCAGCACCAGTAGAGTAGCAAGCAATGCCATGAGGCGATATTACTATGGAAAGTAACGATAAAATCACCTATCACTTGCCAAAGCTGAAGGGAGGGGGAAAAGGAAGTAGGGCAGCAGTGACAAAAAAAGATCCACAAAACATAATATGCCCTTCTTCATACGATTAGAAGGATGTGACCAAGCTTGTGTTGGCACCCACAGTCACACGAATAGTTTACTTGATATAGGACACGGCATGATTAAATCATTAACTCAAAACAAACTGATAACATTATCATAAATAATGCTAACAGGAAAAAGGCCTGAATCTCAACATGTTGAATCTCAACATAGCAAAGCTCGGTTGTAATACATTAACTTTCTAAATTATTACAGACATACAGTGGTAAAAATAAACACATTATCACAAATTGATTACATCTAAGATTTAGTAATCAGTACACAAAAATAAATATTGTAGTCAGATGGATATTACATTAGAAGAGAAATAATGAAACTTTCACCACAGAATAAAAGGTCCGACACCTTCACACAAGTGCAATTTAGAAAATGTGTGAGTGGAGACTTTCCCAGCGTATCGATGCAACAAAATCTTCTCGGGTGTACAGCCGGATGGTCGTGTAACAGCACGACGTTTCGACAGCAGTCAGCTGTCAAAACGTCGTGTTTTTACACCACTATTCAGCTGGACACCCGAGAAGATTTTGTTAGAAAGTGTTGTCAGTAATGACGAAATTGTAGATCAATTTGGAATGTAATCAACAAACAACAAAAATTACTGTATCTACAACTACCTCAGGTGATCAGTATTTAAAGTAACATGTTATGTCTATACTTTGTTCAAACAGTCTTCCCTTCTTGGTACAATTTCATTTCAGAATACTGAATGTGCACAAACAGATAAGGCAACCATAGCTCAACACCTACAAAAATTTACTTCAAATTAAGTATGGTTTATTCAGCTAATATCTGAAAAAAAAGCAATGAAGTTTCAAATAAAATTTCATCTACATCTATATACAAAACCAATGTTTAGGGTTAAACCCAAACACATAGTGACACCATGAAACTATCTTCTTCCCTATCTTTATAAAACTTCACCCAATCTATCAAAACACGAATTCTGAATTTTTCAGTGTTGGAAATGGCTTGTTTCAATATTTTTGCTATGAATTAATTAAACAAAATAATATAGAATACATGAAAAGTATTATTGAATGTAAAATTCAGAACAGAATGCAATAATTTATAATAATTTCTAAAATAAATAGAATGAAGGTAAAGGTATTCCTTATGCAGGTTCTGAAGGCCATTAAGGACAGAATTGGGGGGAAAGGGGAGAAGATAAAGCTTTATGTTCTACTCTATAACCTCACTACATCTAGGACTCATTTATCAGCAAGATAAGTGGGCCAGACATTTAGATTTGAGGGAAAATTCATAAGTATTTTTAATGTAACTAATCTAGTTTGTATTCAGTCTTTCTACCAATAAATGTGTAAAAAAAGCTAAAAGGTGTTATACACCACACTCACTCTTACATTGTTCAGCACACACTCCAGCCTCGTTTCTGGTTCCCCTGCTCTCCAGACACGTAGGTAGTCTCCACTTGTTGCAAGCAGGTCTGGAAATACTCCTTTCTGTACAAAATAGAAACAATGAAAGTGAAATAACAAGAACCACACCAAAAGATAATTTAAAAATGTGCTGAGAGGGAAGGAGAAAAAAAAGAGAAGATAGGATAGGGGAAAAAACAGATACCTGTCACTTACCAAAGATGAAGACCAGAGAGCAAGAAGAACACGCAAAAACACAAAAAATAAACACAAATGCACAATATTTCGGCATGAGCCTTAATCATGTGAGAGGCGAGACATATGGCAGGGGGAAACACGTTTGTGTTTCCACGTGTTCGTCTCGCCCTCCTGCCTTCATCTGTGGTAAGTGGCAGGTATCTGTTTTGACCCCTCCCATCCTATCTTATTTTATTTTTAGTGCCTCATGGCAGTTCCTTTGTTTCCATTATCCATATATATATATATATATATATATATAGGAGAAAAACCACAGTTTACCTGTGGCATCGAGACATGAAAAAAAAAAACACGTACACACAGAGAGCATGAAATTTTCAGGCTTATAGTCCTCCTTCAACAATAGAATCATGATGGAAGCTAGCAGCCAAATATATATATATATATAAAGAGAGAGAGAGAGAGTACTATTTCAATGTGTTGGCAAACCAAGTATGTTCAAGAAATAATACTTATATTCATTAATTATGTAGGGTTGAAGGATCCTATTAATATAAGGTGGAAGTGCACATTGTACTCCCTTTTTTTTATTTTAGGACATAGAAACCTACAAGTTTGATTGTGTGCATCAGAACAATGGCGTACTGGACTTATGGCTAGGCTCAAGTTCAAACATCAGGACTGGTATTCTGGCTGCCCTCACTATGGATTTTGGGCGATTTTCTATAATCATGTAGGCAAATGTTGGGGTGGTCCACAATTTCTGCCTTAAAAAACTACAGAAAGAAATTAATATTTTACATAGAGAATACCAATTAACTACAGTTCCCTGTACAATACAGGGTAGTACAAAAATAGCTTTACACTTAACACGGAATACTGGGTGATTACAACTTTCAAAGGCTATATATCTGCAAATAAACTGCTTTCAGCATCATTCTGCAAATCATTGTGTGACTGAGATTCTGAAGTTTTATCTGTTTGGTGAAAGATGTTACTAGGCGAAATCTTCATTGTAGTTGAAGACTTTGTTGTCATTTAGCAAGGAGGTTGCCAGTGCACAAAACATAGCATTCTGTATTATTGAATTTGCCAGAAGTGAATCAGTTCAACATGTGTCTAATCACAAGTGTGGAGTTTGTCTTCCCGATATGTGAAGTATAATGCACTGGTTTTGTCAGTTTAGCTAGAAATGATTTCTTTGAAAAATAAAGGTTCTGGTTGGCTGAGAGTGTCTGAAGAGTTGTAGAGGAAATGATGTCTGCTTTGAGCATAACTCGCAAAGCTCTTCCCACTACTTCTGGTCATTGCTGACATCACTGCATACAAAGGTATAAATTGACAACTTCAGAATGTACTGAACATTCAAGAGAGAGGTTTGCTGATTCTATAACAGAGTTTCTGACAAGTTCTAAAAATTGAAATTGGAATACAGAGATTATAACTGTAACACAAAACAATACAAAATTAGATTCTCTTCTAAACATGTTGAAACAATTGTAGGCACTTAAATCACAAATTTCACAACATACAAAATGAAAAGTGCATTAATCACACAAAACCAAATAAAATGCATGTGGGATATGGAGCGGAATAGGAACTACAGACTGGCAATAATAATAATATACCTGGCACGAAAAATATGGAAGGGAAAAAATCTAAAATTGGTGGTCCAGCAAATGATTAGCTAACTGCAAGAAATGCATTGCCCTCTAGATTGTAAGTCATGTAAGAAATGTTTATGCTTCTAAAACTATAACATCAAAATCTTCAAATAAGGACTGTGAGGAACACATAAGGACAAACACACTTTACAATATTTCAATATAAGCAATATACATAGCTGGGCACAGTTAATCCAAAAGTTAACTTCGTTAATCATTAATCAGCTACTTAAAAAGTTGATATCACTAAAGCGATACATTTTTGCAAATTTAATGCAAGTTACAGTTATCCCTTAAAAGTTAACCATCAACAACATGTCTACACAATGTCCCTCTGGAAACCGAGTTCTTACTGGGATTCAATGTTTTAATCAGCTTCTCAAACGTATTGGATTCTACTACATATAGTGGAATCGCATTAGCAACAAAAAAGTTTGCAATGCATAACTACTTCTGTTGCTCTCCACATCAGAAGAGTCCACAGCACTTGAAGAAGGCTTTGAATTGTTTTTCCTTTACCCATGAGTTGACCTTGCTTTCACTTTTCTTTTCAAACTAAATATTTGGATATTTGCTTCCTACTTATGTGTTGTTTACGATTATTGGGGCTAGAAACGTGAGCAGAAAGTTTAGGCAAACACAGTTTGACTTCATAAATCAACTGTCCTCCCAATTTTGATTTAAATGCAATATAACCGCATAAATGTGGCTAAGGATTCTTAATCTTCTCGTTGCTACTGCTAGCGTTTCTGCTTTCACTAATTGTTTCTAGATCTTCAGTTTATGTAACGAATATCAATTTAATTTATTTCACTAATAAACTCCAAACCACAAAAACTAAAAAGTGGCAATATATCAGTAAAAAACATAAAGTTATAAAAATATTAAAATCAATCACTGACTGGATTTGAAACATGTAGCCCAAGGCAGCCCAACCACAGGCTCACGGGCCACGAAGTGTCCCACCAGCACCTTTGAATTTGCTCTCCAACAGCAGCGGTCTAGAATATACTAAGATAGAAACCGCTGCAAAGGTCTCATTGATGGTTTTTATTTTTTGATTGTAGCTGTGTTACTTATATTTTTGTTATATTTAAATATCTACTGTATCTATAGACAAGAATTATGTGGCTCACAGTCTAACATAAGACTCAAAATCATGGCCCACAGGCTAACTTAGAATCAAAATTGCGGTCCATCTCCAAAATTGGTTGCGTAGCCGGTTTGCAGATATAAAATACGAACTCTCGGTAACTCTATCATTCCTGCACACGCCCACACAATGCCTAACATAAAGTTATAAATGCATCATACTCACACTTGCACGTTGAGTTACCTAATTCGTTTGCTACTTGACTCACTGAACATTCTAGGGTGCCATGACGTGTAACTCAAACAAAAAAAATGACGTCAACAACCAATGTAATGGATTAAAGTTAACAGAAGTTCAGTTTAACGGAAGTTAAGAAGAGCATTAATTTTTTTAGGTTAAGTAAAAAGTTACATTTTTGCAATTTTGTTAACTCTATTAATTAACGATTAACAGATTAACGGTTTTCTGCCCAGCTATGCAATGTGTTAACAGGTGAGATGTGGCAAGGGGTCAGATGTATAAATGTCAGAAACTACCTCAAATTATGGGGTAGGTCTTAATGTGTATGCATCTGATCCCTTAGCCAACTCAATATCTCAACTTTAATATTTATTTACATGGAAAAAAAGGGAAAATACACCCAACACTCACCAAAGTTTAAGGGAGGAGGGCAGCAGCAACACACAAAAAAAACACAACAAAGAAAAAACAATATTTTGACACGAGTCGTAATCGTATCAAAATATTGTTTTTTCTTTGTGTTGCTGCTGTCCTCCTCCCTTCAACTTTGATGAGTGTTGGGTGTATTTTCCCTTTCTTTTCCATGTAAATTTTGCCTAACGGCATTTCTTTCCTTTCATTGTTACCTTTAATATTTATTTATTTATTTATGTAATTGTTTACAGACTTTGAAGTCCATTTGTGAAACTTTACAAATTCACAATGGTTGGTGTACACTGCTTAAATATCATACAAAACAATTTAATAAAGAAAAATGGCTTATAGTCTACTTTTAGTAGAATTATAAATTTTTACAATATACTAAAACAAACTACCGAGTCAAAAAATTCTGATTAAAATTTACTGTTACTTATTCATTCATATCATAAGATACAATAACATAACAAACTGTCTTGGTTTAATGATATTATTCCAAGTTTAACCCTACTATGACAGTTAGCAAGCTTTCACGTTCTTGTTAAGGGATTATTTTCTGTATCATCATCATTATCATTGGGGACCATCTCCAGTTTCCCAGGTGTGGTTTATGAGCCTTGGTTGATGTAGATTATTTTCTGTATCCAAGTGATTATATTTCATTAGGGAAAATGATGATGTTTGATGAGTAATTTTTTGTGGAACGTTGAATCTTAAACTTCCTAGCAATTCTGAACAATCAATATTACCATTGCACAAATTTAACAAAAATTTAAAATCATGAAGTTCACAAAATGATTGCAGAGAGGGTATTCTTAAGATGGATGCAATATGGGTGTATGCATGGTCACGATATGGGTTTGGAAAACCCATTCTAAATGCAATATATCTAAAAAAAAAATATGCTGAACAGTTTCTATTCTTTTAGCTTGAGACAGCATGTACAGTGACCAAATTACTGATGAATATGCTAATGTTGACATTACAATGGATAGATATATTATTCCAAGGGCTTCAGTGGAATGGATTTCGTGACATGCCCTTACAACAAAACCTAGTTTTCGTAAGGATTTGGTTACAATAGTGTCAACATGTTCATCGAAACTCATTTTACTGTCGAATATTACTCCTAAATCGTTAACTGAGTAAACTTGCTCCTACTTGATACCACTTATTGAGTATTTTGATAAAAATTTTCTTACTTGCTCATGTAAATGAAATATTTTTGCATTTTAATGGATTTAAATGTAAGTTGTTATCTTTACACGAATTATTGAGAGCAGTGCAACAATTCTGAAGATTGCATATTCCTTTAATTGATTCTATACTTTTAAATAATTTAGATCATCAGCAAGAAATAAAAACTTTACTTTTTCAAAATTTTACATAATATGTCATTTATAAATATGATAAAAAGAAGTGGACCGAGATCGGAACCCTGTGGGACACCGGATAGTACTAAAATTTCAATTGAAGTAAATGCTTTATATTTAACTATTTGAAACCTGTTAGTTAAGTAACTTTCTAGCCATTTGAGACGGTATACCACTATCCCAAACGATTTAAGTTTGAGAACAAGTAATTTAAATAAAGGAAAAAGGAAATGGCTTTAGGTAACATAAATTACAAGGAAAGGGAAAAATGACTCATCACTCACCAAAGTTGAAGACAGCGATGGGAGAAGAACATATATCATGAACACGAGAATACACAATATTTCGGTTTTAAACCTTATTCATGCTAAAGAGAATGAGTCATGTGGCTCGGGAGGTGTGCACACGACTGAGTGGATTATCGATATGGCAGTGGGACTGAGATGTTATATATAAATATGTATATCGCAGAAGGTGATGGAAATATTAATATACCAAAAGGATACAGAATGTAGAAACGAAAACAAAAATTAGGAAAATAAATATAAATACAGTTATTAAACCCAACGCTCTATACGCCACAGAAACACTCACACTAAACTCTAAGAGGGATATCGAGAACATCCAAAAAGAAGAACGAAGAATAATCAGGAAAATTATTGGACCAATCAAAACAGAAGAAGGCTACAGACTAAAGTCAAACAAAACAGTAGAGTCCCACTCAAACATAGCCAACGACATCAGAAAACGCAGACTAAAATTCTACGGTCACATATACAGGATGCCAGATCACAGATTAACTAAGTAGATATTCAAACTTATGCAACCATTAAAAATGCCTAACAGTTGGTTCGATCAAGTAAGACAAGACTTGGGAAAAGCTAAAATGAAGAACTCAGAAATCCTAGATCGCAAAATCTTCAGACAAAAAATACACGACTGAGTAGTCATGCCTAAAAACCAAAGCCAAGAAGACCGGCACAACATGGACAGAAGAGAGGAAACTTGCCTTCAGTAAACGGATGTGAGAATACTGGAATGGCAAAAGTAACACAGAGAGAAAATGACTATGTTTCGCGTGATCTGTAGAGGTCCATGCGCATAAAATAAAATTAAAAAAAAAAAAAAAAATTGAAGGGAAAAAGTAATTAGTTAAATGAAAATAATGTTAATACTAAAAATAATAATGAGTGATGCATCAAAGAAAGGAATTTTATCGGTGGTTGAGGCCGGGTGGGTGTCTGGTATCTAGGATATTTCGGTATGCAATTTCCCATCTCCGAAGTTCTGAGGCGGCTGTGGTTTCGGGGAAAACTCAGATTGCTCTCATGATGAAACAGTCATTGAGGAACCACCGATAAAATTCCTCTCATTGAGGCATCACTCATTATTTTTAGTATTAGCATTATTGTCATTTAACTAACTACTTTTTTCCTTCAAAATTTATCTAACTATATTTATTTCCCTAATTTTTGTTTTCGTTTCTACATTCCATACCCTTTTGGTATATTAATATTTCTATCACCTTTTGCGATATATATGTTTATATATAACATCTCAGTCCCACCGCCATATCAATAATCCACTCAGTCATGTAGCAAACTTCGGCGTGTGCACACCCCCCGAGCCACAAGATTCATTCTTTTTAGCAAGCCAGACAACACACACCTGCTGCACCCCTAATCGCCAGAACACCTTGTTTGGCTCACCTCCTCAATCTTCTCCACCCAGACCCTCTACCACCTGTCCCAAAAGCCCCTGCCCCTCCCTCAGCCAAACCCCAGCAGTCAGGGATCAATCTTTCCTCCACTCCCCTGTCAGAACCCCAGATATCAGTTCTCTCCAAGGGACTCTCCTTCACTCCAACCCCCAAGTTTGATCATGCTGCTTTGGTCCCGGATTCATTGGTGTTATGCCGCTCCTTGCGTTGGTGATATCATTTTGCCACCACAGGAGCAAATAACATCCAGCAGAATGAAATTGAGTCCAGCTTACAACAATTTAAACCTTCATCTCCCTTGGATCCACCCCAACTCCCACAAAATCATCCACTTATTCTGTTTCAAGAGTTCCTCACCTCCACTCTGTCTTCAGCCTCTTTCGTAAAGTCCATTTCATACTTTAAAAATCTCAACAGCATGCAAACTCGAACCATGAGAGAACTAGCCAGTAGTCTTGTGTAGTTCGCGAACGAACTAGTTCGGAAGAGCGCTCCCACAGGCGAACTACGCGAAGTAGTTCCCAGATCTCTCGCTCCTTAGTTTGTTCGATCCTTTCCCGAAGACAGACTTTTGTTTTTGTTTATTATCTAAAAGGAAACACAGTTCGCTGTGGACACATTTCACTGAAGAGACAGATATAAAAAAAAAAGAAAAAAAATATAACTTTTCAACATTAATAACCATTGCAGAAATCACAAACGGAAATTGAACATGGAATGTGAAAACAAAACACATTTTGATCCCATTAACAACTAAAAGACAACCATCGATAACCACAAGTACTATATATAACAAAGAAGAGAGCGCGTGCAGTAGCGCTAGCTGTCTTTCTGGAATTCCAGAGAGGAGCGACCTAGTTCACTAAGGAGCTGTGAACTAAACTAAGCGCCACTGGTTGCAAACTAAACTGAGCGTTACCGGTCAGAAACTAAACTGAGCGCTACCGGTCAGGAACTAAACTGAGTGCTACCGGTAGAGAACTAAACTGAGAATTCCGGTCCCGAACTAGCACCATTCGCCGCTAGAGTTACCAACATTTTTTCGGTTGATGGTAGTATGTTTTTTAGAATAACCTATAAAAATATATTAGACTTCAAAAATATAATATTTTACGAAAGAGTAGAAAAGAACAAAAGGTATGTTTTTTACTATTTTATTTTTTAAGCTATATTTTTGCACTTCTTGGATCCTTAACAATTTTTTTGACTACAGTAAAATTGTCATATGCTATATCGCTTTCAGTTTGTTAAATTAATGTCGATCAAAAGCTCATTTTTTATTAATGAAATACTGCTCTTACTTTTACCTAGATTTCGTGTAATATTGTTATTTCAGAATAAAGTTCGTTCACTTTGATACTCATTTTTTCTCGTAAATTTAGAACCTCTAATATTCTCAGTCATCAAATGAAACCTCGTGTTTTGAATTTAATTTTTGGATTTTGTATAGCGAATTGCTTTCATTAAAATCTAACCATTTATTAAGATACTCCAGACATTTATCAAAGAATACTAGAACATTATTTTTAATATTATCACTTTCTGTGGTGAATTTGGCTTCCAAAAATTTATATTCTGCGAATGCATGTAAAGTAAAAATTAAAAACAGAACAGTTGTGCAATTTACCCATTTTTGCAAAGGAAAATGAGCACTTTTGTTTATCGGCGGCCATTGATAATGCTAATGTCATTTGAAAGGACTATTATTAAGTAATAACTTTTGTTAAGGAGGTCATATTAAATTCCATTTACAAAGGACAAAAAAATAATTAAGTAATGTCCTAATAAAACTGACATAACAAACAAAATAACAGGTGCAGTAGCTGTAGCAAGGCGAGAGAACGACCTGTTTCTCTGAATTCGAGCGCTAACTAACGAACAGAAAGAGCGAAATAGTTCGCGAGGGAGCTGCAAACTAAACTGAGCGCTCCCCTTCGCAAACTATTATGCCCAAGTTTACTATCCAGAAACCGTAACATTATCATCCTCCCTGCTGATAAAGGCTCAACCACAGTAGTGATGGACCGCAATCATTATGAGGCTGATGCTCTGAGGCAACTGTCTGACACAAACACCTACCTACCACACCCTAGAGATCCCACCACCTCCATCTGTCAGGAAATAAAAACATTCCTGGACTTGCAGGGCCCCTTACAAGGTCTCTCTCCCCAGTCCACCTCACTCCTAACCCCCGGTCCATCTCGCTCCTAACTCCGGAGAATCCTCGTACACCCACCATGTACCTCATTCCCAAGATCCACAAAGTTGGCAATCCGGGGCGGCCTATAGTTGCGGCATGTGGGTCACCCACTGAATATATTTCAGCCTTGGTGGACAAGCATCTCCAACTCTTTGTTCAGAGTCTTCCCTCCTATGTCAAAGATACCGAACATTTCCTTGAACGTCTAGCCACAATCAACACACCTCTACCTCCAGACTCCTTCCTAATCTCCATCGAAGTAACCTCCCTCTATACCGACATTCCACACTGTCAGGGTCTCAGTGCCCTGGAACACTTCCTAGATTTGCGACCCCCGAACAGCCATCTTAGTACATATTTCCTTTCATCCTTGGCTCACCTGATCCTCTCCAAAAACTTCTTCACCTTTAATTACACTGTATATCACCAGATCCGAGGCACTGCTATGGGCACCCGCAAGCCCCTTCCTTGGTCGTCTGGAGGAATGTTTCCTCAACCACACCCCCCTTAAACACACTGTGTGGTTCAGATAAATAGATGATATATTTATGATCTGGACCCACAGTGAAAATCAACTCCTAGAATCCCTCCATTCCCTTAACAACAGCCATTCCATTAATTTCACCTGGACCTACTCCTGTACACACATCACGTTCCTCGATGTGGACATCACGCTCAGGCAGGGTGCCCTTCACACCTCTGTCCACATCAAACCAACTAAAATACAACAATATCTACATTTCGACAGTTGCCACCCATTCCAAACCAAACACTCCCTTCCCTACAGCATTGCTATCTGCGGCAAACATACCTGTTCTGATTCTGAATCCCTCTCCCAGTACTCCCAGAACCTATCTCAAGCCCTTATTTCTCGCTCCTACCCAGCAGACCTTGTACATAGACAAATCACGCATGCAATCACTCACCCTCTTCGTAACCACTCCCACCAGACAACTGTCCCCCGTACTTGTTTCAGCAGACCACCTAACCTCAAAAACATTTTGGTTCACAAATACCCTCCATCTGACTCTCCTAAAACACCTTATGGATCTTTTCCGTGCAATAGACCTCACTGCAAAACCTGCAACATGCATCCTCCCACTACTACATATATGCAGCTCTGTCATGGGGGAAATCTTCCCCATCACTGGACATGCCACATGCTCCACAACCCACATCATATACCAGCTAACTTGCCGCCATTCTACAAATTCCTATATAGGGCCGACTACACAACAACTTTCAACCAGAATGAATGGCCACAGACAAACAGTCCACACCCGCAATTTATATCTGCCAATACCTGAACATCCTAACCACCACAATTCCAACAACTTCAATGAATGTTTCACCGTTAGAGCAATCAGAGTTTTCCCCGAAACCACTGACGCCTCAGAACTTAGGAGATGGGAACTTGCATAACAAAATATCCTAGATACCCGACACCCACCCGGCCTTAACCACCGATAAAATTCCTTTCTTTGACACATCACTCATTATTATCATTTATCATTATTATTTTCATTTAACTAACTACATTTTTTTATTATTATTTTTCTATATTTATATATCTATATTTATTTCCCCAATTTTTGTTTTCATCTCTACATTCTCCTTTTGGTATTTTACTACTTCTATCACCTTCTGCGATATACATATTTATATATAACATCTTAGTCCCACAGCCATATTGATAATCCACTTAGTCATGTAGAAAACTTCGGCGTGTGCACACCTCCCGAGCCACATGACTCATTCTCTATAGCATGAATAAGGTTTAAGACCAAAATATTGTGTATTTTTGTGTTCGTGATATATGTTCTTCTCCCATTGCTGGCTTCAACTTTGGTGAGTGATGAGTCATTTTCCCTTTCCTTGTAATTTATACCGCCTAAAGCCGTTTCCTTTTTCCTTTGTTTAATTAAGGTTTAAAACCGAAATATTGTGTATTCTCGTGCTCATGATATGTGTTCTTCTCCCGTCGCTGCCTTCAACGTTGGTGAGTGATGAGTCATTTTCCCTTTCCTTGTAATTTATATAACAAGTAGTTTATGATTGACCGAATCAAAACCTTTACTGAAGTCATTATAGATACATTCAATTTGAGTTCCATTTTCTAAGGTGGATAAAATATATTGTGAATAACACATTAAGTTCGATAGGACATGTCTTCCTTCCACGAATCCATACTGGTTTGGTGATAAGTAAGGAGACACAGTAATCTCTAATTTTTTTTTAGTAACAATGGATTCCAGGAGTTTTGGTATTACGTTTAAATTAGAAATAGGTAGAGTCCGACCAAAGGTTTGGCTTCGGCCACCTTCTGCCAAAAGAAGCACCTTCGGCCGCACATTCGGGTTTGGCCATATTCAGCTGAATGTTTGGCCAAAGCCGAAGTTTTACATCCAGCCACCGAAAATGAACCAACTTTTATGAATACTGTCAACGAGCGCGCCAACAGGCGATAGCAAAGGTAAAGAACCATTTGGAAAACTTCATAAAAATCAGTGGGAAGTCTACTGTGAAGTTAGTGTTAAATACCAAAACTGGATTGATTTTTTTTAAAATCAGAGATCGTGTATGCGCCCCAAGATTTTAAAAAGGAAGTTTAACAGTCTACTTTACACGATTTTGTAGAAAAAAAGTAGTGCCACCATGGTCCGATAATCATCCGATTTCTTTGCGGATTAATGTATTACTTATGGACCTGGTCACCATTAACATGTTTCTGTACAACCTCATTCAAGGAGAACGCTTCCTAGACTTAATTTTACTGATCCTCAAACTCGACCCAAGTACAGACAAAAAGCGAGAGAAATATTTTAGAAAGTCTTTAATGCCAGCTACATACAAAAAAGTAAACATTAAAGTTGCATTGCTTTTGGAAAAAGGCTGAATAGATCAGTTTTACCACGAACATATGAAGTGATCAATCAAACACGTTTTTGAGTGTCACGGCACAGGACATTTCCAAAGGATGCAAAAGAAAAAAATTAAACTGGCTGTTAGTGTGTTGGAAGAAGATCATAAAGAGCAATATATTACACAAAAAATCACTGAAACGGTTACCAAATACAAGAGAAAATATCCATGGGGGTATACGTCATAATGCTACAAATATGAATGCAACTATGCTCTGTGGAAACTTCGTTTTTATTGGTTGTGTTGCTCACACTCTACAGCTCATGATTCATGATGCAATTTTTTAAAGATATTGCAATAATTGCAATAATGAAAAAGTGCCGTAAAACGTAAGAAGATTGAACAAGCCACTCGATATCTTAATTAATAGAACAGAAAAATGCAGTAAAAGTGTATATGTTAGAACGTGGTGGAATAGAAATTCCAACTGCAGAAGAATGGATACAAATGAACAGTTTTATAACTGTGCTGAAGTGTATTATCAAGCAACAACTTTATACTTATAGCGATTCATCATCAGTATCTTTAATTATATCATTGATTGAAATCTTAAATTGAAAACTTCCTCAGAAGGATGAACGCTGATCATCTACTACTGCTCAAAAGCCGCGTGTGTGAGTCTGTTAACGGAAGATCTGCTTTCGCAGGAAAAACCTTACGGTTGTTGATTGCCGCTCTAATCAATCCACGGCTTAAAATTAAGTATTTGACTAGTGACAAAATTGTAAATACGAAGACTGAAATTTTGGCATTTCTACGTCAAAACTGTGCACTGAAAATAACAAATAAAAGGGTCATTTGGATGTAGATGTTGGTGAACCTGGACCCTCCTGTTCAACATTCTATTCCAGAAAATAAATCCCTAGCAGACGATTTATGGGATACCCTTAACAAAATGACTTTGACTGATAATAAACTAGAATATTCGGACAGCTGTCACCTGCCATCTGAAGAACATTTTATGTGTTATTTAAAAGAATCTTTGCTGCTGAGGACCGCTAATATTTCTCAATATTGGTCTTCCAGTCTGTATATTTATTTACAAGTGATAGCAACCAAATATTTATAAGCTTCTCACACTAGTCTTCCTATTGAACAATTGTTCGGTGCTGCTGGTCAAATCTATGGCGGTAGAAGAGCTAATATAAACGGGAAAATGTTGAAAAACTATCAGTTTTAACTTATAACATCCGGCTGTTTGGCTTTGATTATTAAATCTTATTTAATAAGTGCTGATGTAATTTTTGTTTTGGTTATATTTAGTATATTTTTAATTAATCTGTATACGTGAAACCACTTAAAAAATATTGCCGTTTTAACTGAAAATTTAATATGTGATACTAATTTAGACAACAGAGTATCGTTTTTTTTTTTTTTTTTTTTTTTTTTTTTTTTTTTTTTAACTGCTTTACGTCTCTCAACAGTGAGGTCTTTAGAGACGGGAAAGGATGGTGGCAAGGAATGGGAAGGGATTCGGCCATGGCCTTTTTAAGGAAGCATCCCGGCATTTGCCTGGAGTGATTTGGGAAACCATGGAAAACCCAAATCTGGATGCCCGGACGGGGATTCGAACCGCCGTCCTCCCGAATGCGAGGCCAGAACGCTATCCGTTACACTGCCACGCTCAGTAGTATCGTATTTTAAAAGCTAGAATAATTTATGTTAGGTAAGAAGATTGAAACTTGTTTTTATTGTTGTTAAAAAACAATGGTATTACTATACTTAAGCTAACATGTATTTGATTTACCAAAGCTAAAACTCCAAAAATTAATTATTAATTTAATCCATGAGACAAATTATTCTGATTTAATTCAGGCTGTTACTGTTAAATTTTATAATTTTTTATTATTGCTAAATAAAAATAACTGCATTTATTTTTGCTAAACTGCATTGCTCAGAACCTGGTTTGGTACTATTTTATTGTTTTTTTTTTATTATAATAAATAAATATTAAAAACTGTGTTTATAATTATTGTAAAGGTGCAATTTATATCAACAATACCACATATAAAACAAAAATAACAGTTCAGTATCTGCATGTCATATACTTCATGTCAGTGTTCTAAGATATATAATTATTTTTGAACTTTCGGCTTTGGCTATGGCCGAAGGTTATCCCAAGAGCCGAACATTCGGCTTCGGCCAAAAAATGACCTTCGGTCGGACACTAGAAATAGGTCTGTAGTTTCTAATATCACTTTTGGGGTGTGATTTGTGTACAGGAATGATAAATGCTGATTTCAATTCCTTTGGGATTATACCTTCACTAAGAGATCTAATAATTTTAATATTGAAGTAATTATATTATTGCATTTCTTTAGCAAACTGGGTGGAATAGCGTCAGGACCTGCACTTTTATTGTCATCAAGTTTTTCAATTTCTGAGAAAATTTCTGAATTGGAAATATTAATTGAATTTAAAGTAAAATTTGTTTGAATCTCTAAATTTATTTTAATGTTATGAGAGGGTTTATAAAATTATTTATATTATTCTGCAAATGCATTAACTATACTTGTTCCTCCAGTTAGGGCCTGCGAGTCTTTAAACATAACATTGGGTAATACTCTACTACATCTTTTGGAGTTAACATATTTCAAAACATTTTGAGGATTTTTTATTATTGAATTACCTATTTCTATACAGAACGCATTAAAGTCTCTTTTGGCTAAGATCTTGCATTAATTTCTCAGATTAGAAAATTGAGAGTAGTTTTATCCTGTTTACTTATAAAAAAAAATATGGGCTGTCTTTTTCTCGATGATAGTGGTTCTGAGTTCCTTTGAGTACCATCTTGGGAATTTTGGCACAAAGATTTGCTTTTTTGGTACATACAAATTTATACACTTATTTATACAAGAGTATAATCTACTGACACACTCCTCACAAGAGTTTCCTTTCCAGTCATTATTAGCTATGAAATTTCCCAATGCTAATGTTATACTAGGATAATCTGCTTTACTAAAATCCTTAGTCCAATTATTGTATTGCACATAGGGGTTGTCGCACTTAAGTATGTATTCTAAACATAAAGATCGATGATATGCATCAGGAGATACGACATACTCCTTTGCTATAGAACAATTTATATCAAGAAAATTTGAGAATATAAGGTCAAGTGTTACACCAAAGATATTAACTTTATTATTAATTTGAAAAAGGTGTAATAACGAGGTTGTATCTGATAATTTATTTGATAGTGTTTTCCTGAAGAGTTGTCTTAGCAGTGTAGAAAGGATAGATGCCGAAAAGTTTTGTTCCCTGCGGGATTTGAACCAGAGACCACACCGGAAGCTTTAGAAAACAAGCACCTTACCCACTGTGCTACCAGCCCACTCTAATATGATGAAGATTTATACTGAAATATTGTATAGCAGATTAATGTTTAAGAATTCATCATAGCCCTCCCACCTTTAACTGGGGT
Source organism: Vandiemenella viatica (assembly GCA_031002005.1). Classification (NCBI taxonomy): domain Eukaryota; kingdom Metazoa; phylum Arthropoda; class Insecta; order Orthoptera; family Morabidae; genus Vandiemenella; species Vandiemenella viatica. Next base: position 165,296,505 of record CM061921.1, read on the forward strand.
GAGTGATTGGTTTATGTTCTCTATCCTCCTTTATTTTCATTGCCTAACAACATTTCAACTGTCACAAAAATCTTTCAAATAATATACAACTTTCAGTTATAATATTCACAAATAATAATTGCTGCAATCCAATATGTAACACGAGATGTTGCAAAGAGTGTAGGACGAGTATTAATACCAAGTAGATAGCTTCCAGGTTTCTGTCTGCGGCAACATTGAATTAATGATATTTATAAAAATGTAATTTTTAGAGTTATTAGTTAACCAAAATTGTAACTTTTTCTTGTTATGTAAATATAGCCTTCCAAATTTCGGGTATTCATCTAAAGCCATCTTGTTCTGTGGCCTAATAGTAATTTAATTTGTGTTTACATTGTATGTTTCTAGTTTAATGATACTTTCAGTAATAATAGAATAGAAAGAAACAGGAAATGATTTGAGTGTTCACATGCTTGATTTTGGTAATTTTCAAGATGTTGGTGAAAGGGGAAAGAATTTTGCTTTGCACCAAATGAATGGAGAGAAGAACATTTCAAGTCTAATCCGCCATTACATAGGGCTGTTTATGATGTAATACACAACTCTGAAACTGAAGGTATTGTTTTGAGTGCACCTCATAATGAGCAACCAAGGACAACATGTCACTACGTAACAGATAGCATCCAATGCTACATTAGTGAAGAAGGAAACACTTTGAACATAAAAAAAAGAAATTATCTGCCTATTGAAATTCACTAAGTGTATTAGTTATTTTTTGAGGGAATACTTAAATACTGTCTGTAATAATTTTCCATTACATAAAGTAACTAACTACGGGAGTAAGTAATGAACCCATCCCCCTCACCCTAAAAAATGTGGTAAGCCTCTGACTCATAATAAGACTAAGGGGTAAAAACAATCCAGATGTGAGTACACCATACTTTTACAAGCTGTATATGTTTTATGCTACAGTTTTATTTCTTGTGCTTAAACATGTATACTTCCAAGTACAGATTATGGGCCACCCCGTCACTGAATTAGTATTAAGCCAACGAGCGTGGTGGGTGAACGGTTAATGTTCTGGCCTCACATTCGGGAGGACGCGGGTTCGAATCCCCGTCCGGGCATCCAGATTTGGGTTTACCATGGTTTCTTCAAATCACTCCAGGCGAATGCCGGGATGCTTCCTTCAAAAGGCCATGGCCGAATTCCTTCCCGTTAGTTGTCGCCAATCCCATCCCGCCTCTAATGACCTTGACGTCGACGAGGTGTAAGGCCATAAAGTAAAAAAAAAAAAGTATTAAGCCTGTCATAAAGAAGTCAATCCCATTTATCAAAAGCATAATACACAGACGGAAAAAAAAATCCCAACACCAAGAAAAAATTATTGTAGAGTAATGAAATTTGGACAATGCATTTGTCAAGTTAACATGTTTAATTGATTAAATTTTCAAGATCACAGGTTAATTTAAGCTCAAGAAAATGCATTTCAAATGTGAAATACTGTTAAATTAATAGCCGGTGTAACCTCCAGAATTTTGAATGCAAGCCTGCAAACGTGAATGCATTGTGTCATACAGGTTTCGAATGTCACTTTGTGGTATGGAGTTCCATGCTTGTTGTACTTGTGCTGTCAATACTGGGACGGTCAGTGCTGGCTGTGGATGATGCTGGAGTTGTCGTCCAATGATATCCCATACGTGTTCAATTGGAGACAGATCTGGTGATCTCGCAGGCCAAGGTAACATGTCGACACTCTGTAGAGCACGTTGCGAGACAACAGCGGTATGAGGGCGAGCGTTATCCTGTTGAAAAACTCCCCCTTGAATGCTGTTCATGAATGGCAGCACTACAGGTTGAATTACCAGACTGACGTACAAATTTGCAGTCAGTGTGTTTGGTATAACCACAAGAGTGCTCCTGCTGTCATAGGAAATTGCTCCCCAGACCATGACTCCAGCCCTGTAGCGTGCATTCCACTGACTACAAGCCATCGCCGTTTGCGACTCCAGTGGTGTCAAGCCAGAGCTCATTGGAGGACGGAGTGGAGATCTGTTGTGTTTTCTGATGAAAGCAGGTTCTGCCTTGGTGCCAGTGATGGCCGAGTGTTGGTCAGAAGGAGGCCAGGGGAACGCCTGCAACCAAACTGTCTGCGGCCTAGACACACTGGACCTACACCTGGAGTCATGGTCTGGGGAGCAATTTCCTATGACAGCAGGAGCACTCTTGTGGTTATACCAAACACACTGACTGCAAATTTGTACGTCAGTCTGGTAATTCAACCTGTAGTGCTGCCATTCATGAACAGCATTCAAGGGGGAGTTTTTCAACAGGATAACGCTCGCCCTCATACCGCTGTTGTCTCGCAACGTGCTCTACAGAGTGTCGACATGTTACCTTGGCCTGCGAGATCACCAGATCTGTCTCCAATTGAACACGTACGGGATATCATTGGACGACAACTCCAGCATCATCCACAGCCAGCACTGACCGTCCCAGTATTGACAGCACAAGTACAACAAGCATGGAACTCCATACCACAAAGTGACATTCGAAACCTGTATGACACAATGCATTCACGTTTGCAGGCTTGCATTCAAAATTCTGGAGGTTACACCGGCTATTAATTTAACAGTATTTCACATTTGAAATGCATTTTCTTGAGCTTAAATTAACCTGTGATCTTGAAAATTTAATCAATTAAACATGTTAACTTGACAAATGCATTGTCCAAATTTCATTACTCTACAATAATTTTTTCTTGGTGTTGGGATTTTTTTTTCCGTCTGTGTATGAACACTGCACTGTACACATCTCTCCAAGTTCTGTATGGTGGGTGGCATTTAAATTACTATCAGCCTAACTGCTGGGCATGCATACTGTTTTATAGCAATACACAACACACAATTCATTAAGTAGTTATACTAAAATTGGCGATTAAGGGAGGTGTGCTGAGCATGGTTGGAATGATGGTGGCGTACAACTGGACCCATAGCCAGATAGCTTTCTGCATCATCAGAAAGCTATCACAGATGTTTCTGTGCACGTCTTGCTGAATCTGTTTGCATTCCATTAGGATCTGTTGTACCTGATTGACTACATTAGTGGCAGAGAGGTAAGAGTATTTTGTGTAGTGATATAAACTGGACAGAATGGCAGTAAACTTTATTCAGGAGATGCTGAAGGACTAGCTTGATGAAGTTGAGGGACTGCGTAAAGTGCGAGGATTGGAGTGGTGGGTGAATATGTGGATGACAGATAGAGACAGGGAGTTTGATGGTAAATCCATTTGGAGGTATATTATGGGAGAGGCAGGACTGATGAGAGAGGATGTGAGAATGCAGTTTGGCGAGGAAAAAGGAGTGGAATCTGTGACAGGACATGTATGAATCTTCGGGTAACTTGTTAGAGGAAACTGATATATTAGGCACTGTGTGACAAGGAGCAGGAAAAATCGTCCAAAAAAACTATCTACATGAAAAGCATACATTGCGACAAAAGGAATCTCTAACACTGCATAGCAGACACTATAAAGCTAAAGGGATGAAATATCACTAAGAGATAAAAAAAATAGTAAAAATATTAAACATTTTATGGAGAAATAGCAGAAATATCATCCAGAAAGTATATACACGGAAATTTGAAAACCGAGAGCAAACATGTACGTTAATACCTATGATTAAATAGTATTCAAAAGAACAAACAGTAATTACTGTCAAGCAGAAAGTGTGGAAAAGCACTTAGAATTGTCCAGATGATATATAACTGACGAAATAGAGGAAAGCATGTAATGGACGTTCATTGCAAAATTGCCGACCAAGAGTGAGGGCAAATACGCAATCCATAGATAGAGATGGATAAAATAAATAATAAGTGCTGTGCAGATAAAGAGCGGAAATATTATGCAGAATTTACTTACTGGAAAAGCTTAAGCCATCAGCACAAAATCCCGAAGTAAAAATGTGCAGTAAATAAAGGACGAAACCGGAATCCTATAGTGAATTGCTGCTGAAAATATTGTAGGCAACGGGCAAAACAGAAATGGGTATGGAAGGCAACTATGTAAGCATGAAAGTGAGGACACAGAATGACTGGTCACAGGGTGAGATTGTAGCACAAGGTTGCAGTAAACGCACCGGGCAGTCAGTTTGATGTGATGACAAGGAAACCATAACACAACAAAGCAAGAAACAGATAGAAAGACAAAGGAATACAAGTAATGAGAATAGCAGGATAATACAGCAGGAGGCACGTTCTAGGAATTATCGACCCATATCTCTAACATCTGTTTGCAGTAGAATTCTGGAGCATGTAATATGCTCTAATGTTATGAAGTTTCTAGATGAAAACGAGTTACTTACAGCAAACCAACACGGATTTCGGAAGAACCGATCGTGTGAAACGCAACTGGCCCTATTTTCGCATGCAGGATCAGAAGTTGATGCTATTTTCTTGGATTTTCAGAAAGCTTTTGATTCTGTACCACACAACTGACTTTTAGCAAAGTACGGTATATCTGATCAGATTTGCGAATGGATACGCGATTTTCTAACTGGTTGGTCACAGTATGTCGTTGTTGACGGGGAAGCCTCTTCTAAGCTAGATGTTACTTCGGGCGTATCTCAAGGAAGTGTAATAGGACCACTTCTTTTCTTAATTTTTATAAACGATCTTGGTGACAATGTTAATTGCAGGATGCGATTTTTTGCTGATGATGCACTTATTTACAGGAAGTGAGGTGCTCTGATGATTGCTTAAAAATTCAGCACGATCTGGATGTTATTTCGGAATGGTGCAGTAAATGGCAGCTTACACTTAACTGCAAAAAGTGCAAGGCAATGCAAATAAGTAATAAAAAGAGCCCGTTTGCTCATGAGTACAAAGTTAACAATTCAGTTGTTGACACTGTGGATTCCCTGAAGTATCTAGACGTAACAATATAAAGCAACATGAAATGGGACTTGCACATAACGTCTGTGTAGGCAAAGCTAATTCTAAACTACAATTTATAGGGCGTATTTTGAGAAGTTGTAATGCTCATACAAAGGAAATAGCATACAAAACACTAGTGCATCCGCATTTGAATACTGTTGTGGAATTTGGGATCTGTATCACTAGGGATTGATTGACACGTTAGAGAAAGTACAGAGGAGAGCCACTCGATTTGTGACTGCTAGTTACAGTCCTTATGTAAGTGTCAGAGCTGATACGCGTATTGGACTGGGATTGTTTGGCAGACAGACGATATCGTTTTCGTTTGAATTTGTTGGAGAATATGCGAAAATCTTTAATTTACGAGGGCAACGAAATACTTCTTCCGCCAACCTATTTAGGTCGCAATGACGGTGGGATAAGATTCGAGAAATAAGATGCCGTACTGATACATTTATGTATTCTTTCTTTCCTCGTTCTGTTCGGGATTGGAATGCACTGAATTAGGACCGGTGCTTAGCACCCTCTGCCACCCACAGTAGTTGTGATTTGCAGAGTATAGATGTAGATGTAGACGTTGGTGGTAGAGACTGTGCTTATTTTCAAAGCAAGATTCCATCCATTACTGACTTGGTAGACCTGTTGTAGTTTTGATGGAGGTGATGGGTAGTGGATGTGTTTCCACTAGCTTGTGAAATTGTGAGGAACAAAGTTCTACCTTGGGGGTTAGGTAAACACCTTGTCTCAGCTATAACTGTGCGTAGCCTAGGATGTTACAGTTCTGACTTAAATATCATGACCTGGTCACTACATAGCTTATTTAAACCAAAAGCTACAGAAAGGTGTAAGTTCAAATGATGTTCACTAGTCCATTATTATTTGATAACTATATTCTCAAAATTTTACAGTCAGAAAACTGCGCGGGCGATCAGACAAGTTTACAGAAGAACAGCTTGCAGAACCGACCAACCATTCGAGCTAGACCAACCTCACGCCCCACAGCTACTTAGCTACATGAGCTATTTAAAGTTACTTTCACCGATGATTTCACAAGTTAACCATTTCCGCGCAAATTTGTACTATGCCGCGCCATGAGCCCAAACTAGCTACCGCTCTGCATAGCTGGTACTGCACGACTAGACTGCTGCTTCAAGACTGGGGAGAGGCTAGGTTCTGGAGGGGGTATTTATAGAATCGTTGCTGCATGAGCCTGGGAACCAAATTTTCTGGTAGTTCCCACGAATTGCATCAGAAAACTGATAAGTTTCTGACGATATTTCGCTAATCAATCTTGACCTAGACAACAAAAATAATCCTATTTCTGTAAAATTTTGGGATTTGCAAGGTATTATTACACACACCAAATCAAGTTATTATAAAAAATTTTGTAACTTTAGTAGTTTTGCCAGAAAAGAGTCATTTAGATGTGTTTGCCATAACTTTCGGAATTTTACTCCTATCAAGCTGAAACAAATTTAATTCTATTCTCCTACTGCTCTTCTATCATCTGATATCAAATAAAGTATTTTACCTAATTTTGAAAGTAGTATAAAGTTCAAAAACAAAATTTGACTACTTAAATTATTCAGAATATCGACTTGAAAATAGCTTCAAACAAATTTCCATATTGAAAAACGGTTACTGTAAAAATTTGGAATCTCTAAGTACATTCCCTGATTTATTACGAATTTTAGAAATATCATTCCTCCCGAATGCTGTCCGATTTCGAGCTACACTGTACAAGCGTTTCTGGTGCCAAAACTTATTTTACTTTGTTACAATTAAATGCTTTAATATTTTGAAATAAAACTTGCTCAAAAATCTTTGTATTTAAATAAACTTTACTCTGAACATAATTTCTTCTCCTGAATTACTGAATGTGATTGAAATATTTAACTTTTTCATGAAGCACATGTCTTGCTACACCGAATTATATTTAAAAAACGATCTTTAAAACCCATGAAACTTTCCAAAATTTTAATATGTTGTTAGAACCAAAATTATGCTACTTTCTATCTATCAATTGACTTCTTAACCGGTTTCTCATGACTGAATACTTTGATTTTAGAGTGGAAAATTACGTGACAAAATTCTATACCGGCAAATCACTTTTAAACATATATAGACTCTAAGAAAGATCGTTTAACAACAAACTTTCTCCTCTTCTGGCTATTTATTTACCTAAACATCTATTGAACTAAAGAAATATACTGATTTAGCAAAGTGATATGAAAGTCAAATATTACATGTCCAAATCTGAGGTTAAGTTTCTCAACAGCTGTTTAAATGAATTTAACTCTTGAATTTACTGTTCATACTTGAATTAATGCTTATATTAGGTATATTACTTTGAATTATTACCAAAATTAACTGTAAAAATGGCTTTAAAATGGTGGTACCATATACTTCAATTGAACTCGCTATCTTGGAAACTAATTTCCCTATGCGAAATTCTAAGATGTCTTACAAAATGTGTAACTTGTTATCTATATGACAGTGTATTTTTGTTTCTGAAATGTGTAGATGAGGTGGAGACTGCAGACTACCGCTATCAGGACAGACAGTACTCATAGTTCAAGAAGCCATGAATGCCAGACCTACGTCATAGTATAAAGGCTGAATTTATTTTGCGCATGTATGCTACAGCAGGTACAAATATTTGGCTACTATGAGCCTAGAGTGGCGATGACATAGATTGATAACAGGAAGCGAAGGTGTATAAAATTGATGCCTAATTATGTCATAGTATAAAGTGTGATTTTTTTAAATATTATCTACGGGATACTATTAGAAATCACGTCATCTAGTGCCAGACAATTTGTGTGGTGGAAACCCCCTGCCAGACACCTTCAAAGCTTAACAAAAAGTAATTATACTTACGTCATAATATAAATTCTGAATTTTATATATGTTAATTGGGCAACCACTTAAAAGTGTTTCCTAAAGAGCCAGACAGTTTTGCAGGGTCTAACATCGTGCCAGACATAGTTAAATGTCTGCTGTAGGGGCGAGCGTGGAGGTAATAGATATGTATTTTGTTATGCATCTTTCATACAGATATTGTTTGAATACATGTTCTCTCATTGATCGGAGAGCATGTTTTATTATTTGTGCAGTTGCGTGAAATAATTTTAATTCAGTTTTAATAAAATATCATAATGAGAAATGTATTAATTTGTGTTTTGTGTAAGAAAAGTAGTGGCAAAATATTACTATTCTCTCAGGAGATTTAGAGTGAGACAGTTAGTTAAATTTATATTACTGTGTCTTTTGTCACGCATCTTTGGTATCCTACCACAGATGTTGCTTCAGCATATGTCGAGTCAATGATCGATTTATTATTTATTTTTGCATTTGTGAAAAAATAAATTTAATTCAGTTTTAATAAAATACCATAATGGAAGATATATTAATTTGTGTTTTGTGTAAGAAAAGTAGTAGCAAAATATTGTTAGGGTGAAAACATGCCGAGCAGCTCGTGGTGTAGGTCGCGCTAGCAGTCGCAGTAGATGTTTCATCCACGTGAAACAAAAGCATTGTTAGTAATGAGCCGAGGCGCTCGCGGTCGCTGTTCGCCACTCAGCTGGATGTCGATGAGAGAACAAAGAATTTTGTTTTCACCTCACGGCCTAGCGCGCCGCTGGAGGTCTGCTTGGCTCTGATTGGCTGAGCTATGTCAAGGCCACGCGATCCAGCTTCTACAATTGATTACGCAGTTCGGCTTTCGTATTATACAGAGTAGTGTTGTTTAATTTTGTCTTGTTCTAAATATTATTTTATTTAATGGATCTCATTTAGTTTTACACAACTGCAGATATAAATTAACAAAGTACTGACATTGACAATGCTACATTCTGTTTTAAATAAATTACTGATGAAATAATAAGTACAGATTTTTATAAATTGTACAACTACAGAAAAGTGAATGTTTCAAGCAAGTCAGCGGTAGATAAATTACAACAAATTTTATAATAATAATAATATTTAATTAAATTGCAATGGAGCGCACGCTCCGGTGGCAATTTTCCTACGCACCCAGCTTTCCTCCTTTCCTGATTTTATAATAATAATAATAATATTTAATTAAATTGCAATGGAGCGCACGCTCCGGTGGCAATTTTCCTACGCACCCAGCTTTCCTCCTTTCCTGCTCCCACCTACATTTGCCCTAATTGAAATAATTCACTATTGTTGATGACTTGATTGACTATTCAGAAATTATTACACATCATATACCGACGAATATGGAACATCAGACAATTCAGTCCAACAATCATTATAAATTTAAAGAAAGTAAAAAAAAAAAAAAAAAAAATCGTGTTAATTATTGTTTAAAATAAACTGTTGACTGAATTTGAAATGGAAAATTCTGATTTTTAAATAGAAATTCTGATTTTGGATTGATAAATTTTAGATTTGGCTCGAAAATGTTTTGTTAAACGGTACATTACTTTATTTACAATAATTACCATTAATTTATAGTCATGACGAGTTTTCACTCAGCATGTATTGGATTGTTGTGGTAACTGTTATAAACATTTGACTTCAGTTTATCCAGGATTTTACCGTTAAGTTTGTGGTGCGTTTCGTAGGTGGGCATGGAATTAGTCTGGATGATTTTTCAGATCCTGATTTAAATGGTGAAATTCACCAAGCGTTTGTCTACGTTCATTTATTTGCTGTTAACTGAACTTTCCGATACCAGCCGTAGAAAGTAGCCACCACTTTGTGGCTACTGACAGACCATCATCATCCCTATCGTTATCGCTTCCACAAATAATTGGAGATCAAATAAAGTAAATGATACTCGCATTAAACACAAAATATTAACGATTTACAACATGTGGCACCTACAAGGATTTTAAAAACACTGGTGAACACTAGCAGCAGTACCTTGACATCTAGCTTACCCTCCAGCGCGAGCTGCGCGGCATGTTTTTACCCATCTACCGCGACATCGACCTACAGCGCGACCGCCATCGCCACCTGCAAGGCGACCTGCTCGGCATGTTTTCACCCTTATTCTCTGAGGAGACATTGAAAAAATTTCAGTCAATTAAAGAACTAAGAAAGAAACATAACCTGAAATATAAGGGCATTATTTTACCAACAGAGTATACAGAAAGTGGTTATCACAGAGAATGTTACAAACTATTTATAGGACTTATGAAAAAATATTTTACTTCTGAATCTACAAGTTCTCAAAAAACTAATTCGGTAAAAAATCAGTAAGTACATCCATGAATAATGTATCGTCAGCCCCATTGTTGCTACCCTAGTTGACCAGAGAGCAATTTCATTCACAGTACGTAGAGAATCTTTACCTATACCTGAACCAACTGTAATACTTCGGCCAACAAAACCACAACTTTCAAATTATTAAGAATATTTTGACATTTTACAATTTGAAGAAATAAGTTACAATAATGATTCAGTTTCAGTAATAAATAGTCCTACTGAAAATTATAATAGTATTGATGAGCATGATGTAGTTTGTTTATTCTGTAACAGAAAAAAAAATACGATCAAAAATGCTTTCAACTTCATGAAACTGAGAAAGAGCAATTTAAATGTTGCTTAACACCCATCATAAAATTTCGAGAAGAGTATAACGAGTTGTTAAACAGATTAGAAAATATTTCTGCCTCAAATTTATATTATCATACTGAATGTAGAGTAGATTTTCATAATAAAATATCTACATTATCAAAAGCTCCAATAAAAGTACTTGGTGTGACCATCAAGAATATCATCAAATAGTTTTTAATGAAATAAGTTGAACCATAAAGGAAGATGTAATCAGAAAAGGATGATGTTAGTTTATTTAGATGAATTATATATAGATTTATTGGAGATACTTTTTGAAGAAAATTCAGTAAAAATAAACACCACTTATACAGCGCAACATTAGGAAGATAAAAATAATGAAAGTATTTCATAAAGATATTAGATATTTTACTATCCATAACAAAAAAATATTAGCATCTAAATATATGGAAGCTATAGATGATACAGTATTTGAACATTTACAATCAGAAAGTATTTTACAAAAAGCTGCATTAATTTTAAGAAACTTACTACTACAAATGGAGAAGAAAAAAACTACATATTAAGAATAGTTCAGCACATCATTTAATATCAGGAGAAGTACCACTACCACAAGAATTATTAGACTTTTACTCTATTCTTCTTGGAGGTTGTAACCAAAGACGGAAAATTATGGAGTACATAATGGTCAAATAAAGAGTCAAAACACATTGTATTGGGTATGACTTTTGAAGCTTAACAAGTAGCAGAAAAATTGATATTATTAACAGATGAGGACAATGTATAAGTTATCAAGGAGTTGAACTAGAAACAGAAACAACATATACTTCTGTGGAAAAATCTAGTTTATGCCTAGAAAAAATTTAAAAGTCAGCTAAACTTTGTACTGGTGTTGCTTATGACAATTTTGACTATTTCGTAGAAACAAGAAGTGGTAAGGATACATTACATGACACGGTAGGGATTATTTACCAAAATATTGACTCAAGTACTACAGAAGAATCCAAAATATCCGTAACACCAGTTACAAATAATTAAGAAAATTCGGAAGATAAAAAGAAAAAGGTGAACTTTTGAAGCCTTATCTATAGAAGAAATTCCTTATCCTAAAAAACTAAAGATGACAAAAGATTTACAATCAACGTTTGAAGAAATGGAATGTATACTTCCTACAAATTTGCAATTATGTACTGAAATAGATAATATCTGGATGATTAGTCATGCTTTGGAATTACCTGATGTTTCCATGTGGGTTGGTTTTAATAGTCAAATTGATGATAGTTATAATCCGCAACAATTTAGTTCTTATTTAACTCCAATAAATGCATCACCTACTATAGCTGTGGACAGAAGAATTGGCGGGTCAGTGTTAACGCGCTGTTGCCGTACTTGGGGACAAACTCGCGATGCGCTCTCTTTCTATCACCTGAAAATTGCAACGCTGTGCGGCCTGTGTTGCCTAGTCCAAGCGGCAGCCCACCCCAAACCTTCCACCTCCCTTTCAACACACAAAAAATGTGTGAACCTGTGAATCGGAAGTTTGTGTCAGTGTGAGGGTGAGCTTGCTCGAGAGAGAATATTTTGATTTTAGCGTTTTGCGATTTAAATAATTCGTTTTAGTTATTTATTAATTACAGTAATTTAGTGTCCTAATTTTACCGAACAAAAAGTGCAGTAAATTGTAATAACGGTAATTTAGCAAGAGAATCGTGCTACTAAAAATGGATACTCAGGAAGAGACTTATTCTCCTACTCCAGGTGTTTCCGGACTAACGACTCCAACAAGACGCACGTCATCGACAGCAGAACCACCGCGGCTGAAGAAGACAACAGAGTTTCGCCGGCAGAGTAAATCTATCATTCACAGTGTATATAAATATTTCAAACTCCTTGTGGACAATGATGGTGAAATTTTGTCTTCTACATGTACGCTGGTAAGAAAAGACTTGAAAAATATGGACGTACTTGATGTTAATGAAATAAAAAACTGTAGTGATTTGTTACCGCAAAAAACAACCATATTGCGAAGAAATTTAGGGAATGTACAGGCTATTTGCGCTGAAGCTTGTGGTGTTAGTTTGAGAACTGTCCAGCGAGTGTGTCGTGAGGGAAAATCGCCTACGTTTGTTTCTCCAAAGAAAAATGTGAAACAATACAGCACTATAACAAAGCTTAACGACTTTGACAGGGACATTGTCAGGAGAACAGTACACGAATTTTACGACCGTGGTGAGTACCCTACCTCAGAAAAATTAAGAAAAATATTAAAAGAGAAGATAAATTTTACAGGATCTGCACGATCTGTAAGACGCATATTGAACAATATAGGGTTTAAATACAGGCGTCAGAATGATGGTAGGCGATTTTTGCTTGAGCGAAACGACTTAGTGTCCTCAAGAGTCAAATTTTTGAGGAAAATGAGCTCCCTTCGTAGCTCAGGTGACACGCGACCCATTTTTTACTTAGATGAAACTTGGGTAACTCAGAACCATTCTTTAAAAAATATCTGGCAGAATTCAAATCAAAGTGGGGGCTTAAAGGTACCTGTCGGAAAAGGGGCAAGGCTAATTGTTTTGCATGCGGGTTCAGCAAAGACAGGCTTTCTCCAGGAAAGTAAGTTGGTCTACAGATGCAGCAAAACCAACAAATCTGAAGATTATCACTCAGAAATGAATACAACGACGTTTAAAGATTGGTTTCTCAACAGATTTTTGAATTTTTTGGAGGAAGGTTCTATCATCGTCATGGACAACGCCAAATATCATTCGGCAGTGATAAACCGAGCTCCAACAACCAAATCGCCGAAAGCTGATATAGCTGCTTGGCTAACAGAAAAGAAAATTTCGTTTTTGCCTACGGAGACTAGAGCTGAGATGCTGGAGAAGGTTCGCATGAATAAAGAAGAACCGGTGTATGAGTTGGATGTACTTGCAAACGAAAGAGGACATGAAGTAGTCCGATTACCCCCTTATCATTGCCAGTACAATCCGATAGAGCTCATTTGGGCCCAAGTCAAAAGAGAAGTGGCGGAGAAAAACAACACTTTCAAAATCGCCGATGTCGAACGTTTGTTGCATAAAGCCTTGGAAAACGTCACCGTCGAACAGTGGCAGAAATGTGTTTACCATACCGAAAAACTGCAAACAGAAGATTTCGAAAAGGAAGTGGTCCGAGATAATGTAATCGAGCCTCTTATAATCAACCTCAACGAAGATTCAACGACAGAGAACGAGAGCAGCGAAGAAGTGGAAGATGATGATGATGAAGAAGAAGGCGTTGATGGAGATGAATAATGACAAGTAAGGTATTAAAGAACATTTAACATATTACGCAATAAACTTATCAATTACTGAGCAACTTTAATAGCTTGTACTTAACAGTTTAAGATACTATAAACATTTGCTGTGTTAATGTTATTTAAAACCCCAAACTCATATTTAACTTGTTTTATTGTTGGTAGTAAGTTACGATATTACTGTTGGATATTATTAATTTTGCTTAAAAACATTTGGCTTTCTAATAATATTCATGATGACAATATAACATTTTTGCTTACTTTTATTATGGTTGATTTTTATAAAAAGAACTGCAGTGGCCATACTTCTTTTCTACATATAAATTTTTGGTATACAGCAATTTTAATTCTATAGTCTATATATATATATATAATTTTGTCGTCAATTTTGCAAGTTTTTCAGTGCAGAGGATAACAAAGTATAATTTTGATTTTAGTTGTAAATAAAATTTAATACGTGCTTAGCCACAAATAAAATAAAGAAGAGTAATTCAATACGTTTTCTTAATTTCTCGAGAAAGTATTCTTCAGTTATATCAAATGCATTTACACGAACATAACTTTCTTAACGAAATGACATAAATCAATATTTTATCACAAAATTTCGATTATAAATTATTTAAAATACAGTATAAACTATTACTTCAAGTAAAAAGGTGAATACAACTGTTAAGCGCGTGGTTTGGCAACGGCGCATTCTAGGAGACCCGCCAATTGTTCTGGCCAGCACTATAGTACATCCATAGTTCTGGAAACCATGTATCAAAGTCAAAAAATAGCTGAAGATTTACATCAACCTTATGTACAAGTTACATAGGATCTTGCGATAGCAAAACTAGCCTTTCAAATCCAAGCAATGGAAAAAAATAGATTCGATAAATTATTTATACATTCAGAACCGTTTCACAATATGATGGCTTATTTTAAAGCAGAAAATAAATCCTAAGTAACTGTGGCTTAACCAATGTAATGGTTGAAAGTAATTTGCTGGCAAATAGCTCTTTGTAAGAGACTACATCCTTTGACAGCATTAGGATTAGAAATACTACATTTTAAATCATTTTTACGAATTAAAAATAAAACATTGACAGACAACATGAAACAAGAAGTAAAAAGACTACAAACATGTAAAATGTCATCATTTCAAGTAGAAAATGAAGAACTGAAGGAATAATGAATGACTATATAACGTATATACAAACAACAAACTCTAAATGGCAACTGTGGCCAAACTGCACAATTTTATTTGATTTACATTAATCTTATACATCACTACTTAAGCCTATCAAGGAGGATTCGGACAGAAGATTTCAAACTTTTTGAATCAGTATTGCCTAAAATTACAAATATATTTTTTTATATGTAATCAACAAAACTATGCTCGATGGACTGTTAAATACTATGATAATTTGCTGAAAGTTGCAGAAACTCGTCCTGACTGAACAATTCAAACTGGGTTGCTTTGGAATTAAAAGGAGCAACAAACCGTTTTCAGGCCAACCTAGAACAAACCATAAATGCAGATGCTCCTAGAAGGCTTACAGGTATTATAAACTTCACAAATTCAATTTCGTCACGTCAATAATGGGCCAGAAACCATGATGTGAGATCAACAATAATAAGTCATTTTTTTCATGATTTAGGATTACAAAGCAATCAAGATATTTCAGCAGACTTGAATACATGTAACATTCAAAACAGCATCAAACAACTGAAAAAATTTATCACCACCTTTGATCAGTTCACTGACCCCTTCAGTTTGGGAGTGCCAAAAGATTAATTAATTAATATTTCTTCAGTTAAAGCTGCATCATGTCAGGTAGAAGGATTCCTTCTTAATATTGAGAAAATGGGGACTTTAAACGTAAAACGTTCATTTCTGAATGTCTAACAGATATTAACAGGGTTGAAAGAAGTATAAAAAAATATATTGATAATTTTTTAAAAGATTATCAAAAGAAGAACAAAGTTAAAGTGGGTGGTAAAGTTCAAGAGCTTAAAATTCAACGAGATTTATTTGAATGTATGTTTGGAATTTCGATAGATTATAATGTAGATATTTCAAAAAATTTATCTTACCCAATTACTCTAGTGCCAATGTCAATGTACCATTGAGATGGCACTAGCTGCCTTAATGAAGTATCTAGAAAAAGAGATCCAACATCAGCCACCACTTCATATCGATGTAGTATTAATTGATGGTTTTTTTCTGTTGCACACGATAAAAGATGTTCCAAAAACATTTGGAAATATTTCCAAAAAAATTTTACAAATGGTTACTCACATGCATGCGTTGAGAACTGATGTGATATTCGATCAATATTTTACACCATCAAAGATTACAAACAATCCCAATGGCTGGAATCAACACAATTGCAACACACTATAACCGGACCTGATCAAGTTCGACCTACTGATTTTATCAAAGAACTAGCTGGTACCCACGACTTCGTTCGTGTTTGTAAAGAATTCGTATTGACAGCTACCGACATTTAACCACCATAGTACACGATGGGAGACTCGATGCTATTACCACACACAGATGCCAGTCATCTGCGCTATGTAGTTCCGGCAGCAAAGTAAAATTTATAGACACACATGTAATGCAAAAATATCCATGATCGACCACTTTCAACCACCATATCTCCCACAGTTACCGATCGATGGGTGACTCTGTGTTACTACCACACACAAACGCCAGTGATCTGTGATAGATAGTTTTCGCTTAAAAGTGATACACCATGACAAATGCATCTTTGGCAGAAATATGAAATTGCCGAAGGTCAACTACTTTCAACCCCCATATCTCCCACACCCCCATAGCTACCGATATCTAACAACCATAGTTCACGACAGTAGACACGATTCTACTACCTCACAAAAACACCATTGCTGAATGCTATGTAGTTGTGGCAGAAAAGTGAAATATGCAGAGACACATGTCTTCGTCAAAATACGAAAATATCCTTGATCGGCCACTTTTAACCACCATATCTCCCACAATCCCACAGTTACTGAAATTCGGCCAATGTTATGATCAAAAGGTGACCCTGTGCTACAACCACACACAAACGCCAGTGATCTATGATTGATAGTTTTCGCTGAAAAGTGATACACCATGACACATGCGTCTTTGGCAGAAATATGAAATTGCCACAGGTCGACCACTTTCAACCCCCATATCTCCCACACCCCCATAGCTACCCACATCTAACAACCATAGTGCACTACAGGAGATATGATTCTACTTCCACACACAAACACCAATGCACTATTCTATGTAGTTGTGGCAGAAAAGTGACATATGCGGAGACACATGTCTTTCGTCGAAATACGAAAATATCCTTGGTCGGCCACTTTCAACCACCACATCTCCCACACTACCACAGTTTCTGAAATTTGGACGATGTTGTGATCGAAAGGTGACTCTGTGCTAGTACCACACACAAACGCCAGTGATCTGCGATCAATATTTTTCACTGAAAAGTAATACACCATGACAAATGCGTCTTTCGCAGAAGTATGAAATTGCCTCAGGTTGACCACTTTCAACCCCCATACCTCCCACACTCCCATAGCTACCGACATCTAACAACCATAGTGCACGACAGGAGACACGGTTCTACTACCACACACAAACACCAATGGTCTATGCTATGTAGTTGTGGCAGAAAAGAGAAGTATATGGATACACAAAGCTTTGGTCGAAATATGAAAATGCCCTGCATCAACAACTTTTAACCATCATATATGCCACATACCCACAGCTATAGACATTCGGCCAATGTTGTGCATGACAGGAAACTCCATGCTACTTCCACACACAAACACCAGTGATCTGTGCTAGGTAGTGGTGGCTGAAAAGTGAAATATAGGAAAAAACACGTCTATTTTTATATATATATATAAGATTAAAAAATTCACACTTTAAACAGGCTCTTGTAGATTTCTTGATCTTACAGTGGGCCACTGATGAAATGGTGTCGTTCATTGGAAATAAAACCATCCACATAAATTTCAGACTGTGTCATTCTTAAATTTCAGGCAGTGTCATTCTTACATTGTTAATGAATACAATAGAGTTGTATCAAATGTTGTTGATGAATTATCATGCCCAGAACATGAAGAAGCAGATACCAAAGTGATCTATCATGCATGTAACATTGACTACCAAGCAAATATCAGAAGTATCGATATTGTCACTATAATGCTTGGCTATATGCATCACCTACAAAATGATTCCCATGTTTGGATACTCACAGGCACTGTAAATAATTTAAGATATGTAGACCTAACAAAGATCCATGCACAATTGGGAGGATCTATCTGTAAAAACCTGCCTGGATTTCATGCAATCACAGGATGTGATTTTAATCCTGGGTTTTTTAGAAAATGAAAATTAAAACCTTACAAAATATTGAAAACGAATCAAGAATATCAGGAAGCTTTTCTCAAATTTCGAGATATTCCTTTATTTGAAAATAATGACGAACTACAAAATGTCTTTAAAATTATACAAAAATTTATATGTGATGTGTATAATGTTGTTGGGATAATTGATGTTGATGCTGTCCATCTCCAGATGTTTATCGACATATATACGGTCTCAAATATCAATGAATCTTTGACCTCAAAAAATTACGGAGTTTCAATGCAGTCTACCACCTTGTAAAAATGAAATATTACAACAATTTCTGAGAGCAAATTATGTATCCACTATTTGTAACAATGCTCACTTAAAAAATCCCAGCATATATAAGCCAGAAAATAATGGCTGTGTACGCGAAGACAATGGGTATTATTTCAAATGGTTCGATGGAGATCAGCTACCAAACTTTGTCAGTGATTCATTGAAAAATTTATCAGATATGTAATTGTTGTTTCAAACTATTATAAGTAAATTTGTAGTTATTAATAATCACATTATGTTGTTTATATTTTTTTTAGAAACTGATTGAAAATAATTAATTTTATGGACTGCAGTAGTAGTGATGATATTGAAGTATCAACTACAATGATGACAATGAATAAATCTATTTTGTTTTTACTTAAAACCAATGGTATTTCTATTAAATCACATTCCCAATTTTTTGTTAGCTTTTACTATGAATATTAATAAACTATCCATCAATTTATTTATTACCGAGACAATTTTGTAACTATTAGATTTGTAACAAACAATTTTAATAAAATATCTAAATTTAATTTAATATTAGTAACATTAAAATTATGTTCAGTAATTCATTAAAAATTTATTATTAATTCACAAATAATTACAATACAATTGGATTATTCGATAAGCCCAACTCTTACATATCTGTTGCCTCCACGCTCACACCTACAGCTGACATTTAACTATGTCTGGCAGGATGTTAGAACCTTCGAAACTGTCTGGCTCTTTAAGAAACCCTCTTAAATGGTTTCCCAAGTAACATATATAAAATTCAGATCTTATATTGTGATGTAAGTATAATTACTTTTTATTAAGCTTTGAAGGTGTCTGGTTTCCACCACACGAATTGTCTGGCAATAGATGACGTGGCTTCTAATAGTGTCCCATAGAAAATATAAAAAAATCACACTTTATACTATGACGTAACTAGGCATCAATTTTATACACCTTCGCTTCCTGTTATCTATCAAAGCCACCGCCACTCTAGGTTAATAGTAGCCAAATGTTCATACACGCTGTAGTGTACATGCGCAGAAAAAATTTCAGCCTTTATACTATGGCGTAGGTCTGACGTTCACGGGCTCTTACTCTGAGATACTTGGGCCTATTGTAACGCTCCCGCTCCCCCTCCTCAATCCAGTGAAGTGGCCATTAATGTGCACAGTCTCACTGGCAGGTTATTATGATGATATCCATTGTATGCACAATAAAATCTTATCACAAACATTACTCTATAACAGCTGTTGCAAATACCAACAAAATACAGATGCAGTAAACAAAAAATAAATTAAAATAAATAATAATATTAAGAACAAGTACTTACACTATCTGGTATCCACATAATCTTTGTAGTTGGGTAAGGGTGATCAAATGTACTCTTGGCACTAAATTCTGATGTATCTTCATCCAAAGATACAATTTGAACTTTGTTGTTATATTCTTCAACAAAACTTCCCAGGGCTAACCTGAAATACACACACTGCCTCACAACAAAAAATAGTAAAGAATTTAAAGGAAACTAAACAAAAGTTGTAGATTCAAAAACATTTTTAAAAAACTATTGATTCATATAAGTAGTATCTACAATTATAATAAACTGTAACTAGGAAAAAGTCTGTAGATTTGAGACATTTAAAAAATTGGGGTACTATTAATAAGTTACAGAGAAGAAATCAGATTTTTTTAAAAATGTATGATTGTCTGTCTGCAAGTTGGGACAAACAGTATTGAAACAAAAACTAATGGTTTATTTTCACAGAGTTTCGTTTAATATATAGCCCATGGTCCCATGGGTAAAATAGGGTACTACATGAAATTCGGAAAATTAGTCTCAGTTTTTTGATGAACGTCATTTACACAAAAACTACTGGTTTGATTTTGCTAAGGTTTCATTTAATGTACAGTCTATGGTAACTGGTGGTTATTCTCCAATCCAAATTAGGATAGGAGGATTTAAAAATTAGGACAGGGTAATGAAGCAAGGATGGTATCAACACAAAAAGGACATGCACACATGAAACACTGCAATTATCAAGTACACAACCATTCTTCAGGACTAGAACACAGTGGATACATGGCGGTATCTACAAGGTTCTACAGCTGAAAAAGAACTATATGTCCAATAATTGTTCTTGTGTTCCTGTGCATATCGCGTGTCAACACTATCCTGCCATCATCTGTACCAAGTGACAGTTCATTACCCTTATCCTTATATTTAATTTTGTTCGCTATCCAGTGCCTCGTTTTCTTGTAGAAAGTGTATATATAACAGATTGTTAGGAAACAGAGATGCTATGAAGTAAACTTAATTAAACATTTGGATAGGAGAATAACCACCATTCAGCAGAGTTGAAAGAAGGAACGGCATCAAAACATGGATAGACACGTATACACGTTGAGCGTTGTAATTTTCGGGTTAATGTCCCTTTGTCAACATTAGAATCAGGTGGCTGCTGCACAATTCTAGTTTCCCTTTTTGTTGTGTTTCATTCTGCTGGTCTGTAATATGTTTCTATAGTATAGTTTCCAATTTTACAATGAAACTCCCCACTATTTTAATTTTCCCCCCCACAATGTGGCACCAACAAACATGTTGAGCCACCAGTTAGCTGCAGGCCACCATCATGCAGAAGCCATATCATTCTACTGCTGACAAAGGGGTACAAACCCCAAAATTACAACGTTCAATGTATGTATGTTGCTATCTGTGTTTTGATGCTATTCCTGCCTTCAACTAACTCAATTAGAGTGGTGGTTATTCTCTTATTCAAAGATTTAACTAATATATCTGTAATGATATACCATGGTACCCCACTGCTCAAGAGATATAATATTCAGGACAGTTAAACGAAGATGAAGTCATGACTAGGTAATGACCAGCGTGAATAATAGGGACCAATTCCTAGGTATCTTCAAATGTTAACTCTTGTGAAGGATGACAAAAGCAGGTTTCATTGGACGGACAGATGTGACATAAATCTTGAAAGCCAGGTAGGACTTAAGTGTGGGACATTTTAACAAAGGCAACATGCAATCAAACATTTAAGGACATGGAAAAATTTAAGGTGACATTGTTGCACAGAAAAACAACTACAAAAAGCACTATTCTAAGGTAACGGACTTTTTCTGAGACACCTTGAAACTGCGTGCCAAGGCACATATGTCTTATGCCAATCAAAGACATCTATAAGTAGCAACTCTGTGTGTTCATTGCAAATGGTGATTTCGACACAAAGAATGTATTTATGAAATTTCTGTTTTTTATATTCTAGAAAATTCATTCAATCCACTAAGATAATTTAGAACCAAATTTAATAAATTAGTTATCTGATATGTTTAAATTTAACGATAGAACCTTGAGATATGTTCTTTAATTTCATCATGCTTTATTAATCTATCATCCCAGTCTAATCTATTCTTTAAAATGTTAATTCAGTTAGTTAAATATGGGCCATCACTACTAATCATATGAGACTTAATATATATATTAACCAAAAAGCCAGATGATATATATTACAAATATGGACAGGGGAAAAACCACTGCTTATCATAGAAGAGGATTCCTGCGGTGTCGATACACAAAAGAAACACGTACACACATAGAATTAAATTTTCGAGCCCATGGCCCTTCTTCAGTAGTAGTGAGATGGCTGCAGGTTGGAGGCCCGAGTTGGCTACCGGCAGTCAGTGCATTATCAGCAACTAAGAGCGCTTTCTTGGCCCATAGTCTTTGTTGCTAGTGGTGGGAGTTAACTCCCCCCCCCCCAATATAATTATTCCCACGTGTTTCTAAGAAACTGTTAATGTTTGCTGCATGAAATGCGCAGTGGTGTGGCCAGGAAAGAGAACAGCCACGCTCAACGAGAGGTGATGTGCGATCTCAATGAACAGAGGAATGTCATTCGGTGAGAGTTTTTTTTTTATGGATTTATGCCTCGTTGACATTGAGGTCATTAGAGGCGGGATGGGATTGGGAACAAGGAACGGGAAGGAATTCGGCCATGGCCTTTTGAAAGAAGCATCCCGGCATTCACCTGGAGTGATTTGGGCAAACCATGGAAAACCCAAATCTGGATGCCCGGACGGAGATTCGAACCAGCGTCCTCCCAAATGCAAGGCCAGAATGTTAAACGTTCACCCACCACACTCAGTCAGTGTGAGGAAGTTGACTATTGCAGTCCTGCATTTCCCGCAGGAGGACAATCCAACCATTCGCTCGAGAGAGGAAAAAACCAGATGATACCAACACTGAAATGGTGTCCTGCATGCCGCAGGGGACCCTTGGCTGAGCTGATGGAATGGGAGGCAGGCTAACTGATTCCACTTGACAAGGCCTCTTCTTGACTTGTCTCTTCTCTTCTTAGCAGTTCATAATCTGCCCACACAATCACTGACTATAAGTGACGCACAAGATCCCGATTGCCAAAGTTATGAACTGTACATTCTACTGTGTGTGTGCGCGTGTGTCTTTTTTTTTTTTTTTTTACTATTAATCCATGGTTGTTTCTTTAAATAACGAATAATTTTCAATGTTGTATAGTAAACGAAAGTCAATGTGTGTTTACTCTTATCATTCATGTTTGACTTTTGTTTATGTGAATGACAAATTTGTGCTTTAAAGCTTTTTTTGTGGGAAAGGGTAGGCGGCAAGGGACGGGAAGGAATTTGGGCATGGACTTTTATAGGAAGCATCCCAAATCTGGATGCCCAAATGGGGATTCGAACCTGCGTCCTCCCGAATGTGGAGCCAGAGCATTAAACGCTCACCCATTACACTCAGTTGTCGAATTGTAAATGACATGTCCAATGATGGGGAAGACAACCCCTGTGGTTGGACTGGAGTAGGTGGTGATATCCGGGTACATGCTGCATGTTTTGCATCGGGGTTGTTACATAAGAATGAAAGTTACAGGTTGAGTACAAGGTATGTCCCAAAAGTAATGCATTGAATTTTTTTAAAACAAATTTATTGATCAGATAGGAACAGTAACTTAAAATTGTTCGTAGTATGACCCTTCTGCATAGATACATTTTTCCAGCACGATTTCCATGCCTCACATGCTTACTCTTCAGTGGAGAAATCCTTTCGAGCCCTCGTTATACTTGCTTTGATGTTGTCCAAATTTTGAAATGCATTCCTTTCATTACACTTTCAGCCGGGGAACAAAAAGAGGTCTGCTGGAGCAAGGTCGAGACTATAGGGCAGCTGTGGCAGCATTGCCACACCAATGCAGGTCAGGTAGCAACAACAACGAAGGTGGTGTGGGCTGGTACACGATCGTGGTGAAGCTTCCACCAAGCGATGATCTCCTTCCGGACACAGGTTGTTATATATCTATTATCTTACCTAACCGTTCAGCAGGAGGCCTATTACGTATAATGCACATAGCAAATAACTTTTATAATCATTTTCAATAGTAAAGCACTTTTCATCTCAGAACATAACCTTGTTATTTGTCCATTATCTGGCTAAAACCATTTATAAGGGGGAAAATATAATATAGTTGTATACTAAAGAACGTTTATAACAATTTTCTTAACCAGAAAGCACTTTTCAAATTGATTCTAAACCATTTTTGTAAAAGACATAAGATTCAAATATGGTTGTTTTTCAGTCATAATGAATTTTGTTGCATTCATTCCCACTAAGAATGCACATAATGATGATCATTTTAAGGTGTAATTTGTATGCTTTTAAAATTTATCTAAGGAGATATTGAAAAAATAAAGATTTGAATCTTTTTAGATAAAAGAGCTGGGAAGATAAAAGTTGGCTTAAATGAGAGAGAAAAAATCAGTTAATAACCAGAATATAACAGTTCAGAGGTAACTTGAAATTTAAAGCAAGAAAAACGAGGTTTCAGTGTCGACGTGATGCTATCACCATGTGTCATGACCAAAAAGATTGGGAATAAATTAAACTATAACACATTAAAATTTCAGGAAAATCTGAGTAAAATTAGTGTTCCACAGGAATGGGGGACTTTCGTAATTCACCAAAGAATAGTGTTTCCCTGCAGGAATATACTGTTGTTCTATGGCAATTCAGCAATTGATAAGCCAAGGCTATGAAAAGCCAACCAGCACAAGCAGTCGGGAATAGTTTTTGAACAGGTTTTCAAGCAGGCAGTCGAGGCGAGAAGAGCTCCAGGATGGGCAGCGAACTATGAGGTTAGGGACTTTGAAGATTTTTAGTAGTGGTGAAACTGGGAACTTAGAAAACTTCAAGTTGTTATAAACTTTACATTAATGATCAGGACAGTGGACTCGTGCTATTCTGGTAAGACAGAGGATGATCTTTCAAATTTTGGGGGTATTTTTTGAAAGATTGCCAATCAGTGTGTGTGAGTGAGGTCAACCTGCAATCTGAATTCAAGAAGACAATAGTATCGATGCATAATCTTTCTGGTACCACCACTCATGCAGAATTCAAGAATATAAACTTTGTATAAGCAAGAACTGTTTTATTCTTGGGGTAATTACGATGGATTGGCGGCCGGATAAAGAACCTATGCAAGCATCCTTTAAAGTTACCAACCAACACGATCAAGTTTGGTAGAAATGTTTGAATCCCCACCAGCATCGATACACGACACGGTGATCCCATTGTTCAATCTATGGTACACTCGTTTGTGGAACTGCGCAATTACGGTCTGTCCAGGAGGTATGAACTCATTGTGCAATATCCCTTTGTTTATAAAAACCATGAGCATGACTTTCACACGCGATTTGCTCATGCAAGTCTTCTTAGGACGCGGAGATGCCAATGTGTGCCACTCTGCAAGCTTCTTCTTTGTTTTCAGATCTCACTCGAAAATCCATGTCTCGTCCCCGGTGATAACAATGTCCAAAAAATTAGGATGATCTGCACAGAGTAGCTTGAGTTCTTCACAAACTTCCACTTAATTCTGTCAATCTATGCACAGTCAATGTTTTGGGACAAGTTTGGGGCAAACCTTGTGCATGAGCAAATCTTCTGCTATGATCCAGTGAACAATCTATTTAAGTAAGTTCAAAAAATCCGACAATAACCGAACACTCATTCGACGATCAGAGTTCAGCAACTGGTGAACACAAGTCACACTATCATCGTTTCGCGATGATGAAGGGCGTCCTTGGCGGGTTTCATCGGCGACCTCCTCCCGGCCTTCTTTCAACATCTTATGCCATGTGTTTGACAGCAATCTGGACAGGCAATCGTCACCGAAGGCTTGCTGAAGCATCTCAAAAGTTTCCAGCAGTGTCTTGGTCAGCTTCATGCAAAACTTGGATCGCGTATCTTTGATCCAAGGTTTTCTCCATCGTAAGTACAACTACTACACAAGAACCCACAAACTGACATGTTATGACCTATCTTGGGTATGGAGACAACCGAGAGCAAAACCATTGATAAACTTTACTTCCCACTACCCTATCCAAAGAGGTCTGACTGCTCTGCGAGGTAGAGTTGCATAAAAAAAAATGTGACATTACTTTTAGGACAGACGTTGCATATATGGGCCAAGCTATTTTTGAGATTGGGTAGCCTCCTAACGCATGAGGGTGGGGAAGTGGGCAGGATTTTGTGAAGAATGTTGCGCACCCCAGGGAAGGAACATGGGAGAAGTGACCCTACGACAAATGAAAAAATTAAGGAATCAAGATCAGGAAAGAAATGGGTGATGAAAGCTGGACTGCACTCAATTTTAAGAGGTACGGCAATGGAGACATTGTATGGAGGATGGTTTGCAGCATGAGAGATTTGTTTGTGTCAGTGGGGTAGCCGTGGGAGATGAGAACTTGGGACAGGTTTTGGGTGTATCAAGATAAAGATTCTTCATCTGAACAAATGCATCTGCCACGGGTGTCCAGGCTGTATGGACGGGGACATTTGGTGTGGGAGGGATGGCAGCTGTTTAAGTGAAAATATTGTTGTAGATTTGTATGTCTGATGTAAACAGAGTAATGTACACATCAAGATTGGTGACATTGGTATGAGTGTGTGTCCAGATAAATTTGATGGAGTGACTGTAGTTTGGGTAGCTGAGGAAGACTAGTAGGTGATTTTCATTGTGGGTCCAGATCATAAAAATGCTGTCCATTTATCTGAACAACACAACCAGTTTGATGGAGATACTATTTACGAATATATGAAATGCTCTTGAATGACTAGACTAGTCAAATAAGTGTTATTATTACACGATATTTCGGCAATCACACTCACTGTCGCCATCTTCTGGTGAAGTGCTGGATGCTCGGCGGTCAAGCGCGTGTGATGTTGTTTAGCCAACCAAGACTCCACCAGCCACGCTGACATTGGTCGGCTTTGGAACCTGTCGTAGCCGGGGTCTTGTCTCGTCACAACTTGAGTAGATGCCCCTGTTCGCATAGACTGTGGCAGATGGGCCGAAAGTCATCGCTCGTTCGAAGGAAATGTCAGAAGACAAAACCTTCGCCAAAACTTGCTCTACCATCCGCTGTGTTGAATCGTATCTGTTGCAGGCCTGACTCATATTGAGCCAACCAAGACTCCTGCTGCCACACTGTGATTGGTCGGCTTCGGAACCCGTCATAGCCGGGATCCTAACTGGTCGCGTTCATTGGAAACGTCTGAAGACAAAGCCTTCATCATAAGATGCTCAGTAATACAAAAAGTGGAACTAAGACAGTTTTCCTACTGCCACCGAAGGTGAAGAACATTTTGCCCTCCCCTAAAGAAGACTTTGCTCTGTGGACACCTGGGGTATATTGCATTCCTTGTGAATGTGGAAAGAGGTACATTGGCCAGACAATACGGTATGTTAACCAAAGTTGTCTAAAACATGCTCGACACGATCGTCTGGGGCAGAAAGAGACGTCTGCGGTGGCAGAACACAGCCTCGAACAGGGCCACGGCTTCAATTTTCAAAATACCAGAGTACTGGCGCAAACTGGGAGCTTTTGGAGCAGCATTCTCACTGAAGCAGTTGAAATTCATCTCACGTCAAACCTCATCAACCGGGACTGCGGGTACCAACTGAGTGAAGCTTGGACGCCAGACATTGATGCTATTTGTCGACAGGGCTGCCGTAATACACACGACACGGTACGTCCAGATCAACTGAGCATTCGCTAGTAGTTGGAGCGAGCAATTGTTGCTCATGCATTACTGAGCAGCTTAGGGCGAAGACTTTGTCTTCTGACACTTCCAACAAACGCGACGAGATAGGACCCCGGCGACGATGGGTTCCGAAGCCGACCAATCATGGCATGGCAGTATGAGTCATGGTTGGCTCAATATGAGTCTGGCCCACAACAAATACGATTCAAGACAGCGGATGGATGAGCAACTTATGGAAAAGGCTTTGTCTTCTGACATTTCCTTCAAATGAGCAATGATTTTTGGCCCGTCTGCCACAGGCTATACGAACAGGGGCATCGAATCAAGCCGTGACTCCATCATGGCATCGAATCAGGTTGCAACGAGACAGGACCCCGGCTACGCCGGGTTCCAAAGTGGACCAATAACAGCGTGGCAGCAAGAGTCTTGGTAGGCTCAACAACGTCGCACTCTCTCGACCGCTGAGCATCCAGCACTTCACCAGAAGACGGTGACAGTGAGTGTGATTGCTGAAATTTTGTGTAACAATAACACTTATTTGACTTGGCTAGTCACCCGAGAGCATTTCATATATTCTCAATCCTGAGAGAAACTGTGTTCTTATGTTTAGGAATAGTTGTTCCATACGGCCCAAGAATAGATTTGCATATGATGGGGCCTTGCGGGTACCCATGACAGTGCCACGTATCTGGTGGTAAGGTGGTAAACATGAGAGTTGAAGGAGAAGTAGTTATTTGTCAAGAAAATGAGGAAGTGATAGGAAGTCTGGTGGGGGTCACATTTCCATGGCACTGAGGCTCATACATTGGGGGATGTTAGTGTACAGGGAAGAGACATCTATGGAGACAAGGAAGAAGTCTGTTGGTAGAGGAGTGGATACTGTGGAAAGATGTTCAAGGAAGTGTGGGGTATCTTTTATGAATGAAGGGAGGTTCTGTACTAAAGGTTCAAGGTGCTGATCCACAAGAGCCGAAACCCGTTCAGCATGTGATCTATATGCCACAACTGTAAGTCATCTGGGTATCCAGTCTTGTGGATCTTTGGAAGAAAATACAACGTGGGTGTATGGGGATTCTGCGTAGAAAAGAGGGATAAGGATTTGGGTGAGAGGCCTTGTGAGGGGCTAGTAGGATCTGTAAGATGTGAACAGTATGTTCTGGTGTCAGAGAGCTGTCTAAAATCCTCAGTCACTGCGGTCAATGACCACGATCATTGAACCCTTGTTGGCTGAGATAAAGACAACAAGCTTATAATACGCTTCTACTATTATCAATGATCGATTCAGTACTTTCTGCCTCCTCCACTATCACCTTTGCCACCCGTCTTACATTACCTGGGCCCTCTATTCACCAAGCAGGCATCAGTGTGAGCACATCTGACCCCACCTAGTGTCTCACCTATTTGCAAGAATAAGGTCCAACACCAAAATGTTGCATTATTTGTTTCTGTTCTTTTTTGTGTTCATTGTTTCCAGCCACCATGAGCTGTGTTAAGTGTTGGGTCTTATTTCCCTATCCTTCCTTAGATATACATGGTTTCTCAAAAATACATAATTACAAGCTTTGTGAACAGGTTGGTCACACCAAAACAATGAAAAAAAGTCAATTTAAACATGTGTCTAAAAATAATTTGTTTTTGAGTTCTTAATAAAAGAACAGTTTACAATGACACATTATCTGTTGAGAGTGTCTACTGATTAGAAAGTTGTTTAAATGTTCACAATCCAGAAACTCATAACAAATGTTCAAAATGTCATCTGCCTACTTCTGCACATGCATTAACTATTTGGAGCACAAGTACTTCTAGGTGTTGAATGGTTTTGCAGGTTTCCAAGAACATTAATGCATTTGGAGTGTCTGTTGCACACACCTACTATTTAAGTGGCCCAACAGACAAAAATCCAAAGGATAAGGTTATGGAAATATGCTGACCATGGAACTGGTCCTTACAAACCTAAACATTTGTCATGGTAGATATCAGCTAGTACATGTCGAGCACTGTAACGGAAATGTACTTGGGCCCCATCATGCATAAACCACAAGCTTCCTCTTATTTCAAGGTCAAATAATATAGCAAGTCTGGAAATTACTGGCAACAAACTTACATTGTTGAATAGTACCTTGAAACATGTTGACTGTACTCTTTCATTAACAACTAAAAGAAGGTGTTTTGGATAAATGTTTAAATGGACTTTTTTCAGTGTTTTTGATGTGAGAAACTTTTTCCCACCATTTATAAAATTATTTTTGAGACACCCTGTATATATACACAAAACATGTTGCAGATACATGAATTCTGAATACGAATTGTCATTAATTCTTTTTTTTATTTTTTAAAGAAATCAGTGTCTTAGTCTGTGGTCAGGTAAAACTACAATTATGGAACTTCAGAGAATTGTACATAAGCCATGGTTTGGAATTTATTTATTACTGCTCAACTATTCAATTTACATGTTTTATGCAAAACTCCTATAGTTAATTAGTAAAACACACTTATAATATTCCTCTTACCTAAAACGTTTATCTGGTCGAACAGACCAGTTCATACTATATAGTGGCCATGGAGCCTCATACTTGTATATTTCTTTGCGTTTGGGTGGTGCTCCGTGTACAGCCATGATTTCTTTTCCTACAATATCTGAAACATGTAAAAAAGTTAGAGTTAATATTTTCAACTTAGTAAACACCATTAGCATCAAATACACAATGGATTCTTCAGTGACTTAAGACAATCCTGGTACATTATAAGTAGCAGCAAGAGCATTCCAGACTTAAAAAGACTCTATTAGACAAGTTAAAGATGTAATCACTGCTATTGTGTACTGCTAAAACAACATTTTTACTACGTAACTTATAATCTTCCACCATAAACAACCAAGAGTTTGCAAATTTTTGAAAACCATACCTCTATATGGCACAATATATTTGAAATTTGTTTATATATGTTTAAAAGCCATGTTGAGTGGTGGTAATTTGTAGTTACTACAGTTAAAAAAGTTAAATTTTGGTTGTCAGGTTGCTTTAAACATTGTAGAACACCATATTTCAATAGTGAATGTTAGTGATCTTTTTTCTTTACTACAAATCTGTAAATTCAGTTGTATGGGTTGATTGTTTACATCTTGATGTTAGACCTAATATGTATTTTTTTAATAGCATGACTAAATACTATTGTAATTTATTTTTTTATGTCATTAGTGATGTTTTGAAGTAGATTGTGTAATTCTTAAATATTTAGTAAAACTTCACTCAGAATTTCCGGGCTAAAAGGCCGTGGTCGATAGGTACCTATTGACCACGGCCTTTTAGCCTGGAAAATCTGAGTGAAGTTAATGCCGGCCGTGAAAGCCTACATTGTATGATTGAAGTTAATGCCAGTCGTGGAAGCCTACATTGTATGATTTAGTAAAACTTTTTATTTAATACCCCGTGGTTCGGATTCCACATTAAGCTGGAGGTCCCCTGTACCCAGTTGGACTACCGGGTTAGGTTAAGGTGGCTACAACAGAGACAGAATGTGCAGCCAATAGAAACTCTACCACCACACCATTATGACCACACAGTACTATTATTATTAATAAATACAAATCAGTAAATTGTAATTTGGATATTTCTTGTTTATCTTTGAGTTTAGGCCTAAATTAGAGATTTCCTAACTAAATACAGATCACAGGATTTTTTAAAAACCTTTAATATTATTTGTTGTTTTGTTGTTAAGTTTTGTAATTGTAAAATGTTATATTTAATTCAAATTTCAGAAAGCTCACGTGATTTAAATAAGTCGTCACATTTTTAGATTACACCAACTTTTGCTTCTCTAATCAACTGAAACACAAGTAGTTAATTCAAAAGTAAATAATTTAAAGTTCTTTTCCTTATAAATTCTTAAGATTTTCTTGCCATATCAGAAATGATAACTAGTATGGCACTTGTCAGAGAATAGAAAAGGAGAGGCTGCAGCTGACCTCAAAAAATGAGAACTTTTCAGAGTTTTTCAAAAACAGTAAAGTACTGCTTCTTGAAGCAGTGATAGGAGGTGAATTAATGAGATGATTCAGTCTAGCTTGGGTACCGATTGTGAAGTATGCGGTATATTCAAACCCAATAGGCCTACAGATCTTGGAAGTGATGTAGCAATGGTGATGGATTTAGGTAAGGCTTCCCAAAGGAAGATCATCTTGTAATTCTGGGGGAACCAGGAAACAGTCCTGGCAAGGTCCTCCAATATTCTGCTGAGGAAGACACAGCTTACATTTTCAAGAAAACACGTCAGATAAATGTGGGATTTGTTGGTATAATTAAGCATTAAGACAAACCCTGGACATGTCATTGTATTAAGCATACAAATGAATCGTTGTGAATGGTTCTCTAATAGTCTGAAGATACTCATATCAGTTTGAGTAATGTGGGAAGTATTGGGAGCAACAATTATACTCACTCTAAAATTCAGAGCCAAAAGGAACCCTTTGTTTCATATTGCTAATGACATCAGAGGATTCAAGGTGAGTGAAAGAGGTATTCCTGTGATGGGTGGGGTTCTTATGTGGCCTTTTTTTAGTGTGAATAAAGCAAATTTATCAAGACACATCAAGGAAATTAAACTGTCTGGTAACCAAAATTTATTTGATAAAAACGAAAGTTCATCGAAACTAGAAATTGTAACCCCAGTATATGTTGGTAAAATAAACTGTTCCAAATCATTGAATTCAGATCACAATTTTACATCAAAATATATGAAGAATTTTTGGTAAAATCAATGGTATTGTCGATACCGACACTTTTGCGGAAAATGCAATTAAGTTGCTTCTATAGCCATACAACACCCTCAGTCAGTACAGTAAAATTGTATCTTGACCCTTGCTGCTATAACTTGCAAACATAGGTGATCAAACATCGTATCTACAAAACCTGTCAACTTTCTGTGATACATAACCGTAAGTAATGCTACGATAATCTGACACGTATATTATGTGAGCCACTAATGACTCAACATCGTAAGTACTTTTACTTACTTCACATCTATCCTGCAAACCTGAAATCTATACATGTATGTCACCTAACTGTTAGACAAACATTCGTAGCACTGTTATATTAGCACTGCTGAACTTAACATTGTAATCTGTACTCAACACTCCCCATTGTGATGTTTCTCTAATCTACACATATAAAAGGCAATGTTTGTATGTGTGTCCTCTACAGACTAAAAATCTACTGGACCACCGCATTGTATGGAGAAGGTTCAAAGTTATTGAAATCCTTGGTTTGACCAACAGAAAGAAAGCACAATGAAATAAACAAAACAGAATACATATGTCACAGTCATATCCTACCGAATCATCACAATAACATGAAGCATGAATAAAGCAAGTCGAATAAGAATTAGAGAATCAAGACATTCTTTGTCATATAGTGTTTCAATTGAACAACATGACAATAATCAATTAAGCAAATAAATCATATGGTAAATCAGGATTGTATTGCAATTCAGTATAATTAGGAAACTGAATACAGCTTTCATCCACCTGTGGTTGTCAAAAGTACGAATAAAGTTTGCAGACATTTCAATGCATTAAAATTCTTGAATGAAGCACCTGGGATGCGTTTTTGAATGGTAAAGTTAAATTCCCACCACTAAATGCGCCACTTGTTTTCATTGGTCGCTGGTAATACAACACAATCAAAGAATTTTTTAAATAACATATGAAATCATAACACATGCTTACGAATAACTTCAAACTTTCAATTTAATATACTATACAGTTAAGAATGAAATAAAAGGCCCCAAGTAGCAAAAATAAATTACAATGACCTCTATGTCAACAAGGCGTAAAGCCATAAAAAAAAAATTAGGATAGGGAAATGAGCCACCACTTACGTTAAGATGTGTGGAGGTTGGGCGTGAACACATTGAAAAGACAAAAACACACATAATATAGAAAATTTCGGGTCTAGCCCTTTATTAACAGGAGAACATTCTGTGAGGCAGTCTCCCACAACATGCCCCCTCCCCCCCCCCCAAATAATGTTCCCCTGTTGATAAAGGGCTAGATTCGAAAAATCATGTATAATGTGAGTTTTTGTCTTTTCTGTGTGTTCACGCCCCTACCTCCATCATCTTAACATAAGTGGTGGTTTATTTCCCTATCCTAATCTGTAATTCATACACACGTACACATGCAGCAAAAGCAAAGCATTGCCAAGTAAACTAGTTTACTATAAAAGTTTACTATAAAAGAAAACTCAGCACCTATATAAAGGGATAATATTTCATGTGGCAATGAGGGCACCGAGCGTAGAGGCAGCATTGAAAAAACTAGCAGTATCTACAGATTCTTCAAGACGGAATGTGTGAATGGCTATCAACATTTTCTTGCTTTTTTATGATACTTGTAGTTGCCAAAACAGAAATTGATATATTCTTTTAATGTATCTGGCAAGTGTCAGCACATTACCAATTAATTCAATTACACACAAGTTTCTCATAAAAGAGGATAGTAGCCTATACATATTGTTATAGAGAGAGCAAAAAGGGGGTGAACATTGTTATACCACAACAGTAGTACACACTTGCAGCAGCGGAGAAACGAGATGGAAAGCAGTACTATGTATGATGTCAGAGAATGATATCGCCGACTTTAAAGAAGCTTCCTCAAAAATTAAGAACTGGACAAAAACTGAAAATGGTGAAACGGTAAACTGGTCTATGATAGGAGTTGATGGTGAATAAAAAAAAAAAACTGTGGAATATGTCATTCAAATATGAATATGACATAGACTACAAAATAATTAATTTGATGCACAAGTTTCGAAGTCACAGGCCAAGTATAGAAAATTACATAGCAACATCGTCACTGACAATTAAGATTAAAAATAATAAGATTTAGTGTTGTTTCATCAGAAAAACACTGTAACAACTGCTTACCACGACTATTATTCTTCTTGTATGTGTATATATTTACCCTGACATGTTCCATATCCCAGAGGTTCTTACTCAGTAGGGATTTATGGGACGAGTAACAAAAACACAAAGTAATAAATAGGTTCTGCAAAAGGATTTGAAATTAAGGTTTTGCAAACATTTGTGTATAAAGTCATTTTTTTACTAAACTTGAAATAATAAAACATTAAACAATTATTTCACAGGCCAACAAAATTAGGGTACTCATTCTATAACCTTACAGAAAATCTGTAATACAAACAATAAGTCTCAGATCTGACTATGGATTAGTAGTCAGCAATTTAAACAAGAATGTCAAGTGTTGTTTCCAGCCAATACTCATTTCCGAGTTTATGTTGTAGTTATTTGTGTGGGTGTCATTGGTGACTGATCAGGCCGATCCTGGCATAAAATAATTGTCTGCGCATGTTACACCTAATTGTTGGAGGTGGATGCAGTAGGGTTTTTTTATTTATATTAAATAGATCCAAAAATCATTGTCTTTACTTTTCAGAAATTCTAACAATTGACCAAAGAGGGCACAAAATTGATCCACACATGCACTTTCAGATAACCAACACATTTCTGTATTAAGTACTGAATGGTTACAATCTTTATCAATTTCCAAATCAAGCTGGACATGATCTCTCATTTAAAGCATTTTTTTTTATTTTATTAATGCTCTAATGACACAATCTAGTAAGCCATCCAAGCACTTACTAAAAATTTTGGTGACTAAAAGCTGTCGTGAATAATACAATGTATAGATAACACATCAGATATAGCTTGTTTTAGGCATGCCTGAAAGGCACTGCTGGAGCACAGTCTGTAGCAACAGAGAGGATATTACTCAAGGGTATACCATTTACATCAAAAAATCTTTTTAATCCATCAAATATTTTTCACTTTTTGTGTAAGTTTCCAAACATTTGGCAAAAGCAATTCCTGTCATATTCTTTCATCTTTTACAAATCACACATACACCAAAAGTTCAGTATTCCTGCCAGACTTGCAAGCTGTATAGGCAGTTAAGATGTTCTCTTTTTTTAAAGAATTTTCTATGTACTTAATTGTTTTGTCAACTCTTTATCACTGAATGACTTATTACAGCCAGTACAATAAACACTTCATACAATGGAGTGCAGCTTTCAGGACTTAAAAATTGGCAAAGATAGGTTATAAGAAGCATGCAGTTCACCTCACTCAGATATTGTGACTAAGAGTTGGCAAATGGCAGAATTTTCAAATATTTTTGAGTGTTTTTCAAAAAGTTAAATCTCTATTTCTTTTGTTGCTATGGATTGTTGTGAAATTTTCCTTAAGATTAGAAGGTTTCAGTGATTCATAAAGTTTTATTCCACTGAAAGCACTTTGGTAATGCGGTATTTCCAGGTAACAAAATGAAACCATATTTCAAATATTTAAAATTATACCGTTTGTACTTTTTCTTCAGTTCACTCTTACTGCTACTGTAGAAAAGGACATAAATTTAAAATAGAAAATAAAACAAATTTGTTTTGTTTTGAAAATGGAATTCCACCAAATTATTCTCACATCAGTTAATTATTTAAGACATAAGCATAAAACTTTAAGAAGTGTAGCATATTGTGTAGGTACACGTTTTTGTAGTTTAATTGGTTTGCATGAAAACTATGTAAATATTATGTAGTAAAACTGTTTTATAAATTAACTTTAACAGAAGTATAACGTTTGCTAGCTTCATAACAATATAAAATAATACCGATGTTGTTCATAACTGGGAATATTTGCTGCATGCATTTCACATCACACATGAAATAGAACCAAACTGTTGAATAGATTAGAGGTATGACGGAAGTTTTCTCTAAACTACTTGGGGACACACAGGTGGCGCAGCAGCCGACTTCACACAACACACTTGCTTTTGCGCCTTGTCAACATCATAGAGGCGGGAAAGGGCTAGGGGCTGGAAATAGGAAGAAATTCGGCCATGGGCTTTTGAAGTTAGCATTCGACTGGAGTGTTTTGGATAAATCGTGGAAAACCCATATCTCAATGCCTGTATAGGGATTCAAACCCACATCCTTTCACGCTGTTGTCAACAAAAAAGCAGACAAAAATTTTTTTGAAAAAAGTATAGAAAAAAGCATCAGACTGTATGTTTACACTTGCTAAAGCCTACTATGATCTTTGAATTATTCATGTTTCGATCCAGACTTCAGAATGTACGTGCTGCGTAGATTGTTTGGACTCTGCTCTGCATTAAAAAAACTGTGTCGACACCAAGATTTATGTTCCAATTCAGTTCTTTGTGAAGTTGTTCTCTCTGCAATTTGTTAATAGCAATAAGCACAACAATAAGCAGGCATCTAAAATCTTGAGCATGGCTGCGTTGCAGCAATGGTGAAACTCATATTAAGTACAACAGTAGCCAACCAGTTGCTTAAAAGCAACTATTATTGTACTTAATATATGTTAAGTTCTCACATTATTTTATTGCCAGTATCAGAGTGGGAATAATCCTCTGAACACGTTCAAAAAGGAAATGTGTCTTTGAGCATTGTGTATACCCCTCCTGGATGTTTTGATGTTGAAGATTTTGATGGGAATATAATATCAGACCATGGGGATCAGAAATTTCACCAGCTAAGTCTCTTGTTGGCATTAAACATGTTCCATAGAGATCATTGAAGGAAATATGAAATGAATTCGATATTATGTTGCGTCAGATGATGGTTCAGTGCTGTGGAAAAATGACATCCTATGAAACAAAATATCTACTCATTGTTTCCATTGTTAATAGCTATAGTAACTACATTAGAGAAAAAACAAAAATAATACTGATGCTGTTCACAAATTGGAATATTTGTTGCATGCACTTCAAATCGCCCATAAAACAGAACTGTTGATTAGAAGCAGAGGTATAACGGAGGTTTTGTTTAAATTTCCTCAGGACATGCACGTCGCACCGGCAACCAACTCCACACAACACACTAGTTTACAATTCATTTTTAAATAAAGGTAATTAAAATGCAAATGTTGATATTTAAAAGTGGGAACATGGGAAATGTTGGTCATCTGCATGTCCTCGTGACAACGTGTTGTTGTGAAATAAGCCATTGATTCAGCCAACACTCTGGTTGTGAACGCACCAGGAATGCCAGGTATGACGGCTGAAACAATGGTTTATTTCTAGACCTGATTTTAGAAAGAAAATAAAAAAACATTTTGTTCCCGACTGAAAAACATGAAAATAACAATATATATATATTGCACATTAGGATAGGATAAAAAACCACCGCTTACCAAAGAAGGGGATTCCTGCAGCGTTGGTACACGAAACAAACGATCACACAAAGAATAGAATTTTCGAGCATGGCTCTTCCTCAGTAGAAGTGAGATGGCTGCACGCCAGCGCTGCCGGCAGCCAGAGCGGTGGTTTTTTTTATCCTATCCTAATGTTCAATATATCTGCTTTTAGCGCCTTTGTTTCTTATATATATATATTTATATTTTCGATTTATGGCCATTATTCTTTATTTTATTGTGTCTAAAAATGCCTAAATTGTTGTTAGATCCTATTCTGGCATATTTTATGCGTTTTTCTTTCAAATATCAATAAAAGTGTTTTAACTCAGAAAAACACAAATTTTCTGTTAAGTTTTTATTTCCAACAATGACATGTATGGGCTCACTGTCACTCGGTTCCTGTTAGCTATTAGCCACACAGAGGCTGCAGTTGGCCATTTATTCTTGTGTAAGCACCAGTATGCCCATGATACTGATCACCAAATTGTCTTTAATTAGGCAATGGATGGAAACATTATATATGGCGACTTGTGCAACAAACAGGTCGGTAAACAGCAACAATGTGTTGAACAGTTCTTACTATTATACAAACAATACTGTAATAATGTAATTGCCATTTATGTAGGTTTATTAAGATTTTAATGAAAAATAGCACAGGCATCCTTCCACACTATTGTAATCCTGAATATTATTTCTGGGCACTGGACAGAAATTTAAATAGTATGGCATATCCAGTATTTTCTTAATGTTTGATAGCCATTTTATTTTACCTATGTGCGGTCACTAGTTCCAAACTTTTAAAATGTTAGGTCACAGGGCTTCTACCACTCCTGCTTCTTCCCCCAGGATTAACAGACGTTTAGCTTCAAATTCCCATTACAACCAGGAAGAATGTGATGGGGTTGGTGCCATGCTCCTGCCATTCTTTGCCTTCCTGCAGTGTTTCCTTCACGGTACTCATTGATAGGAGGCTGAGTTGGCATGGGGAACCATTTCAGACGTTCATCTTCAGCTTCATTGGCATATTTTGTCTAAATATACCACAGCTATGAAGTTTCATAAGAAATCAGTATGAGGCACAATGTTGAAATCTTTTTTAAACTCTAACAAAACTATGTCAGCCTTAAATCAATTATCTATCACACAGCACAAGTTGTGGATTAAAAGCGCAAGTTGTTTCTTGTAGCATCGGCCTTTTCTGAATCCATGCTGATTTCATTTTAATAGCTCCCGTTCATCCAAAAAATGCACAACTTTTGAATAGATAGTATGTTCTAAAATTCTGCAAAAAGTTAAAAAGATAGGCCTATAATTTTGAGGATCATTAACATTCTCACTCAAACTCTGGACTTATGATGGCTATCTTCCATTCACCCGGTATATTTCGTTGATCTAAGGAACCATTATTTAATTTAATCTAATACCAACGCAACCATGAGTCACCAAACAAGTAACACTTATCATTCGGAAAATTATGGCATTATTTTCCGAGCTTTGGGAAGTGGGACTGAGTTAGACTTGACTGCTCTCACCAATGCCAGTAACAGAAACCATACTTTCATAGTGGAAATCAGCTTCTAGCTATCGTCATCTGTTATGTAAATTTATAAAACATACAGATATCCATTACACAGAGAAAGATCTCATTTCTCCTAGGGAAATATTTTGAATTCTACTTGAAAAAGAGTCATGGAAATGTATAATTAGTTAGAAACATAAACTTCAACTTAGCAGGTGGATTTTGCTAGCAGTGTCTAAGATAATGAAGCTGTAAAAAATAAAAAAGTTTTGTTGACACAAGTATTTTATTTTCCCCTTGAACATAATGACATTTTATACATTTTTTGTGTTAAATATTTAAAAATGCACAAACATTATTCAGATCCATAATTCAATTTTTGCCTTAACTGATATATTTTGAAAATTGACATCTGCCTGTGCAGAATAATCATTCAATTAGTACATATAACCTAGTCTTCATGTTGATAGCAAAATCAATACCGGTCATTGACATGGCTGAGCAACAATTCTATCATGATGACAATTTCTTACAAGAAGATTATAATAATTTTACAAGAAATCACAGGCATGGAGTCCCTTTTTTTATCTAATATCCAAGAATGGCAACCTGATACCAGTATTAAGGATTTCTTTTCTACAGTTCTTTTCAGAATCAATGTCTACTTGTAGCCTAAGAAAGTTTTATAGCTTGCTATACTGAATTTTTTTATATATATATATATATATATATATATATATATATATACATACAGTACACACTGGTAGTGTTCCTTTAACAACACAATCCCTATAGTACATGTTCTTTTGTCTTTTTAGTGACTTTGCTCCCTTGCTCGAGGAGAGAATATGATAAAATGATACTGGATAAAACAATTATATACAAAGATACAAATTATATGCTAAACTCACTCATATGTTATTCCATTTCCATTGTAGACAGCAATACTTCCAACCAGAAATTAGGTTTTAATACACCCTGGACCTGTATGACACTGTTAAATGTACTTTTGAATGCATTTCTAGTGGTGTCTTACGTTTGACTACAGCAGTATTATGACACCAATTCCTTGCGGAATCACAATCTCCAGTAACCTCTAAATGTTTCATCAATCAGTGAGCCTGGCTTCATTGTCCCCAGTAAGTCGAGAAGAAATACTCATGTCAGCAGTCAAATTTTCAAGACTATGGTTTTCTAAGGAATAATTTATTTACATGAAACAACAGTTCACTACACTTTTAGTACAGCAACATGATCATCATCCTCAACAGTTTCCAGCCACTGGCTGGGTCTGCTTCACGCAATCTCCATTTCCTTCTTTCTTCCCACCACCTATTTGTCACCACCTTGTTCCAGTGCTCCCCTCTCTTCCGTGCACACTCCTCCACTCCATTCAGCCATCCACCTCTTAGTCATCCTCTGGGTCGTTTACCATGCATCTTAATTTCGTGGATTTTTCTTGGGATTCTCTGAACCTCCATTCTATTTACATGTCCCTCAATCTGGTCCTCTCTACCATTTCCTGTAGGGGTTCCTTTTTTATGGTGCATCTAATCACTTCATTCCTTATCCTGTCCATTTTAGTAACTCCCATTCTACCTCTTGCTTCCTTGTACCCTGCTGACATCCCGCTTCTTCATTGTCCATGTTTCAGTGGCATATGTCAAGACAGGCATATAGTATGTGTGATAAATTACTCTCTTGCTTCTCTGTGGCACATCTTTATTCCATATCAGGCTTCTAATGCTCCTTAGAAACGCCTTGGTTGTCTTCGTTTTTCACTTATCTCGTCATCATTTCCTTCACATTCCTCCAATACACTCCCCAAGTACCTGAACCTGCTTACGTTCTTTAGTTGTTCACCTGCCATCAAAATTCCCTATTCTTCTTTCTGGTTGTTACCATGTACTCACATTTCTTTACATTAAATTTCAGCCCATATTCCTCAACACTGTCTAACCATACATCCAACTGCCACTGCACTTCCTCTTCATCACCTCCCCAGATCATCAGATCGTCCACAAAAGCCATAACCTTCATGTTTTCCTCTCCCATCCTCACAGCCACCTTCTGCATTACATTATCCATAATTACAATAAAGAGTAGTGGTGGGAGGGCACTTCCTTGTTATAGTCCATTCCTTTGTTTCAGCCAATCTGTTCTTCCTTCCACCATTTTCACATAGCTCACACTTCCTTGGCACAGTTCTGTCACACTCCTGATGGTTTCTTTGGCAACTCCTTTGTTCTCCAAAGTACAGTAACATAAACTATCAAAACATAGTGCACTTATTACACTGAACGGGAAGTAATGCTTTCACAGCAAAATTCAGCATGTTTGTGAACTATCTCACAAGCAAAACAACATAATGCATACATTTTAGTTAGCAGCTTAGAAACAGTAAATTTTTAGCTAATAGAAGGGACTCTTCATATTAAAACATCTGCATTATAATCGCCATGAAGAAACTTGGTTTATCTTATTTGCATCCCTTTCAGTTCCCTTTTATAACAAACTAGCTGTTACCCGCGACTTCGTACATGAGGATTTGGAATTTCATTGTCAGAATTGGATACAGAAAGCTGTAAATAACGTAACATTTGTCCAAAACAAAACCGAGTCGGCATAATATGATCGGAAAGCCATCACTATATCATTCTACCATCGAAACAGTCTCATGAAAAGAATCAATTTTCAAAAACAGAAAATCAAACAAATGTTTGGGGATTTGGGGGGGGGGGATGGTTAACTGAGGGCAGCTTAATTTCAGCTTGGTCTTTTCTTTTTTCTTCAGCATGAGCATCAGATTTCTGGGTTCTAATAATTTTAGCTGCTCATGCTCTTCTAGAGCTACACCTTAGGCCAGGTTTATGCCCGCAAGGCATGTAAAAAAAAGAAGGCAAAATAAACTGGTGCCAGAAACTTTTAGGCAGATACAAAGTAATAGTACAATGCAGAGCAAATAAACATCTATACTAAACAATAAGTTTTGTCTCTGAACAAATTTTATCAAGAAAACACACTAACAGACTCCCAAAGAAGCACAGCTTGAGCAACCGACAGACTAACACACGCATCTGTCTATCTGTCACCATTCGATAAGTTCTCAAAATTTCATGACTAAAATCATACCGAAAAAAAATAAAAATCCTGTGTTCTTCCTACAGATACAAAGTGTTTTCCTGTCAAATTCCATCAATATTGGTACAGCCATTTAGCCATCAAAATGTAACAGCCAGAGACTTACTTCTGCATTTATAATATTATTAGTGCAGATCACACCCACACTGACTGCGAGAGAAACAACGCCAGAGGGATCAACATAGCGTAAAAAAGTGTACACCTATAGCACTGTTAGACCGCCTACGATTTGCCAAGAATTGCACCCCTAAATTTGTAGTATCTACAGTTTAACATGGAATTTGAACAACTGACCGTCCAGATGTGGCTCATACGATCAAAAACAATTCTTAAAAATCTTTGCTTTCACCGGGATTTGAACCGGAGATCATGCTCCGAACATTAGTAAGAAAGCTAATTAACCACTGAGCTACTAGCACGCTATACAGAGACTTACACATCGTATGCGCCTGTCTATCGCCATTCAGTGATTTTTCAAAATTATATGACAATATGTAATATTTATACAGAAAAAGTATCCTATGTC
Organism: Vandiemenella viatica; assembly: GCA_031002005.1. Taxonomy (NCBI): domain Eukaryota; kingdom Metazoa; phylum Arthropoda; class Insecta; order Orthoptera; family Morabidae; genus Vandiemenella; species Vandiemenella viatica. The sequence goes on from CM061921.1 coordinate 165,339,419, forward strand.
CATCCTAAAGCCAAATGGGATCTCCTTGTCAAATTTCATCATGATAAGATTAGCCGTTTAGCCCAAGATATGTAAAAAACAGACAGAGTTACTTTTGCATTTATAATATCAATATAGTTGTAATGTGGATGCCTGTCACAATAAAGGAAAAAGAGCCAAGTCCATAAAATAGCACTTTATTCTAGGAATAAGGGAATGGAAGCTTGGGTAATATCAAGATGGGGATACCGCTGCGGCCTCGCATAGTAAACACACAGATCACTAGGTATATATGACATCATTGTGACGTAAGGTCCAGGCTGCATTGCTGCATTACAACATAAACTCAAATGATGATTGAAGAAATCATATTTTATAAATATGCGTTTCGGTCGTAATGCAGCCTGGACCAAAGTGAAACGTAACCATAATGCACGACATTGCGGATATCCAATTTTCAGATCATATCTATAGCTGTTACTGTGTTGGTACATGCAGACTGAATACATCACACTGATGTCATATATACCACGTGATCTGTGATTTGTAAGCAAACAAATTACAGATGAAATAAACTATCAAGGAACATGCTGAGCATTTTACCTCAGACACTGGAACAATTTAAACTAAAACAAACCTGAGCAATATAAAACTAGTTTTGTACAGAAATTGCCACTGATGCCTAAGCTGTATTGTGATTAATAATAATAATAAAGGATGGGTAACTTATTGCTGGGTAGTTTAGTAATAACCACAATTTTTTCATCACTACAGACAATAATCTACATAAACAAAGTCATTTGTTACAATTTACAAAATGTATGTACGATATTTATCAATGCAATGCCGTGAATAAACCAAGCTTGCATAACATGAACAGAATGTCATTCACATTGCAGGTATGAGCATCTTTCAGTCTATAATGGATGTGCAGTATTCTTTAAGCCATTAATGAATTTAAAAAATTAACACTATTATTTCTAAGGGAATTTGTTAGTCAAAGCCAAAAACAACTTTCAGAGTGTGTGTTTACAACAACCAGTGTCGTGTTAACATAACAAAATTGCCTTAAGACACCGCACCCAAGTTACAACATTTCAGCATGCTATCATTCCACAATAGACTTTTAAATAACCCTAAATGTAGCACTGCTGAATACCATTTTCTGTATGTGGTCTTATTCAGTTGTGAAAGGGAAACTGAGGAGGTGGTAGGGAAACAGAGTAATAGGGGGAATGCACTGTAAAAGTAAAGAAAATGGACTACAAAATGTTGATCAGTATCTTGCTCCTCTACTGTGTAATGGTACTGAGTCCATAAGTTAAGGGTTCTTTTGATTAATAGGCATGAAAGAACTGCTTTTTCTATCGTAATGGATCTACAGATTAAATAAAATGTACATTAAGATCATACAAAAATTGGGTCTATTGGAGATCGCTATTCCGTAACAACATTAAATAATATCGTTGTAATATTGCTGCAGTCAGTAGCAAAACGTATGATTTGCAAGCAATAATTCCATTGCAATACAGCCAGGACAATTATTTTCAAACAGAAATTAGGTTGTAATGCAGCCTGGACCTGCATGAAACAGTTAAATGCACTTCGGAAAGAATTTCTAGCGGAGTCTTGCGTTTGACCACTGCAGTATTATGATGCCAACAGCAGGCGGAATCGCGATGTCCACTAATCCCCAAAAATTTGCAATATCTAAATTAGCAAAGGTAGGTTGATACAATCAGTGATTGAATAATATTCATACTTGATAATTATAACACAGTATTTGAAATTGTATTGAATTATGAGGTTTGTTGCAATGTGATTTGTGATTCTTTTTTCTTTCAGAACTGAACATATTTGATATCTAATATATGAGCTGGGGAGGTGCAAAATAAAACAAAGCTATCTATGTAAGTAACTACAGAACAATTGATAAACATAAGAACAGGTCAATTGTAGACATATGAAAGGCATGCACTGCAAAGAACTAGAAATACTACGTGGAATGAGAAAGAGGATGGCCACCATAACTAACAATTTATTTCAAGAATTTGGATCTGGAAATTTTCTTTTTCGATATGAGAGTCAGGAATTGGAAAAAGCTACTGGGGAGATGCTGAGCCCCATGCCACAAAACAGTGAAAGATTTTTATGCATGCGCCTAAAACATAGGAAGATTGTTTGGAAAATTGCTACTGGATCAGCAGCTCCAAAGCAATTACATATAATTATTAAGTTTAAAAATATTATTTAACACATCCAAATAGAATATTTACCTTTTCAGAGTTGTTTATGTTCACCAGCAGTAGTATCATTCACCATTTCATAATTTTGGCCGAAAAAACCACAGCACTTACCCAGTCGTAAAGTAAAAAGTAAAGGGAAGCATTAAAATCTAGCCTATAGCAAATCATTTTCATAAGCCATTTACCAAACCACACAGTTTTTAGTTTTATAACCTGCACCAACCAAAACTGATAAAATCAATATACAGTGTCTCTTACGACAAAACCGTAATATCCGCTGTACTAAATAAGATTTGCAAATGACATTAGATTTAACTACCAAAACACCTAAACAACCATTACGAGTTACGACTGATTCCCCAATTCTGAATCCCAAAACTATCGACATGTATCGAAAAATATCGATATATATCGAAACCCTAATCTTCTTCCTTGTGAACGATTTCATATGAACTTAACTGTGGCTAACAGTTTGTATATAATACACGTTGCTGTATTTAACACCGAATTTAAAAATTCTTTCACTGATGAAAACATGGAAAACATTCCCGCTTTTCCTCGGCGTGTAGAAATTGAGATGGATCCGGTACAAATTGATAGTGGAGGTATTATAAAGCAACTAAAGCTCCTAAAGTGAGAGAAAGGGCCGGGTTCCGATGGTACACAAGTAAGAGTATTTTCAGAATACGCAGAAGAAATAGAATCATTTCTGTCAGATACATTCCGTATATCTTTAGAAGAAAGAAAAGTACCTTCTGACTGGAAAATAACCCAGGTGAGGCAATAAATTCCTCTCGGGTGTCCAGCCGGATGGTGTTGTAAAAACACGACGTTTCCTCTGCTGTCTTCATTAGGTATCTTCTAACTGTCGCAAGCTGACTGTTACCCGCTCGACTGGTTTAGCCACCCATTGAACTTTGTGACAGTCTGCTTGCGACAACTAGAAGATACCTGATGAAGACGGCAGAGCTAGCTGTGGTCGGCGCAGTATGTCGTTGATATGAAAGCCTCTTCTAAGATAGATGTTACTTCGGGCGTTCCTAAGGAAGTGTAATAGGACCACTTCATTTCCTAATTTTTATAAACGATCTTGGTAACAACGTTAATTGCAGTTTGCGGTTATTTGTTGATGACACACTTACCTATAAGGGAACAAGGTGCTCTGACGATTGCTTACAAATTCCGCGTGAGCTGGATGTTATTTCGCAATGGTGCCATAAATTGCAGCTTACACTTAACTGCAAAAAGTGCAAAGCAGTGTAAATAAGTAACAAGAAGACTCCAATTGTTGATGAGTATAAAGGTAACAATTCAGTTGTTGAAACGGTTGATTCCCTGAAGTATCTGGACGTTATAGCACAAAGCAACATGAAATGTGACTTGCACATAACTTCCGTCGTAGGCAAAGCTAATTATAGATTACGATTCATAGGTCGTATTTTGAGAATTTGTAATTCTTATACAAAGGAAATGGAGTACAAAACACTAGTCCAAATTTGGATTACTGCCGTGGAGTGTGGGATCCCTATCGCAATGGTATGATTGACACGTTAGAGAAAGTACAGAGGACAGCCGCTCGATTCGTGACTGCTAGTTACAGCCCTTACTACAGTGTCGCAGAATTGTTTCATAGGTTGGGCTTGGATTTCTTGGCAGACATACGAAGTCGTTTTCGTTTAAATTTATTGGAGAATATGCGAAATTCTTTAATTTAAAAGTGCAATGAAATACTTCTTCCACTGTTTAGGTCGCATTGACAAAAGGGATAATATTAGATAAATAAGATGCCGTACTGATGCTTTTATGTATTCTTCCTTTCCTCGTTCTTTTCGGGATTGGAATGCACAGAATTAGCATTGGTGCTTAGCACCCTCTGTCACCCACAATATTTGTGAATTGCAGAGCATAGATGTAGATTTATATTGTTGACAGGCTGTTGCACGGGATGGAATAACAACTACTTTCATTTTCGACTGAAGTGAGATGCTTTTCCCCCCCAATTATTTGATTAGCTGATTAATCACACGTATTCAAGTAATCCTAAACTGGGTCCCAGTTTTATTTCAGAAACGTTGAACGGGCTATAATTACAATACAATACATTTTCCATAGATCCCAATATAACAGACTGGCTCTGAGGGATGTGGAAAGTTGTGAATTCAAAAATAAATAATTTCATGACAAAACAGACAAAAAGCACTGGAAATCATTTTGTAGATAACTTAGAAATTAATTCTTCTAAGGAGTTATCAATTGAAAATTCTTTTAATTTTTTCCTGAATTTGATATTATCATCTGCTAGACATTTAAGATGTGTTGGCATCTTATTGAATATATGTATCCATTAATACCTGACCTCTTATTGAACAAATGACAAAGACATGTATTCCTTGTGTAGATTATATTTACATCTAGTGCTATAATTGTGTATTTTACTATTTGTTTCATATAGAGTGACTGAAAAGGTCATTAATATGATATATGCACGGGGACTGAAAAATTCCTGGTATAGGGAGTCACAAACTGCTTGGCAATGGTCTCTTAAAGGAGGGCGGAAGAGCAGGGAGCGGTACAGGGCACCCTTTTTCCCTTGGGTTTGGAAATGGCCCCTGAAGGCGAATGATCAATGGCATGGGAATGCAGAAGGCAATTGGAAGCCACTGAATTAAGGACCCTATTGGTATCCCGAGGCCATGTAATCCTCACAAATTATACAGTAACTACCGTAGAATGATGGCTTCTTCCTGGATAAAATATTTCGGAGGTAAAAGATATTATGTGGAATGATGCACAACTTTTCTGGTCTGGGGAATACAGAATAATAAACACAAAAGCTGTCGAGATACTTGTATACGATGTAAGCTCAGAAGATAGAGCTAACCAGTGAATGAATACATTGGGAACCTGGGAATAACTTGAACAACAGCGTAATTAAAAGTAAGATGATGTCGACATTGATGACTCAGCAGATCCTGTTTTGAGGACAGAGTATGATAGAGCTTTTGAATGACTTGAAATCAAATTAGGCAGCTGGAACTGATGAGATCTCTGCAGAACTTCTTAATTACCTAGGAGAAGAAGGAATACAGAGATTATTCAACCTGACATTAAAAAGTAATTCAGCAGGAGAAATTCAAACTCATTTTAATAGAAGTATCATCTTCACACTTCCAAAGAAAGCACAAACTAACAAACGTGAGAAATATCGCACTGTAAGTATAACATCACATGCTTCAAAATTACTTACCTGAATAATATACAGAAGAATGGAATGGGTAGAAATAAATAGTAGATGAAGATCAGTTTGGGTTTAGGAAAAACCGTAGTAGTACTAGGGAAGTAATTCTAGCTTTAATGTTAATACTTGAAGGACGGATGAAAATAAAACAAAGATACTTTCATGGTGTTTGTTAATTTAGAAACAGCCTTTGATAATGTTAGGTGGGACAAGATGTTCAAAATTTTAAGGAAATCAGGTCTAAAATACCAAGATACAAGAAATCTTTATAAACTGTAAAATAAAAGTAGAGAATCATAAGAGACACGCATCAATTAAAAATGGTGTGATATAAGATTGTAGTCTAAACTCATCCTTATTCAACTTGTATGTAGAGGAAGCAATAAAGGAATTGAAATAAGGAAAATTAAAGCATTTGAAATGTGGTGCTAAAGAAGGATGCTGAAAATTAGGTGGCCAGACAAAGTACGAAATGAACAAGTTTTGAAAATGGTGGGCGAGAAATAAGTTTGTGAAAGAGACTTGCAGAAAGAAGAGACAGGTTTGTAGGTCATATTTTAAGACATGCAGGACTGGTTCATTTGTTAGTGGAGGGAACAGTCGAAGGTAAACTGTAGAGGAAGACAGTGATTAGAATATATGAAGCAGATAACTGAGGACGTAGGGTATAAGGGGTATATCGAGATGAAGAGGTTAGCGCAAGATAAGAAGGAATGGAAGATTGCATCAAACCAATAGAAAGACTGATGACAACAATAAAAAGAAGATACTTGGCCACCAATGTTAAAATCAATAACTCGTTAAACAGCTCTGCTAACCCCACACACAATTATTTTTTACTAACTTTTGGGCTCTGAAAACTTTGTCTCTGAGAGTCGATTTGACAGAGAAGCTTATTGCATGTGAGTAAAAATAGGAAAATTAGCCAATTTACTCAAACAGAGGTCACCTATTGCGGAAATTATCTGATTTGCAAATCGCTTCAGTAGGTCAGAGACATGCACCTCCAATATGCGAACCTAGAAATTTAATATTCTTTACCTCTTAAATGAACTGGCCTGAAAATTTTATGCCTCTGTCTAGTGTTAATCTGTGCGATGTATTGAATTGCATAAATCTTTTATAAACCTTTTATTAAAGTTTGAAGACAAGCCATTTACTGTAAACCATTTATTACAACAAAATACAATACATTCATTTTCAATAGATCCCAATATACTGGCTCTGTGGGTTGCGGATAGTAATCAATTTACTGATAAATAATTACATAAACTAAACACATAAACTAGACACATAAACCCGAAGACGTACAGTAACAGCATACACAGAACATTAGTTACGTCACTACGTGTACAGAAACTACTGGCGGTTATTTTCTAAATGCCTTTGGAATAAGTAGGAGTTGTCAATCAAAAATTCTTTAAATTTTTCCTGATTTTGATCTTATAATCTGCTAGACATTTAAGATGTGTTGGGAGCTTATTGAATATATGTATCCCTGAATATTTACCTCTTTTTGAACAAATTACAACGACTTCTAAGACTTGTGAAGATCAATTTTACTTCTAGAGCCATAACTGTGTATTCTACTATTTGTTTTAGAGTATAATTTGTGATTACATAGGACATTAATGTGTATATATACTCAGTCACCAATATTAAAATTCCTAACTTCTTGATCAGCTCTCTGCATGAAGTTCTATTCCTAACCCCACTCATAATTCATATTACTCGCTTTTGGGGTCAGAATACTGAGACAAAATCATTATATGTATGTAAATACTGCATAGAACAAAATTTTGAATGTTGTGCAATACAGTTAGAATTAGAAAACAAATATCTTATAGTGCTGATAGTTTATAGGGCAACAGTAAATTTTGTAATAAACTTGAGGCGGTTCTAATAAACTTATCACGTACAAAAAGGGAAATTATCCTCTGTGGAGACTTCAACATAAATTTTGCTGTAGAATGTAACCAGACAGATTATCTTCTAGGAATGCTTAGATCATTCAATCTCTATCAATCTGTAAATTTCCCAACTAGAACACAAACAAATAGTAGTACCATTATTGATGACATTTTTGTAGAGCACAATAAATTAGAAATACATGAAACAGTTCCAATGGAAAATGGTTTTTCAGACCATAATGCTCAAATAAATACTTTGGATGTTGTGGGAAATGAAAATAACAAAAAGAAAGGATTTGTCAGAGTTAGGCCATTAAAGAACAACTCAATAAAAATATTAAATGATGAACTTCTCAATGAGGACTGGAGCACTGTTTATAAATTAAAAGGGGTAAACAATAAATTCAATTACTTTCACCAAAGGTTTTCAGAAATTTACAAAAGGTGTCTCCCTACAAAACTAGCTCCAATTGGTCAAAAACGAGTAAACAAAAATTGGGTTACAGTTGGCATTAAAACATCTTGCAGACATAAAAGGGAATTGTATGTAAAAGTTAGGAATATTGATAATATGCTTCTCAGACAACATTACAAAACTTACTATAGAATTTTAACCAAAGTAATAAAAGAAGCTAAACGTTTGGCCATAAACGATGAGATTAGTAGTTCAGATAATAAGATAAAAAGTGTCTGGAACATTATTAAAAGAGAAACAACTGTATCATCCCTTGAACATAAACCTATATCTATAAGCATTAATGATAAGCTTGTAACTGACCCCTGTTATGTAGGAAGTGCTTTCAATAACTACTTCTTAAAAGTTGCTGAAAAAATAAAAGGAAAATATATTGGGAATATAGATGCTATAGCAATACTTAAATCCTTGTCACCAAAAACAGCACCTATGTCTCTATTTCCCACCAGTAAAAATGAAATTGAAAAAATTATTAAATCCCTCAAAGATAAAAAGTAATTTGGTTATGATGAGGTTTCAATCTATGTAGTAAAACAATGCAGCACCAGCATTAGTAGAGTTATTAGTCATATTTGTAATAGTTCTATTGAAGAAGGTATCTTTCCTGATTCACTTAAGAAGTCAATAATCAAACCGCTTTATAAAAAGGGTGACACCTCAAAGATTGAAAATTACAGACCGATATCACTTCTACCCATGGAGGAAGGAATTCCTTCCTCCATGCTTCTACCAGCATTTTCAAAAATCTTTGAAAAAGCAATGTACAGAAGGGTGTATGCACATCTACAAAAGAATGACCTAATCAGTAAAGTACAGTTTGGTTTTAGACAAGGCGTTTCAACAGATTCAGCAATTTTTGCTTTTGTAAACAACATACGGGAATCAATGCATAAAAAATTAAATTCCCTAGGTATATTCTGTGATCTTACTAAGGCTTTTGACTGTGTTGATCATGAGATTCTACTAGGTAAATTAGACCACTATGGAGTTAGTGGTAAGCCAGGACTTTGGTTTAAATCATACCTGGAAAATAGAAAGCAATGTGTATCACTGAAAGATGCTAATACAGGAGATGTTATAAACTCAGAATGGGGTATAGTTAAATGTGGTGTGCCTCAGGGTTCAATTCTTGGCCCTCTGCTGTTCTTAATCTATATAAATGATCTACCACATATACTAGGTGATAATGAACACATGGTGCTTTTTGCAGATGATACTAGCATATCCTTGAAAGACCCATCAGCACAAAACCTCGAAAACACAGCAAATGATGTTATAAAGAAAATTAACAGGTGGTTTAATGCCAACAAACTAATACTAATAATGTAGAAAAGACACAGTTACTTCAGTTTGTTACAAAAAATAAAACAAAGGACAGCTATAATGTGATATCAGAAGGAAAGGCAATCAATGAAAGCAGTTTCACGAAATTCCTGGGTGTATATATAGATAACAAATTGAACTGGAAACAGCATAATCAACAACTTCTTAAAAAACTGAATTCTGCAACATTTTCACTGAGGGTAATATCTAGAATAGCTAATATAGAAACCAGAAAGTTAGTATATTTTGCATACTTTCATTCCCTGCTCACTTATGGCATCTTATTCTGGGGAAACTCGTCGCAAGCACAGAGGGTATTTAAATTGCAAAAACGTGCTATAAGAACTATTTGTGGAGCAAGCCCACAGACGTCGTGCAGAAATCTATTTAAAGACCTGGGTGTACTAACAATGCCAGCACAGTATGTATACTCCGTACTATCATTTGTAGTGGGAAATCCTGAACACTTCAATCTTAATGCTGACATACATAGCCATAATACTAGGAATAAATATAATATTCACAAGGATTACGAATCACTGTCAATTGTACAGAAAGGGTTAACATTTACTGGAGCTTCCTTATTCAATGTATTACCAGCAGAAATTAAATGTTATCTACAAAAACCCAACTACTTTAAGTCCAAACTGAAAGAGTTTCTGCTTCAGAACCCATTTTCTTCTTGGAATTTGGTAACTAAGAATGACTGATAAAATAGTAAATTATCCACAATTAATAAAATGATATATGGTTTTTCTTTCTGTTGAAACTTTTGACAAATGAACTAATTACACCGTTTACAAAATTTCACTCATATATAGTAACTAACATGGGATAGCATGCACTCAAAAACTGCTGTGAAAAATTATCATACTTACAGGTTTTTAAGTAATTGACTGCTTATGAGTTGTTGGTAATATAATTGATATTGCTAATACGTGTGTGTACTGTTCCACATAAATAGCAACTAACATAATATAATATGTAGTCACAAATTACAGTGAAACTTATCATGGTAACTGGTTGGTAAGAAAATAAATGATTATTAGATGCTGGTAACAAGTGTATACACTGTTCCACATAATAAGTATTAATTAACTCGGGATTGTATTTGTAGATTATAGGAGATATTGGTTATACTAATGGGTATTGCTAACTTGTTGTCAATATATAATAATATTATCAATTATATAGTAATATTGACATTACTAATAAGTGTATGTACTGTTCCACTTCCCCGAGATTATTCTCACATGGTATCAAAGTGAACATTATCTATCTATCTATCTATGAACACTTTGTCTGTACAAGTAGAATTGCTCCAGAATATTATTTTATATGATATCAAGGAGTGAAAACAAACAAACTAGTTTCCTCATACAGAGAACATCTATAGCTCACACTATGCGAATAGCAAATGTGGCCGCCCGCAATCACTTCAGTAAGTCAGAGACATGTACCTTCCAAATTATGATCAATAAGTAAACCTAGAAAGTACAACCACTTTTCCTCTTTAATGAACTGACATGTAATGAGATTTGTCAAAGTTTAAAGACAAACTATTAGCTGTAAACAATTAATAAGTTCAAAGACATAATTTGAAATATGTTCTGTAGATTGTGATGTATCTGTATATATAGATCGTAAAAGTTGTATGTATTATTATATTAGAGAGGTCTCACGTTCGGAGCAAGGTTGTAGCCAGGATTTTGTTCAAGGGGGGGGGGGGCAGGCAAGAGAAAACTCAGAATATTCATGTTACAAAAACGTTTATTAATATAATAAATATATATTCTATTAATTAATTAATTAATAATATTATATTTTAATTAATTATATTTTAATAAATTTTAATTTAATTAATATTTATTAATACGTATATATACATATAATTACACTAATAATAATTTTCGAACTACTTCATCTGCAATTTTATCACAATTTTCTTGTAAAAGTTTTTTGTGTACACCAAGCATACACAGACAGTTTAGATGGTTCTCTAGGATATTTCCGTCTGATTTAATTCTTTCGTGAGGTTCTCCAAGATTTTCTGTTGTCATACCCTTGTTCTTACATAGTTTATACCATAGTGAGACTTCATAATCAAAAAAAATTGAGTTGTAGCAATAGCAGAAACTTCGTGATTTTTTAAAAAAAATCAGCCAATGACTTACTTAATCTTTAGCTTGGATTTAGCTAGGGATTTCAATCCAGCAATGCGGGATTCCGCATCATTTGGCAGTCTGGCCGATCCAGCATCTAATTAAGCGTATCCGCAATCCGTAAAATGGGGTGAAAACATGTTTCAGTCTTCATCACCTTGTCTCCCTGTCGTCACTTTCCAGTCCGACTCGTACTCTACTGGGTTGATCGCCTTGTTCGCCTGTACCCGTCAAGTTGACATTTGACTAACGGCAACAAAGGTGTGTTTTTGTCGTCCATGATCATAATAAGTAAATACATTCACTCTTACATTTTTTTAAGAACTCCAGTTTGTTTTTGTTGTGTGCGTTACTGTAATTTGAGTTATGTCGTCCTACTGCAAAATTAGCTCCCAGATCGTACACACAAAAACGATACAATTAGAGTTGTTTCTGAGGAGCAAGTAGAAACAATACAAAAAGAAGGTTACAGTCATTGACAGCTATTTCAAAACCTAGTGAATAAATGATGTGTTAAATATTTTTGTCATAAACTGTACTTCATTGTATTTGAGATATTTCTTTTCAAAAAGTGGATTTCAATTTCCTAATTCTGCCAATTCTATAAGATCTATGATAACAAAGTTTTCAAATACCGTAAAAGTTGACATAATTGTTAAGTTTGAATATTTCAAGATACAATGGCAAAATTTTTCGTTGAGTGTTTGAAGAGAGGACGTCCCAAAAAATCACCTACATTTGAACTTAAAGGCGGGACCACACAGTTGCTAAACCTTATCAAGCCGTCACAAATTGAAACGTGTGGCTAGGGCGTTTGACTTGGCGTGTCTAGGCTTGCTAGCATTCTTGGCTGATCCGATCGAGTGTCGGTTTTTGGCACAAATCAAATAAAGTTTGTGGCAAGCGCTTGCGAAGCGTCTACACGTTTCTGCGGACTTGGTATCGTTTCTGCACTGACGGCGGACAAACGTGCATTCCTGTTTGTTGCGATAGAAGTGATGCAGGGAAAATGAGTAACAAAGATATTTCACATTCCTCGAATGCTAATATTCAAAACCAGCATATCTCTTCCGGCGGAAGTTATCAAGATGGCTCATTAAGAAGCGTGGTCACCGAGCAGGGTGGGTGAGTCGTTAACGCTCTGGCCTCGCATTCGGCAGGACGCCGGTTCGAAATCTCATCCGGGCATTGAGAGTTGGGTTTTCCATGGTTTCTCCAAATCACTCCAGGCGAATGCCGGGATGATTCCTTCAGAAAAAGGCCAAGTCCGAATTCTTTCCCGTTCCTTGCCCCATGTCCTTTCCCGCCTCTAATGACTAATTTGTTGACAAGGCAGAAAGCCATAAGCAAAATAAAAAATCATAAAGTAGCTCATTAAAGTTATTTTCCATAAATTCTCTGCAATCAAAAAATAATTGATATAGACATTATTATACTGTTAAAACAATAATTATTAAATAATTTTAATTATAAAACAATAATTCCATATAGGCCCCTAATTATATTAAATGAAATACATACATGAAACTACATACTAAATATGGTTACATGAATGAAATTATACCTGGAACGGTTTCTATGGATTTTTAACATCCACCATCTTCTTTGCCGTCTTTCTCGTTATATTTTATTTTCGTTTAAATTTTTGGCTAAGCAAAAAGTTATGGTCAACACAACATAGACGTTGTAACATAACCGTTGAAATTACGGATATAATTTTAGTATAAATTGTGATCTGAGAAGTAAATGTAATGTCTTTGGTGTTGAGCGATTACTTAGCGCGCTTTGAAACAGTCTTGTATTGGCGACGGTCGAGTAAGCTACGGCCAGCGAGAGCTTATATGCCGCGGCCGGGAGCATGTGTGTGTGTGTCGCTTAACCGAGGCTCAGAGTTGTAAGACATTGTGTGGACATTCTGGAGGTATTTTTGTGGGCTATGAAGGTTATTTTGAAGGAACTGGTTTCACATAAACTGTGTATGTTGAACTGCTATTGATTTGGATCACATCGATTGTGTAATAATTAATTACGGGGCTTGTACTGAATGTTACAATCCTTGATTATCCTCGAACCTGCATTCTTTGGAGAAGAAGTTTAGTTTTTAAGTATCTGCTGGCTTGCTTAGGTATTTGTAGTTTCAGAGGAATAAATGTGAGTGAATGTGAAAGCTGAAATGCTGTGTATTTCTCAGTACTTTCTTACTTGTTTTCTCTGACTACAATTCTAGTTTATCTAACTAGTAAAGATCAGCAGATTGGCGACCGCACGGCTGACCGAACTTTTTTATTTATAAGTGTTAATTCATAATTAAATCTAAAAGCCCCCCAACAACGACAACAAAAAAACGACTGTGAGCTTGCAACGTCTGTCATGCTTTCTTCTCAGAAACATACAAGCGCACTCGCAAGCGTGTGGCTGTCATTGTTCGGCTCCCCACAGTTAACCAAGCGTTTGTAGAGGTTTGGAGTTTTCGGCAAGTGCCAAGTGTGTGGACCCGGGGGTATGTTCACCGCAAAGAATATCTGCTTTCTTAGAATACAGGTTTCGGCACCACGGAGCATTGCTGCAGTATGGCAAAAGAACGACTGACAAGCTTTGGTGTTGCTGTTGAAACTGATGTTGTCGGCAAAAGATCTGACGAAACAAGCGTCATGGAAAACGTTCTGCTTTGGTACCTACAGCACACAATTGGCAGTTGTCGACGTTTTATACCCCTCCACCCCAAATAACCACTGCAATAAACTGAGCGCACAGAAACAACTTTGACTTGGACGTTCGTAGACCACGAAGGCCTGGACGCCACAATTGAAGCACCTTAACACTGTATCATACACATACTGAGGTGATTCCCAGATATAATGATCTCAAAAAAGTGCAGAACGTTGTTAAGTTTTACAGAAAGTTTTTTGTTTGTAATCACTTTAATAAAACCAACGAACAAGGAGGTAGAAAGGGCTTTCTCAGCTGCTCGCTAAATACGTAATTCTTTACAAATAAAGTGTTAGTTTCAGTGCTTATGAGTTAAATAGTTTATTTTGCACGCTGAAGTAATTTACTGTGAAGTATTTAATGTGATCTATAACAAAATACTTACTATAATTGATTATTTACTAAATAACTGTAGTTACATTTTAAACATTACATGTAAAAGCGCAATGTATAATCCCAAAACGCTGCTCTAGAGAAGCAATCAAGGAATTTAAATAAGGTATGAAAATAGATCCCTATCAAAAGTCGTATAGAGACTCAGCAGGGTGATTGGAACGACGTTGTTGGCCAGATATAAAGCGCCGGACATTCAAATTGGTTCCAATGGCAGCGGCAGTTCTAATAGATGTGTTTAAAATATTTTAGTTCTCCGTGTCCGCATTGCTGCGATCATTTATAACAGAGATTACTCCTATGTCGATCGTCTTTGATTGTAACGCAGTGGCAACAGGTTCCGATAATCCTGAGTATTCACTCCGACGCATATAATGAATTCTGACTTAGTAGCAGCACACTATACTAAGCACCTTTCCTCTCCGCATCAATCCCTTCCCTGGAAACATTCGAAAGTCCATTGACAATGTCTTCAAAATTCTCCTTATAAATAGTAAAACATGTATATTGTTAAGACCAGCGGGTCTCGTATAAAGCTGATATATTTGCACGTACTTTCACAGTAAAAAAGTTTCTCGTAAAAAGTTTATGATGTACTCTGTGGTTCTAATTGTGTTCCGTATTTCTGTAATTTGATTTAAATTATTTACAACCAGGTTAAGTCTGTGGCTTTCACCATGAAAACACAATGCTTCTTTACATTTCTCTTTAAAAAACATTTTGAACCCCACCAATATCACCCGCCAATGTAGAACACCATTCATACCCTTTGCTAACACACCTGTCATGCCCATGTCCTTCGTTTTCTAAAAATCTGTCGATTTCTGATGCTATAATTTGTCATTCAACTCTATCAGTTCTATGAATCGAAGAAATTTTTTGAGGATTGTATTTTTATCTTCGTCAGTAAAACTATTTTTATGCAAAGCTTTTCTTTCCCAGCTATATCACACGACTCACCTACCGACACAATATAAGCATAAGCCTTCTTTGCGGCCTGCACAATGTCACTTTAAATGACCAAGACGCACAGGGCAATGATTTCGTTTTGAATCTGTGGGGAGATATACATGACATTTTTCTTAACTTTTTCAATGTGCCGTTTCAAAACTAGAACACTTGACTCAATTTTTAGTTTCAGCAGGTATTCAAGAACACCCTGATGTTGCTCTTTACTGCCTAAAGGCAAGTCATTTGTATGTTGTACCACAGAAAATAATCGAAGATATTTTAAAAGATACGTTTTAGCGATTGTCTTCTGCTTCCTTCTGGTGATCAGTACTCATCATTACAGCGACAGGTATTTTTCCCAAGAAGTTCTTAACATCGTTAGCTACTGATTGATGAAAATGTGATGAAGCATGTATTTGCAATATTGATGGACATTTTTAAAGTGACAGAAAGTTCGAGTAACAAATTAATTAGAATATACTAGCAGAGGCACGTAAGTCTGCAAGTAACAATGATTAAATTTTCATTTCAAATTAGTGCCTTTAGCATCTACAAAAAAGTTATTTTTCAGGAAGGTACCCAGCAGCGTTTTAGCATATCTCTCCAACATCATTGTACTTAATTCATAAGACTGAAGTTAATGTGAATCCGGGCACCTAGGACAAATATACAGTAAATTCAAGAGTAATAAATGTGTTGTCACAAATTAGCTCTTACACTATCGACTTTTTCACAATCACTTGGTGGTAATAAAAGTAAGTAAAAAACAAACGAATGCAGCTAATTATAGTTATTAAATAAAAGTCGTACTTTTTGTAGGTACTGTAAGTAATACTATATTAAAAGCCATCGTTAGCCTTACGGAAAATAAATATTATTTACTTTTTAAATTTTTTCTTATATCCATTGTTATAAAAAATAGATTATTAGCGCGCACTCCGTGATGTTACAGTATAAACGATCCGATGCGTTGTGTGCGGGTCGAGTCAGACGGCAATCTATCGGTATTTTAGCACGCGGCATAGGCCTTTCACTACTTGGCTCGCGACGGGGGTGTCTTTGTTCGAGTTGGCTCACGCGGCACAGCGACAGTTTGTTGCCACGGATAACGAAAACAGTTGCCTTTTAATACAATTGTACAGTGCCAAAATTTTGTGTAACAGTAAATGTGCGGCCTAATCAGACTCAGATGGTATCACTTCCATCACCAACACACCATCACTTGAAACTCCAATCAACGACTCTATAGAGTCACCAAATGACAGAATCAACATAATACCTTTTTTCTAAGTAAGGAGTAAGTTCTCGTTAAGAATGGCAACGGAAAATTGAATAGCAATAAAAAAATTAGTATAAAATGGGTGCTATTACCATATCTTTTACCATTCTTACAGCTTCACACAATGCGTCAAAAACATCTGAAACTGTTCAAGAAAATGATTGTTTTGACACTCGAAAAAGGTAATGCGGGCTAGTACACGAGTCTCCAATTCCTAGAAATTTTGAAGTCTCAGCGTTTATCAGTAACTGAAATGCCTCCCGAAATTGAGTGTACTGGCTCAATAAATGATTTTAGAAACTCTACCATTGTCATTCTCGTAAAATTTGTTGATTGTATCCTCGATGGCTTCATTTCTCATGTGTTCTATGAGTTTTCGCCATACTGAAGTCTGTTAAAATGCAATTTCCAAATCCACCAAATCATTTTTCGATTAGGTTTCTAGTCTACTGTGTGAGGCATCACAGTGAAAGTTGCGGCTATTCGTGCACGTGAAATGTCCACGGTGGCTTCACGAAAAGACCGTGCCTGGATAGTCTGTCGCACAATCCTGGCTCGGTTGCGTTGCCACGCGAGTCAGCCCCGCTTGTCAACAGAAATGGTTCGCGAGGAAAATAACCGGTTTGGCGCGCTCGAACATGCCTCGCGCGGCAGCCGCTCAAAGTTGATACGCAGCTTAAGAGACAGCACCGTGCGTGGCGTGCTGTGCCTCCTCGCCCTCGCTAACGTCTGTTTTCCCCAGATAGCAGTAGCAAGCAGGTTTTAAATCGCGTGAACCGAATTAATTTTTGAAAGTTATTTAACATTGTTTACATTTCGGTTCGGCAACACTCTGATCGAGCGCATACCCGCGTCGCGCTAGGGGAGGCAGCTGCCCCCCCCCCTCCTGCCCGTACCTGGCTACGCACTTGGTTCGGAGTAGTTTCTTCAGTATTTATGTGATTTGAAATTGTATGTCCCAGTGCTCGGAATGGTGCCGCCAGTGGCAGACCACAAAAAAATAAGTGGTTGTGAAACAGTTGCGACCCTGCCTCGGGCAACAAGGTGGCAGTATTCAGTCTCGATTGGTAGCCGACAGACCTGATGTGGTCTAGGCAATATTTGGTGTTTAGCCTAATGGTTTACTGAATAGTTTAACATGTGAAGAATAAATGTTCATAAGAAGACTTGAAAATTACCGTGTTGTCGATTTCTAACAAAAATAATCGTCCTTAAGAAAATGTGTAGATAAAATGTTCTTCAATCGTTCGTGGCCGAATCACTGAATTTGTTTGGCCCAAGATGTGATAAACACTAAAAAAGAACCATCGAACCCCTTACAAGATAAATCTGGAATATGTTTTTTCCTATGCATGTGTCATCTGCAAACTGGACAAATTTTGAGTTTTAAGATGTAATACAGGGTAGATAATTAATATATATTAAAAACAATAGTGGCCACAACATAGAAAACTGAGGTACTCCACATCTAATAAATTCCCACTTAACTCAGCCATAAAATGTTCCAATGACACTTTATATTTTCTATTCAGAATGTAAGAAATAAGCCATTTATTAACAATGTTATCTATACCATATTACTTTAATTTTATTAATCAGAATTTCATGATCAACACAGTCAAATGTTTTGGAGAAGTTTCAGAAAATTCCTACATACAATAATTTATCATTTATTTATTCTAAAATGTTGCCATGGACCGCAAATATAGCTTGTTTTGTCGAATGGACTCTTTTGAAATCCATATTGTAATTTAGTTAGAATATTTATAAAGTATGGGTTAAAAAAAAAACTTTGGAGAAGACTGTTGGTAGTGAAATAGAACGGTAATTTTATACAACTGACTTTTCACCTTATTAATAGAGTGGTTTAACTGCAGCACACTGAAGCCATTCTGGAAAGCAACCCTCAAGTAAAGACATAATTATCGGATAACTTAGCATATTATTTAATTCTGTGGAGCTCAGTTGATTAATCTGCTGGAAATCCCGTCATAGCCACTTGAGTATTTGTTCTTAAGATACATGATAACATTTCCTATTTGTTCTAAAGTAGCTAAATTTACAGACAGTGTGTCAACATTTTCTTGGAAGCCTGTATTTACGAAGTCCATACTAACTGTCTTTTAGCTATTGGCAGTCAATTTATCAGCAACAGGCAAAAAATATCTATTAAATATATCAGCAACTGGAAAATTAGATTACACTGATTTTTTTTATTTATAAATGTCGTTACTCTCCTGATTATTTTTCCCAATTTCCTTTTTTATAATATCTCATATTTTCATTTCTCTTACTGCCCTCTGAATTTATGTTTATAATTCATACTTTTAGAGGCTATAATAACCTTTTTCAGTATTTTGCAGGACTGCTTGTAATGTGTTTTAACATTAGCATTGTGACTGTTCCTGGAGGCAAAATATAACTTCTTATTACAAATGCATGATGTTGTAATGCCTACAGTTATCCATGGCTTTTGCTCTTTTTGAGAGGCACGACGCCTTTTCATGGGGATGCAACTTTCAAAGTAATTTAATACAATGCTACTAAAACTGTTGTATTTTTATTTTCATTCATACATCGTGCACTGCAAACAAATTTTTAGGTTGTGGTATTAAGGCACTTTCTAAAATAAGTAAGTTATTCTTCATCTATTTATCGCTGAAGTTTAAAAACATAACTCTTCCTATTGAAGTGTGGATTTTTAATAACTGGGCTTTATGATCCGAAAGAACATTGATAAATAACTTGAATATTGTTACTGAATCTTCAGATATCCAGGAAAATATTATCTATAGCTAAATGACTATTAATCATTAGTCTAGTGGGATAATTAATTAGTTGAGTTAAATTGAATGAAATGACCAATGATTCCAACATGACTTTAGACGGTAAGTTATTTTTAAGAAAATCTGTATTAAAATCACAATATAAGACTATTTTAGCTACTTTTCTGAATAAAAATGTTAATAAGCGTTTAAATTAGTTCAGTAAAAGAGCAATGTTTCCAGATGGTTCTCATTATACAGTTACTATTATGAAATTTAGCTGTGCTGCACAGGCTTCAAAATGTTGATCAACACAATATGTGCTAATATTTATGTCATTGAAACTATAACCATTTCTAATACAATTGACAACTTCTCCTTCGTTCTACAGTAATGGCGCGCTGAGTAACAATTTACTCTGAATTGTAAAAAGTGCAAGACAATGAGCATAACTAACAAAAAGAATCAAATTGTTCAGAAATACGAGTTAAACAATATAGTTATTGATATGGTCGATTCTATGAAATATTTGGGAGTAACAGTACAAAGGAACATGAAATGGGACATACACATTAATTCGTTAGTAGGTAGAGCAAATTCTAGGCTTCGATTCACAGGTCGAATCTTGAAAAATTGTAATGAACAAACAAAGGAGATAGCGTACAAATCTCTTGTGCATCAATTTTTGGATTATTGTTGTGCCATTTGGGACCCGTTTCGTAAGAGGTTGATCAAAAGTATTGAGAAAGTACAGAGAAGAGCCGCTCGATTCGTGACCGCTTGCTACAGTCCTTATGAAAGCGTCACAGAACTGATTAGTAGACTAGGCTGGGAGTCTCTGGTAGATAGACGATACACGTTTCGTTTAAACTTATTGGTAAACATGCGTACTCCCACTTTTACTTTCGAGTGTAGTGAAATACTTCTTCCACCAAACTATTTGAGTCGGATGGACAGGAAAGATAAAATTAGAGAAATAAGTTGCCGTACTGATTCTTATATGAATTCTTTTTTCCCTCGTACCATTAGGGATTGGAATGCACAACAAAGAGATTAGCTTTGGTGCTGAGCACCCTCTGCCACCCACAATTTTGTGAATTGCAGAGTATTTATGTAGATATAGAATGGGAAGCTAAATTTAAGTCAGCTAAATTTGACATACCTATTCCTGTAGTTATATGGTGTTTAGACAAGCATAAAACATCAATTCTATTGATAGGATGTAATTCATTTATTGGTACAATTTGATTTGATAACCCTCTGATATTCTGATGTAGTAAATTAATCCTTAGACAATTTTTAATTTTAGTATCTGAAATCTTATTACTGCTTAAACTAATTTCTGTTAAAACTCTCTGAGCCAAGTTATGAAAGATTTTGGACAGCTATATTTTAAACAGTTTATAAACAAAAAAACAAAATGAATGTATGTTATAAATGGTTGAGTTAAGGGAACCAACAATATTTTACATAGTGAGACAAAAATCAATTAAGAAATAATACAGGAAAAGTTGCATAAAGTAAGTGTAATATTTTGAGGAGCCTATAACCTCAAAATGGGAGAAAAGTGCGGAAGATGCAAGAAGAAAATAGCAGAAAATAAAGAAGAATCAGTTGGTTGTGAAGGGATGTGTCAAAACTGGTTTCATGCAATATGTGAAGATATAACAGCAGCAGAAGTGACATTGATTTAAAAAAAAACAAACAGTTGAAGTGGATGTGTGTTGACTGTAATACACAATATGTAAACTTTATTGATACCAGTGTAAAGAAAGCTGTAAGTGAAATGATAAATCAAATGAAGGCTTCAATGGAACAACAGATTTTGGAAAAAATTCAAGAGATGATGAAGAAGAATGAAGCAGGTGAAATTAGTCAGAAAGCAGAAGTGAAGACAACATGTGCTGATAGATTAAAACAAACCAAAGAAGAAGTGATTATTGTCCAACCAAAGAAACCAAACCAGGACAGGGAGACAACAAAAAATATTTGCAAGAATAAGTTAAATCCTACAGAACTTAAGGTAGGAATTGAAAATGTAAGAAAGTTAAGAAATGGAGGTGTAGCCATTACATGCAGTAGTAAGGATGAAATCAAAAAGATGAATACTGAGGTAAAGAAGACATTGGGAAATGAGTATGAAGTAAAAATATCAGAACTCAGGGATCCAAGAATAAGAATTTTTGGAATAGAAGAGATGATGGAAGATGAAGAACTTGTAACAGCCCTAATACCTGAATTTTGAATAGTATTGTACTGTATGAAGTATTTGTAGTGAGCTAAAGTATGCTTGAATATGATCTGGTATGTTTGTTTTATAATCTCTTGTAAATCAGTGTATATAGACTTTGTTTTATGTAAGAAGATTATTTAAAGTCCATTTAATATGTTTAAGAACCGAATGATGCAAGAGAATTTCTTAAATGTTTGTAATTCCATGTATTAATGTAAGTTACGATGCCTACAGGACAATTTTCTACAGTTTGAAAGGATTTCTGTAAATAATTTTGTATTTAAGTATCTCTAATTACCATTTCTGATCATTTTGTAATGTTGTTAATTAATTTTATATTAATTTCGAGTGTTTTTAATATGTTTGATTGTTTGAGTGATTGTAAATGATCGAGAAATATCGGGCGGATGCCTTTGAAGAATTCTCGTAATTTCGATAGAGACTATATAAACAGATCGGCTGGACAGATCAGTTAGTTAGTCAGTTTAGTTGACAGTATTCATGGAGGAAGGAAATATATGGAGACGACGCAAGAGACCTTCACCACGCATTGAAGTGAAGCAGGGCGGAGGAGGAGTGGGGGGGCATGGCCGGAGTGGAGGGGGCATGGCCGCTTCTATACAGACACGGGGAACATGTACAAAAACCTGAAGGGGACTCTAGGATAAAGGTGACGCCGATATCTGGTGATGGATTATTATGTAACTCGATATGACAAATAAAAAATAAAGAATAAAAATTTTCGATATCTCACCTAGTTCTAGAGATATACTGTATCAAAAGTGAGGTTTCTTGAGTTGAAATGGAGAAGAAAAATTTCGCAAAAGTCAAATTTAATGATCGATTCTTATGTAACACGACAAGACAAATCGAAAATAAAGAATAAAATTTTTCGATATCTTGCTTAGTTTTCGGGATATACTGGGAACATCGCAATGTTTGGAAGCGCAATACCGCTGCTGCCGCCATGCGGGAGAGTTTAGAGCCTGCTTCACCGATTTAACGTCACTTCTCCTCCATATATTTCCTTCCTCCATGACAGTATTCAGTGTTACAGAGAGTTTCAATCATTCAGTTGAGTTCACAGAGATTATCTTTGCGACTATTCAGAAGTGCATCTCGGTATTGTATCTATGCTTGTGAATATCGCTGACTTGTTTTGAACACAATAAAACTACTCTTCAAACATAACCTTTTTTTTGGTGGACTTTTTAATTAATTAATCAGTAATTAAACCACCGAAGAACCTTAATAAACAGGTAAGATGTATCAGGAACCAAAACCCAGACACAGTGTATGAAGATTCAAGAATAGTTGTTAAATTGAACAAGAAAATAAAAAATATGTGTATGGTTATAGTGGAGGTGGATACTCAGACATTCAATAGGGTTATGGGACAAAAAAGGTTAAAGTTGAAATGGCAGTGTTATCAAATAAATGAGTATATGTGTATAACAAGGTGTTTTAAATGTTATTCATATGATCATAGAAGTACAAATTGTAAAAATGGAATAAAATGTGTGAAGTGTGGTGAAGATCATTTAGCTGAAGACTGTAAAAATACAGAAGTGAAATGTGCAAATTGTGTTGAAGCAAATGATAAATTAAGATTATCATTGAATGTGAACCATAAGGTTCTAAGCGGGGAATGTCCGGTTTATAAAAGGCGACTTCAATTAAAGAGGAGAGCTATTACTTATGACTGTATATAGCAACGAAGGAAAAGAGAGAACCATGAATATGGAGGTATTGTAGTATTAAATGTAAATGGACTTATTGCTAAAAGGGACAGTGTAGTAGATTTTATACAAGAAAATAGCCCAAAGGTAGTAATTGTAGTAGAATCACATGTGACAGACATTGATTTGGAAGCACGTATTGCAATAAAAGGATATTCTCACTTAAGATGTGATTCAGAGAGTAAACATACTGGAGGCATTGTTATATATGTAACTGAAGACTTCTTGTATGATGTAGTCATGACAGTTAATCACGGTAAATGGTGGATATTGGCTATCAAGGTATATACTAATGCAGAACAACTGGGGACAATTGTGGGGATTTACAGGTCACCTAGTAGCAGCAAAAAGGGATTCATAGATTCGTTCTCTAAGGTTATAGTTGAATTATTAGAAAATAGTCAAAACAGTTGCATTGTTGGGGGGGACTTTAATATAGATTGGCTAAAAAAAGATGAATTTTATACAAAAAAACTGGAAAGACAAATCAGTGGGGCGGGAATGAAACAAATTGGAATGAATGTGATGAGGGTCACTCCTGATAGTGAGACTTTGATTGATCTAGTGATAACTGACAATTTTAATCTTAAATGTACTGTATTAGAAACACCAAAGATCTCTGACCATAATATATTAAACATTACCTGTTGGGCCAATAGTAAATAAGGAATAAAATATTAGTGAAGGAAAGATGGACTATAAAAAATTATTAAAAGTAGTAGAAAATAAAATAGATGATAAAAGATTTGAGTTGAGTACTAATAATATGGATATAGGAGAGGAATATATAATATTAAGAGACAGTATAGTCCAGGGTATTCAGGAAGCTAAGAAACCAGATAGATGGGTAAAGAATGTACCATGTCCTTGGTATTCAATGGAAATTAAGTATGCCATGGTAAAAAGGGACACAGCATATAGGAGGTTCCTGTTAATGAAAGAAATTGGAGATAGGATAAATGTAGAGGAGTCATGGAATGAATATAAAGAATGTAGAAATAAATTTGTAAATATATGGAGGAAAACAAAAAGACAATTTTATGAAAAAAAATTTCTTCAACTAAAAGATGAACCTAAAAAGTTATGGAAATACATTAAAGCTATGTATAAAATTAAGGAAAATACATTAAAATATGTAATATTTGGGGAAGAATGTGTGTCTGATTCAAAACAGGTAGCAAATAAATTAAATCAGTATTTCATAGAAAGTGTTGAAGAACTGGTTAAAAGCATTACAAAAACACAAGGTTGTAAAATGGTACCGAAAATAGAAAATAAGTGTCTTAGAAAATTTCAGGATATTACAGAACAGAAAATGGAAAGTATTATAAGAGATTTTAGGAATATTATGGGATCGGATGAAATTAGTACTGAGGTCATAAAAAGACTATAGTCTGTGATAGGACAGAAAAAGATGCCAAAAGAATTAAAGACTTCTGTTATTGTTCCAAGTGCCAAAGTGAAGGGTAGTGCTAAATGTAGTGATCTTAGACCTATAAATAATTTATCATTAATAGAAAAAATAACAGAATCTGTGGTACATGAAGTGTTACTAAATTATATAAGGAAAATGATCTTTTAACAGACTGTCAGTCTGGGTTCAGAGAAAAACATAGTACAGAGACAGCAATTCAATTAGTAATGGAAAATTGGTTAAACTTAATAGATAAGGGAGAGGCAATAGTAGCTGTATTCCTCGACTACAAAAGAGCTTTTGAGACTGTCAACAGCAATTTATTATTACAAAAATTAAAGAAATTGTATAATATACAAGGGGGTGTATATGAATGGTTGAAAGACTATTTGACAGGCAGTTACCAAAAGGTGAAATTTAATGACATTGTTTCTGAGGAAAGAGAAGTAAAGTATGGAGTGCCACAGGGAAGTAAATTGGGACCACTATTGTTCATTCTGTACATAAATGATCTTCCAGGGATACTTAAATATTATAAAATACATATTTTTCCAGATGATACTTTGATTTTCTTCCATGGGAAGAGTGTGTCTGATATAGTGAAAATATTAAATTATGAGCTAAAAGGTGTTAGTAAATGGCTACAGTATAATTCACTAAGTTTGAATGTTTCAAAAACAAAATATATGATAATGGGGAAGCATAGAGCAAGAAAAGAGGCAGGAGAAATACAGTCAGTTTTAATAAATGGAACCAAAATAAATTGGGTCCAACAGTATAAGTATCTAGGAATAATTATTGATAACAAACTAAATTTTGAAGCTCATGTGGATTTTGTAAACAAAAAAGTTGCAAGAAAGGTTAATTTAATATATAAGTCAAGAAAGATATTGTCTAGACCAGGAAAAGAACTATTGTTTAAGACAATTGTGATGCCACATATAAGATACTGCTCCACAGTGCTTATAATGGCAAGTAAGTCAGAAATCACTAAATTTCAAACAAATATTAATAAGGGAATCAGAGCAGTTTTAAATAAAAGACGTACAGAAAATGTGAGCAATATGCTTAAAATGTTGGGTTATTTATATATTGAAAAAGAAATAGTAAGAGATGTGTTAACATTTATATTTAGACTGCAAAATAATGTCTTACCCAAGTATCTAAGCAGATTGGTACAAAAAAATTGTGATGTTCATAATTATCGGACTAGACAGGTTAATCATTTTCATGTGACTCATAAACAAGGTGCTAAGGCACAAAAGACTGTTTTTTATAAAGGAATAGTTACATATAATAAATTACCGCAAGAAATAAAGGATTCTATATCTGTTGGAAGATTTAGAGAAAATGTGGGTTCATGGCTGGAAAGCTGTGTGGCTTTGTAAATATTATTATATTGTAGTATTTTTTGTTTGTTTTGTTTTTGTTATTATATAGTGTATATATAATTTTGTTAAATGTATTAGCCACAGGCTATTTGTGAATAAATAATAATAATAATAATAATACTTGACCCTAATCTAAAAATAGGAGATGCCCTAATATTTCATGAGAAACGATGGGTCCGATTAAATGTCTGGCTATTAAATCTGAAAGAACCCTCTTCCCTCCACTATTGAGGTGAAGACCGCGGCTATTATAACCTCATCTATCAATAGCATCTACAGGTACCAAGCCCATACCAGAACTGATGTCAAATGTCACAAGCTGTTCCAGCTCCAGATTCAGTTGCCTCACAGCAGAGTTTTCATGTGGGCGACCATAGCGTCTTAGGACTGACATCATAATGACACGAAAGTGGTTCATTGTTCAGCTATTTGCTCCTAGTCATCTCTAATACTGTAACTATCAACCCTGTCTAGACTCCCACTCCTCCCACTATCACTACGTGAATTTGATCTGTGAAGTCCTTACATAAAGAACCTATACCTTCTACCATCTGCGCAAGACCAGCGCTAAGTTTAAAGAAACTCTTGACCCAGAAATTTAATCCTAATTTTTCGTGCACCAATGGGCCCTCACCATTTCCAAGGCTAATAGCTAGTAGCAATACATTATTTTCCCTAGCCTACTAGACTTAACCACACAACGTTTCCTACATGTCTGCTGCTTTTTCCCTTCACCTATAGCTACAGAATGTTCATCCCTGTCTATATCTGGCAACAGGTCACTCCGTTTTCCACTTCAACAATAAAAGAATGAGAAGGCCACCTTGTTTTGGATGCCCTTTTCGATATTGCCAGTTCCCAACCATCTCTTTTTCCTTCCAATTTGAACCTATTCAATTCCTTCTTATCATCTACCAATTCTGCCTTAAGGGCACTAATCCTTACCTCCTGTTCTAATATCTTCCAATTTATAAACAATCTCTACACAACCATGGGAGAGCCTCCTCAATTTCCCCATTTTCGATGTCACTACAATCTCCCCGATAGACCAGTTCTCAAATACTTCGGAAACAAAATTCCACTCTCACTAATCTACGGCAGTTACCACGCTTTCCATTCATGATTACAAGCAATTAATATCAACAGTTCATAAAAACATGCATAGAAAGCGAGATAAAAATTTATTTAACCTAACTTTACGAGAAGTAACTTACACGAGACATACACTTACGCTAAGGACTCTACAAGTCACTACTTAAATACACTTGATACCTCCTACCGAAAAGATCACTAATGATATAAATGCCAAGAACTATATCAAATTTAAATTATATATGCACTCGCTAACAAAAATCTGAGATTAAGCCAAACGTTCAAAAATGTAAAGAAAGTAAGAATGTAAACACGGCACAGTACACAGCACAAAATCACGATTAACAGATTTTTGCACGAATAAATACCATCACTAACACTCACAATATTAAAATGTATTATATTTTAAAATTTTAAATCGACATTATAACAAAAACTAACTATTAACTTTATTTATTTATTATTTAAGTGCACAAATTTGAGCAGTATGTGCTTCCATGGTATTCCAGAAATGGATTAGGTAAGTTTGTTCAGTCAATAGGATAGAATGGCCTCTATATTTCGCCTATATATCAGTCGTACATGATTACATAAAAAACTTTTTACAGACAGATCGAGAAATTCAGTACCCTGTAGTTCTCTCCTCCTTCCCGAACCTACAAATTGCCCACAAAAATGTCAGAAAGTATAGATAATATCAGGCATACAAGATACGATACTCATGATCTATTGATTTTTCTATTGGCTGGAATAAAAGGGAGGATACTGATTTGGTTTAAAGCACCTTCTGCTATCACTAGTTTTGTGAATTGCATAGTAAAAGTAGGACTGTATTAAGAAATTTGACCCATTCCCGTGTTTATGAGAGCCGCTGCCTATAACTAAAATGTCAGCTGTATCATCCTTTATGTGAGAGATTGTATTTCATATGCATACACTTTAGGCATTATAAAGTTTAGTGATACACGGGGCAGTGGATGTAATGGATGACATGTTAACAGAACGCAGAGCAAACAACTCTCACGTGACATTACCGTCGCCTCAGTCACCCAGAAATATTTCAGCCTCCAACCAAGCACACTAAAATAATATCTGTTGTTCAAGAAGAGGATGACCGAGGTATAAATGAATGATTTGTACGAGAAAACGTCACGTCACTATCCAGCCATCCTGATTTCGGTTTACCAAAAACTCAGAAATTAGGGGATATAGGCATTGGTGTCTGTTTCGTAGATATACTTGAGCATTGGTGTCTGTTCCATAGATATGCAGTTTGTGGGTTTTCGCCATGGTGCAGGATTCATCACAACCTCCGCTGTCTAAGAGAATAGTGAAAAACAGTAACAGAAGAAATGATTACGAAGTGAATATAGTTATAACAAGTGAATTTTTATAGGCAGGATTAAGATCTAAGAAACTTGAGGTAGCCAAGTGCCCTTGTGTTATGTGCTGTATTATATATATTTAAAACGAAGATCAAAATTAACCAGCTTGACACATTCTAATTGAATAAAAATAATATACAGATGATGCTAAAGTATAACTTTTTCGTTTAAAATACGCTAATGGCCTAAACAGGAAAACCAATGTTACTAAGCTATTTGAAATGATAGAACGTCGAGAAGGATATCGTTTGGAAGCTGTTTTGTAGTGAATTCGTCAAATGTCCTCGATTTAATTAATTGTTTAGATGTTATTAACAAACAAGAAATTGCTACTTAGTGTGTATGCAACCATATTATTACAGTGCACATTCCATTAATCAAGAAATCCCTTGAGATACAGTACAGCAATACTCCACATACGTTATTAACTTCAAAATTCGTAGCCTATAATTTGAATATTCCAAACAATTCCAGTAGATCTAGCAAGAAATCTTATCATTCGGTTTTTCATTACTAGTATAGAGAAAAACGGTACCTGAAATCCTTTTTGAGGTAATTCCTCTATTCCTTGTTTCGGTGCCTGACTTCACTGACTACAAGTGATAAATGCTCATTCCTTCATGCTTAAAATCAGTATTTTCATATAAATTAAACATCCCGCTGTATATTTCTGCCTCTAAGACACAAGAAGAAAATTTAAGGACATAAATCGCGCTGTTTATTACCTGAGTTCATACAGTACTCATTTCAAATACAACTAAGTTTCCAGACGGCTTATTACAGAGATGTTAAAAATGATATTACATGGGGGCATAGAATGAAAGTGAAAAAATTAACAAGTATGAGCTATCGCTTTGCTCTCCTTAAATCTGTCATGAGGGAGCAATAACCAGCTTACCGTCGCTTGATGTTTGGTCCATTAAGCATGAAAAAAATGTCTATAAAGTTGAATGGGGACCACCCACAGTAGAACAGCACTCTAGAAGAGAACGTGAGAGAGTTTAATTTAGTACGCTATACTCGTTTCACATCTCGATCATCAAGGCTAGCGCACTGGAGGGTTTTTAAGGATTTCACAATATGTCAATACCTGTGAGTAATTCAAACAAGTGTAGACATAAATAGCTTTATAGGCGTATTCTGGTTCACTCGTGGTGGAACTAATGACCCGTATCTATTTCCACTGTCTACTTATATTTTATTCCCAGGTTCTTTTTAAAACCTTTCACTGTTTGAGGTGATTCCTCGTTAGCTTATTCCAGCCCATAACTCCATTGTCTTTAAGCGATAACTGTTCACACCTTTAAGCCTAAATTAAATACTACTTCTTAATCATAGTCCTCTCTTGCTTTCCTCATAGTGCCCCATAATCTTCACTCAGTATCCATTCATTACCTTGCAATTTTTTTCAATTCCATGCCACAGCATGTATACATCTAAACGTTGCTAATGGTCGATGGTCATGAGATGGGAAAGGTTTTTACAATGATGCCAAACACTCTGTGTCTCACACATTTCTGTGAATACAAGCATAAAGACATAGATTTGCAACTAACAGAGGTAAAGTCTATATATCAATTTCGAAAAGTATGCATATTCCTAAATGTGCTCAAAAGTATAAAATGATGGTTTAAAAAAACTAAGATACACGCTTTTGTAGCTATGTTAAATAAAAGGTTAAAAATAATCTTTACCTATAAATTTTTTTTTCAACAGCGTTAGTATGTCCCATAAATCAGTATAATTGTTTCTAATAAGCCTCAATTAGCACAGCAACGCGTAGACTCAGCTTTCGCTGAGTCACGCCAAACAAGAGTCGGCAAGAACGACACCGCCACAACAATTCAATCCAGTCCAAATAAAAATAAAAAAACTAATAATAATAAAAAAAAAACACACAGATAATCATTTTAATTGTATTTAAAAACAAATCAATGCCTCAGTAACGCGAAGAAAAAGAAATTGTAATATGTTTTGGGGAAAACCTGTATATAGTTTTAATTAATTTTATAAACTGCGTTTACAAAACACGTCCTACGTGGACATGGGACTTCCGTTTACAGTAATTTAACCTCCATTTCTATATTAATGTCTGAAGGTATTGAGCCATAAAACCTGTTAGGTGTTGCAGTAGGGACTTACGACGAATATTCACATCAGAACTATGGCCGAGTTCTACTCTCGACCCTTATCCACGGCTCCAGTAGAAGTTTACCCTGTCCGCTCTTGTCAATCAGCTGATATGGTCACTACAAGAAGGGGTAAAATATTGATTAAACAATTAACCATAATGTAAAAAATACGTTGGGTGCTAGATATCGCCAGCTGTTCGCAAATATAGACTTAGAGTCTTCATGAATATGTAGAGAGCACGCCACGCTCTTTTTACATTAATGTTAATTTTTTAATCAGAAACTTTATACTTAATTTAGGCTTGCTGAAAAAATTATACTGAATTGTGGAACATACTAGCGCTGTGGAAAAATAATTTTGTAGGTAAAGATTATTTTTAACCTTTTAGTTTACATTGGTACAAAAGCGTGTATCTTAATTTTTTTAAACTATCGTTTTATTTTTAACTTTTTAGTTCGCGTTGCTAATAAAGCGTGTTGTTTTAGTTTTTTAAAACTGTAATTTTATTTTTAACTTTTTAGTTCACTTTGCTACAAAAACATGTTTTCTGGTTTTTGAAACTATAATTTTGATTATATACCGGATAAAATCGTATTAAAAACCAATGACGCTGCTACAACTGTACTAAGTAAAGTGTGTGTCATTACAAAAAGAGAAATTAAAAACACATCTATAGTGTAGTTTATTCTTTAGAAATCGAAAGTGTTAATGGAATGTATTTAATGTAAAATTAATACTTCACTTTTAGTATAAACGTAATGGTGAGAACTTGTTCAGCCATTTCGGTGTGACTTGGCGAGAAGTAGATTTAAAAGTATTAAATGAATACCAGCTGTAGGATTTAACTGTTATGGGCGTCCTGCAGCCAGTTTTCCCTAGAGTCAAAATTCTTGTGAGGGCTTAGCAAAAGCTCGGACTTGAGCCCACCGCTAATTAGTGGAAGGATGCGCTTCTGACAGACTCGACTGTCGCCACACAAAAGTGGAAGGTGAACAATTTTCTATTATTACTGTTAAAGTAACGGGAAATTCAGAATATACATATGAAATTATTGTATTGCACCTGTTCCAAATAAATGTGCAAAATATCAGAGGATTCGGACATCATGATGCGGGTGAACATTGAAATGAAAGATTTCATTGTATTCAACCACTTTCTATTGTTATTGTAAAAGTAATGAGCATATCAGGACTTAATTCATAAAATTATTGTATTGTCACCGGCTCTTAATACGTGTGCAAAATTGCAAACAACTGACATTTGGAAGTGGATGAAAATTGAATTTAAAAATTCCGTTACATTTATTTATTTATACGTACATACATACAGGTCAAACTAATTCAAAGCAAAGCTCAGATGAATGTCGCTTCTAAGGTACGCAAAAATAGAAACCGAAACCGTCTTTCGAACCGGGTACGGTGTGGTCGACATTCACGCACCATAACCATCTGAGCCACCAAACCGCTAATGAAAGTCATTGACATTTAGCCACATCTGTCATATGACGGTTACACTACTTTTCTGGCCTGATATGATTAATAGAAATGTTGCTCCTCTTTGGTACCCATACATCAATCAATTTATATCATGTAAACAAGCTGCATTAATATAATGCATTTTATTGGGAATTAATCTGGGAGTTAAAATAATTTCTTTGAAGATAGCATATCATGCGGTCGGATGCGAAAGTTCTGTGTATATTTTTCTACCTGTCTCCTGTGCTAAGTTGTTCTGCTATCCATAACGCGGAATGTATTGTTCTGCCAACTGCGCATGGTTACGGCACTTCTTTTGATCTCAGTAACACTTTGGGACAAACCTATTGGTACCTGGAAATTCAAACCGTACACAGCGGTAAAGCATGTCTGTCTGTCCTTTCGCGGCTTACAAGCACCTTGACGAAAGTTCCCGAGTTTTCCAATTTGTACGTTATATGTTTGGTTGACCCAAAACCGAAAATGTTTATAAAATCAAATTCTGTCTGGTAATTTTCTTCTGTTTTACCACCGGGTATATAAATTTTACAAAAAGATTTTATTGGGTCAATTTCGAAAATGGTTTTACATGGCAGCTTGAAAATTGTCGGGAATATAGTACTATCACGATATTTAAACACCCAGTACATAAAACTAAACAATGTACAAATAAACATATTTGTGAGAAATTAAGTCAACGTCTTAATTTTGCAGTTACTTTACAACATATTAATTTTATTTTACTGAAGGAACTTTTAATTCATCCAAATATTAATTTCGTAGATATCACTTGATTGAACTTACGGGCCTTACGGTCCGCGGAGCAAAGTCCGCTGCCGGATAAGAATGTTTCAGAATCATTGATTTTTGCAGCATGAGACTACCAGCTGATTTAACAAAACCAAGTTATCTCTTAAGGTCTTTAGTGTGTTGAACCCTTAATTGAGTGACGGTCGAGTTGCATTTGTCCGTGCATTATCTACGCTTCACGATGTATATCGCTACCAGGCTCTTACACGTTATGCTCATAGCAGAAACGATTTATTAAATTAAATGTTTTATGGTCGGGAAAAGCTTTACACTTCGAGTAAACTACTTGGCATTACTCTCTCTAAAAGTTCATTTAAGAAAATAATGTGGCTTACGTTATATTACTTATAATAATTGATATAGGGATACGCAAAAGGATCAAGATTTGGTTACATGACGATTTAAAATTTTCTATTAATCATATCAGGCCAAAAAAGGGTAAAGTTTCGCCTTAAAACTCGAAACCTCTCAAACCCTAGTGATGTAAGAGATGCTACTTGGAGTGAGAAGTGGTGATGTGACATCAAATATTCTAGCATTTACTGATGGAATGTCTCATAAACGATTATTAAGATGGTTTAAAGAAAATCTGGATCCATTCAGGTGATGCAACATTCCCACACGCGAATATTAAATATTCAATTATTATGCGATAACTTATCATCTAATTCCTATAGGTGTGTAAAGTAACTAGAAGAATACAGTATGAGGCACGCAGTATTTGTTAACGATGGCAGAAACGGAATATGTTGCAATTATAGGTGCGGGTGTTGGGGGTGTTGTTATATAAGAGCGGTGCTTTACAGCTGAACTTTTATTCTTGCAGCAAGAATCTAGTGTGGTGGTCATGCTCTGTTGTTTGGAATATTTCTCTGTCGCTGTCGTGGCTTGTCGTGGTCGCCGAGGAAATAGTACTTGTTCGTCGGGAAGGATGAGATATTGAATCGAAATCAGTTATTGCAGGAAAGATGGAATATTACAAACATCGTTCATGCTGTTAGCGGGGAAGATTTAGGTATATTCAGGTGGCTGGCCAGGAGAAGATTAATAAGAAACTCGTTCACCTGTGGAGTTTTCAATGTTCCCACCGCATTGTGCAAGAAGAAGGGAATCCATGGCTACATGTGAGCGTGCAAAAAGTGTAATGCGCGAAGGACTATACGCTTCGGGTCCTTCTTCGAGAAAAGCAAATTAAGTTTTTTTCAGATATTGATACTGATCTACTGTTGGGCAGAAGGTATATCCAAGGAACAGATTGTGAAGGAAGAGCAGTTAGGCGCCTCTACAACGCATACTCAAATAGACTGGTGTAATTTCTTACGGGAAATTTGTACTAGGTGGCTGGAAGCACATCCCATTGAAATAGGTGGAATAGATAAGAATGAAGAACCAATTACTGTCGAAATAAATGAATCAAAATTCGGTAATGTTAAATACAACCGAGGTAGTTATACGGAAGGAAATTTGGTATTCGGTGGTATTGAAAGAGGCTCTGGCAAATGTTTCATCGTGGATGTGCCTGACAAGAAAAAGACCACACTGACTGCATTAATTCGTCAGTACATCCTTCCAGACTCCATTATAATGATAGATTCATTTGCTTCTTACCGTTGATTGTCAACCACTGATGACGGTATTTATGGTCATCGGGTAGTTGTACACCAGAAAAACTTCATTAACCCTGATGACCCTATTATCCATACCCAAAACATAGAAAATTTGTGGGCAAGAACAAAAACTAAGTTAAAGGTGCAATATGGAACATCCAGGCGTCTTTTTCGTGGCAACCACAACAAGTTTATTTGGAGAAACCACTTTGAAAAGAAGGACCGCTTCACAGGGTTCTTATCTTGTGTCTGGGAATTATACCCGATGTTGCCAAATTAATTATGCCTCCACTAGCCACCATCTGTTTACTCTGGTGATAACTGGTTCAGATTCAACACCTTCTGATCAACAACTAATTCGCTTACCACTGCTATGATGTACTGCGAAACGGCTCTTTTCAGGGCCAGCACATCAATCACAAAAAGCAAACCGGAGTCATAATGTCGGAAAAGGGGAACACCATGTGATTGTAACCCCGGAGATAAATTATAATGTTGTTCCAAGAATCCTTTTTCCTTCTTTACTTTTTATCGTTTTTTATAAAAAAAAAATCCTTATGCTTTACGCATCGACGATGTAGAGGAACGGAAAAAAGTCGGCCATGGCCTTTTCAAAGTAACAATACCGGTGATCACCAGGAGGGAATTAGGGAAAACCAAAATCTCGATTACCTGACGGGGACTTGTACGCGCGTCCTCCCGAATGCTTGACCAGGGCGTTACCGCTCACTCACCACGTTCAGTTCTCAACAGCTGCTTCTGCATCTGGTAGTTACCTACAGTAAGAGTGGTAATTGTTAAATTCTTCACATTTTTTAACAAATGTTGCTGCTTTTTTCTCATCAAGGAAAATGCTTGTATAACTAATGGGAATCTTTGAATCAAACTACATTCCAAGCACGAATCTAAAGGGTAGATTTTATACAGACTATTCCAGTCTTGTCAGAGCAGATGCACACTTGTGATATGAATAAAACTTGGTTCCACATGGGAATTTAGAACGTGGTGATTTTATTGACCGTATATGAGATGCGTCAGCGCGACTCTCTTGCAGAATACGTGCGAAAATTACAGACGGTATATTTGGCTGTTTACTTTTACTGAAATACAACGTGTGTCAATAATGTACGCTTGTGGCACGAATAAAACATGGCTTCTTGTGGGAATTTAGAATGTGGTGATTTTATTGAATAAGTACGAAAATTACAGACAGTATATCTAGCTGTTCTTTCTTATTGAGATACAACGTGGGAAAGTATTATATTTTATTCTGTATTTCAAACGCGCGGGCTACTACCACTTACTTTACCTCCCTGCGTTGGTGGCGCTGCCTAAAGGCGGCATGTAGGAACTATACCCTGTGAAACCACAGCCTTCTAATCGCACCTATTCTGCATGTATACCGTGATTTATAAAGGTTAGGTAAGGCCGATATGGTGTCTGAATGTCTCGTTGGCATAAGTTTGAAAAATTGTTCGAAAAAAAAAACATGGAGGTTTCACATGTGGCTAAATTCCTATTATATTGTGTGAGTGATGGACAGATGGTAATGGCAGAATTTCTACACTTATTTAAGTCATGTTTGTCCAGTACTGCGTAAGCATTTCGAGTTTGAGTGAAGAGTAATATAACATGAGTTTTCTACCGAATATAATATCCTGTTTGCTCCCAAAAGATCGGAAATATATGTACAGAATATTGGTTTAAGACAGAAACAGTAGTTCCAATTGGTATATCAATGATAATTCGTAGATTTTCGCCTATTAATGCTACGTTCACGGTTGCTAATTGATAATAATGGTACTATACCAGGGGTGGCCAAGCTCCTTGATAGTCCGAGCCATTTTTCAAAATTTGAAATTTTTCCCGAGCCGCAATTAAATACGTATTTAAAAGGTATGCAAAAAAGGTATTAATTTTTTCACAGATGTTATATTTATTTAAAACATATGAATAAAAGTACAAAATATGTGTGTTGATTTTAAATATTAAAAATTAAACACATTTATTTTACTTCTCTTGATAATTCTTTAAAATTTGGTGAATAATTGTTGACAGCACTTCTCAGTAATTCTTTGAGATGATGGTTAGTTAATACTGATAGGTGTTTGAATTTCACGAATTTTAAAGTGGAATAAAATGATTCACATAAGCACGTTGTTCCGAATATTTAAATAATTCTACAAGCAGCCTTTTTTAATTCAGGATACTTCGATCCTGGTACAAATTTCCAAAATTCAGATATCGGCGTCGACTTATATTTTAATTGTAGAGGTTGATCTTCTTGTATCTCTATTAATTCTAATTCTCCAGATGCTTTTTGGGCCATAATTATATTGGAAATGGAAAACTCACATTGAATTATGTTAATTTCAAAGAGAAGATTTAAAATATTTCAAGTCTTGAAATCTATTTTGGAATTCCTTCAATATTCCTTCTATGTTTTTTATATACTCGTTGGGTTTTTCTTGTTTAATATTGGAACAATTTTTTTTAATTCCAGGAAAATGGAAAAAAAATTCAATGTCCTTTTGAAAAAGTTGTAATTTAGTTTGAAAATTAAATATACACTAAATATACACTAAATATATATAAAAAACATTAAGTCTTGCAACCACTCGTCATCGTCTAATTTTGAATAGGTTATTTCCTCTCCTTTTAGAAATGCAGTTATCTGATTAAACATCTGATTAAACAAATTTACAAATCGATTTAATACGTTGTAGCTAGATAACCATCTAACAATGCAAAAGAAATTAATGTCATTTGTCGATGATTGTTTGCATTGGTGCGAATGTAATTTGCAATGTGTAACACTGTTTTCATATCATCAGGATATTTTAAATATATTGTTACGAGATATTCTCGGTGAATTATGCAGTGAATCGGTATGAATTTTGGAATTTGAGAATCATCACCTAAAAGCCCAATAAGACCGATTTTTTTTACCCAGCATTGCCGGAGCTCCATCAGTTACAATGCTTGAGCGACCCACACACTTACAGACGAACTGCAGGCCGATGCCTGTGACGAAGAACTGTAGGCTGAAATCTCAAAGCACCACACACATAAACGACAACTGCCTGTAGGCGGTGGTCTGTACAGGCCATGGACTGTGTGCTGCCCACTCACTAGAGTTCGTGAACTTCAGGTCAGTGGACTGAAGATTTTTAACTTCAGTCTAGCGGATGTCGTTCGAACTCGCGCGGATGCAGTGTAATTGTTCGTTTTAAATTCACTATTTCATTAACATAATTCACGTTCATAATGGGTCGCATTTTATTACGAAGAAAACGTTGTGCGATTGCGATCTTGAATAATACGTTATTACTTTCAACACCGGGACGCAAAAAGAGGTTTTGGATGAAACAGTGGTTGCAAGAAAGGAGTAATCGTTCCCACATGACATTGTCGCGTTAACTACGACAATCACATACGGATGACTTAATTAATTACTTAAGAATGAGTGACGAAAATTTCAATGAACTGTTAAGTTTAGTTAGTCCATTCATCACAAAGGCAGACACCCGAATGCGCCAATCAATTACTGCAGAAGAAAGACTGACAGTCACCTTGAGATTTTTGGCTACGGGTCAGAGATTTAAAATTTCCTTCTAGAATTTCATCACTAGCACTTGTACCAGAAACTGCCAAATTTATTTACCAGACTCTCAAGGATTTTTACATACAGGTAAGAATAATTTTTATTTTGTTTATTGTTCAGTAACTTTTTATATTACAATAAACCACGGAAAAGATAGAAATATATAGAAAATGTAACTTATAACCAAAATATAGACAGAATACGCTCAGTTCCATACACAGTTAATTCATTTTTTTAAAATCAAAAACTGACAGTTCTGAAGCGTCAGGGTCTTTTTTTTTTATTTGCACATGACTCATCTTTTACCTTCCACAAACATGGAAATTGCTGATATAATTCAATAAATGAGGAAATGATTGCGGTTTGTTGTCCATTTTCCTGACAGTCCAAAACAGATTAAACCATGCGAAAGATCTGTGGCCTGTCGTCATGCAAATAAAAACGTATCTGTGAGGCGCGGTGACTGCAGGCTAACTGCGAGTGTGTGTCCGTTTTGGCCTTGAGATCGTAAACTTCAAAGATTGTTAACTGTGGACTGCTGGAAGTTTAGGCCCCGATCTCAACAATCCACACACTGACAGTTACGCAATACCTGCTGTCTACGATCTTAATATCGACTCTAGGTGTGTGTCCAACTACGATAAACTGACAGTTCAGTGCCTTCAGATAAACTGTAAGTGTGAGGGGCCCTTATTACAAGTTTATTAAGAGGCACATCAAAAGTTTTCATTATGGAATCTAATGCATTTTTAATATCGACACCGCGGGTTGAATCTTGAAGTGCTACTAAATCTAATAATTCTTCTTTGAGTCAGGTGAAACAAAATGTATGAAAACTGCCAATTGCGGAAGATCTGTGATATCTGTCGATTCGTCAAGGGCTAAGCTGAATGTAATCATTTTTTAAATTATATTCAAGTGATATATTAATTGCAGTTATGCGTTGTTCGGTTGTGTGTCTCGAGACGGGAATTTGCGAAACAATTTTGTGCAATGCTGCATTATTTGGATCTAATACTTTAAGTACATCTTCAAAGTTGTTTTTAATTAACCCTACCTCTCCATACGGGCGTTTTGTACGAGCAATATTCCAGGCAATAACAAAACTGGCTTCAGCCACATTATTAGCTTCATTGCTGAAGGTCATCAAAATTGACTGTTTTTTATTTAAATTTGATTTTGAAGAAACAAGTTTATCTGATCTTAATTTGGAATTTGGTGGATACTGATTAGAAAACCGAGGATGATTGGTTTCATAATGTCGACGTAAATTGCTAGCATTCTAATTTTTGACCGTAGAATTACAAATAACACATTATTGTCAATAAAAAAGAAATTCTCCTCCCACTCATTATGAAAACTTTTATTTTCTTGCTCGTATTTTCTTCTTTTATTTTCATTCTATGTTGTCATATTTTTAAAAGAACTGGAAATAAATAAAGAAATTTAGAAAATACAAGTTTTGTGTTATAAAAACAATAACAACACGTGGTACATACTACGAAACAAATTGTAGTTAACTTACCAAAAATTCCAGATTACAAATTATACCCGTAGCAAGAGTGATACAAATTGTTTCCTCCAGAGCACAATGTCAACTCTCCGTTTCAATGAAAGTTTACAATTTCAAAATCGGTCTGGAGTAGGTCAATTACGCCACTGTTTATGTTCGTTCGTACAGTTTTCGATGAGTCATATCATTCTTGACTTTGACGGAAATGAAATTTGTTACAACATTGCACTTAGTCTTTCATATTTGTTTTCAGTCATTTAAAAGACATTTTGAAACACATACGGAACGATAATAATTTAAAAAAATATAATAACACAAAAATGAAAAGGGAACTCGGGTACATTTATCGAGAGCCACAAATAATCCTTCAAAGAGCCGCATGTGGCTCGCGAGCCACAGGTTGGCCACCCCTGGTATATACTGTACAAAGTACAAGGAAAAATTATGTAACGCTCTGTCCCTAGATGTCTTTGAATGGCTTACAAGGACTATAGGCACTTTTGGATTAATTAGTACGTCAATGAGTTTCCCATCTGTAGCTTGTATAAGGGCAATTCTTAGTTTTGTCATTTCCTTTCGTGTGTTGGTAATTACCAACACCATTTGTTGCAATAGTTGTGTACTGCATAATTGCTGAACAAAAAATTTCTCTAGCTGTTTATGATTTTGGGTTAAGGTGAGTTGCATCTCTGATATTATTGCCATAAAAGTGTTAACAAGTTTCCGAATCACAAACGTGTTGTTTGTTACAGCAAATTCGAGGATTTAAGTAAGCATAACTTGTTTTGAGCTACTAATTTCAAAATTGTGGGTGGTTCTAGATCTAGTAACCGAGAATTTAATCTTTGATTATCTTTTTCTGTCTCAAAAACGGACTTCAAAAGGATTCTGCTTCGACCGTTTTTGTCCTTGGGTAAGAGCGCAACAAAATTTTGGTACTCATTGTATGGGGCTGTGAATAAAACTCTTAAGCTTCCCACAAGCGTGTGCATTATTTCTTCGTCAAATGATACAAGGTTTTAAAATGAAGAATCCAATAGATTGAATATGATGTTAAGCTGCAAGCTATGATTTTGTAATTCTTGAAAGTTGTTCTGGACCAATAAAATGGAAATTAATAATATTTTCTTGCTTAACAAATACTATACCGTTAGAAAGAGGTGTGATTTTTTAACATTGAGTAGGATACCTTCCTAGCGGTAGAATGAGTAGTAGTATTAAAAAGCTAAGGTGTAATACTATCAAGAGAATTAAAATAAAATAATTTCTAAAAAGGCAAAAAAAATTGATTGATGATAAGAAGTAATACGAATTTTACTCCATACAGTAGTATTCCTAGATTCCTTGACAAATTTAAGAGAGAGTCATAATTCCAGACTAATCTATAAAGTAATTTTTCGATACTTATAAGCGAACAGCGATGTGTTGATCATCCTCCGCTACTGGAGTCAGCATTTACTGACGCCGCATTAGGATACGTCACGCCGCAAAAGTCGGCTACCCGTGCAACGGTTCTGACTTGCGAAACATGTTTAAACACCAGAGTCTGCACATTGACTTTCACACTTTACAGTTTGGTCGGATGGAAGTCAGCAAACAACTTGATTGTGTATGAATAGAAACTAACATAGTTCTGACTAAGCAGAAGTCAGTAAAGGTTTGTTGAGTAGAAGTCAACCGAGTTTCTATTTACTTTACACAAATTTCCAATCAAACTCTAATGAAATACTATGCTCCTTTAA
Organism: Vandiemenella viatica; assembly: GCA_031002005.1. Classification (NCBI taxonomy): domain Eukaryota; kingdom Metazoa; phylum Arthropoda; class Insecta; order Orthoptera; family Morabidae; genus Vandiemenella; species Vandiemenella viatica. Next base: position 165,380,987 of record CM061921.1, read on the forward strand.
TCTTTTAATAACAAAAATTTCATGTTTTAAGGTTGTGGTTCTATAACTCACTGTCTGCATCTTTGCGTGGCTAGAGGAGTGAATTATAACTTGTAGCTTGGTTACTAGTTATTTAACTTCTATTGCTTTAGTTAAATGAATGACTATAATTTGTAATTTTTTCGGATTTCTTCCCGTTTTACGATGGTTCCTCTGTGTTTCATGTTGTAGAGTGTCCCTTCCTGCTCCTCTGACTGAGCAATTTCGTAATTGATATTGGGTTTCCTGACACTGGTTTTGAAGTATGTTCGATGTAGGTTTTTTCCTCGTTTCTCGCCTATCTAATCTTTAAGTTGCATCATTAGTTGTTTCCTGTGGTTCCTGCTGTATTTTTATCCAGATATGAGGGTTAACTCGATTTAAGTCCCTGTCAGGTAAACGGACTCGTACAGTGAAGGAAGAGAAATCTCTTCAAATAGAACTGACAAGGATAAGTTGAATTTCACGTTTCATGTAAGGATTATTCAAAAGTACAAATGAACAAACAGAAATGCTTTGTTGGTTGGCATTCTTATTATATTGTTTGGCCTGTCTGACGAAATATTTCGAATTTGATTTTCGAACACTACTTCAGATTCTGCACAGCTTGTGTGCTAAACATTGCACTTCAGGATTTGTAATTCCTGAAAAACTGGTGAAGGGGGAGTTAATTTCACTACCGTAAATTACTTCGTACGGTGTTTTGTTTGTGGAAGAGTGAACTGGACAATTGTAAGCACTTACAATAAATGGCAAAATTGATGTCCAACTTTTTTGAGATCTATTAATATAGCAACTTATTGTTCGATGCGTTCGTTCCGCTTCACCGTTGGCTGCGGGATTTATAGGGGTGGTTTTTAGTTTTCTAATCCCTAACAACATGTATATTTGTTTAAAAAGCGCAGATTGGAACTTTTGGGCTCGATCTGTGACCAAAAATTTTGAATACCGTAAATTAATACACAATGCACTACAAATGCTCTGGCAACTGTTTCTGCCCGTTGGTCAGTTAATGGTAACATCACCAGGTATCGAGGAAATGCATTAATGGTAGTTAAAATGAAGATACAAGGCTGGTTTCACTTCACGTAAAGGGTCCTGCAATGTCCTAGTGAATGCGCTGAAATGAGGCCGTAGTTTCTGGTAAAGGTTGAAGCTTTTCACAGTTTTTGGTCTCACCCGGGCGTTGATTACATGTGAGACAGCTTCTAAAGTAGTCGCGTGTGTCATGCCTTCTGGAAGGCCACCAATATGCGTTAGCTATTGAGCGAATAATAGTTGTGTAATCGGCATGTCAACCATAAAAGGAATCTTGATGTTGTTTAAATACTGTGTCACATAGCAACCATGGCTCACCAACAATCGCGCCTTGTTTTGTTTGTCTGTATAACACGTCATCGCGCAATACAAACATAGGCCGCTTTCTCCGGCGTAAGCATTTCTCGTCTTTTGATTTTGAGAGAGGCAGTTGCGCTTACGTTAGGGGTTCTTGCACTCCCAGGACTCTAACCTTCCTACTGAAGCTGTCTGCGTGAGCAATTACCTCGATTGGTCATGACTGTAAAATCATATTCTGAAGGTAACAGTGCCTATCCCATTAATCTGCTGGATAGGTCTTTCAAATTTAACAACCAACGAAGTGCCCCGTGATCGGCGACTATATCGAATTGCCTGTCCTAAAGGTATGCTCGAAATTGTTTTATTCCCCAAACACGACTTAAAAGTTCTCTCCCCATCGTGCTGTACTTAGATTCTGCCGGACTTAATTGACGAGAGGCACAGGAAATTGGTCTTTCAACTCCATCAATTATTTGAGTTAAGCCGAGCCTACAGCAATTTCAAAAAGGTCAGTGATAAGTTTAAACCTTCTAGATAAATGTAGCAATGGTCGCGTGTTGAGGATTTCTTTTAATGCTTGCACAGCCACCTCATACTCGTTCGTCCATTCAAATTTTGTCCCTTTCAGCAACAGTTTTATTAAAGGTTTGGAAATTTGAGCATACAACTTAATAAATCTCCAATAGTAGTTAAATAGCCCTAAGAACGATTGCAATTCCTGTACATTGGATGGTGTGCGGAATTCACTTACTGCCGGCACTGGCCTAGGTTGTTGTCTTACGCAATCTTTAGAAATCACGTAACCTAAATAATCGATTTTACCCGATACGAAGTGACATTTCTCAAATGCTAGAGTTAAATTTGTTTTCTGAGTCGCTCAAACACATATTTCAAGTGGTGAAGGTGTTGGAAAAACAATTACGCTAGAATATAGACCAATGCTGCTTGCAGTATAATTACTCTTAAAATGGAATCTAAAACTCTTTGAAAAGTGGCCGTAGCATTACATAATCTAAAAGGGAAATTTCGGTATTCCCAAGAACCGTTAGGTGTACAGAAGGCGGTTTTGGGAATATCTTCCTTTGCCATATTCATTTGATGATAATCGAACCTTAGATGAAGTGTGGAGAAGCACTCACAGTTCACCAAATAATCAACTGTCTCTGTAATAGATGGTAAGGGATATACATCTGGTACAGTGACCTTGATCAACATATGGTAGTCGACTAAAAATCGATAGTTATCAATACTTAACCAGGACCATGGAACTCGCCCACGTCGAGGAAGACGGTTTTATTATGTCATCTTTTAGCTGTTGTTCAGTAAATTTATCTAAGATTTCCTTCTGATGATACAGGACACGATATGACCTAGATCGTACTGGGAGTGCGTCAGCAGTCAAAATTCTGTGTTCTACGAGAAGTGTGCTTGTTAAGGCCTGTTTGGGGGCAAGTGGAATCTTGTATTCATCTAACAACGCCCCTAAGAGGTCTCGTTGCTCCTGTGGTAAATCGCTTGTTTTGCTACTGAAATCAAGCTTTGGCTCAACTGAGCTCGCTAGTTCATTTCTGCCCCCCCTCACCTGGATGATGTATTTCTCTTGCTACTCCAGAAAGCCTACTTATCAATATTCTAAGTATAAACTGAGGATAAATTAAAGATATTAAAAATACTGTCAAGACGATCCAAGAACTGTCACACCTTTTCTCCCAGAGAGCTACTGAAGGTGATAACAGGAGACAATAGAATGCGAATTAACTGGAAATTTTTTGTGCCTTCTTTCGCAAGATTTGCTGCACAGCTAAATCTTCAATTCTTTGGTTTAGATCTTGAACCACTGTCTGACTGAGTAAGAGGCGTACTGGGTCTGGTTCTACTCACCAAATCTTGCCGAAGTACGTCGCTCGCCGCTGCAGATTCGACACAGGTCCTCCCTCCTCTGACGCATGTCGCGCTGTGACGCGATGCGCAACTGCGACCAGCAATAGCTGACCAGCTGTCCCCTCCAGGTTTCCCAGTGTCGTTGACGCCCATCGGTGTCGTCACGCCTCCATCATGATCAGAGTTTCTGCAGCTGGTGGAAATGCTGCGCTGTCACCTATCACGCTATTCGTCGCCGCTCCCTGCCAGCCAAAGCGTAGCATTGGCTTTTAAATTCAGTTCTTCCCTGCCACTTCCTTATTAGCCCGTTTATGTCCTTCTCTTCTTCAGTTCTTCGTAATTCTGCTCTCACCGTTCAATCTCCCAGATTGTTTCCACTAATAAATTTCCTATAATGTTCTTCGTCTGCAAAAAATTGTTGTTGTCACCAACAATGTCCTATAATGTTTTTCTTCTGACACCAAATTATTGTACCAGACCATTTATTGATTAGGTCAGCAACTTGCTTGTGAAGATGGCTAGACACTAACTGTGGCTGTGGGCTACCAAGGTTAGGACTTACTTAGTGGTGAACCTCTTGCCGTCTACTGATTCTGCCTCTTGGAACTGGCTCTTGAAGCTACGTTACTTATTGCACACGTCCACAATTCAGGTATACGAGCTAGGTTGTTAATTGAAACAGCAAATGTCGTTAACTATTTATTCCTCCTCTAGGTAGGGCAGGTACACTTCGTATTTTACCATGAGGCAAGGCTCCAAGTACCAATACAATGATATATAGTTAGTTCACTTACAGTGGCTCAGACTGGCGAGGACGTCGGCTGATCTTCAGACAGTACTTCGTTCCTCAAAGTGACGTAGTTTCGGCTGCACCCTCACGTCTGCAAGCGAGGGCGAGCATAGCAAAGTGCTTGCTACATATAATCACACATCAAGAGGCAATCCTTCGTGACCCGTGCAATAAGATCATGCGTTGGCTCGTTCGATAGTGTTTCTAGAAGGCATCGCACGAGACGATCCTGCCGGTCATGTGGCAAACTATCCTCATTTCCCAAGTCACGCTTAGCAAACACGTGATATGCGATCAGCATACCGCTTGGCTCATGGTTGCTTCTATTTTTAAATAAGTACCTTATATTTTTCTGATATTTCTCTAAATTGGTCAGTTATAATTTTTTGTGATAATCAGAATAATATACGAGATTACTTTTGAATGGCCAGGCACAGATCAGTCGATTCTTTGTACTTGTCTCAGACATATAGCCAGATACCGAAACAGTTGGTTAAAGACAATGTTAACTTGATCGTGAACTTTAAGCACGACAATATGAATCTCAAACACATTTGCAACAATCACAACGCCGACATGACATTCAACGAGATTAAAACCTATGTGGATACTTCTGGAATGAGCATAAACACGGATTTTTGGATATTGATATTGTATCATGGGAGGTACGACTATGGATTTGATTCATTTTTGAATAAATATGTACTGACATCATTACAAGCATGGACAAGTTTGGGACAACTTCAGCGACACAGAACAAGTGGATATTCGTGTACCCACCTCAGCACATACGTCTTACAAAAGAGGATAATTTGGATGTCAGGGTAAAATACTGAAACACGTTGCTGACCAGGTCGATGAAGATGATGCTGCATCCAAATGATACGTTGATAAACTGGAAAGTATTCTTTCACATGTCGATGTTAAAAAATTTATCAAATAATTGAAAATGTCAGAAGTGACTATGGTTGTAACTATTGTGGTAACGGATGTGTTTCAAGATTACGCGTAAATAATAGATACAGGTCTAAACTATTATGGAATCCCTGTCAATGACGTAACCCTCTCAATAATCAGACTGGGCAGGATTGACATGAGATTGAATTGAATTAAAGTTGCAAGGTTAGTCTATGTGAAGCGAGGTGATAAACTTAGTTTCTTCCCAACAGTTGTAAATGGTCAACGCCACAAAAATTTACAGCAACTATCAAATAGTACAGTGAACACCCACAAGCTTCATTCAGTGTGTAAATATGGATCCAACAACAACTAAACGGGGTATCACAAATGCCAGGAATGCAATTCGACGGAAGTTATTGGAACTGAAGACAGGTCAGATTGACTCTGAGAAATTTTTCAAGGATTCATTAAGACCTGTGACGAATACCATGGAAAGAGTTTTCTTTCCTCAGCGACAAATGTAGCAGCAGTAGCAGTCTCCTCTCTTGACCAAGTTTTTGAAGTCACTAAGTCGAAATTGGCGAGATAATGGTTCAGTGTATGGTGTCCGAAAGAAGAATGATCCACTAATGATTGGAAACTCACCTGTTACTATTAGCGAAAATATTGTAATCGATGGTAATGAAGATGAGAGAACAACATGGTTAATGGAATTGTTGTTTTTGAAAATTTTTAAAAATATACACTGCCAAGGACTTAAAAAGCTATTCTGAAATATTAAACAACAACCCTGCACACAGAGTAAAATTTAGTCCATTTTGCAAATCTTTGAACCCTCCACCAATATTACGTATAAAACCATAGTATCCAAACTTGACAATCAGTCGTGTTCTGGTCTTATTCCCACATAGGAACCAAATATACTCGTTGAAAGATTGAAGTTACTTACCGCATCGACATGTGCAGGATAGACGACACACTTCAACGCAATTTTATCTGTGATTGAAGAACTTCGTGAAAGAGACATTATATCGTAATATGGATCAAGTTGTGGCAGAACTACATAGACCAGCAAGATGTAATTTCCCAAGACGCCATCTAGTAATCAAAGGAATCGATTATCTGTGGCCAGCTGATATTGTGGAAATGAGCCCATACTCTCGTTTAAACAGCGGCTACAAGTATATACTGATGGTGATTGATACTTATTCAAAGTTTCGATAGGACGTACCCCTCAAGACCAAGACAAGCAGTGTAGTTGCTGATGCTGTGAAGAGAATCCTAAGTGGTGGTCGTGTTCCTAAAAACTTATAGACAGACAACGGAAAGGAGTTTTAAAATTTAAAGTTAAAGAACTTCATACCAGCTATGCCATCAATCACTATTCAACATATACTCATCTAAAACCAACAACAGTTGAACGACTATACAGAACTATTAAGAATGCAATGTGGCAAGAATTCAGCAGACGTGGTTCACATCGGTGTATTGAACTTCTTCCTGAGCTAATGCCAAATTATAATACAGTAAAAACTCGCATAGCACCATCAAAATGAAACTCTCTGATGTTAACTCTATACTTTCAACATACACTCCTGGAAATTGAAATAAGAACACATTGACGCCGGTGTGTAAGACCCACCATACTTGCTCCGGACACTACGAGAGGGCTGTACAAGCAATGATCAAACGCATGGCACAGCGGACACACCAGGAACAGCAGTGTTGGCCGTCGAAGGGCGCTAGCTGCGCAGCGGTTGGGCACCGCCGCAGTCAGTGTCAGCCAGTTTGCCGTGGCATATGGAGCTCCATTTCAGTCTTTAACACTGGTAGCATGCCGCGACAGCGTGTACGTGAACCGTATGTGCAGTTGACGCACTTTGAGCGAGGGCGTATAGTGGGCATGCGGGAGGCAGGGTGGACGTACCGCCGAATTGCTCAACATGTGGGGCGCGAGGTCTCCACAGTACATCGATGTTGTCGCCAGTGGTCGGCGGAAGGTGCACGTGCCCGTCGACCTGGGTCCGGACAGCAGCGACGCGCGGACGCACGCCAAGACCGTCGCATCCTACGCAGTGCCGTAGGGGACCGCACCGCCACTTCCCGGAAAATTAGGGACACTGTTGCTCCGGGGGTATCAGAGAGGACCATTCGTAACCGTCTCCATGAAGCTGGGCTACGGTCCCGCGCACCGTTAGGTCGTCTTCCGCTCACGCCCTAACATCGTGCAGCCCGCCTGCAGTGGTGTCGCGACAGGCGTGTATGGAGGGACGAATGGAGACGTGTCGTATTCAGTGATGAGAGTCGCTTCTGCCTTGGTGCCAATAATGGTCGTATGCGTGTTTGGCGCCGTGCAGGTGAGCGCCACAATCAGGACTGCATACGACCGAGGCACACAGGACCAACACCCGGCATCATGGTGTGGGGAGCGATCTCCTACACTGGCCGTACACCTCTGGTGATCGTCGAGGGGACACTGAACAGTGCACGGTACATTCAAATCGTCATCGAACCCATCGTTCTACCATTCCTAGACCGGCAAGGGAACATGCTGTTCCAACAGGACAATGCACGTCCACATGTATCCCGTGCCACCCAACGTGCTCTAGAAGGTGTAAGTCAACTACCCTGGCCAGCGAGATCTCCGGATCTGTCCCCCATTGAGCATGTTTGGGACTGGATGAAACGTCGTCTCACGCGGTCTGCACGTCCAGCACGAACGCTGGTCCAGCTGAGGCGCCAGGTGGAAATGGCTTGGCATGCCGTTCCACAGGACTACATCCAGCACCTCTACGATCGTCTCCATGGGAGAATTGCAGCCTGCATTGCTACGAAAGGAGGATATACACGGTACTAGTGCCGACATTGTGCATGCTCTGTTGCCTGTGTCTATGTGCCTATGGTTCTGTCTGTGTGATCATGTGTTGTATCTGACCACAGGAATGTGTATATAAAGTTTCCCATTCCTGGGACAATGAATTCACGGTGTTCTTATTTCAATTTCCAGGTGTGTACTTCCGTGTTAAGACTACCACGCCAGCAAAATTTATGGTTTGCGAACATGTCAGGATCAGTAGGTTTAAATAAAAGTTTGAGGAAGGCTATCGTACAAACTGTTCAACAGAAGTGTTAAGCATCAGAAAAGTTAAATTAACTAATCCTGTTATTTCCTGTATTGTTATCAGGGCAAAGATATTACAGGAGCATTTTACCAACAAGAATTACATTTAACAAAACTTCCAAGCACATTCCTGGTTGAACGATGATTCCTAGATTTGCCTCTGGTAGATATTACTCACCATAGAATCCATGGAATATTATCTTGCAGTTTGTGCTACTTAATTGGTCTGTATAATTCAAACAACATACAATAAATTAAGGAGAACTTCATTTCACTTTTCTATATATTTCACTCATCATTTGTTTCACAAATTACACATTCAACAAATCATTAAAAACTCAATATTCTCTCTTATTATCTCGATTACTATTCGAGCGAGGAACACCAATTCATGCCTCCGCCCGCCATCATTTTTATTTCTGGACTCGATTCTTCTTCTTTCTCCGCCAAAGATGTTCTTGTAACATACTGCTCTTTGCTCATGCATAGTAACTATTAACGTATCTTTTCCTTTTACAGACAATACAGAAAATAAATGAAACACACACAAAAATTCTTACCTTTAAACATACAAACATAAAACAATAAAACTGAAATAATCCAAACAAAAATGTAAGGGACTATGTTTCCTTACAACGACTAACAAGGAAAAGTTAGAATATGGCATTAGTGAAGTGGTTAGGTTTTGATAAATCACATGATACATGGAGAAATATAAAAGATTTATTTAAATTATAAATTTTTTGATTAATAAACAATAATACAGCATATGTGTGATTTGATTTTTCACATATTTATCATCCTATATATAAAGATAAATAACTTATAATTATTTTAACAAAATTTTTTGCTCTACTCAGGTTTAAATATAAAAATTACAGTATTTTTTCCTATTCATCACATAAAGATAAACACTAAACTATTTTTTAGAATATATTTACATATCTCATACAATATGACTTCTTTCAGTGGAAGGGTAAAGGATTTTTTGCATATCTTATAGGCTACTGTTTCTCTCACTCATTATACATTTACGATGCAAGAACTTTTTTACAATATATTTTACGGGTACAGTTCATACATTAGACTTTAGTTCTTTACCCAGCACTGATATTTGAAACCTAATACTAAATTACAGTTCGCTGACAAAACCCCACAGCAATTTAAAATAGGTCAACATAAATTGTTTACAACAAATGATCATACATCACCATCAACTGTTTACAAATCATGTTTGCCACAAATCGACATCAGGCAGATGTCCACAAACCACCATCAACTGTATACAAGTCATGGCCACAATTATTTACAACATATGATCACACATCATCATCATCATCAACTATTTACAAATCCTGTTTGCTATTTGACAGATTACCACAAATCACCATCAACCATATACAACAGATCATCATCAACTTATAACCACAATTATTCGTAACCCATCCCACTCTCCAGTGCAATGTAATATTAATACACACATAAACGCTATATTTAATCTCCATTCACACATATTTACAAGGAGTCACACACACACACACACTCACACATTCACTCAGGTACACACTTGTCCCCCCAAGGTAGGGACCCAATACCCTCAGGATAAATATAGCGTTTATCATTCACTATAGACAGGCCCAGCTTGGATACTTCAATGGTTGAAATTCTATGCAGGTTAGTTTGAAAACGATGCTGAATATGGTACTTGTGTATGCTCCACGTAGACATTCTATATAATCTTCAACAGTGTGATTTTTTGCTACGGTCCATATCAGACCCTTCGTTCGTCTTGAGGTGTGGTTACATTCCAGTCGGAATGAATACATTTTCGACCAGAAACCTCCACAATCACGGAAACATTCGCCACATCCTTCATAACCCCAACAACCTTCTCGTTATAGAGTTCTATATTGAAAAAATTGTTGGGTTTGTTTCGAGATGTGTCGAATTCCTCCCTGTTGCATTTCATTACTTCATACGGGTCACAGCAATTCACGAAACAGAAGAAACTGTCTGCGTACATATAAAGTAATCGTATAAACTGCGGAATGGCGAATTCATAGGAAATCGATAAATTCGCAGTTTAGACAGGTCGAGAATGCACATCCCGACGTACAGCGGCTTTTTGAAAAGTATCTGCACTTTTGCCACCTCCAGAACCATGAAGTCATTTCAGGTTCATGAAATAAGCACTGTTAATGTGCATGTCACGCTCCTCAAAGTTCTAACCAGCTTCTCTAACGATGGCTGCATGAAACTGTACGAGTACAGGAACCGCAATGTTAGTGACGTACCTTTAATCTTTTTAGAAAACGAAATATAACTTTCAATGTTGATGGCCAGGACATCAATCCCATCTTTAACGAGGTGTCCTAAGGCTCTAACAATAAAGTGCGCATCATACCCAGTCAAATTATGGAAACAGATAGGTATGTTCCTTAAATTTTTGTACTGTAAATTACAATTATTGTGTACAACACCTCTGTATTTACTTGTGATGTGGCATTGATCGCGTTCCTTAACGGCCCCCGGTGCAATGCCTTCACCACAGATGTGGCATACCGTAGCACGGGTAAATTATGCTTCGTCATCAGCTGATATTACAAGAGGTGTGACTGCCTTGTAAATTTCATCAACGTCACGTACAAGTTTCACGAGTTGATCCGCTAGCCACATCTCAGGGTTTTCCCCCAAGAATGAGTCGAATTGTTCAGCTGAAGGTCGTATGCGCAAACGACCTAGTATGCGGCGACAAAGGGGGTGTGTTCCTGGACTGCTGTGGAGTGAGAGGCGTTAATGTGTGGTCTGCACGTAAAAAAGGGTTTTAATAAACATTCCAGGTCCGCGTAAATGACGAGTGGTACACGATGTTGGTGCATAAAATCCTTATACTTAAAGGTTTTGTCTTCGACACCGGGTAGATCGACTCTTATAGCGGCCACCTTTGCGCAATCTACCTCATGACAGCTCAAAATATCTTTGTGTCTGAACTGTAGCAGGAATCTATCACATTTGAAAATACTGCCATTATGCTTTGATATTGAGGAACTAACTAACCGCGACAAGTTCTTGATCCAGCGCTAGTGAAACTTATATTCACCCTCTGTAATCAATAACATGTTAATGTGGAATCGTGGAGTCCGCGTTTGATAGCAGCAATATGGAGGGGACCTACAACTTTGTGTTTTCTACCATCCTGTTCCTAGCAATAAACATTGATCGAATATGGATTTTGCCTTTCAAATTTAGAAATGTTTGACAATTGTACAAGAAAGTTTATGTATACAAAATCTAGGTCATACTGGGAACGTCTTTTAATATACTTGCTAACTATTTGCGCATCTTGGTGCACATTATTGTGAAATACCAGTATCGTCCAAAGAAAACAGCGATCACAACTGTTTTGAATATTAATTGCTTTCTTTGCTTAAATATCGAATGGCAGTGTTATAAATGAAGAGCCCCGATACAGCGGTTCGAATTTAGCCACGTGGATGTCACGGGAGTTGATTTGATAGAGGAATTCACCGCTATCCCGATCCTGGAATTCAATAAATCTTTTATTGACATCTTGAAACACATAGAATTCATACCATTCTTTCAGGGAAGTGCTTAATGTGATTTCACGCATCTTCGGCATAAAACAAATATGGGTGAATTTAATATCATTTTTCTTCTGAATTTTGAACACACAATCCATCCCCACCTTGCATTTTCCAGCCAGTGTTAAAGGATTAGATCAAACCACGGAAATCTGCTCTTCCAAAATGGCAAAACATGTCCTAATGAAACTAACTGGATCTTTAAAATTTTCAGAATTTTGAACTATAATGTGCAGTAATTTATTCCCGTAAGCATTCGCCCTGATATATAGCTTTAGACACATAGCGTTCGACTCACCTGTTTGTCCCACATTAGCATTAACGCCGAACCCGGTTGCTAGCGTGTTGGGCAGCCACACTGACGAGGGCTCATTTGTGGCCCAGAGAGCCTCAGTGGGTGACAGCGTCATCAGAAAATCTTCGTCTAGTCGGTCTGCCCATGCTGTAGTGCTTGCTAGAGGAATGTTCACTGGGTCCACCACAGCTGTCGTGGTTGTTTCAAATGTGGGTGTGCCCCACAATGCTTCCAGGTCCGGCGGGGAAAATGGTTTAGTCAACTGCAAACATAAAAAAATCAGATTTTATGGTTACAAGTGCCAGACAGTCATCAACGATAAGAAATAAAATAATAGTTTAAAAACATAAAAACCACCTTCAAAAAAATCACACTAAAAATTTTTAAATAATTTTATACTATGCTTAGAATAAAATAAATGTAAATGGACAATATTTTACATTACTGTCATTGAAATTTTTACATTAATTAGCTATTTTTGGAGTCGATGCCAGCTGTCACATCGCGAAGATCGAACTACTGAACTAAATTTGATGTTAGAAGCGAAATGGGGAGTACGAACAAAAATTCCAAATATTTTACAGCAGACAGTGAGGCATATATTGTTATTCCGGGAGACAGTTTAGGGAAACAAATTAGGCAGTATTTTAATCAGTGGCTTTTCCTCATTGGTCGTCCAGGCATATCTCCGTCGCTACAGTGTCAGTTGGTAGGCTGCATCATGCAGTAAACGCTTTACAGTTAGTATAATATCGGTGTATCTTCTGTATGTTCCAGTTTTGTTGAAACATGTTTCTAACATTAATTGTAGGTAAGTAGTAACATGATTTTTATGTATTATTGATACTCATTATTGTTTTTATCTTTTTGTTTTTTTGCTTTTTTGCTTTCGCTGGCACCGACTCCAAAAATAAGTAATTAATGAAAAAATTTCAATGACAGTAATATAAAATATTGTCCACTTAGATTTATTTTCTTCTAAGCAACGTATAAAATTATTTTAAAAATTTAGTGTGCCTTTTTGAAGGCGGTTTTTATGTTTTTACACAATTATTTTATTTTTAAATTTTTAGTAGTATTATAGTATGTTTTGCATTTAAAAATGCCGCAACACTTCTCATTTTTGCAAACTTCCTGGAAGCTCAGTGCTTAAAGCTCTAACTCTCAAAAGAAAAAAAAAAAAAAAAGAAAAAAAAATCTTCTCAGAACAAGGTGAAGTGGATGCTGTGTTAAGGCTGTGTTTCGACCTAATTTATCATAGGTTAAAGCTGCCGTTCGATAATCGAAACATGTAATATCTGGGCATTAATACATACCACATGCACAAGTCTGTCTCTGTAATATACCTGTTCTGCTTCATAAGTGCAATATCAGCAAAAAATCGCATCCTGCAATCAGCGTTGTCACCGTGATTGTTTACAAGAATTAAGAAAAGAAGTGGTCCTATTATACTTCCTTAAGGAACGCCCGAAGTAACATCTAGCTTTGAAGTGGCTTCCCCTTCAACAACGATATAATGCGACCGACCAGTTAGAAAATCCTGTATCCAATCGCAAATCTGATCAGATATACCGTACGCTCTAATCTTTGCCAAAAGCCAGTTATTTGGTACAGAGTTCAAATCTTTCTAGAAATCCAAGAAAATAGCATCAGCTTGTGATCCTGCATCGATAACCTTCATTACATCATGCGAAAATAGAGCCAGTTGCGTTTCACACGATCGGTTCTTACGAAATCCGTGTTGGTTTGCTGTAAGTAACTCGTTTCCATCTAGAAACTTCATAACGTTAGAGCATATGACATGCTCCACAATTCTAGTGCAAACAGATATTAGAGATAGTCGATAATTCCTAGGATCTCTCCGATCTCCTTTCTTGAAAACGGGAATCACCTGCGCTATTTTCCAGTCAGAAATTACTTTTCTTTCTTCTAAAGATTTACGAAATATATCTGACAGAAATGGTTCTATTACTTCCGCGTATTCAGAAAATACTCTTACTGGTATACCATCAGGACCCGGCGCCTTCCCCCACTTCAGGAGCTTTATTTGCTTTATGATATCTACACTATCAATTATAACTGGATCCATCTCAAATTCTACACTCCGTGCAAAAGCGAGAATGTTTTCCATGTTTTCATCAGTGAAGGAATTTTTAAATTCGGTGTTAAATACGGTAGCCTTGTCGCGGCTGTCATCAACTTCCCGACCATCTTGTAGTAGAACTGACATATTGTTGTCACTACCGCTAACTTTTTTAACAAACGACCAAAATTTCTTTGGGTTTTCGTTGAGGCTCTTGGAAAGTGAGTTGCATCTAAGGTCATTAAAGGATTCGCGCGTCGCATTCTTAACGCGTTATCTTGTCTCAGCCACAGGGGCGTAGCTACTATGGTGCTAGGCGGTGCATTGCACTGGGGCCCCTACCCCCAGGGGGCCCCAAGCATATCTCAAGGGGCCCCCACGCGCACCTCTGGGGGCCCCAAGTGCAGTTAAGAGGGCCCACGCGCCTTCGCGGCAAACTGGTGACCTTTTTTTAGCTCTACCGACGTCTAAGGGGGCCCCAACCACTGCTCAGGGGGCCCGAACACAACTCAGGGACCCCCAGCCTCACCTCAGGAGGCCCCTACCAGCAACACTCTCCTTTGGGGCCTTTTCGAACCTGTACACGACCCTTTCTTTTTTCTTTTTGCGCGCGGCTATTAATTTTACTGTAGCAAGTACAGCTTAATGATCACTTATTCCCATGGTGGTAGAAATGTTCGTGAATAATTCAGGCCTATTAGTAACGAGAATATCTAAAATGTTTTCGTTATCGTTGCGGCACCGCGTTGGTTCAGTGACAAGCTGCTCAAGATTAAGATCTGAGAAAAGGTCAAGAATAATTTCACAGGATGTTTTATCCCTGCCACCAGTAACGTGGACGTAATTAGTCCAGTCGATATACGGAAAGTTGAAGTCACCTACTAGTATTATTCCATGATCCGGAAATTGACACGCTATATTACTTACATTAGTTCTTAAGGTCTCAGCAATGGTTACATCTGCATCTGGTGGACGATAGAAAGACCCTATTACAAGTTTTGTCCTAGCTACGTTTAGTCTAATCCATAGGATTTCATAGATCGTATCGATATTTATTTCGTTACACGACAGGTGTTTAGTAACAGCTATAAATACACCGCCTCCATTAGAATTCAACCTATCCTTACGGAAAACTTTCATGCTATTGTTAAAAATTTCTGCTGAACTTATATTCCGTTTTAACCAGCTTTCAGTACCTAATACAATATCTGCTTCTGTGCTACTGATAATGCTTTCAAGCTCCGGTTGCTTATTACAAACAATTCTGCAGTTAACAACGAACAGTTTTAATGGTCGAGACTGATTTACGCTACTCCTAACATATGGTGCCGAATTGGATTGGGCTGCCCGTAACTGTAAATCCCAGTTTAGGGGCTTCCTGCCTCAGCCTAAAAAATCCTCCAATGCAATCCACACGGCCCCTACCACCCGTGTAGCCGATTCACGTGTGTAGTGCACATCTGATTTATCCAAGGAAACCCTACACGACTCGACCCCAAGGTGAAGATATAGGAATCTACATCCATGATCATCGCAGAAACGTCACAGTCTCTGGTTTAGACCCTCGACTGGGCTCTGAACCAGACGCCCAAAGTCGGTTCTATCGACAATGCTGCGGATAGTTAACTCAGCAGAAATCTTGCAGTCATCAACCACAGAGCTCACCCATTGAGCAAGCCGCCGGAAGGAAGAGAGGATAGCCTCCGACCCAAGTCGGCAAGCATCATTGGTGCCGACATGAGCTACAATCTGCAGCTGGCTACACCTCGTCCGTTCAATGGCATCCGGGATGGTGTGTTCCACATCTCGGATCAGACCTCCAGAAATGCACAATGAATGGACACAGGACTTAATCTCTGACCTATTCGCCATGTCCCTAAGGGGCTCAGTGAAACGTCTAACGTTGGAGCTACCTACCACCAAAATCCCCTTCTGTGATCGCTCAGACCTTGCGGGCGGGGGGGGGGGGGCTGGCAACTCGCAGTTGTGATGATTGTGGATCTGAACCAGACCCAGACAACACATCAATCCTATTGGACAGTGGTACAAGCTTGCCCTCCTGGAATTCAGACTTGTGAGACTGCCTCCGCATGCGGCGTCGACGTCCGGAAACCACACGCCAGGCACCGTCAGGTGACCGCCGCACAGATTCCAAAGTCTCAGCCTGGACTGCAGGTACGATGATTGGTAGGGGAGAACCTGCGAGAACACTAGCTTCATCGGGGTCTCTCATCACACATCTGCTGCAGTCGCCTACGGAAGCTTCCAGCCTTGTAACTTTCGTTAGCAAAGTTGCACACTGAGCACGAAGCTCAGCCACCTCAGCCCGCGTCTGCACACAGCAATCACAGTCCCTACATATATTACTTTCGAAACAAAAACTACGGAGAAGATGAACTAACCGAGTGATCCAAATAAACTGTTCACTAGTTACTAACAACCGCTAGTCATGACATTAAAAAAGAACCTAAATTAACACAGAAGGCACTTCCTCGCGTAACGGTTGCATAAGACCAACTGACTACTGGCGCTGTTACACAAATATGCAAAATAGAACAACAGCTATCTACACACTTTAAATTAATTAAAGGGGGTGGATAGGGGAAGAGGGGTTGAGTTTTTTAAAACAAAAAGTTGACAGTTTTTTCTCTTTATTTTTGAATATGCATGTCCAAAGTTCCATTGAAATCGGATAAAAAATGTAGGTTTGTATAAAAATTAAGGGGTGTAACGGGGCAGAAGGGGTGGGTTCTCAATGAAATTCATATGGGACCACTTTGGAGGTATACCCCATCCACTAAAAAAAATTCATTTATATTGGTTCAAAATTGGCGAAGATATCGCTGATCACCCATTAATAAAAAAAATCAGACGATTTGAAAATCTCCTTCTTTTTTGAAGTCGGTTATAAAATACGTTCCTCCCTTTGGATGGAACATCATCAGAATGCTTCCTCCTTTTGTAGTCATTCTCTGGCAGATCTGTAACAAATAAATACTGTTTCAAACACACACACACTAGAAATTATAAAGTTTTATACAGACATACACTTACCACTAGTTGTAGTAGATTCGACTGCCCCCTCATTCCAGTTACTGAAAATCATAGGAATATCTAAGACAAAAGAAATTGAATCTGTAGTTTCAAACATTCACACACGAAAATATATTAAGTTTTATACAGACAAACACCTACCACTAGTTAGTATTGATTGGCCACTCATTACAGTCATTGAAAATCATAGGAAGATCTAAAACAAAACGAAATTGAATCTGAGGTTTCAAACACACACATGAAAAAATCTACAGCAAAGAGAAAATTATAAAAAAAACACCTACCAGTCAAGACAACCAAAGATTTATCACCACTCAGCTCCTGAGGACAAACTGTGTATATAGAGAAAAATCAGTATTAATGCATATCGAACGCTTAAACTATTGCAGTGAAGAAAATAAATTTAACTTAAAATTCGCAAAATACTGCTCCAACTCAGATTTACAGTAAGACCTATAACAAATGTATAGAGTCATACATACACGAAAAAAATTAAATAAATATGAAATCAATAGTTTCAAAAACAAACAAGAAAAGAATCTACAGCAAAGATAAATTAAAAAATATGTATATATATATTTATTAGGAAAAGCAGCCACAGATCCCCCACCAAGCACCTGAGGACAAATTGTGGAAAAAGAAAAAAAACATTTTTAATATATATTGATAAAGTGTAAACTTGCACAGTTATGAAGAGAAAAATTAACTTACGGTTATTAAAGAACTCAACCCTTTTATATCCAGTGGCTGTGCTGTGACGTCAGTCAACAACATGGCGAGCTCCGAATTCCACACCTGCGCTCTGAATAACTCCATGCTTTTGCAACACTTAATCACTGGGCAAACACAGACGGAAATACCTAAATATTTCTGCACGGTTTTGGAGCATTTGATGGCTGGGCAAATACTTGTCGCATTGAGACACCGGAAAATATTTGTAGATTGCTAATGCATTTACACAAGGCGAGCACTTAATGGATTCATTTCGCAACACAATACCTTTCACATAGCAAGCCCTCGGACCGTATACCAGAGTGCTGACGTTATGAACTTGTTGAGGCACCTGGAAGTATTTGTAGGTCGCTAATGGATTTATATAAGGCAAGCAACACCAGATTTCAATACCTTTCACCTAGCGTGCCCTCGGATCGCATTACAGAGTGCTGACATCACGCGAGCACCTGTGCAAACTCATCCACGGAAATACCCAGACAAGTGCAAACCTGTCTGAGTAACCTGGGGCTATGTCATAGAAAGAGAATAGCGTGGCGGAGTAGAATACCATTGGTCGCCGCATGCGCAGATGAAGTT
This sequence comes from Vandiemenella viatica, assembly GCA_031002005.1. Classification (NCBI taxonomy): domain Eukaryota; kingdom Metazoa; phylum Arthropoda; class Insecta; order Orthoptera; family Morabidae; genus Vandiemenella; species Vandiemenella viatica. Next base: position 165,399,380 of record CM061921.1, read on the forward strand.
TCTCGAAGCATGCACCAGATGGTGCTGCCACTTAGCGGAAACTGTGATGTAAGTGGCTATGCCCCCTGATTGGCAAACCCCGCCACCACCAGCCTGTGACGTCATGAGAAATTACAGAAAATCGCCATTTCTCTCCTTCCCCCACTACTCCTGCGGAATCTGGAACACCTGTTTCACAATCCACCAATCTTTTAACGGCACGTGATGTGGGAGGTGTGGTGTTGGAGGTAAGCATGTTGTATCGTTCGTTACTACTGTAATGTAGGTTAGCTATCCATCAATCTGTCAACGGTGATATATCTTATCGTTGTGTCCCCAAAGTCAGGTTGAGGAAGAAATTTGTTACCAATAGATAGATTAGACACTCCGTGGGGTCCCTAATTTGCATAACAATAGGCCAACTAGTACGCCGAATCGGCCTGGCCTCACAAAATGGGGCATAGCAGTCATCTATCAAAGTTGTTAACTCCGTGGTGGGTCCAAGAAGTAAGCCGAATTGGGTTTGCCTCATTTGCATATCTTTTGCGACTACAAAGACAGGAGTCTCTACAATTATCCTCTTTTGCTGTGGTATATAGGCCTGGGTCGTCTGTTCCTTCAGGTATACCAACTTTCGTAATATCGGATTTCTGCTGTTTCATAACCTATCTCAGCATATTCTTTTAATAATTCACTTATTGGTTCTAAAATAGTTATGTTTTTTTTTTTTTTTTTTTTTTTTTTTTTTTTTTTTTTTTTTTGCTGCTGGTTTTACGCCCTGTCAACATTGTAGATCATTAGATGCGGGAAAGGACAGTGGCAAGAAACGGGAAGGAATTCGGCCATGGCCTTTTGGAAGGAACCATCTCGGCAGTTGCCTGGAGTGATTTGGGGATGCCATGGAAAACCCAAATCTTGATGGCCGGACGGTTATTCGAATCCTAGTCCTCCAAAATGCGAGGCCAGAAAGTTACCACTCACCCACCACGCTCGGTAGGGCAATGGAGAAGATGGGAATGAGCATCGTGAGTTGATGCAGACATACATAAGATTGACTGTTCATATATTTTCCATTCCAAGAGCAATAGCAGATCGCATTGTGACGGAGTATTTGGACATTACATCGGTTTCTGCGATTCGTTGCCGAAAATTTGACAACAATTCAATAGACAGATGTCTGTAGAAAATCTAGTCCTCTTTGACGCCAGTCCAGTAGATTTCGTTGAACGATTTGTGACTATGGATGAACTTTATTCCAGAATCAAAGCAATAATCAGTTTAGTTGAAGCATAAGTTTTCCCCCTGTCGTGGCTCTACCTTTTTCCTTTAACCCTTGGATTAAGGGATTCTTGTCAGAAGTACTTGCCGTCTTGGCATTGCCTTGTTTTATTTGCTGTCTCCGTATAAGTGCACATTTTAATTTTTATATTTTCGTTTTTTTAGCCCACTTTTTAAAATCATTTTTATTTTATTTGACTTTTTTATATTATTATTATTTGGTTGTTTTTTCATTTTTTTATTTTTTAAAAATATTTATTGATTTTTTTGTATATATATTTAATTTAATTCAACAATGTAAGTGCCTTTCTCTCGCACTGTGAATATTGGCACAAAAAAAAAAAAAGACACCTGCTAGGTCGTTCTATCTGCAGGCAGGGCCGCCGTAAGCGGGCGTGCAAGGCGTGCACCGCACGTGGGCGGCACGTCAAGGGGGGCGGCAAATCGAGTGATAGTTGCCATTCCATTTTCGCCGCGGCTAAATTATGTAGAGGGCGAGCTTTTTCTTTTTTTAGCTCAGGCGGCCGGCGACACTCGGGGTGGCAACAGTGGGGGCGGCATATAATTTTTGAAGGGGCGGCAATATCACAGTCTTTTGAGCCGGTTCGGAAAAATTCCTAGTTCCACCACTGGCTGTAGTTAGACAGGGGGCGGCATAATCGGTATTGCACGCGGGGCGCTCAAACAGCTAGCGGCGGGCCTGTCTGCAGGATAAGTGATGCTCTTTGTTCTTTTTTCCGGGGGGGAGTATGTGATGATATGGTGCTTATATATTTCCTGAAAATGGCGAAACCATCGCTGCAAAGTAGTTGTGAAACAAATGCAACGAAAACATAAGAGGCAAGGTTTCTTCAGGACAATGCTCATAGTCACAATTCTTTCACTGTCATGGCTGTATTTCATAAGTGTATGTTTTCAACTGGTACAGCAACCACCCTACCTGACCTTTTCAGCTGTTATATATTTCCATCCGTAAAAAGTTTCTATCTGGCACCCACTGCAAGTAAGGGAGTGTGCATAAACCACGCAGCTCCATTTTGGCCTCCTGTGAACCCCCCCTCCATCCCACGTAGCCCTACGTGGCTTTTGCTTCTACCCAGGGCCGGCGTTTCGTGTTAGGCCCGGGTGGGTAGTCAGGCACGAAAAGAGGGGGGGGGGGGTAGTTCCCTGAAAAATCTTACCTAAAATAATAATAGTGATAACTATTGAATCTAATTCTTAAGGGAAATTTATAGGAGAAAAACTAGAAAATGAATTTAAAAATTCATCATATAATTTATTCATTAGTATATTTATTAATTATATTTTAGCTACCTACGAAACATTGTTATTTTTTTAAATTTACTATTAATCAGTATCAATTGCGCAATGCAAAAAACTGTAATGCGCTTCTCGCATTCGAGAGGACGCGGGTTCAAATCCAGATTTGGGTTTTCCATGGTTTCCCCAAATCACTCCAGGCGAATGCCGAAATGCTTCCTTCAAAAAAAAAAAAAAAAAAAAAAAAGCCATGGCCTTATTCCTTCCCGTTTCTTGTCCCCAGTCCCATCCCGACTCTAATGACCTTAGCTTTGCTTCTTTGGAAATGAAACGATTCAATAATTTTTCCAAATCAAGTTCTTCAGTAAGGTTGCTACATACATGTAAAATAGCAATGTTATTTAATAGATCTTGCAACATTGTCGATCTTATGTAACTCTTGAGTCGGCGTAAGGCCGAAAAAACTTCGTTCATTTGAACAGGACGACTCAGGAATTGTGATGAGTAGTCGAACGAAGCGTAAAAACTCTGGTATGAGTCCTCTAGTCCATTTGTACTTCTGTAAAAAATCTACAACCTCTCTTAAATTTTTTGCCTCCTCATCTTGCCTTTTCAAAAGTTGCAAAAACATGTCTCTATCACTGAGCAATCTTTCTTGGTCAAAATCATGATTGTAGAAATTTATAATTTTTACTACATTTGTGAGCTGTCCCAAAGCGAATCGTTCTAACGATTTGAAGAAGTGGGTGGAAACGTTGTGGAATCGACTCTTTAACTGGTCATAAAAATAAGATTTGCGTAGAAAATCTTGAGGTGTTTCGAATCGGAGATTTTCACTCTTCCCTTGATCGAAATTTTGCGTTGATGTGGGATTTGAGGTTCGCTGGTTTCAAAGTTAGTAGTCTACCTGACTGCACACTTTCCCGCAAAATTTCTTCGAATTTTGACTCTCGAGCACAGTAAAAAACATCAGTTATTGCTTCTATCTTCGCATACCATTCAATAACAGATAGATTAGATTTCTGTAGATCTGCATTCAAAATTTCCACACGATCAAAAATTTCTATCATCATTGTTAAGTATAAAACACACGCAAATGATTCCATGTCCGAGTAAAATCCAGAAGCCTTAGCAGCGACAGCGTTGTCTACTTCTCTGGTTACAGAATGTTCGTACAAAAATTGAAGAATAAATATGTTTATACATACAAAACCAAAAAAATGATTTAAACTTATAATTTTTTATAAATACCTTGTCGGACAATAGGCTGAAGAGAAGGTAAATCATCATTAGTTTCTTTTTGTATTCCAATTTGTAGTTTCTTAAACTGTCCAAGCCGTTTCGGCGAGTCTCGCACGACGTTATCAAATCTTTTACTGTTCCAATAAATTTTCTCGCTATTATAATTTTCTCAATTCCATCTTGTACTAAAAGATTGAGGTTATGAGCATTACAGTGCACAAATAATGTTCGAGGTTCTTCTTTGCGTATTCGTGACTGTAATCCCGTTATTTTTCCAGAAACGTTAGAAACCCCATCGTAGCACTGACCCCCGAGTAGTGAGAGTTCTCACTTGTGCTTGGCGAAAATGTTAATGACCAAAACAAATAAGGCTTATTAAGTTTAGGCCATGGATTGTCTTTCGCCGAGTTTTTAAAAATAAATGGTACTGGAGAACTACTCGAAATAGTTTTTAGGTGAAAAAGTGAATTCATACGAGGGGCAGTCAAAAACTTCCCGGAATTTCATTGTAACTCTTTATTAACAAGAGATAAGTACACATTTACCTAATCTCCTTCAAAGAAGGCTCCTTCTGAACACACACACTTGCTACACCACTCCTTCCATTGCTGGAAACAACGATGAAAATCATGTTTGGTATCTTCCAAAGTTCAGCTGTCGCTTTGGTTTTGATGTCTTCTACGTTGGCAAAACGGTTACCTTTGAGGTCCATTTTCATCTTGGGAAAGAGCCAGAAATCCGATGGCGCTAAATCCGGTGACTAGGGAGGCTGGTGGAGGTCTGGAATGTTCTTTTCTGCAAGCCATGTCTGCACAACAATTGATGTGTGGGAGGGAGCATTGTCGTAATGCAGTAACCATCCTCCTTTCCATTTGCCCGGACGCCATCGGATTCTAGTGTTAGGTCAAGTGACAAATATATTAGCGGAAAATGGATACCACGAAAAAAAAACAACAAAAAAACCGTAAATCAGGAAAAACGAAAGTAACACTGCTACGTTTGTTTATTAGTCCATGCGCATTATTACAATTTCAAGAATTAATTCAGGCAAAGATATTTTTACTAAATAATTGGTTAAAAAAAAAACCTTGTAATTCATTTAAAAAACAAACCCAACAGTTTTTATCCAACTTCTATATTTAAATGTGGAAACTGTACAGAAAAAAACCCCGAAAATAATTAGCTTTGAGTCATGGCAATTAATGCAATCGCTTATTTATATAGTCCTGTAATCTTATGTATTTCAGTATATTGCTGCTGTACTAAGTCGTTGTGGGACAAAGCCATGGCGTCGGTGCAGCTACAGCTAATAACACGGGGTGGTATATCTATACACAGAAGATGACAGCATTACACTATACAAACTCGTATATATAGATATAATACCCTGTGTTACCACTTGTAAGTGTGGCTGAAACCTTTGCGTGTTATGGGTCTATTGGCCCTTGCGCATAACTACACAAACAAGTGTAAGTAGTGTAATATAATATATGTGTGTGTGTGTGCGCGCGCGCGCTAGCGTACCCAACGTACTTTCTTACTGGTAATTTAACGGAGTTCTGCTTTTGCTTCTGCTTCTGCTTCCTCAAGTCCCGATGTTCCACAAGATCTGGGGCTTAGCTTCTGTTTCCGCTTCTGCACATTTTGTAGCGAAACCAAAAAGTAAATCAGATTAAATAGAACTGATGTCACTGGGTACTGCGGTGCTGTTTGAGCTAACTTCGTATGAGTGAGCGCCGACAATAGGTCGGAGTGGTGACTGGTGACGTATCGGTGAGGGTTCCTTTTTTATAATTATTACACGCATCGTGTAGTGTACATTTAAAGGAGTCCCCTAACGATCAACTTAGTTTCTAACTTTGATGCCGTGTTGAACGTCTATAAGTAGGTTGATGGTTGAGATCCGGTTAGAACTGGGATCAAAAACTTTCGTATTTGGTGGGTGACCTTTTTGTAGCGTCTGTGGGGAAGTTTACACACAGTTTTCAGCATCATTCGTTTAACTTCGAACTGTTCTGTCAATGTTATTGTTTTCGATTACTGTACGTTTTCGTTTATTTGCAATATTAGACTACTGTTTGGGGTCAAATATTGTTTTTGGAATATGGCAAGAATACCAAACATTTTAATCTGGGTGAATTTTTTGATGCGCTAAGAGAACTGCCCAAGTTTTTGAACGTCAAAGTTCCAAGGATCGCAACAAAAAGAAGAATGCGTGAAAAAATTCATTGTTCTTTTCCAAAAAATTGGGCTAAATACGAATGTTGATAGTTTTAAGAAAAGAATCAGAACTATTAGAACTGGCTACCGGAGACAATTGAAAAACATAGAACTGAGCTAAAGGTTTGGAGCCGGAGCTAAAGAGAGTACATGGCATGTTACTTCCACTCACTTTTCGCTACGTTACCAGGTGATTAAAATTTCTAATAAAACTTTGTTCATAACACTACAAGTCTCTTTGTTCCAAGAATTTGTGGCGATATAGCGGTGAAAAATTTTAAATCCTCGACGCTCTGACCACTAGCTAAAAGTATGGGGGTTGCAAAAGACCATTCGTTCACAGCAATAAAATCCTCATGTCGGTGTCCTTTCAAATAAACTTTCACAATTTGACCTACAATTGATAGTAGGTTTTATTGGCCAGTCAGGTTTAGTAACGTGTATCTCCCTCACTAAAAATTTAACGGAGAAATCTGTGCAGTTTTGATACCATTCCTCTGAGACCAGCAGGATCACCTCATCTTCACACAACTCCAGGGGCGTACCTACTATGGGGCTAGGCGGTGCAGTGCACCGGGGCCCTCACGCTCAGGGGGCCCCCAAGCATACCTCAAGGGGCCCCTAAGCGCACATCTAGGGGCCCTCAAGCGCAGTGTAGAGGGCCCACGAGCCTTCACGGCAAACTGGCGACCTTTTTTTTAGCTCTACCGTCGTCTAAGGGGCCCCTGAGAACACAAGAGACCCTCACTAAGGGCCCTCGCTGCTCAGGGGGGGCCCCAACCACTGCTCAGGGGCCCATAAAGAACAATTCAAGGGCCCCCATCCTCAGTTCAGGTGTCCGATACCAGAAAACAAAGCAAAAGAAAAGGTCGCCCGTCTGGCCTGAGGGCCCAAAATAAATTTTTTGCACCGGGGCCCTTGTTGACCAAGCTACGCCACTGCACAACTCTCTTAAAACCAAAAACTGCAATGCTCGGTCACTCATTTTTCACAAACTACGCTCTACTATAGCCAAAATTTTAAATCCGCCATACAAAATAATAGAGAGTGGCAAGAGAAAACATCCAGCAAATAAACCTGATGACACGTACTCGGACCGCGGACGTAATGTTTATATGTTCAAGTTTGTTGCCAATTAAGTTCACTACAAAGTTGGCAATCAAGTTGGTCGTCTGTGGGCCTCTTAGGTATATGTTTTATTATATGATAGTAGCGTGTCTCAAAATGAAACCAAAATTAAGTCCTATTTAGATATTTGTGTACAAAAACTGAATCTGGGGCAAAATGTACATTAGGTAAAAAATAATGTTCTCTGAAAGAACGTACCACCATTGCTTTAAAAAGCAATTTGAAATCCATCCATCCAGAAGAATTTAAAAACGTTTGAAAAATTAAATGTAGATCTTAAGCTACACGAAATAAAAATTACCAATATCACTCTAGTCAAGTAGTAAAAGCAAAAAGGACTGCCATTAAAAGTAGATCCTCTTAAGTGATAGAATATTTGTGATCGTTCATTTACCATGTTGTTTCCATTAGTCCTCAGGTTTTTTTTTCAGCCCCGCCTAGCAGTGTCTTGCGAAAGATTGTTCAGCGAAAGAAGGTTTAATTTGTGTGTATGGGAGGTGAGGGGGGGGGGGGGGGGGGGGAAGGAAAAATTAAAAATGAGAAAAGGCTTCTAAGCTTTTGTTTTTAAAAATAAATAGCTTTCGAATATTAATTATAGTAATTAGAAAACTACTACTTCAAAGTCAGTTACTGTTTGATTTGATTATTAAAATAAACATTATTCCACTTGTCATTTCATTTTTATTAAATAGAAGTAACTAGACACTAAATCATATTTTCATACAACTTAGGCTTCTGTTTTCGCTTCCATAATGTCGTTTCCGTTACATCTCTAGTACATACACGTGAATATTCATTACATGCGCACGTATTTATGTATAGAGTGAAGAACAAGAATAAGAATTTTACTTTTACTTACTTTCACGATTTTAACTGTCAGCTGACTGATCAAGGCCATCTTTTAAGGTTCCAGTGGATCATTCGTCTAAGGGCGATGTAAATTTATCCTCCCTTTCTGCTGTCTTCTAGCATTATCTAGACTCAATTCGTTTCTCCTGTTCAGCCTCACTACGAATTTATCTATTTGATTTATTTTTTTTAGCATTAGCCGAAACGCCTTCGAAATACACTAATGCAGCTTTCACACACGACTGCTTTGGACGTACACTATTTTCTTGCGTTCACTCACAAGATTGTTTGCTCAGTAGGCGACATCTGGGGTGGCGGTCTCTATTGAAACATCAAAGGGATTTAGCGCGTCGCTAATGGTGTTGTGGGCACACAGGCTATTATATACGCATTTCGAAGAATGAAACTAACATGCTTAGCTGCTCTGCTCTATATTTCTGTCTTTCTCTCAATTCTTTCGCCTATGAACTCTCAAATTCCGGGTGGGTGAAATACCCACCCGGAATTTCCCGGGTGAGTACTGCTACCCACCATACCCACATTATCCGCCGGCCCTGCTTCTACCCCCCCCCCCCTCCTACCCCACGTATCACGTAGCTATTTTCCCTCTTGATTCCAGAAGACATTTTGTACTGTTTTCTCTTGTCAGACTTGTAAATTACATACAGAGATAATTAACTGAGGGAAATAAATATTCACATGAAGTTGTGAGTTCAGTTCCTCATTTTAACTGTGAAAAATGTTATGAAAGGAAAGCTACGTGACTTGGCTCGGAGCCCCCACCTCCCCCCGGTAGCCCAGCGTAGCCTTCCAGCTAACCACCTCCCCCCTCCTGGACCGAGCCACGTAGTTTGTGCACGGTCCCTAAGATGATAGCGTCGTATATGCTGTTAGCTCATTTATTGACACCGTTGAGTCGTTCTTTTATGCGGATAATTTAATAGCATTGGAACATCTTTACCGAGCATGATGTGGAGCGGTAATGCACTATCCTCGCATTCGGGAGGAAGCGGCTTCGAATCCCCGTCCGGCCATCCAGATTTCGGTTTTCCTTGGTTTCCGAAAATCATTCCAGGTGAATACCGGTATGGTTCCTTCAAATGGTCATAGCCGAATTCCTTCCCGTTCCTTGTCACCCGTCCTTTCATGCCTCTAATGACCTCTTCGTCGACGAGGCTTACAGCCAAAAAAAAAGAACCGTCTCTGGAGAAAATTTGAAAAATACGTCACGGCTTGACTATTAACTCATGTGCATCAGTGCCAAGAGACGAACTTATGGGATGACCTTAGTATATTTTCTCAATTTAATCGTTGTCACTTAAGAGGTTGGCATTTCGCTTGCAGCGATGTTGCTGTTGCAGGCTTAGTTTCTGTCCTCCCCAAAATAATGTCGCCAGCACCCACGAAAGGTAAATAGTGAGTGTGGAGCACCCATGAACATTGACATCAAAACTAATCAGCAATCGACTTTGAGCGATACCTGTAATATCTGTCGCACACGCCGCGTTGCAGTAAGTGATTTGTGAATTGCACGCACACAACCAAGCCAAGCAATCCGCCTCTTTTATATAAATATGACGGCTGCGAAAATAGCAAAATCTTTTATAACCGGCCTCGTCGTCAGTCGAGCTGGTAAATAAAGTACGTGCTTTGAGAGCCCACCGCGCATTTTGTTATCGTGTTTATTTCGGAAAAATTGTTTGTTTCTATGGATAAATTCTACGTATGAAATAGTATGGTCCCAAAACCTGAAGAAATCTCCACTACTAGCTCTTCTCAGCTTAGTACAGCTCAACAAATCCAACCAGAAATTGTTATTTCTGAAAATTCTGTTGAGGAGAAGGAAAGATGCAATTTTCAACTTGAGTGGCAAACAATTTTTTGATGGCTGCTATACGGTATAGTTAAAGTGTTTTACCAAATCTGTAAACTAACCATGTCTAGTAGCGTTTCTGTGTCGAAAAAATCATCAAGCGTCCATTAAGACATTCACTCAAAGTGGTTTTCATCATGAAATAAAGCTTTAGAAAGGTTAAAAACATGAAAAGTCTGACGTTCACTGTTTAGAACGTGGCGTTAGTGTACGCTGCATCTTATCAAAAAGTAATCTTGAAGATATAAAAATAGCTAAAACTAGCCTCTCAAACAGAATTTCAACTCTTCGTTTTTTAACAACCGCAGGCCTAGCCATAAGGGGCCTTGAGAACAAACATTCAAATTACATTCGTTGTTGAAGCCACGATCACAGAATATTCCCGAATTAAACTCTTAGCTCCAGCAGCATTACGGAGAATAAAAACTTATTTAAGGAGCACTCGGCCAAGACTGAATGATCGCTTGATAAGTAAACAGAGAAATAGCGGATGATGATAATAATAATAATTAATAAAATTGCAATAGAGCACACGCTCCGGTGGCAATATCCTTACACACCCGTCTTTCTCCTTTCCTCTTCCCACCTACTTTTTCCCTCTACTAATTTTAACTTTAAATTCATTCGGTGTTTGTGGTAATTTATTCACCATTTCTCTTGGTAGTTACTTCCGGTCCCCACATTCTTATGCCTGAAATCGAGTACAAGCTTGTGGTCATGGTCATCTTTTCCTTCCATGCATTACTTTTAGTTCTTACGACAATATCTTTTCATGCCTCATTACCAATATACGTCTTGTACACTCCCATGACCGTCTTCACCCTCCTCCTATCTACCAATGAATTCTACTCCAGCTCTTTTATCGTATCAGTTACATGACTGTGTTTAGCGAAATTTCCAAAGACAAATCTAGCAGCCCTTCTCTGCACTCCCTCCAACTCCTGTACTTGATACCTAAAATGTGGGTCCCATTCTACACCACCATATTCCAGCAGTGGTCTGACCAAAGATATGTACGCCAATTCCCTCACTTCTCTAGTCCATCCTCTCATCACTCATGATTTGGACCTCCAAGAAATCGCTGATGTATTTTTAAACAGAGATGTTGTTCGACAACATACGTTTGAATTGGAAACAAATTATATCATTATATAGAATATAAAATGTTCCTTCTTAATGGTTTATTAATATTTATTTGTTGGTTTTACGATTCATAATACAACTGTGTACATTAATTAGATATTAATAAATATATCCTGCAAATAAAAATTGTCTTACACACTGTTAACAATAATATAATGGTTTCATTTTTATGTTTTTACTATGATGATAAATATTTGTTCATTGCTTATCAGCCTAGCATTTTGAACCCGTCTTGTTTCTCCTTCCCCTCTGTATATTTATATTAATTACTTGCTGTACTCACCATTCGTTCATGATAGCGATCCTTGCGGACAGAACTCAAATGCAATAACGAAATCCTGAATTCTTTTAAGAGTACAAAAATCCTTAGTTATTTATTCAATAACATTATAATCTTGAAAATCTGGAAGTTTGTTTACTCAATCAGGTGAAAAGGGCTGAACCAATTTTAATTAAATTTAGTATGTTTTCTTTGTCTCTAATAGAATTTAGAAAATCGGATTTTTTTTCTGTCCTATACTGATGCCTGTTCGCTTATAACCTGAAATCTATTGGACGCATTTAGATGCGATTTTCACGATTATGCAAGACGAGCTGGTGCCCGCTACTTCGTGTTTGTCAAGAATTTTGAAGGGTTTACTTTTCCTTAACCTTAAAGTTTGCCAGGATAAATAGTAGCCTATGTTACTCCCTGCCAAATCAGCAACCCATCAGTGAAGGCCCCGTCAAAATCGGTTCACATACATCGTCGGTCTATTAAAAAAAGTAGTCATTAAATGAGCATGAGCAACCATGGGGTTTTCTAAAAGCCGGCGCCCCTGAATGTCGCTAAATTATTAATGATGTCTCATCCATTTTACTTTCTTTTCTTCTTCATTATGGTTGGTTATATCCGAGACCAAAAATCCTCTATGACATAACACTGAACCTTAATAATTTCTATAACAGCAGATTGAAGTAGTTCCATCTCCATACTTATGTTCTCAGGTTATTTACTTTATATAAGCATAACATTCCACGCTCAAACTTGTAAATTATTCCTATCAGTTCCTACTATTTCATCTTATGGCTCGTTCGCACTAGGCTAGTAATTTAGTCGAGTGGCGAGTGATTTAGTAACTAAACGTATGTGAACGATGAAAATTAGTCGAGTAGTTTAGTCGAGTCGATCCGTTTTGTTCTATTAATCCGGGCGAGTAGCACCCCCCACCAAGCGCCACTGCCCACTGGCTCATCGGCTAAACAAGTCTGAACCTACTGTTTAAGTCGAGTTGATTAGGGAGCGTGCATAAACCACGTAGCTCCATTTTGGCCTCCTGTGAACCCCCCCCCCCTTCCCCCAAGTAGCTCTACGTGGCTTTTTCCTCTACCCCCCCCCCCCACGTAGCACGTAGCTTTTTTCCCTTTTGATTCCAGAAGACATTTTGTACTGTTTTCTCTTGTCAGACGATTGTAAATTTCATATGGAGATAATTAACTGAGGGAAATAAATATTTACATGCTGCTGTGAGTTCTGTTCCTCATTTTAACAGTGAAAAATGTTATGAAAGGAAAGCTACGTGGTCTGGCTCGGAACCCCCCCTCCCCCCACGTAGCCCAGCGTAGCCTTCCAGCCAACCCCTCCCCCCCCCTGGACCGAGCCACGTAGTTTGTGCACGCTCCCTTAGCTGCCACAAAAATGTCGTTTCGCTTGAGCGAAGAAACAATTTTAAAATTTGTTTTCAAATATGTAGAACATGAATGCTTGCAGAATATTAAGTCGTCGTACTATAAAAACAAACAAAATACAATAAACATACCTGGATTTGGTGAGAAGTAAATTGAAAATTGAAAACATCTGCTTAGTGCACAATTTTACTAATTATTTTATTACAATAGCATCTAGATTATACAATAAGATATTATTACTATTGTTATTAGAAGTACTACCTAACGCGATAAAAATCTTTTTAGAATGATCTACTCGCAGAAGTTAAAATAAAATTGTTCAGTCTGCCAGTAAAGGCCCCTGCCAGGCAGACCTCACACACAACGCGCCCTGCACGCCGAATGATTCAGTTTTCTGGTTGCATCTCTACGAAACATTACTTCAATTCCTTTGATGTTTCATAGATTCCTTCACACTGAGATGAATTAGGAAATAGCTTTCTTTCGTGTATAAATACGAGGTGTGAGTGTCCTCAAACTACATCCGATGGCAATAAAGTAGAGAACTACCAGTAATTGTTTAATTGCCGGAATTGCACTTCTTAAATAGGTATCTTCAGGCTGAATTTTCATTAACACAACTTTTGGTCATTCTCAAAATGGTCTTAGGGATCTTCTAATGCCGATTCCTTCATAAGACTAGTTCATTCCTTCTATTAACCCATTTTCGTAACCATTGCTTTTTTTCCCCTTTATCTCACAAACTTCTTCATCCACTTCTTCTAAAATAGTGATTAACATAAGCTGTATCAGCTCATTCATTTGATTACGTTGCAGCCTGTTCATCTGGCAAAATACCACGCTACTTGTGAACTGTACTCTACCGTAGTGCGATCGATTTTTGGTCAGTAGCGGATAATTTAGCTACTAAACTACTCGCCACTCGACTAAATTACTAGCATAGTGCGAACGAGCCTTTAATCACACACGGAGATCCTATTCGGAGACTGTTTTCCTTGAAATATTTTACGCAACCAGAAATCGCCATTATACATTTTGACAGTATGATATATCCTAATGATACCCTTTGGGCCTTTTATGCAATTGTTTTCCATCCGATTCTGCATGCGCATACCGTTGTTCGCACCCGCTTTTGGAAGCGAACCCATGGTCCATTACACAATAGTAAACTAAGATAGAACTGTATGTGTACTTGGTGGGGGAAGAGTGGTTACGATGGAGGGGGCAGACTCGGCCGTCTTTCCTGCCAGTACGCGACCCTGCGTCTACGAGAGAAGTTGTGCGTCACAGCCCTCCCACAACGGTAAGCAGAGGAGACTTCAATGCTCGTATACATCGTGAACCCTACATGTTTTTTTTTTTTAGTATAACTCGGTAATTAGTTGTTGCTAGGAGGGTTTTATAGATTGTAACTTCTGAAATTTCATTCTTACAATAATTAAGTGTTTAGTTCTAGGACTACTGTAAGAAGAAAATAAACGCTATTGTGTTTAAAGTTTCCATACATAAATGTATTACCGACAGTTGTGCTTTCTTATTAACACAGCATTGCTTAACTTAAGTGCAGGTTGTAAGTAGTAGCCATCGATGAAGAACCTGTCATTATTTTGTGACTTTCTTCTTTACTTTTTGTGGTTGAAGCTTTTAAGTAGCCATAAAGAAAAACTATTTTTAATTAGAAGTAGCGAATGGAAATGGAGATGAAACTGGACACCAGTGAACATTGCTACAATAAGGGAGGATCACTCACTTCCTGTCAAGCTGTTTTACTAAGCAACACTTTGCTCAGAGTGACATTTGATTTATTAATTAAATCTCCTAAGTCAAGATTGTTACCTAATCTGCATTCGTTTGTTTTCAAATGGACTGTAATGTGTAGGTTCCAAGAGTTTTAAATTGAATAACAATCAAATAACTAAAGTTTTTGCAGTCATCAAAATACCATGTTTAATATTTTTCTATACTATTACTTGGTTTATTTTGTTTGAATTCCTGTATTCATCTGCGTGGTTTGTTCTATGTTAACTTGCTAAAAGGGTTTTGAAATATTAAAGTGAAGCATACAGCGCATACATCCCTTGCATCAGCTCTTAAAATTGGTGCACTTATCTCTTTTGTGCTTGTACTTCCATGTAAAAAACTTCATCGCAGTGATCTTATTCTGATTTTAATTCTGATAAAATTAATTTTTGTGTGTTTTGAATCAAGTGGTTCGCGTGCTACTATAACCGATATAGTTTATGACTCAGTTTCCTTGAGACTTTTGAATGTTGCTACACGCAGCAATGTTATGTTTCCTCCACTTTCAGAATGACATCTTTTGTAAGTCATTAAATACATGTATACTGAACTCAAGAGGTGAGCTCGATCGTATAAAGTGAAAAGTGGAGGCACACAAAAATTGTCACTTGCTGGAAATTCCTTAGCAAGAAACATATCAGACAGATTTACACTCCTGCTAACCTCCTCTATTATACCAATTAATAAAAAAAATGTGAATAACAGCAATATAAAACAATAATAAGTCCTATGCGCAGTAGCTATAAATGGATGTTTCCTATCGGTGCTGACTGTTTGTTACTAATTTATGTCCTTACCAAGGCGGTGTTCACTGTATGTATAGTTTACACTCTGTATTCGTCTCCACCTGAACTGCAAGGATTTTAAAACACAATAATTTTCCAGGGCGTAGAATTAATGTCGTTAAACCTATAATAGTAAGAGAAATATGTAGCACTCTTACCAGATTATTCTTCATTGTGAATACATATTCTGTACATTTTCGTCGGAGAAGTACTTCCGATCACTTTGATTTGGCGACCACATTTATGCCGCATGAAAATATTTGTTTCGCAAACCAAGTAAAATCTTTAGCTGGTTGGCCTATGTTTTAGTTGTGTCTTTTTTATCCATTAGTGACGAGTATGCAGCGCAACGCTTCATTTTCATTTGCGTGAAATACAATGCTACATTTGATCATACTCATTGATCCAGCTAAATATTTCAACTTCTGGGTTAGACCATTATAAGAGTTACTGTCAGTACCTAAATGTGTGTATTCAATCTAAAGCGATAACAGAATTAGTTAGGACATCCGAGAGCTATCAGGGTCCTTCGAAAATCTAATTTGTTTTGTTATAGCAGTGACAAAATCCATGGTGCCCCAACCCTGCTCAAAGATTTTGTGTCACTGTATCATGGGTACTTCAGTGAGCTGCTAGTCATACCATCTATTTCTCTCAGCCTCTGTTCATACTTTGTAACACGGTTCATCAGTATCAAAATCTGCCAAAATCAGACCTTTAGTTTTGATATATTCAGAACTTAGTGCACATCAACCAGAGATAAATCATAATGAACTGTTGCGTTAAATAAATCAAATTACAGCTGCAGACGTGTAACAAACGTGATTAGTGCTGCAAACTGAAAAAAATTCACATTTGTGAAAAAAAAAACATGAAAAAAAAACCAAGCACCCTTGTTTTTTTTTCTAAATTTGTTTTTTTTTCAGAAAACAATATATCTGATAAATTATAGTTTTATTTATGGAACTTACATTTTACATGTGTGTTTTAAATCTTACTAAATCATATTATGTCTTACATAATGATTCATAAATGTATCTATATAGGTAACATAATTTTTTATTCATCCTCTATATCGGTACCACATTCACTAGTATCAGTACTACCAACACTAGTTCGCTCGGAGTCGGAATTTTCTGTTTCTTCTGTCTCCTCTAGATCCACAACTTCAGAAATAGTTACCTTTTCTTTTACTGGTTGTATTGTATGCAAAAGCTTTTGAGATTGCAATTTTAAATTGTGAGCAAAGTACACAGTGTGCATAAAGAGTGCGCCGACGGTCTTTTAAGTTTGAATTTAAATCTATTATCATACAAAATAGGAGCTTTATTTGTTTTCAATCGTTGGTTTACGCCAACGGTTCCAAGGAAATGATTCATAATTACTGACAATGACTCAGTATCACTATACGCTGAGAGTTTAACAAATACGAATATAAGGAAAGCACAATAAGTAATAAAAAGAGGCAAAAAAACCGTAGATAAATTTAAAATTCCTTATATTTTTAAAAGATCCGTAGGTCTACAGATAAATTTGTAGGGCCTGGAAGCACTCGTTCAAATAGCGAGTATCAATCCAAACAACGGGGAACGGGGATTCCTTCTCACGCAACCTAGCCTTTTCGGGAGGTCCTCATTCGTAAAAGAAAACTTCAGTTAATGTTGCCAATATTTTTGTAATTTTTTTTCCTACCAAACCAGAGAAATATAGTAGATTTAAAAATTAAGATAATTACTTAGTATAAACTCCAGTCATATTAAATAATAATGCCTTAAAAATTTGAAATTTAGTAGTAGTAGTAGTTTTTTTACAACACTAAACGTGATATTCAGTTAACGAACTAGAAAAAGAAACCTGTATTACCACTTATAACAACCCTTTCCTAAGAATAACATTTCTTTCGCAAAACATCCACTTCCTACACTGGTGTATATGTATCGATTATTTATTGGTTCTACTGCTCCAATTATACATGGCATCAAACTCAAAGGGCAGTTGCCTGGACTGAAAACTACGCTACTATAGAGCTACCATTTTCACTAATCTTCATAATCCAAACGTAAAGGCAGTTGTCACATACTACTTTAACTGTGTAGGTCTACAACCGAAAGGATAAACACATTAACACTTTTCCTGGGAACGATATTTCAACAGACAGCCTCACTGAATACATTCTGAGGGTTGATGCCAGTATTGGCCTCAGGGTGGCGCAAAATCAAGGAAACTTAATAAAAATACCTGTTGAAAATGGCTTTACTTGAAGAAA
This sequence comes from Vandiemenella viatica, assembly GCA_031002005.1. Classification (NCBI taxonomy): domain Eukaryota; kingdom Metazoa; phylum Arthropoda; class Insecta; order Orthoptera; family Morabidae; genus Vandiemenella; species Vandiemenella viatica. The sequence continues at coordinate 165,416,871 of CM061921.1, forward strand.
AAAAAATTAAATTCTCTAAATTTTTTAAGAATTAGTCTGAGAGAGTTGTGGCTAAATTTTGACACAATTTATTTTCAATATTAAAAGTGGACGTTTTTACTTTCATATATTTTTCGCTTGACTACTTGAAGGAGAGAGCGCCCCACCCTGCCCCATGGTCGATGTGAAAACATAACAATCATGTTATGATACTTAACTAGCACTAACTCTGCAACGATATACTGGCCTTCAGTTTTGTGGAACCATAACTCGCAAATATTTTATACTTCCTACGGTGTAGGATCATGGGCTATGTTTCTAACAGATCACACCGTAACACTAGAAATTCAGAATCGGAATTTCGAACGGAATGTGCCTTAAATGTCACAACATTCGGAAGGATATATTTAATAAGAGTTAAGCAAACTAGACAAGATATCGAATTAAATAGGAAGCAAGAACAGTTTATTAGGCATATCTTTTCAAGAAATTCTGCTATTTCACCAACATTCTAAAATAAAAAAGTGACTTTCGCCTTTTTCGTGTTACGTTAAAGCAATATGACAAGTTTTAAGCAGAACTTCTGAAAGACAGCAATAACATTTCTGATGAATTTGTCACTCGTCGGTTTTCCGAAAAGCAGAAGAGCAGTGTTATATGGTGATGAACATATGAACCATGTTGATAACCACACGAGAAAAAGAAGTAATATGGAAATTTGTGAATTGGACATTCAGTAACAGGTAGAATACATTAAAGACTGAATTAATAAAACGAGGTGTCGTGTTACAAATTTTTTAGAAGTATATTGTGTGATTGTCTTAAAAAAACATGACGTTTTGGTAGCGAAATCTCTTGCTGTCATCAAATAACAAATTCTGCTGAGGTCACCAAATAGGCCGCGAGCATGAGACGAGTTACATAGTCCGCGCTCATGATGTAAACGCATAAATGTTTTAACCTCGGTACTAGCCTTGGTTTAAAAGCGCTCAATCGGACTGCACGAAACGAATTCAAATGCTCAAGCATCAATAGTGGCATACATATTAAAGAAGAAAGCAGGTAATGTTTGCACGTTTGGATCATCACTTACATTTTCCAGTTTCTGCCGTAATTTGGTCAAGAGAAATTCACTTTCATTCGGCTGTAGTAAACCTGTCTGTAACCAACGCATTTTTAATGTTATTCTGTTGTATTATTCGCAGAAAAGTGTCCAGATCTCTTAATCATTTTGAGAGTGAACAAAGGTATTTTATGTTATGTACTTTAATATTTGTGTTTTGAGTTTTTAAATATGATGGTCAATCTATATATATAAAGATGAATGTATGTATGTATGTTTGTTTGTTTGTTCTTGATACAAATCCACAGTTTTCATCCGATCTCGATGAAACTTTGCACACTTATCCTTTGAAACAAGGAGAAAAATACTGTCTACATTTGGTTGAAAAATTGTCTGTATAAATAATACATGTTGTCTTATAATTTCGAAATATTACTGAACGGCGATAGACAGACGCGTTCGATATGGAGGTCTCTGTACTGTTCTTCTGCGTAGCAGTGAATTAGCTCAGTGGTCCCCGGCTCTGGTAGTGTAGCGGCTAGCGAGCTTGCCTCGCGTTGCCAGGGTCGCCGGTTCGAAACCGGCCGAGGGCATGGGTGTTGTGTCCGTCCTGTGTTGTCCGCACTGAGAAAACGATAATATAGTACAGACAAATTCGAATAAACAAAGATAAACTTACAGATGGCTGAGGTGGCAAAAAAAAGCAATCTTTCAAAAAAAAAAAAAAAAAAAAAAAAAGTGGTTAAACCGCTTGCTTACTAATGTTTGCGCCGTGTTCTCCGGTTCAAATCCCCGTAGAAGCTAGGGTTTTTAAAAATTGTTTTTGATCACAAGAGTTACGCCTGGGCAGTCGGTTATTCGGATTGAATGTTAAACTGGAGATATCACAAAGTTAGGGGTGCAATGCGAGGCAAATCGTAGGTAGTCTTACAATGCTGTAAGTGTAAACTTTTTTACGTTATATTGATCCCTCAGGGTTTATTCGCAGTCAGTGTGTGATATGCAGTAATAATACTATAAATGCTGCAGTAAGTCTCTGTCTTTTGTTACGTTTTGGCAACTAAATACCTATACCGATATTGACGGAATTTGACAAAAAAATATGTAGCGAGGGCACAGGAGATTTTTTTCTGTATGATTAACAGTTGTAGTCATGAAATTTTGAGAACTTATCAAATGGTAACAGAGAGTTAGTCTGTAATGTTACGTAGCTTGCTCAAGCTATGCTTCTCGCGCATTATGTTAGTGTATAATTTGTTAATAAATTTCGTTTAGAGAAAAAAAACCTATTATTTAGTATAGATTTCGATTTTTTCTCTCTTTTTACTTTATGTCTGCTTAAATGTTTCTGAAACCAATTTATTTTGCCTTTTTTTTTTTTTTTTTTTTTTTTTTTTTTACATGCCTTGCGGGCGTAAATTGGCCTAAGTTGTAGCTCTAGCAGAGCACGAGCAGCTCAAGTTATTAAAGCCCAAAAATCTGATGCTCATGCTGAATAAAGAAGAAAAGTACAAGCTGAAATAAAGCTGCCTTTAGTTAACCCCCCCCCCCCTCCCACATCCCCTCACTTTCGTTTGTTTTTCTGTTTTTAAATGTGTTGGAAATTGATTGTCTTCAAGAGACAGGGTCGACGGTAGAATGATTTAATGATTGCTTTGCGGTCATATAATGCCTACTCGGTGTTGTTTGGGATCAATCCTTCGCTACCAACAACTTTCTATATTCAATTCTTGCAAACAAATTCTTAATCCACGCGTACGAAGTTGCTAGTAGATATATAAATAACATAAGATAGGATAAATAACCAATCACTCACCAAAGTTGAATTTTGCTGCTGTACAACACAAGAGACAAAGACAAACGTACAATATTTCAGTTTAAAACCTTATTCAAGCAGGAGGGATCGAGCCATTATGTAAGGGAGGAGTGTATATATATTATGCGTGTAACTTTTCAGGCATTGATAAATTTTATTGTCTGCTGGTCACTTTCCGATCACTGTGCTGTTCCCAATCTTGGCGTATGGTATAGACTGTGGCCAAATTACACAGCAGTGCTAGAGTATCCATACACTCGTGCATCTCAAATTAAGGGATGTATGAGGTAGCCAGTTGGCGAATACTTCAGCATAAAAAATCTAAACATTGTTACAGAACGGAAATGGTTATCTTCCAATAGACTGTATAAACCAGCGGTTTCTAAACTTTTCAGGCTGCGGAATACACAACAAATCCCTTTTATTTTATGGAACCCAGCATCAAATGATACAAAAAAAAGACACTGCAATTTAAAATAAAAGTAAAAACCTCTATTATGCGAGAGTTTTATACGCATATCTGGGCTAACATCCAATCTCGACCTATTTTTTTTTTTTTTTTGTTATGTATAAGCTGAAAACCCTGTTTCAAAACGATACATTGTGACAAAAGAGAGCAATTTTAATATAGGTGTTTTGATGACTTCTGGGTATTCACTGCTTACACCAACCCAAATCTCGTTCAATGACACAGACTCAAACCAGTGTTTTAATGCGGATGAACTCTGAAGTTCTACGAGGGATTCGTATTCCAGGATGGTTAGCATCGCAGGTTGACCTTTGTTTATGGCATTCCGCTACATAGGCTATGCAGCCAGCTCAATGTGATTATCATAACCGTTCCAGTGTAAAAATTTCTTATTGTTGCTACGAAGTATGGACATGACATTCACACAAACACAACACTTAAACACCCATGCCATCGACAGGTCTCGAACCGGCGACATCGGCACGCGGAGCTAGTACTCTAGCCCTTACGATACCGAGGTCAGCATGTTGACTTCTAACGATAAATTGATTTTGTAGCCACTCGATGTCAATATCGATATCCGGAAAGTAATTTAACAAAGCTATAAGCAACGTTAACAAATGTCTAGTGAGGATATTTCGAATTTCAATTGCAACACGTTTTCTTGCAGAAAATTATGTAAAAGTGGGAAACATTCAGTATTGTCCTTTTCTACACAGGTAATCCAGATAATTAATATTTTTCTTTAAAAAAAAAAAAACACACACACACACACACACAGGCTAATAATTTGTTTATCGTGAAAAATATGGTTGGAGATTTTCCATTAAAAAGTGTAGTATTTCTTTGACCTTTCCAAAAATTTCAGCAAGATAAGCTAATTTTCTAAAACTTTGCTTGCAGTACATCGAAAAGTTTACAGACGCAGACATGTTTTGCCACATTCAAAAAACCTTCCACTCTTCTGGAAGTTCATATAACATTGCTAAAGCTTTGCCTCTGGAAAGCATTTGGATTTTAGTGTGTAGGAGTAGTGATTCATACCGACTACCCATTTCTTCTTATACTTGTTTGAACAATCTTGACTCGAAGGGACGACTTTTCTAGTTATTAACGAACTTCACAGCTTCATCAGAAACTTTATTTGAATAAGGAAGAATTTTTTCTTTTGTTACAAGGGCATGACGATGCAAAATATAATAACTGCTGTTACAACCCAGCGCAATATTTTCAGTTTTTGATACGGTACCTTTTGTTTTTCTTAGCACTGCTGCTACCTCGTCCCTACAGACGTAAATTAATTTTTTTTCCAATTAATGTTTATTCATATAACAATCTATAACTATCTTCCCCGATTGTATTGGTTTCCAAAGGTGTGCAGACCAGCAAATCTTCTTCGATGGATGTACCCCACGAATACCAGTAGTATTTATAGACCAGCAACGTGTGTACATTCATCAAGTAGAGTTGTAAACATATCAGAAGCATTCAGTCTGTGTATGAGGTCATCTATCTTGTGGTCGGATATTTTGTGAATCCGATCAGACATAGTGTTGTTTCAACACTGCACTGCTGCAACTTTCTTTGCCGAGCATTCAAGAATGCGACCAACTGTTTCTAGCATACATGGTTTATTAAATTCTCTACATTATACTTAGAAGGAAAGATACTTTAGTAGCTTTTTCGCTGTCTGTTTTTGCAAATTTATGCATATTGGACACCGTGGATTTATACGTCTCTTTGTGTTTTTAAAAATAAACTTAGGTCATTTCCTTTAGATTTTCGTGGTTTGTTTCAAAGTGTAATTTTAACTTTGCTGGGGTCAGAGAAAAGAAAAAATAAGAGACACCTTATAGTTGCTTTTTTTAAAAAAAGATTTTTCTCCTTTATTTTTTTCTCTATCTCTTGTTGTGTTTTCTGCACCCCAAAATTTAGTTGCTGGTAGCTATTTATTTAAAGTTACTTTTTCGTTATTAACGAACCTATATTCTTTTAACGATGGTACTGGTTAGAAGAAATAGTTAATTTTTATTGCTTTTTTATATACGGACATACTTTTTATGATTGTAAAAAATTATACAAACAACCAGCGAGAACATTCTCTGGGACATTTTCTTGGAACTCTATCCTGTCTTCATTACCAGTCACTACTTTTGATCTTGGTGATAGCCGTCCAATCCTTAGCCAGTTATCTGTAACAAACTAAAAAATAATACAATTTTAAATACCAACAAACACGGAAACAACTTTATAACAAACGAAATAAGTATTGGTAGCTGTACGTTACGAACCATTATTAAGTTTCAGTATTCTCGTAAAAAAATGCATATATAAATAAATATCTTACAGCTTAGTTAAGCTCACTTTCTCTGTGATTTAAGTGTCAAATCTTTTGCACTACGGTCAAGCAATGCATCGATCTGTCGTTGTCGAACGAATGAAATGAAACAATTCAATGTCAAGCAGGGTCCCTCACCACCGCTCCCACTACAAATGTTGGGAACGAATACTCGCTAACTACAAAAATGGATTATTGTCATTTCATTTTTTGCTCTCTTAAAAAGTACTAATTTTAACTGTGGGTATATTTAGCAACCAAAATAATTCAACGATTCAAAGAAAAATGTAACTGATTCGCGGAATCCTGGTAACTTTTCCAAGGAACCCACTTTAGGAATCGCTGATCTAAACGACCAGGACAGGTAGAATGAGAGGTCACTAGGCGCAAGACCTATCAGATTTCCCGGCCAAAATTGACCCACCAAAAACAAGTTTGCTCCTAAAAGCGCTTGTCACACTTGGCTTTTGTTTGTTGCTGTTGTTTTGAGTTTTAGGGTCATTTAGCTCCCTTCACTCTTCGCTAGGCGTCCCAGACAGCTCATCTTCCATGGCCCCACTCTTTAGTCTCTGTTTAACCCTTCTGCATAATTTAAGATGGTGTAACCACTGTAGCCGCTTCCTCAAAATTAATTTTTGTGTTAATACAGTGCAAACGAAATTGTGTCTTGTGGTAATTTTGAACACCTCAGTGCAACCTTTATTTCAAATTTGTAGGAATGAAATTGTACTACTCTTAACTGATTCCTACTTTATTCCTCACCAACAACCGCGAATCCAACAGTGGTATAAGTGATGATAAGTGGACTAGAAGCTATATTGCATTACTCTTAATCTGTAGCCTCTCACAATTTGAAATCGTGGCTGCAGTGAAATCAGAGGTTGGCGACTGTAACCAGTCCACCTTTCGTTTTGTTGTAGGCGAAAGCACTCCAGACTTGTTCCTCCTACTCGCAGTGAGTCTGCCAAACTCAATCCGCTAGTTAAAAACACCTCACAGTTAGTATTTACCATATAATAGCGATTTGGTATTATCATAACGACCTAGTGATAATTTCAACCTGAAGGGCATTTCGCCTCCGTAATACTATCGGCTGAATGCGAGGTATAACTCAATGTGGAATTCAAACCGTGGAGAGCGTTTTGCGTTCTTCAGACACACAAAGCCACCTTTTCCGTAGATAAAAGTGAAGTGAAGTTTACTGTGAAAATTCATGCAATGCCAGAACTTAGACCAGCGACGTATCGACCCAGAGACGCTACAATTAATTTACAGGATTCATCATCATACAGACGGAGGAAGTAAAATCGCATATAGGAAAGAGCTTTCCAATAAGTACATATCCAAGATATAACGTTCTTAAATCGTATATTTCTCACCATATTTCATCCAGTTTTGTTCCTTTGTGTCCATTACTGTAAACATACTTCCTGAGTGCAACCAGCTTCATCTAATCGATAATTGGAAAACCGTGGAATCGAACTAAAAAGCTCTGCAACCACGTCTAATATTAATTAATTCTACTCGACTTTACCAACTATGCGTTATAAATAGATACCAGTACAGAGTTTGGACAAAAAAAGAGGATATTTAAAGTATCTGGGGAATAATAGGTAAGCATTGATGGAAACTAAAATATACTGAAGGGCCAAAAGTCAAGAGATACCTCCTAACACCGCATGGGATCTCCTTCGCAAAGGGAAATGGAGCAACCAAACGTGGCATTAGCCCATCAAGTAATCGGCAGTCAGACATGCTTCTTCTATACTCGTTCATAATTACGAAAGTGTGAACGAACTGGCCTTTCGATGATGCTCCAGATATATTCGTTTTGATTATGTCTGGCGATCTAGTTGGCCGAATAATTCGCTGGAATTGTCCAGAATGTTCCTCAAACCAACCTTGAACGATTTTAGCCCAGTGGCATGGTGCATTGTTTGTAATTGTGACCCATCTAACCACGCAACCTCTTTCCAGGTATCTAAGGTCTAACAGATATTTTCACAAGCCCAGTAGAGATGCTGCAGCCGGTGGCTCTTTGTGATCAAAAGCACTCGCTTCAGTCTTCTGCTACTACATCCCATGAACACCAAATTATGCTCTCTTACGTCCCTGTCAACACCGACGTCGCTGGTCTTTGTCATTTAGTAGATGTGGTTCGCCTTCCATGGCGGGAAGTGATACCGGAAATTACGTATTCACTCTTGACACTTCGGATTGAGGAATGTCGAATTCAGGAACAATGTCCTATACGTCTAGCGGTAACTACTATTTGGTATTCAAAGTCTGTTAATTCATGCTTAGCGGCCAAAATCACGTAAACCACTCATGAGAGTACAAATGAAAGTCCCGACACTGCACAAAACATTTATAAGTTTTCTCGGTGGTGCTACCATCATCGGGATATTGCATGTTCCTATAGAATGACTTTTGGCAGTTCAGTGTATGCACAGAAGTTTCAGAAAAAGTGTGGCAAGGTGAGAACGGAGACGTTTGCGACTCTGACTTACAGTAGGGTTGTGTAGCATTTTTCCGAGGTCTTCAGACATATACTGCATGTAGAGGACATCGAGTTCGCTTTCAGTCTATTTGCGTCTAATTACGTATGCTGTTTTTCCGGAATTCTGGACCCCCCCCCCCCCCTTTTCTGGTGAGATCTGGTTGGACCCGCCCCCTAAATTGACGTGAGATTTTGACGAAGACCCCCCTCCCTCTCCTGCTAATCGAGCTCGTAATTTTTTGAGACTTTTTTTTATCTCTTCTATCCTTCAAGAATTTCAAAACCTTACGTGAGATTCCCTTTGTTCCCCCCCTCCCCCATTTCAACTTGCATAATTAATGGACGCCCCGTAACATAATCTTAGATTAAATCACGACATATAGGTTACGATTAGGTCAATATTACACATAACTATAATGCTGTGAGGCAACATCCATGTCTCAGTTTTTTGTGAGTCCCAATATTTTTGCAATGTCTGACACGTGCTTATTACAAAATCTTATTTTGGTATTCATTGTTTCGTGTGTAAAGGTGCGTTTACACGCTCAAGCCATTTGCGCAAATTGGCTTGTGCAAGTAAATCGTTTCGTGTGAACGCTGGCATGACGTTTGTGCAGCCAAAATTTTGGCTCGAGTAAAATCTGTCCCGACAGAGAACTGGCTTGAGGTTGGAGTGTTGGCATGAGCGTCTGAACAAGGCTCAAGCCTCAGCTCCAACCATGCGCAAGCGCATGGGTGATGGCGACGTTCGATCACCTGTTCCCCCGACCTTATCAATTAGCAGTTAGCTATTCAGTAAACTTATTCACTTATTTTATTATTTAGTCATTCAGTTCGTGTTCATTGTTGTTTAGTTTGTTTATTGTATTATTCAAAAGCCCAAAGAGAAATAATTTCTAGTTGAATTTATTGAACAGTACATGTCGTTTCCGTGTTGACAGCGGGGTTGGAAAAAAAAAATCACTATGTTTTCATAAAAATAAAAAATATCATTTTTTTAAATGAAATTAATCATGATTTTTCACTTTTTTGAAAACACCATAATTCAACTATTATGTGTGCAAAACGAAACGCATTTGTAGGCGGCAGAGGAAAGGGCATTCCTCTTTCTTTGTTTTGTCAGCTGTTGCCGAAAAAACCTATTTATACGAATTAAAACGATGTATTTCTATTTGACACTATACACCCATCCGGAAAGCGACATACGTCTGACTATCTCTCTAACCTTGCTATGGCTTTACTAGAGCATCTGAAATCTAAGTTACTAAATTACTAAATTTCGTAATAGATAACGCTTCCAATATGGCTAAAATGAGAAGAGACATTAAAAATGAAAATACTATAACATATGGTTGTTCAGCACATTTTCTGAATTTACTATAAAAGGTTTTGGAAGTGGAAATGGCCAACACAAAGGAGCATGTTGTGCAAACATTTCCGAGACAGTCATGCTGCAAATTGTTTAAAAAAGAAGGTGCAAAAGCTTTTGTGTTGCCACAAGACCTTCGTTGGAACACTCCGACTGATTTTTCTGAAGTACACATTTTTGAGTGACAAAAGTTAATAAAGATTTGTGAAGAGAACAGAAATATAATAGACATTGTAACTCAGTAAAAAGTCGAAAACATGGTAATAAAAACATCTCTTGAATAATTTCTGAGTTACTGAAACAGTATCAATCGCAATGGATATCCTACAAAAAAGTATGGGCCTCTGTGAGATGCAGTAAAGCCATGGATGAAACTAGCATTAGCCATATATGTAAGGTTAAAAAGCTATGCCGCCCAGCCACGTTTTGGCGTATTTATTAGACCCAACTCAAACTGAATTCAGTGTGACAAAAGAAGAGGAAGAGAGTGCGTTGGATGAAACTAGAACTTGTTATGGTTGAGGTTTACTGCAAATAATTATAAAATTAAAGTCACAATCAAAATCCTGAAGAAGTTTAAAAAAATGACAGCTCTGTTGTGGCGGGAGCCGCAAAACCACATTTTAATGAACAGGGTCAAACCAATTTATATCCAATTTTCAGGCAACTAATTGGAGCCATAGCATTATCATGTCGGTGAGAAGAGTATTTTCAACATTCGGACTGTCCAGTTTATTTTACGAAATAGGTTGGGGACGGAAAGCATGAAAAATTAGCATTTCTTTGTGAGTATTACAATTCAGACATTGATTAGCTTTTTACTTTTGTTGGTCCACTAAATGACAATCTGATGAAATCCCTGATTTTTATCGAAAAATTCATTTGATTTAAATCATTATTAAAATCGTTATTTTAAATCAGAATGATTTAATCATGCCAACCCTCGTTGAGAGTAAAGAATACAGTGACCGCATGGGCATAACATTTTGGTAGAAAAATTGTAAGCAGTATCTGCTCTTGAATTAATGGCGGGATTAAATTTGGCAAATGCTGGTATGTGGCTTTTTCCATAAACAAATAGATGCGAAAATCGTCAGGCTCACTACGTAATTCAGCTATTGGTTTGAAAAAAAAAGAATCCCTTTTTAGCAACCAAGTCCTTTCATTTGCCTTCAATTTTATCTTTTTTATATATAATACAAACCGCAGCCTTTACAAGAATTCATTCTTCGTCAAAATTTTCCACTTTGAATACAGCAAACTACAGTTTTCACGGTTCCTCACTTCATAATTGTGCAAGCCAAACTGTACATGTGAACGGCAACATTTCATTCAGTTCATTTGCACAAATTGGCTTCCGCAAACCAGTTTGTGCAAATGGCTTGAGCGTGTGAACCCTTCAGACGCGCTTCCGGGTTCCAAGGCCGAGGAAACCGACGCCCCAACCGGCCAACCAGTGAGTTGACTACGGTGCTATCGTCACCGGTTCGAGCCCAGGTTAGGGTATATTGTTTGGTCCGAGTTGTCTATAAGAAAGGGAACGTCAGTTATAAATCCAGCTAGGGCATTTCTTACTGGATTGATGGCCGCATGACTGAACTATTTTTTTTAATTTACTGATGAATTTAAATACAGTTTTATAGTCTCCGGTAGTTATGAATCAGCATTGGGGAATGTAGTGGATAAATACTAGAACAGACTGACCCTAATTTCGGATGTCTGAATGAAACATTTGTCAGTCGGAATCTGTCGCATATTTTCGATTGGCATCTTCCCAACTTCTACAATTGGTTGATTTAATTGGTGTGTATTTGTGCGCCCCTTATCGCGATGCTTTGCGGAGTAGAGCGAGTCTCCTCTGTACCTGTATTTGTGTTCTCGGAACCAGGGTGTGCTCTGGGAGACTTGAGAGGGGTCGCATCGTGGGCCTCCTTGAAGCTGCTTTGTTCTGCCAATGTTGCCACACTTCAGTGTGGATTGGGAGGCCTAACATCCAGAATCACTGAAACGACGTCCGCGCTTCACAACTCTAAACAAACTTTGGAGCCCGTAGTAAATCCTCCCGACATGAGTGTTTCCGTACACTGTTATGTGAAATTTAAGAACACTGCTATAGAAAGATATAACTACTGACAATTATTCTTAAGTTGTATCAGGGATCGTAGACAAGATAAGATTGGCAGAAAATGGTTTGAAGTAACGAGTCCTGTTTTTATGTTGGAGATGACTTGGGAACACTTTTACTAGGCACACGTCTGCGGTTTCCAAGTACCACACCCCCAGAATTGGTGCATTATTGACAAGCGTGCAGTTTGGTGATCATGAAGAAAAATTTAGAAGGTCGCCGACACGTCAAGGAAATCCCTCCCTTTCCTCGGTGTTACAATTTCCCACAGGATATCGCACAATACCGCCATATTGAGAACATTTCTTAAAACCACAGATACTATTCCATTGTCCACAGCATTCCCCGACTTGTACGCATGGAGCACAGAAAAGAGTGGAAACATCGCAAGGGACCTTCATCATGCATTGAAGTGAAGGCGGGTACACAGCAGTGGAGAGGGGGGGGGGGGGTCACCATATTGAATTTCCCAAGAAACACGGGAAAAATGCACACAAAAACCTCAATGGAATTCTACGATAACCGTAACACCGTAATGTGATGATGGATTATTATGTAACGTGACGAAACAAATAAAAAATGAAGAATAAAACTTTTTGATTTCCTGCTTGGTTCACGAGATATACTGTCTCAAAAGTTATGTGTTTAGGGTTGAAATGCAGAAGAAAAATTTCCCCAAAGTCAAATTTGATGATAGATTCTTATGTAATACGACGAGATAAATTGAAAGTAAGGAATAAAAAATTTTGATATCTCTCTCTTAGTTCTCGAGATATACTGTCTCCAAATTGAGGTGATTTAAGATTGGGATGTGGCGTGGTACAAAAAATAATTTCTCCAAAGTCATAATAAACTACACGCTGGACATTCAGAGTGAGTGTTTTTTTTTTTTATTACCTCTTGTGGTTAGGTTGAAACGCGGCCTAGACCAGAATAAAATCGTCACTAAAGGCGTAAGGAACTATACCTATAACTAATTTTTCATATTTAGAGAACTAAGGGAGATATATATATAAAAAAATACTCCCAATTTTCGATTTGTCTTATCGAGTTACATAAGAATCAATCATCAAATTGCAACGTCATGGTTATGTTAGTGCCCACCTCAACACATAAAATTCATTACGAACTATATTTCGAGTAACAACAACATTGGTAACATCAGGATTCCTAGTTCACGTAGCATAAATTATCACAATTAATTTCATCATATAGGCCTACCTTTCAGTATGAACTGCAATCAAACTAACGCACGCGCAATAAAAAATTCACTGTATTGCGATGTAAACTAGACCTGAAACTTATGTTGTATGCTTCATACTAATGATAGTAGTCAATTTCTGTAGGCTTATTCGGAAAATACTGTACTAGCAGTAGATAGGCCTACATAAATTCGTCATCAGCATCAGTGAATTTATCTTGTTACCATACATCAAACGTCGGAGGCATAAATTAGACTTTCAACACTCGTTTAGGATAAGGCTAGCCTATTGAATGAAATATTGAGATTCTAAAAGCCCGATGTTTTGGGAAAAGCAATATGGCCACCGTGCATGCGGAATCGGATCCAAAGTTTACAGGAAGCTTCGCAGTTTTAGCTCCTCTCTTTTCATACCTCCATCCGTGTACGTATGTAGCATAGATTTGTTCTGCTATTATCAACCCATACCTGACGCGTAATGTCTGGTAGCTGTACGAGACGCTTCTAAAATGCTGATGTGTATGAGAAACGTTTGTACTCAAATATATTATTTCTTTGTAGATAGCTGTATCAGTAATTTAGAATGCACTCTGAAAATTAATATCTGCTGAAGTAATTTCGTGCGACATATTCTTATCGGATACGCTAGCCGTCTAAACTAAGCTGGTAACTCTATAGTGTCAACAACGAATACGAACAATGGAAACGTTCTGGAGTACTCTGTCCGGGTAAAAGGCGCGGCTAAGGACGTTCGAAAATTCCAGTCCTCAGTCAAGCACCGCAATCACTGTTCCATCTGGTAACCTCCGAGTATATAAAATACGCTTCATACGTCTGGACGCAATATATTTTTAGTGTTTACTGTTAACTTTTTTTGTTGAAATATGGGTTCTGTACTCCAGGAGTAGTGTAAACTTACTTTGTTAAGTTTTCGATATTTCAATTTAACGAATGGATGTCGCAAATTAAGATAAAACACACTGTAAACTATTCCTCAGATTCTATTTCTCCTCACCTCTCCCTGCGAAAGAGAAATACGAAATTGGCCTCGTATATTAGGTGAATTTGATTATTACGTAGCGGGAACGATAAGCAACATCCTTTTTAGGGTTGTGTTCCTATTGCTGGCGCTCCCCTAACAAGCCTCTAGCTTGTCAACGAAATAAGTTCCAGATCACAAATGCACAAATATATTTCCTTGACGAAAAATCTAAAATGGTATTTAGAATTTTGTAACATTATTTCCGCGGTGTTTAAGTAGAAATAAAGGAGGTTTTTTTTTTCTGTCCCTGCGTGTGGGCTTTATCACCCAGTAATTTGAAATTTGTCATACATATCCTATGTTTAAACGACAAATACTAAAAACACATCTAAAATATTTTTTGAATTGTGATCAAAATAAATAAACGTATTTATTTTGATAAACTTTGCCACATATTAATATAATCTTTATTTAAAATTCTCTAAAATCAGAGCGCATTGCATTCTAAAGTATTTGTAATAAATATTATTGTAACTGAAGTATAGCGTTGGAAATCAGTGGAGCGGAGTCCGCTGTTGAGCCTGAAAATGTGTCTGACATTGATCTGCGCCAAGCGACTGTCGTTAGAGTACTAACACTAAATGTGCAATGTTCGAATCTTTTCCACTGTCGCCTTACGGTTTGTTGATGACCAGGTCGTTAGTGTCAAGAGAGGGAAGGAAATCGATCATGACATATTCTGTCATTTGCTTGGAGTGCACTACCTCGTGGGAAATAGCTACTCCGATATACTGAACTACGTACTGTTAAATGCTTCCACGAAGTGCATGAACGTATGAACTATGAGAAACGTAATTGGAAGTATACTACATTGACTACTCACGTTGCTCTGATGTATTTCGCAACATTGTTGAAACAGGCCTCCATCTGGTACTGGAATATGATTCTCATCAGTTTTAATTGCACAATTTTTTGCATGACAGCGCTCGTTCTCAGTTAGATCATGGGATATTCTCACGTCACCTATTCACACCTTGTCGTCCTCCATATTAACGGGCTCTGCTGCAATCTTTTCTTTATTTTTATTTTTTTACTTATGGCTTTACGCCTCGTCGACGTCGAGATCATTAGAGGCGAGATGAGACTGGGGACAAGGAGAGGGAAGGAATTCGGCGATGGCCTTTTAAAGAAAGCATTCCGGCATTCGCCTGGAGTGATTTGGGGAAAACATGGAAATCCCAAATCTGGATACCCGGACGGCGATTCGAACCAGCGTCCTCCCGAATGCGAGGCCAGAACGTTAACCGCTCACCCACCACCCTCGGTTCTGCTGCAGTGAATGGTTTGGATGATGATCAAATGAAATTTGTTGATTGAAAAGGAGGTGTACAAATAACACATTGAATGACTGTTGCTTTTATGAGGAAAATATTTAGAAAAAATGCAACTGTGTGGAGAAATAATACTTTAGTTACTGATATTACTAATTAATTGCAATGGTAATAATTTCTTCAAATACCTACTGCTGTATTACACCAAAGAGTATCTTCCAGGTATTTTTAAAAGTATTTGGACCAAAGGATACTTCGCCAGCTCATGGAAACAAGAAATTTTAATCCTTTTTACTCCTGACAACCGCTCAAATCTATACCTTCTCACAATTTTCGATGTGTCTGGCACCTTCATTCTGTTCGCTTATCTGCTTTACGACCTTTTGCATCCTCCCGTCGTATTATTTTTCCTCCCCGCTTAATTTACCATCTTTCCGTCACTGTAGGTTAAGACTGAAGAGCCTTTATTCACTTCGCTTTCTTTGTAATGTCTTTTTTTTTATTTACGCCTCGTCGACATCGTGTTCGGGAAAGGACTGGGGACAAGGAACGAGATGGAAATCGGCCATGGTCTTTGGAAGCAACCATCCCGGCACTCTCCCGGAATATTTTCGGAAAACTACGGAAAACGGAATTCTGGATGGCCAGACGGGGATTCGAACCCACGCCCTCCGGATTCGGAATACGAGGCCAGAGCTTTACCGCTCACCCACGACGACCGTTCTAATCGTTTCCTGAAGATTTTCGTATCCCTAAAACAAAACGGACAATGCGATGGAAGAGCCTCATTCATCTTCCCTCATTTCCATGTGAGCTGTGGACGAGAACAGTAGCGTAATTCCTCCACTCTTGTGCTCATTTTACCAACGGAAAGTTGTACTGATACGTCTTCGCGAATTATGTTACATTAACAAGAGTATATATCTTACATCGCTTAAGCGTTCGTGATCAAATCTTCTACCGATGTGACTCCACAAACTAATTAGTGGCCCATCGGTGGAAGACTATAACCGAATGATCTCCCTGCAAGCGACCGGCTACTTGTAATGTAAACAAACACGATCTTGGTTTCAGCCATTTGTACCGCTAAGAACAGCGAGAATTCTAATATATATGCCGTAAATCCAACTGATATCACTGACGATACTATTTCTGAAGATAACGTAGGCCAGCCACCAAGATTTGCAGTCCCAAACAAGCAGCCAGGTCAAACAGCCCATCATCAGCAGGACACCGCCTACCTGCAACATGATCTTCTACAGCAGCAACAACAATCAGCACAGCAGCTGCATCTCCATCAGCAACAACATTACCACCACCAACAGCAGATGCTTCAGTGTCAGCTTCAATCACCACAGCCGACGGGGACAACACAACATCCCACTGCGTCTGACGTTTTGCTGAACCAAATGAACGTACAGTTTATTGCAAGTGACAATATACCTCATCCTCCCCAGTGTTCATATAATACAAATAGTTTTATGTCTCCTATGGATGTTGTTGACGATCAGAAAAGAACCGATCAAAAACACCCGCGCACAAATAGTGGAAATACCTCGCAACAATCCCCTACGGCCTTATCTCCAGATAATTGACCCCACCAGAAATGAGATATGGAATTAATATACCAACGCAAAATAGATTTCAAATCTTACATTACGAAAATAGAACCGAAATCCCAAAAGCAGATAAAACACCACCAGTTTTCTACACGACGTAAGTCATCAGAGATTCAATCGAGATCTAATAATTTTTCTAAGTGATGACTTTTCGACCGAACCTAAAGGAAAGGTGATTGAAATAAAAATCACCTCTATCCAAGATTTAAGAAAGATACCATTAAACAGAAATACCATACTTTTCCTGCGCTAGATTCAAAACAACTATCGGTAATCGTGCGTAATTTATCATATTCACTTACAGGTGGCGAAATAAAGAGGGAACTAATCAGATTTAATTTCCCAGTGACTATAGTAATAAGACTTCTAAATAAATATAAGAATACTATGCCACACTGCATGGTTGAACTGGAAGAAAATCGCAACTGCGCTAATATCTTTGAATTAGACAGACTGTTATCACTGCATTATTAAAGCAGAACCACGTAGAAAGACATCCCTCAATGCACTGATTGCCAATTCTGTGGTTACACAAAAACTACTGTAAACTTGATCTGCGATGTGTTTGCTGTCATGGGAAACACCATTATTCCTCATGCAATCACCCACGTACAGCAAAGGCGGGGAACATCCGGCAAACTTTAAAGGATGTAAATATTGTGAGGAAGTAAAATTTATAATTGCAAGAAACCTTTACAATTAAAAAACCTTAGCAACTTAGAAAGACAGCTGACAAACCACCAAATTTGGCCTTATCGTGATTTCCGTCTTTACCAACCATTCTACCCCATCTGCTACATCCTAAATACACAGATGACCAAATGACTCAAAACAAAGACAAAACCAATTCACGGTATACTCCTTAAAATACACTATATACCAAATAGTAATTGGAAACCTGTCCACAACGTTTGCTCTATGGTGGTCACTCAGTAAAAATCTTGTAATGCCACCTCTTGCCGCTACAGCAGCTGTCAACCTCTCTGGCATGCTCTCTATGAGTGTTTGCAGGACTTCCAGTTTAGTTCGTCGTCGTTCCTCTTGTATCCATTTCATGAGCTGGGCAATGGATTTTAGTCGCTCCTGACGAAGTCCTCACCTAGGGATCCAATTCGTCCCAAAGATATTGGTCGGGGCTCTAGACGGACCAGTCCAATCGGTAAACATTATGATGGCGTTCCACTGCTTAGTAGCCCTTTAAATATGGCACCAGACATTTTCATCCTTGAAGTAACACGGATCCATTCAGTAAAACGCCACAATGTATTCCATCCGGAAAGTGAATATTAGCCTCGGTGTTCATGCTACCAAGGACAAACACCAGGGGATCTACGCTCAAGGCCACGAAATAGCTCCAGAACCATTTAATTTCTTAGTCCGACAGAAGACACACCCATACAGATCCATCGCGCTGCAGTAATGTAAATCTCGACTCATCACTCTACAGAACAAATTTCCACTACTCTAGCGTCCAAACACCAGACGACTCGTCGAGCTTTGTTGCTTGTCGTGATGTGGCGAAATATCAGAGCCGCATCTAGGGGGGGGGGGGGGGAGCAAACCAGGGCTCTTGCCCCGGGCGGCAGCTTCAGGGGGGCGGAAATTTATATCGCGTTTTTTTTCTTTTTTTAGCTCAGCTACTGCCCCGGGCGGCGACAATGGTGTGGGGACAATCGGGCCAGCGACACGCGAATAATTTTTTAAGGGGTGACAATCTCACAGTTTTTGCCCCGGCTCGGAAAACTCATAGATCCGCCACTGCGAAATATCTACGTCGGTGGACTTCTGTACTGTGTTCCAGAGGAAACCGATACTCTTGTTGCTGCATGAAACTCCGTTATCGAAGTCCTATATCTCTGAAAATCATGTCATCTCCTTGACAACTGGTTTTACACCGGCCTGCTACATTTGGCGGCCACAAAAATCAGATGACATACTGAATTAATCTCTTCACAAATGACCAATTTGCTTTTTGGTAAACAGTGTTATTCTCGTCCTTATTACAGTAACATACTACAAGGAAACCGTAGCACATCAACTTGCGACACAAACATACCACACAACGAGCACAATACTGAGCGAGGTACAGCTTGGACCAGCTTAATACATGAACTAATCTCTGGATTATTCTTTGCTTTTCTCTTTTTAATAAAAGAGATTCATATGTCGTCAGCAGCTAGCTTCATCCAAAATGGCAAATAATACTATAAGTTTCTCTAAGTTAACTCTCCTGAACTAGAATGCAAATGGTGTAAGGAATAAGAAATCAACGCGTGCAGTACTTATGAGCCGCCATGCTGATATTGTCTGCATAACCGAGAAACATTTCCTCGAATAACAGTTTTAAAATCACTGATTATAAAACTTACAGAGCAGACCATGATACGCCTATTGCCTCCGGCGGTATATTGGTTATGAACAGACTCGATTTATATGCCTACCAGTGACCTGGAAACCGCTGGAATCCGAATTCAAACTTAAACCAACTCCGAAATAACAATCGATGCCGCCTATAAACAACAAAATCGACTAACACGAGGAAACTGCTCAACACTGCTGGTAACTTCGGTCTGCACCACACGGGCCGGCCTATTTCTCTAAAAATCGAAATGTGGAAGCTGACATACTTGACATTGCCCTAGCAAAAAATACACCACTACCAGGGATGTATGGAAGCAAGCTCTGAATTAGATTCGGACCACATCTCGGTGTTAGCAAAATTTGGTACAAGCCCCGAAACATTAGAATAAACACCGAAGATACTAATTAGGCAAATAAATTTGAATTTATTGGAATGTAACCTCAATTAGATATTATCACAATTCTCTAGGTAAGACACTGACGATAGCATTTATGGATGCTTACGACATGTAACAACTCTAATTCACCAGGTAATAGAACTATCGGCAACAATACTTCTAAAAAGGTCGTTTAGATCACTCCATGAAAGAATATTGCAAAGAATCATCTATTTAGTCAACTATAAAAATCAAACTCGCCTACAGTGGCAAAGGCAGTGACTTCCTCACCAACGCCGATTACTAAACCAATTAATTATACAGATTGAAATTGAACGTTACTCATTTTGGTACTTTCTGAAATGGAACCTGGTGACAGGTCTCTGTGGAAAACCACGGAACGTATTATCAGGGAACCCATTAATATCTCACCACCCTTAAAGTGGAACGATACCTACATATCCAGTGTTTCAGAGAAGTGCAAAATTTTAGAGATCACTTTGAAAATACATCCAAACCGAATCATGAGTTTGTAACACTACGGTCTAAGAATTTAATCAGCGTACGGTTGGCACGGAAATTTATGTCAGATTCACTACTCCATGAGAACTGCGACAAATAATTAAAAATTTACCGGTAAGAAAATCCCCAGACCAAGATAGCATACACAACGTAACGCTGAAGTCATTACCCCTTAAGGCTATATATCTCATGGCACTTTTCAACAACATTCTCTGCACCGGGTATTTCCCAAGCGAGTGGAAACATACTAATATCATAGTTTTCAATAAACGTAACAAACCAGCATCCCTGCCTACTAGTTACAGACCGATAAGCTTACTCCCTACTTTATTGAGACTACTGGAAAAGATAATACGGAAGTGACTAACTTCCTTCTTTGATGCTACGGAATCTATGCCGCCTCACCAATTTGCCTTTCGCCCTATGCACTCCACCTCGCACCAAATATTATGCCTGGTCGAAGATATTAGAGGGGACTTTGAGCTTAAACATCACACCCTGGCTGCTTTCCTTGATGTGCCCAGGCATTTTACAAGAATACCTCTGTATTAATATGGAATCTTAGAAAGCTTTCTATAGAAACGAACTTTGAGCGTAAAAGAGTGGGCGCAAAAATATCCACAGCGCGACCAGTAGCAGCAAGAGTCCCACAGAGGTCTGCATTATTCAACATATACATGTCAGATATACCAACTATTCCAAATACATTGACTGCAATGTACGCTGATGACACATATACACTTCACACAACAACATACATATCGCACGCAACTACCTTCAGGAAGCAATAATGCATTTAACCGAATGGCTCAATCACTGGCGTATCTCAAAACCCCGACAAACGTCAAACTAAAATCTTTACAATAAGACGACCACAAAACCCTCATGAAAAATCAATTAAATACCTCTGAGTCGACTTCCACAAGACATTTCGTCTTATGGTATCCGTGAAAATATTAAATGTTGGTAATGACAGAATGACCGATGCAAATACTATTTAACTAATATCACTTAACTTATGTAACGATTATAACAGAATTCTCTCCACTCTATCTCGCTATCTCACATCAGCATTCTCTGTAATCACTGCTTTCGTTTCATTTTCAACTTGCTTGTTGATTTATTTTTCTTTTCACTGTGACTGTCATTTCTCATAGCTTGGTTGCTCAGCTCGGTGCTCAAAATTTAATTTGCCAGTTTGATTAAGCGTTAGATATAGTTTTTTCTTAGCATCCAACTCTGTAACACCATGGGGATTTAACAGCATCATGCTTCTATCGTGGGCGTCGTTACACTCAGTGGATGCCATCGGAGTTATAATCCGCGATTCACATGTTGTGTAAAGCAGTGAAATTTCTTCAAAGACCTACGTCTGAAAAGAGGGTAGCTGCGGAAATCACCGTATGGCATAATTAATAAAAAAAGGAGCTGCGTTTGGAGTAAATGTAAAACATAGGTGGGTTGAAGACATTGGAGATGAAGCCGAAGAATTAGGAGTGAGATTAAACAAAGAGAGTGGTCTGGCAGCTCAGTGGTTAAGGCGCTTGCTTTCAAAACGTTCGCTGCTCCGGTCCCGGGTTCGAATCCCTGCAGATGCAGGAATTTTGAGAGTTATGTTTGATCATATGAGCTACGCCAGGGTCTGTGGTTCGGATTCCACGTTAAACTGTAGGTCCCAGAAGAAAAGAACTGGCCATCCTACCTCTAACACAATGGCTTAGTATGCTTCCTTCAGGAGAATCCAGCTAAGTTGTTATAAACAAGGAACCTCCTGAATTCATGCAGTGGGAAAGTATTCACTTCCAGAGACTGGAGGAAGTTACCGAGTGAGATGCTAAACAGTTTAAATAAAACAGCGGAAGAATTTAAAGTAAAACTGTACATAACGCGTAGGTTAATTTTTACCAAGTCATAAACTCGTGTGGTCTTAATGAATTTGTGGCAGGGTTTCTTACCTGCTACGGGATCCCCACCTAACCCGGTAGTCCTACGGGGTATCGGGGACCTACAGTTTAACGGGGAATCCGGACCTCGGACTTCACATCACACAGCAAGCTGTGCAAGAGGTGAAGGTCGGGTTAAGAGCCAATTAAATCTCTGCTGAGAGAGATATTTGAACTGGGGACCTTTCGATCTCCATTCAGACGCCTTAACCACTAAGCCACCAGACTGCTCTACCGAGTTATAAACGCTATCGTAATAGTAAAATAAAAATAGCAACGATTTGGAGGAGGGCTCAGCAATAGAAACAGGAAAAACTGTTCACAAATCTGGATTTTAGGCATATTTCCATAGATGTTACCGTATTTAATTTCGTTTCAATTAACGCAGTCACTTGGAGTTGCTTTGTTGATTCAGAAAAACTGTCACATTTTCCCCTTTTGCGTCATTTATTTATAATAATTTTTATTCATACCTCGTTTTATCTTCACATTTCGTTTACAATGAGGAACAAATTAATTATGTGTAGCATCACCTTTTACTCTGATGACGGTGGCGATTCGTTTCGGCATGGACTCAATTAGACAACGGAAGCGTTGGGTAGCCATACAGATACACGACCCCTGAAAAATCTCCCATAGTACACGAGGATTTGCCGGAGGGCATCTATGTCAATGTCATCCCAGATATCCTTGATGGGATCAGGTGGCCTTCCTAGGCTAGGCAGGTAAGTTCAAGTCTGTGGAGTGTTCAGTTATTATTCGAATCAATTCAAGAGCGATGGCACTGTTCATTATTTTGTTGAAGGAAGATGTCTCCAGTGGGATGATGAAGAAGAACAAACGGGAGCACATGGTCTTCAAGGATATCCTGGTTGTTCTATGAGGGACGATGTCATAGAATCATAGATGATAATGCCACCTCCCAAGAAGGATCCATCGCTTCACGGTGTTGGTACTGTACTTATACCCTGCTATCGGCAAGTACTAGCGTAAATCTCAATACCGCTGTCATGGCAATGGTATTCCAGATAGCTAGGGCCCGCTTCCCTCTGATACCAAGGCTTCTCTACCTCATACCGTGGAACTGGCTCTGTTTGGTATGGCTGCTTACACGTTGCACTGAGGCTCGATGATACCACGCTCATCCACACGCTGTTATCCACGTCAATTGGGCCTAGCAATCGAAGTACTCACGGCACACCCTTCACACAGTGACTCGTGAAAATTCTAGAGTCTGCACGACTTTCGATAAGGAGTGACCAAATCATAGCGCCTCACCAATTTGTCCACAGTCAAATGCGCATAGATCATTCGCCTTGCCTATACTGATAACGTGAGCATCATTCATTATGCTGTCAGATCTAATTTCCTTTCCGTCTCTAGGGCCGCATTTATAAAACACGAGCTTTCTCCAATTCAGTCAGTCTTTAGTGTACAGAATGTAAAAGAAAATATTACAGCTTCGAATGTTTCTCATTTTCCACCTTTTATCTTTCTGTTTGATTTTTAATTATTACTTTTCTTGTAATACTCGTTAGGTCACGCTTTTCCAGATTAAATTACATGTATATCTGCCAAACCTTTCATGATTTTTTTCTTAATGGAGGATAACAACGCCATATTGTTTTCAATTATTCATTAATTAGGGTAAAAAAATTATAAGTTTGTTTACTTTGAGCCAAGTATTTTATTTTATTCTTCGAGTATCGATTTTTCATTTATTCATGGTTTGCAGTCTTCTACTGCATTGCCTACGAAAATTCATTTCCAAGGATAATAATACGTCTGCGACAATAATTTCATACAGAATTGGTTGTTGCTTGAAATATATTAATCTAGCCTTCAGCAAGCCGAAAAAAATTATTTTCTATTGACTTTCTTTATTGTTTACATTTATAGCTTTTTATAGATTTATGTTCCGTGAATACAGTATCAAACCACCTACTGTTGTTCGAATATGAGGAAATACGATCATCCAGAAAAACCATGCATAAACCTGTAACATCTTTGAGATTATTATTGAGTCCGCAAGGGTCCACGTGTTTGGTGATTGTATCTTCTGTCGATAGTGAGCACTTTTTGTAGAATGTGTCCTTACCATAGTCGGAAGCGCGTGTATTGCCAGCGAAATTGTAATGTCGAGAAGTAATGTAAGTTTGTTTTACTTTCTACTGAACGTAAATACGGCAATGTGAACACGATTAAATAAATAAACGTATGCGTTCGTAGTTTAAACGAGAAGAATATTTTTATTATTGATAGCCTCTGTGTCCAATATAGGTACCTAAAGTCTTGCGCGTTTCTTAAATCTACAAAATTGTCGAATTCATTATCATCACTAAAAAGTGAACTTCAGTCACAAAATGATAAACTGCTGAAACAATACCTCATGGGGGCAGAACTAGAAGGTAAATGCTGAAAATATCACAAATACAGTAATAAGGGAGTTACTGGTGAACTGTAGAAGTATAATGAACAAAGTAAAATAATTTGCAAACTTAATAGAGATACAAGAACTATATGTAATTATAGGCGTAGAGTCTTGGTTAAAAGGAGTACTAGACAATGAGTTTTTCCTTGATGATTACAGAATGTATCGCAGAGATAGAGGAGGAATTGGTGGAGGGTATTCATACTGGTTAGCAAACATTACTACAGTTTTCTAGTGTTCACAGATCATGACCATGTGTTATTAGGAGTATATTTTTTGCGTGATAAAAAAATAAAAATCAGAGTGTTTGGCTGCTTACCGTAGTGGAAGAATGAATGATGGAGATGAGGCTCTTGGAGTTAAACTAAATTCATATTCACAGTTCAGATGAGCGTAAAATGGTCATTACTGGAGGGGATTTAAATTTACCAAGTGGCGGCAGGGTAGGAAATTAAGGAAACAGAGACTTGCAAATGCCTTCGTAAGGGAAGGAGGTTTTACACAAGTGGTAGAGAAGGACACGAGAGGACCAAACATGTTGGATATCCTTTCTAATAAAGCCTAATGAAAATCTTGTCAGGTAATTGAAGGAATAAGTAATCACAGTGCTGATGGATATTAGTGGATTCAGTAAACCAGTGGTCAAAATCGAAGGTGGAAATAGGAATAGTTATGATTTTTAAAGAGACAAAAACTTTAGAACTGAGGAGATATTTTAGGGAAAGGTTCAGCAAATGGAAGAATGGCACAAGTATAGTGAAGACGAAGGGGGATGAGTTTAAAGAAATAGTAAAAAAGGATGAGGAAATGTTTATTCCAAAGCAGAATATAAAGAGAAGTACAGAACATACATAGGGAAGTCAGAATGTATAAAGACGTTAGTGAGACAGGAAAACAACAGAGTTAAGAGACAGGAAGGCAGTAAATACTTAAAACAACTAAACAAGCAGTTAATAAGAGCAAACACAGAAGCTAAGGATGGATTTACAAAGACAGTTGTATACAAAAATGGAGTTCGAAGTCACTGAGGATTTTAAAATGGCAGCGACATTGAGTGATTGATTTTACTGAGACCACCGGGGACTATAATCTTGTAATAGGAGGGAATAAATCACAGGAGAATTTCTCTATTTATTTATTTATTTATTTATTTATTTATCAATCTTGTTCCATGGATCCCTGCTGAGGAAGTACCTCTGGGATGTGAAACATCTCATTGTTGATACATATAAACATAATATGAGTGATATCATAGTAAATATATATATATATACATATTTTACAAATACAAGAAATAATAATAAACATACATTTTTGCAACTGAGTTTTGCAAACGTCATAATGAGTACAATTAATTATTTTCTTCAAATTCTTGAATGGAGTAGAAGGAGTTGCCAATAAGATAATCTCTAAGTTTTTGTTTGAATACATCTTATTATCTGAAAGCTGTTTTATACGATTAGGTAGTTTATTAAACAGATGTATCCCAGAATAATTAACTCCTCTTTGTACTAATGACAGAGATGTTTGTGTTTTATGCAAGTTATTTTTGTTTCTTGTATTGAAACTGTGTACCTGTGAATTAGGTGTAAACAGGTTAAAATTTTCTATGACAAAGCTCATGAGAGAATATATATACTGAGAATACATTGTAAGAATATTGAGTTTCTTAAAGAGTTGTCTGCAAGAAGTTCTTGGTTTTACCCTACACAGAAACCTAATAGCTCTTTTCTGTGCTATGAAACTTTTTTACTTTGTGAAGAGTTTCCCCAAAAAATTATGCCATATGACATTATGAATGAAAAATATGAGGAGTACACCTGTTTCATTAATTCTAGATCTGCTGTTAGAGAAAGTGTTTGTATTGCGAAGGTGGCACTACTTAACTTTGCCAGTAGTGTAGTGATATGATCATGCCAACAGAGTTTCTGATCTATTTTAATACCAAGAAATTTTATACTCTCTGTTTCTAAGATTGTGTTGTTTTTATAGTTTATACATATATCTGGCTGTTCATAGTTTTTTGTTTTAAACCTAATATAATGTGTTTTTTCAAAATTTAATTTTAATGAATTGCCTTAAACCAATTTGCTACTACTCTAAGTACTTCATTTACATTAAATTCTATAGTACTGTTTGGTGTTTTACGCACAGTCAGGTTAGTGTCATCTGCAAATAAAACACTCTTAACTTTGTCGGATAAATTTCCAGGAAGGTCATTGATGTATAACAGAAAGAGGAGGGGGACCTAAGACAGAGCCTTGTGGAATTCCATGTTTTATTTTCTCCCAGTCTGATGAAGCATCTTTACTCATTTTAGAATCAAAAATTGAAAACTTTTTGCATTCGGCTTTCAATGTATGATTTAAACCATTTACCTGCGGTCCCAAAAATACCATAGTATTCCATTTTTTTTCAAAAGTAATTCATGATTTACACAGTCAAATGCTTTTGCAAGATCACAAATTATTCCTACAGGATTCATTTTATTATTCAGTTCCTCAAATGTGTTATTTAAAAATGAATATATAGCCATTTCTATGATGATCCTTTTTTGAACCCAAATTGTGAATTAGTTAGGATATTATAGTGTGTAACATGTTTTATTACTCTACTATACATGACTTTTTCAAAAACCTTTGAGAATGTTGAAAGTAATGAAATGGGACGATAGTTGTCTACACATGTTACTTCTCCTTTTTAAATAATGGTTTTTACAACAGCATATTTTAGTCTATCGGTAAAAACACCTTGTATTAAGGGATTCATTACAAATGTGAGCAAGTACATGACTGATACAGTCTGAACATCTTTTCAGTAATTTACTTGAAATATTGTCATAGCTGGAAGAATTTTTAGGTTTTAATTGTTTAATGAGTTTATTTATTTCTGAGACTGTTACTGGTGGCAATTTCATCTCCACAAAGCTATTTGGGAAAGCAGTCTCAAGAAGCCTTAGAGCACTATGTGGGGATTGCTTTTCTATGCCTAATTTATCTACTACTGACGTAAAATGTTTGTTAAATATTTCACAAACTTCCCCTACTTCGCTATACACATGTCCATTTTGTTCTATTTTTATGTCTTTAGAGTGATTTACAGTTTTTCCTGTTTCAGTCTTTATTATATTCCATATTGTTCTCATTTTATTGTCTGAATTTTCTATTTTCGCCGATATGTACGTGTTCTTGGCCTTCCTTATTACATTTGTTAGTATTTTAGAATAAAGTTTATAGTGAACTTTCAGCGCATAGTTATCTGATTCTCTCATTTTCAAATAAAAGGTCCCTCTTTGTTTTACTAGAGATTCTAATACCCTTTGTTATCCATCCCATGCCCAGTTCATTGTTTGGAGTGTTGAGAATTTTCCTTTTTTGAAACTACCTTCAAAAAGTGTTAGAAATATATTCAGAAAGGAATCAAATTTCGCATTAACACCCTGCGCATTATATACTTCTAACCAGTTTTCATTGTTTAAGGTATCTATGAAGTGTTTTATATTATTTTCACTAATATTTCTTCTATAAAACCCAGCTTTTCTTTATCTGTTTAACAGTGTTCCTGGACTCGATACATAATAGCTGGGCATCATGATCTGAGATACCATTTATTACTGGATGAATGCTGTAATTACTGCACTGAGAAATATCCATAAAAAAATTATCAATTGCAGTCCTGCTATTATTTTGTATTCTCGTAGGAAAATTTACAAGTGCTGTTAAGTTAAAAGACAACATCAAGGCTTCCATATCTAATCTATCATTGCTGTGATTCAGAAAGTCAACATTGAAATCTCCACATAATACTATTTGTTTGCTATTTGTAAAACTTAGTAGCAAAGACTCTAAATGAGATAAAAACAGTCTGAAATTACCTGAGGGGGCCCTGTAAATTGCTATCACTATCAGCTCTTCCTTATCATATTCTAGTTTAGTAACACAACATTCAAAGTGTTTGTTCTATACAATACTTACTTACAACTACACTACTGCATTCAATATTATTTTTAACAAAATGGCAACTCCCCCTTTCTCCATTTTACATCTGCAGAAATGAGAGCTTAATTTATAATTTGGGATGGACAGCTGAGATATTCCTGTATCAGACAATGATGCT
Organism: Vandiemenella viatica; assembly: GCA_031002005.1. Classification (NCBI taxonomy): domain Eukaryota; kingdom Metazoa; phylum Arthropoda; class Insecta; order Orthoptera; family Morabidae; genus Vandiemenella; species Vandiemenella viatica. The sequence goes on from CM061921.1 coordinate 165,445,413, forward strand.
CAGATATACACAAAACGTCTACATTAAAATTTCTGGAATTTTGAATCTCTTCTAGGCTTAAGGTATGTCATCAGTTTTACTAAATATTCCTCTTATATTTTGGTGGAAAATACTGGTTGAACACTTTGACGCAATGACTTTGAATTGTTTATTTTATTATTACATACTGGTATATCAGTTGGAATTTTTAATTTCAACAAATTATGATCACAGAGACATTAATTTCCTTAAGACATCTTAATAAATCTATTTTATTTACCCTAAAAAAAGGCCGCGACGTAACACCATTTATCACAGGAATACCTCTTTCACTCACCTGGCATCCTCTGACCTCATCAGCAATAAGAAGCGAAAGCTTCCTCTTACCTTTGACATTCAGATGGGAGTCCATGGCGAGTATAAACTGTCCCTACCAATGCAGGCCACATCAATCAAACCAATGTGTGAATTAGCCGGCCGCCAGAGAACCCTTTCCAAGGATGCATTTGTACGCCTGATGTTATGCCACATCCAGGGTTTATCGTAACGCTCAAGCAAACCAACAAATCTCACACTTGTCTGACGTGTGTTCTTGGAAATGTGGGCAATGTCTCCCTCAATTGAATAATTGAGGTCTTTATCAGGCTTATTTCCTGGTCCCCCAACAATTACAACACAATCCTCATCTGAAAAAATCTTTTAACTAGGTCTTCCACATTTGCTACCGAACACTTCCAAGATCTGCATTTGGTTTGAAAATACTGCAGACTTCATAATCTGGCCCCAAGTCAGACTGAACCATCTCACTGATTCCCCTCCCGTGAACTGCTCCCAAGTAACAGTACCTTCCTGCGTTTACTTTTAGATACACCCTGAAAACTTTCCCTTTTACTTTGCAAGAACCCACATCGTTCAGTCCAACCTGACGGTCCTCAGAGTCACCATCTAGATCCTCCAATGGCCGAAACACATTGGGATGTCTCCAGCTGGAAACCATCAGACAGACAGCGTCTCCTACCTCTCCTGCCAGAGCTGACTTCCTTCCATTCACTGTTCCGCCTATGCCTAAGAACAGAGTTTTCTGCCTTCAGGGCCTTTAAATCCCTCTCTGCAGATGCCAAATCTGACTGGAGTTTCAGAACTCCGCTGCTCCTGATCACTAATTCTGCAGGAGTGACAGTTCCAGGAAATACTGACACAAGAGTCGCCGTTAGATACATCGCTGCACCCCCAGTGAAACCAGCGCCCGCAGTCCCGGCATGTCACTCCTTCTTTTACTATCCTTCGGCAGTTTCCACACTTTGTATCCATTGTGATACTTTCAAAACAACTTAAGAATTTACAAGCAAAGGAACTTTAAAACTTTTACTTTTTAATAAACTACTTGTGTGTCAAATGCCAAAGAAATGCAAAAGTAGCCTTCTACAAAAATGTTAAAAACCTATGAATATCACTCGCAACTTTTCCTAAAAGTGAATTACAACACCTGTCAACTACAAGATTTACAAAAACTGCACAAATGCAAACAAAAGAACTTTTTAAACAATTACTATGAAATTTGATACCCTAGAACTCTGAATCACAACTAACCTCAAATGTAAACAAGTAAAAAAAACTGCGTTTACACTGTATTGATTATGTATTAAATAAAACGGTTCACTATCACTTGAGAACTTGGCAATCTACTTTGAAACAAAACTAATGCTATTAAATCTTACTTACAATGAACTGCTACTACGCTATAACAATAATATTAATACTAAACGTTTATACCGGATGTAACAAAGCACGAAACACTGAATTTACAATTGACGGATTTATACTGAATAAACGTTCCACTAACACTCACACTACTAGAAATGATATTATTCAACGAATTAACTACCTTACGAAACAAAATTTAACTTTTTAACTACAAAAACACAAATTATTAGCACTCGACACGCACTAAAGCGCGCGGCAGACGAATTCCAAAGATTAGCTATTAGCACAGTTGAGTAAACTACAAAATTTGAAATAGATTATCAGAAAATTATGAAGGAACTCGGAAAGCTGAAAAAACGCAGAGGGGCTATCGTAGGTAATATTACTGCATATGTATTAAAGATTGTGGGATACGGTTTTTTACCTTATCTTGAAATTATATTTAAAACGAGTGGAGTCTTGCTCCTTACCAACTGACTGGAAAAGAGCGATAGTAGTACTGGTTCATAAAGGAGGGGTGACAAATAGGGTTGAGAATTACAGATCAATTAGCTAGACATCTGTGATAGGCGAAATGATGGAGAGATTGATGTGCAACTATATTGGAAACGTCTGAGAGGTAAGAAACTGGTTTGCAGGTCGACAAAATGGCTTTAGGCAAAGATATTCATGTGAATCTCAGATGGTGGACTATATGCAAGATATTTCAGATGAATTGGACAAGTTTATAGCTTAGCACAAGATCTTTCTAAGGCATTTGACAGAGTGAGTCATAAAATGGTATTAAATATACTGAAAACTATTGGATTGGATGAAAACGTTGCTTGCTGGGTAGAGGAATTCTTAAAAGTCAGAAAGCAAAGTGTTAGAGTAGGAAATACATTATGAAAAGAGGTCGAAGTAAATATGGGAGTGCCACAGGGTAGTGTTTTGGGACAGTTGCTGTTCATTATTCTAATAAATGAATGTGTTGATGGTTTACAATCAGAATTTAGGTTGTTTGCAGATGACTAGCTAAAAGCACTGCTTTGTGGTAGCTCGCGAATTTTTGTTATAAGAAATATTATATGCAACTAAAGAAATTAATAATGAATCATAAGAATTTTAATATTTAAACTTCACGAACTATCATCAAAAACCGTGGTTTTAGTTTGTTGTCAATAAATAATTAGGTACATTTTTAATAAGACACAATCTTTACATATTTAAAAAAAATCAACTTATTTAATTTGATTTTAATCAGATAGAAAATTTCTCATTCGAGTTTTTTACTGTTTTCTACATTTTAACATACTTAAATTTTTAATATTACTAATTCTGTCATAAAAAAATCGTCTATTTAATGCTTGGGTTTCTAAAGTTTTTACTCTGGATAACGCAACATATGTTAAACGTACAGAAGCTTCTTTGTCTCCAATATGTACAACAACTTTATCCAATGTTAAACCTTCAGCTTTATGAATTGTTATTGCAAAAGCTAATTGTAATGGAAATTGTTTTCTTGAACAAGTGATATTCCCTCTTTTAAAATATTTAGTTGTGGGTGGAATTAGAACACAACCACTATTTTGATAAGTTAAATGAAAATAATTTTTAAAACGAACCATTATCACTCGTGGCATTTGATCAGGCGGACTTAGATTTTCTTCATAAATAATATCCTGAATATAACCTAAAGCTCCATTCTCTAATCCTTTTTCGACCCATAAATTAGAGCGTAACATAACTTTAGATCCATCAAACAAAGTTATAAATGGTTCCAGTCCACCTAATAATTCAGCACTTGCTGATTTTTCTGCAGAACAATTATGAACAGCAGGAATATAAGCAACAGGTTGACGCAATTCTTTTAATTTTTGGTGATTAAATCCTTTTATATCTTCATTTGTAGCAAACAGTCTGATTCTATCGTTGAAAAACTTACTTTCTTTTAATGCAAAAGTTTGTAGACAACGCGTCATTAATTTTTTATATTCTTCAATTGTACTCTTGCCATTCCCAATATGGTATATTCGTTCAGATTAATTTTTTCGAAATGATACTGATAAAAAACAATGTTTTTGAATACTTGATTTGAATAACAATTTCCGTTCTAAGAGGAATTCATTTCCTTCTATTTTATCACTGTACAGTGGTCTGTCATTAACAGGCGGTAACTATTTGATATCCCCCCCCCAAAAAAAATTAACCAATCCACCAAATGGTTTATCTTGTCTTGATGGAATAACTCTTCGTAATCGTAAATCAATTTTTCTCAAAAGACTGCATCCAATCATAATAATTTCATCTATGAAAAGAAATTTACACTCATGGATTTCCTCTTGAAATTGAACAAATTAATGTGAACTGAGCTTTCGAAATACTTTATTTACTCCTATTAAAAGTTTGTAATGTATTGTTGAACCATTGACACTAGCAGCACCCGTTGGGGCAAGCAATAGATAAGAAAATGGTCCCAATATTTGATTCAATCGAATAGTAAAATAAGTAATTAATGTACCTTTTCAAGATCCAGCTTTCCCTTGAACAACAATTCTTTTAATTGGAAGTTCTTTTTCATAACCTTGTAAATAATTAAGTTGTTTTTCAAACATATTTATCAGTTCATGTTGTTCATTAGAAAAAAGCATATTCGTTGATAAGTTACATTGAGTATAAACATTTCTCTAATTTTCTAATTTTTCATTTTCAATAAAATGTTCTAATATAGTCAATACGTGTCTATTTGAAATAGTATGCCAATTATGTTTGATATCGATTTTTCCTCTACCTAAATCCATTTCTGACTGATTATTATTTGGTCCAGCGGCTACATTCATCCAGATGTGTAGTTGGTTTACTTCTACTACGTATATTTCTTCAAAATCTTCTTAGTTTTCTAAATTTTGTGGTATATAATCTAAATCATTATTCAAAATATCTTCATTTGTAAAATGCTGCTCATATATAATTTTCCAGGTGCTATTTTTTCGATTTAAATCATATAACTGTCTCCAAGGATCATGCAACAAAACTTGTTACTCGTAAAAATTTTCATTGCTTTCAACACCAGGATTATATTTAAATTTTGGTATAACTGTAGGAATAAAAGGTACCTTTTTAGTAACATAATTCGCCCCTCTTTTATACATTATTGTAAAAAAAAAAAATCATATAAAGACATATTTTCAAATTTCATTGGTCGTCAGAATTTAGATTTTTTGCAGATGAAATAATTGTGTACAATAGGGTCAAAACAAGAGTAGACTGTGAACAGCTGCATGGTGACCTAGTTACAATATATAAATGGGTAGGTCAGCATGAAATGAAGAGTCAGCTTATTAGGTACACAGATAAAAAAAACTAAATGTTAATTATAATTATAGGATGGTGTCAGAATTGTTTGTTGAAGACTTAAAGTGCAAATATCTTGGTATAACGTTTGATAATAAACTGAACGGGGTAGAGCACATTGGGCAGGCCGTAGGAAAAGTTTACAAAGTCCTTCATTTAATGGAGAGGGTGATGAGAGGATTTACCAGAGAAATTAGGGAATTAGGTAACAAGACTTTGGTCAGACCATTGGTTGAATATGGTGTTGTAGTTTTTGACCAACATTTTGGGTATCAAATACAGGAGTTGCAGGGCGTGGAAAGAAGAGCAACTAGATTTGTTTGTGGTAATTATCGCAGGACCCAGTCAGTATGTAATATGATAAAGAAGCTGGATTGGGAGTCATTGGAAGATAGGAAGAGGGTGAAGAGAGTGCTGGGAATGTACAAGTCGTATGTTGGTGATGGGGCTTGGAAGAATATTGGTCAAAGAATTAGGAATAGTGTATGGAAAGGAAAAGATTACCATGACCATAAGCCGGCACTCGATTTTATGCCCAAGGGAGTGGTAAAATTTTCTTTTGTGTGTAAGGGTGTCGGGGATTCGAACAAATTACCAAGCGAAATGATGAATAATTTACCAAAAACGCTTAAGGAATTCAAAATTAAAATTGGTAAATCGCAAAAGTAGATGGGGGAAGAATTTAACACTTAAATTACATAAGGTAATTTAAAAATAAAAAAATGGGGTAATTAGATGACTAATTGAATTGACACCGGAGCGTGTGCTCCATCCCAATTAAATTAGTAATAATAACAGCCTTTGTGCCGTTTACAACAATAAGATTTTTTAGTATATATAATATACTGTATGGCGGGCTGCTAGCAACCTAAGATTAACACTTGGTGTCGGTCTCCCGTCATATTTGGGAGTCTGTAGTTAGTTATATTGTGTCGCATGCAAATATTAAATTCCATCACTTGCTAAGTACTTCATGTAAAACCGGCAGATTTTGTCACACTATCTGACACGTTCTCTAAAATTATTTTATATGTTTATAAGGGACATAGTGTGGAACTGTTTCTTTGAGTCTCGTGGTATTTGGGACTGGTCTAGTACCCATGGAGCCCTATCTGTCTCTGGAACTGCTTCCACTTGGGTCAGACTCCTTCTGTTAACTTTACTTTTGCTCTCCCTTGTCAGTTTTTGTTCTTTTATGACCCTGATGGTATGTTAGAATAATGGAAAATGTGTCGAGTACATGTAGGAAATGTGTCTACTTTAGGAGCCTCTCTGTTTCAAAGTGTCGACTAATGAGAAAATGCAGAGGTTCAGATTTTTTAATTATATATTTGCGCTGACAGTTTACCAGCAACTGCTGTATATAATGGAATAGAAATGCCCAAGATGCACTTAACTTATTTACTGAGCATAGCACGTTATAGAAGAAAAAATTGGTATTCGGGATTGCCAGAAAAAAAGAAAAATTGAAGCTTCCTAAATGTGATGTTATAAAAGATGCTCACAGTTAAATGGATAAATGAAGTACGAAATGAGCATGTTTTACAAATGACGGGTGAGGAAAGAAGCTCCTCACAGAAAAAAAAGTTTATTTGGTGTGTTCCATTTAAAAACATGCGGGGCTGGTTAATTTGGTAGTAGATGAAAAAGTCGAAGGAAAGAAATGTAGAGGAAGACAAAAATTATAATACATGTAACAGATAATTGAGGATGTAGTTTGTAATGGGTATTCTGATATGAAGACATTGTCTCAGGATAGGGGGAGATGGAGGATGGAATGGAAAAACAATCAATAGACTGTTAACAAAATCCGAATCACTTTCATGTCAATAACATATAATCACTCTAATCTGCCTACTGATTCGTTTCAATTTCTTTCTCATTTAAAGAGATTTTGAAACTGTAAAAATGTTACGTAAAACAGTACAAAATCAATGATTATGTCCAATCAGGAGTGTTTTTTTTAGTATTTTTTCATTGGTCATGGAAGCAGATCCTGTTGGCAACATTCAGACAACACGTTTCTCGTCCGAGCGAACGTACTTGGCCTAAAAACGCATTGTATTTTACAGCATTGACTCACGCTGTTACGTAAATACAGGCCAGATGTCAGCAGTCCACACCTGCACGATCTATCATTGGTTAGTGTGCGTAGTATGTATCATTTGTTTAGTGTGAGATCTTCGTTTTTACGTACCTCATTTTCTGATAAGAACACAATAAAATGTCAAAATCTTCTCTGCATTTGCAGTTACGTGGCAACACTACAAACACTTTGCATATCAATATTTATGTGGCTTTAGCTTTTAATATATGTAGCATCGGAGAAAAGTTTAATCAATGAAACATTGGCAGAATACAACAAGAACGTAAAAACCAGGCAGTGGTATGCACTGTTGCTGTAGGCTCATTTCTTTTAAAATAATATTCATTATCTACTGCCAACCATGTTTGCGTATATCTATCTACACGTATGAATTAACGCTATACGTACTGCAAAATGCGGCGGAAAACTAACCCATTGCAAGTTAATTTTCCAGGAAGATTCTATGGAAGAATAACATTCCACAGAATATTCCCCGGTATGTGGAACGTTTCGCTTATACGAGTATTATCTTTAGCCCGGGAATCAGTTTCCTGTCCATCTACTTTGTTTCTGTGGTCCTGCTTTATTTTAATTCATTCACTGTTTACAGCATAGAATTTAGCACCTCCCTCTGGGTGGAGTTGTGTTAGGGGCCACTTATTCGACCCCCACTCACTCCACGTTTTAAAGATGGCGGTACTGGTGTTAGCAACGCCAGTATGTGCCTGTAACATCAGACAGTAGTAATCAATGGTAACTTAAGTAAGTGTTTTCTGTGTATACATAAAAGTGAATGTGAAATGTCTGGAGATACACTTTCGCAGCTGGAAAGAAGCTGACCCATATTCTCACTGCTGACTTTCTCTTTACAGATATGGCGATGAGGAGGGCCGTGATCATGTTACTGGTAAGTTTTCACTTTCACTTATTTAATATTTTGCAGTGGTAACAAGTTTATGCGTAAGATTTGCATATTATTCTTCATCTTGAGTTACATTAGCTTCACTTAACTCTTATAGAGATGGATCAGTTGAATGATCCATGATTGTCGTTAGTTAATTCGTCTTCTGAATAGTGTAAGTGGTTCGGATTTTCGACGATGCCTTGTAGATTCTGATGAATACGTCAGCGGTGCTCCACTGGGCTCAGGTAGACGTTTTTATAGCTTTGTGGTTGTGGGGACGCTGCTTGTCAGTTCTCATTCTGAGATGGCAACATCCAGCGAATGCCACTACTCTTTCAGTTGTACAGTCAGCACTTCTCGTTTTTGTAACAGCGATTACTTCACCGAAAAATATAATGAACTAAGTAGTGTGATTACCAACTATAACGCGGGAAACATGAGGAAGGTCTGAAAAGTACGCGGCCTTAATGCAATTGAGGTTTATTTGAATAGACTGATGACTGCAAAGTTTTTGTTAAATTTCATGTTTCCTAGTTTCCCGACATAGTCAAAGCTGTACTCGCAATACTCCCCCCACTCAGTAGTAACACTTACTACTCAGTGAGGCTCAGCGTATTCTATAATGTTACGAACACAACGAGAGGCAATGTCTCAATATGACAACGTTCAAATGCATTTGGTTTTTAAACAAGTGTGATGTAGATGGTTACAAAAACTAGTTCCTATCATGTGTGTTCATCAATACATTATACAAAACGTATAAATGAAAGATTAACAAAATAGCATTCACATATAAAATGGCAAAACATTCGACAAAGATGACAAATGTTTTAAAAAAATAACCGCCTCATCAGTGATTATGCTCTTTTAAGGTTATAAATAAACCATTTTAACGTATTTCCAGTTGTGGACTGTACTCACTGTAGTATATTTCCTCTTTACTCGCAGAATATATGACATAAACTTCCGAATTATCTCTAGATATTAATATTGCCAATGAACAGCAGAAAATGTTTGCTTCAACCGTAAGTGATGTGTATGTAACTAAAACTGATTAAAATTATTACAGAACTTCAGTTTTTAACCATATTTGTACAAATGTGAAGAATTTTACGTAAAAGTTTCATAAAAATCCCTAAATGAAAATTCCTGTTTGCATCGTAACACATTACATGAATAGAAAGAGGAGGCGTTGAGACATCCTAATAAAGAATGGTTAATACTTTGGCTGGAATATTTGTGTTCTGTCATCTCCAGTTTGGCCAATCAAGTACTTGACTGGCCTGGGCTGCCGGGAGTACTCTTATTTTCATAAATTGTATAGGCAAATGGTAGAATGATCTAGAATTTCCGCCTCCAAAAGCAAACATTTTTCACAATAAAATTAACACGTAACACACAGCATAAAATTTACGCCGTTCACAGACAGATAACGACACTTAAGCTTTCCATTATATACGTGAGTAGGGCTTCTGCGACATGTCAGCTGGATAAACAATACCATGCTATTCAGTCGCGTAAGCTGGCCAAACGAAATATGGGGATACACTATCAAGGACTCATCTCTACCTAAAACCTGTTAATATTACCGTAATTTGATGGTCACAACAGGAAATTGGGTTTTTAGCAACATCAAGGGATCACAAAGACATAATGGTGCAGTATACGTAATATTTTTTTTTGTTTCCGAATTTCAAAATAAAATTATATAAAAATGGAAACGCTACTAAAAGTCAAAATGGAAAATAGAACATATATGTAATGTCCTCATCTGGACTAAACGGCCTGCTACCTTTTTTTCCCCAATTTGTCCATGATATCATTATCTAACGTCTTTCAATTCTTGCTTTGCTTCAGTGGAAGTCTAATACTTTTGATACCAACCTGATCATAGAGGCAAATTCTTAGAAAATAACAACTTCACAGTTCTATCCTGTCTTTCAATTACATCAAAACTTTGAAAATGAGAACAGAGAACGCAACATTCTGTACCGAAAGACATATGTTTTCTTTGAATGTTGGTGAAATTTCTACCTCCAATAATTATTATCAACGTAATAGCTTTTAATTTCTGAGAGAAAGTTTCTAAATCATCTGATTATTTGGTTCTGCTTCTTGGCGCCCTAGTTAATTATTATTATTATTTTCGCGTCAAATGTAAAGCGTTTTAAAGCAGAACAGAAATATTTAATGTTTTATCTTCCAAAATTTTATATAGCCCACCATGTTATCTAACGCTTTGATTTTCGTCTAAAATGGTGAAAACTATTCTCATCTAGCACTATGAGTCACATGCTCCCAGAATGGATGTGGTTTTGGGAACCGTTCCGGACGTTCATCTTCTAGGCGGGATTCGAATTCTGCTCTGCAACACCGGCAGCTCCCCAGTTCCAGCATGACATGGCATGTGTGATTTATTAAGTATTGCGTTTCTCTGGTGTTGTGGGAGTGGAGTAATATCCTTGTTTGTCGGAATCGTAATCAGTCGCTCCACGGAATGAGCATCATATAGAAAATCTGTGCACTATAAACATGTAGATCTGCAAAGTCGTTTGCTAATTTCTGTGATTTTGTTTTAAATTTCTCTTACAATAATATGTCATCCTTTTTGTTTAAGGCAATATTCAGGCAGTTTCTTGAATTAATTTCTTAATTTTTCTAATTACAACCTTTAATCATGGTTTGTATCCCTCTCGCAACAGTTCTCAAGTCACATACGTGAATGGCCTCCTCGGCATGTTCATGGAATGATGCAAATAATTGACGGAAATGTGAATTATTATGGCCAAATAGGTAAATGAACCTGAACCTCCTCTAAAGCGAATCAACTGATTCAATAATTTCTAAGTCGCCGTAGAAAATTCATCTCCAAACCATCATATCTATATAAACAAATGTCATTAAGCGACACTGCAGATGCGAGTTAGTTTTGTAGACGAGATGGTTTTCAACGCTCATCGTTGTCATAATTTACCACCTAATATTAATGAGATGTCATAACATAGAATAATAAAAGTCAGAAATTCTCTATCAGCAACAACGACGTCCATACAGGAGTATTACACACCATAGCTTGCCCAGCAGACGAGCAATTTCTGTAGTTAATATGCCACCTAAATTGATTCTATGCAGCTCTATCCTCGCTGGTACCAGAGTATGATCATGATCTTTTAATGGAAGATCTTAAAACCAACTTGTTAAAAATGCATACTTCCACCATAAATTTAAAAGTAACTATTGAAGCTTGTGATCCAACTAAAAAAAAAAAAATACCATTTTGGAAACAGTCAAACATTAACTGACCTCATTATAATCAACTAAAGAAATGAAATGAAATTTTATACTTCAGTAAGTTATCTGCCCGATGGATATCAGGACACGACATTATACGTACGTTATACTGTCTAAAACCCCCAGAGTATCATCCAAGAACAATGTTGTTTTGTTGTTATTTCGGTTTTAGGGCGCGTCGACGACGAGGTCATCCAAGAACAAATAGAAATTTTAGAAAAATTAACCGGGAGGCCATAGTGATAGACGTGACCAACGCTGCTTGCAGCGAAGGTTTTACATCGACGGAAAAGTGGGAAAACTAATCGATATGATTGATAACTGAACTGTGTGACAGACGCCTCGCCTTTGAAGAGAAAAGTTAATCATTCTCCAGCACCATGGTTAACTGAAAATATACGACATTTTATGAACTAAACAGATACGAAACCCCTCAGACGATAACTACCAACAAAATAAGAAAAAAACTGCGAAATCGTAATGGGTGAAGGATGAAAACGCCAAACTTGGGTATACTCAGAAGGTCATTAGCGAAAACACAATTTTCATTGTGTTGCGGGTATCATTGGAAACAGATCGCTATGGGAAACTGCAGACAATATTTTACCCCAGGGCTCAGTCTCGGGTCCTCTTCTATTTTTTGTCTCTCTATCTCTCTCTCCCTTATATATATATTTATATATATGTACAGTGTCTTACCTCACTGTAACTATAATCTGTACAACTATACCTCAATGCAACACCAACCGACGTATAATAAAGCAAATAAATGCCAACCTAGAATATTTTTCTGACTGGACAGAGAAGCTTGGGCTTAACATAAACCTCATTAAATCCCAGTCTACTGTTATTGCTAGTTCAAAACTGAAAGGCAGCAACTTCATATCAAATCTCCCAAAAATAAAGCTTCAGGGAAGAATTAAATCATAGCGATCTGTGAATCCTAGTTAACTATAATTTAAATTGGTCTGAGAACATTGTCTTAGAATGTCACAAAGCCTTCACTTCTCTTCATGCTCTGTATAAATGTAAAAAGATTTTTCTCCATCCAGGGAGCACAGGGGGATCAGTTGTTTTTTCAAATGGGTGGGGAAAACCTATATAAACAAAAATTAAATGCAATGTTGTTGCAGGCAATATTTCCGCAATTGTTTACTTAATTACTAATTGAAAAATAACGCCAATGCAACTGTTTAATTTATTTATTGTTGCGTCGTACGCGTTTCACCACTCATCGAGGCATCATCAAGGACGAATCTGCGTTAAAGTTTTTATATAAAGTTTTATAAACATTTTAACTATATTATTACGTAATTGTTAACATGAGATATTTTATAGCTGATATTTACTTACTATTTAATTTGTTATTTAGGTTCTGCAGCTGCGCATCTCCGTTTTATTACCCAAAGCATGTTTTGCTTGCATTATATTTACAAAATTGCAAAAATTGGTTCTTTTTCATCAATTGGTTGTCTGTTGTGGCCAGCTGGTTTGTTTATGTCGTGTCTCGTGAGTCGTGGTGCGCTTTCACGTCATTCGGCTGTCTGCTGTGGCCATCTTGTTTGTATATGTCGTGTTCCGTGCCGACAGCGCGAGTTTTGAAACTGCGTGATGATTTTGTTAGTGTGTTTTATATTTATGTGTGATGTATATGGGTGTGTGGGTTTATTAGATTGTGTGTTTTTTTATTCTTTTGTCTGTCGAGTTTGTGTATATTAGTTTGAGTAACGTTTGATTTGTGAGGTTTACCTGGCCATTTAGTACCTCGCACTTACTATACAGAAAAATTCTATATTCAGAAAGGCAAAATGAAGGTAAACAGGTCCATCCTTTGTTGCTTTTTTATTTTATTTTTTATGGCTTTACGTTCCATCGACGACAAGGTGATTAGAGGCGACAAAGGACTTGGGGCTAGGAACGGGAGGGAATTTGGCTATGTCCTTTTGAACGAACCATCCCGGAATTTGCCTGAAGCAATTTTGGGAATCCTTGGAAAACCGAAATCTGAATGTCCGGATGGGGATTGGAACCCGCATCCTCCCGAATACAAGGCCCGGTGCACACTTCCGCGGCCACTGACAACTCCAAGTTTATAGTAGGATGCGAGTCATTTTTGCGCACTTTTCTATAAAAATTGCTTAGCAGCTATGACCGCAAGCACGTATGAATTAAAAAACGAAGGATGGGTGGATCTCTTTTTTATAATTATAAGATTTTTTTCAGATATGTTGCTTGCTATTGTGGACTCAAATTACACGTTAAATTTACGTTGGAGCTTTCGGAAACGAATCGGACAGTGCTATGTTCCACAGAAATTCTTTTTATAAGAAGCTTTAAAACATGATGTCAACCTCTCCCGGCCGCTGCAGGTAAAAATGCCCTTCTCTTTTGTTGGTGATGAAACATTTTCCCTTTCAACAAACATAATGAAGCCTTATAGTGCAAAAAAAAAAAAAAAAAAAATCATCTATAGATCGTCACGAAACAATTAATGGAAATTTGGATTTATCCATCCTATCGATAAAGTCTTTTTCTCTTCATAACTTTAGATATGGATACAACATTCAAGATGCAATGAGTATATAAGGTTTCATCGATATCGGAAAGGACGCCTTGAGACCGGCAAGAGGAACTTTTAAGCAGTCTATTCTAGTAAGAAACATGTTAGAATGTTATTTTGTTTCCGATATTGATAGCGTACCTTTGCACAGAAATTAAGAACTGTTTTTATATTCGACAGCAATTTAACAAACATTTTATATCGATGTTCTATAAATTCTAGATTTAAAAAAAGTTTATTCAAAACTGAATTTATAATAAATACAAATGTTCTAATAACACATTTCACTCCACTCTTATACACACATTTCGTTTTTGGTTTTGTCGTCCTTTTCTTGAAATCCCTCACTGAATATGCGACATAAACTGGTCCAAGCTCCTCTATTCTTGATTGGGTTGTGGTAGCTCTCTCATGTGATATCCCAAATTTCTGGTTAATTCTAAATTTCACCAATGTAATGCTCAATGTCAATGTTTTCTACGTGTAGTATGGGGCCCACATTTTGGGTATCAAATACAGGAGTTGGAGGGGGTCTGAAGAAGGACTGCTAGATTCAGGGGCGGATCCAGGGGGGGGGGGCTAGGGGGCTCAAGCCCCCCCCCAAATGTATCTAGGTCAACCCCCGACATTGTTTTTTTTAGCTCTACGGATTCGAGGCCCGTAGAGGCTATAAAGACTACCCCATGGCCGACTCAAACCTCCCCCCCCCAAAAAAAAACCGAAAATCCACTAAGGCAAGCCCTCTGAATCAAAATTTACTCAAGCCAAGCCCCCCCCCCCCAAACCAAATTCCTGGATTCGCCCCTGGCTAGATTTGTCTCTGGAAATTACCGCTGTACACAATCAGTAACCGATATGACAAAAGAGCTGGAACGGGACTAATTGGAAGACAGGAGGAGGATAAATAGTCATGGAAGTGTACGAGGTGTATATTGGTGATGAGGCGCGGAAAGATGGTATAAGATTAGGAGTAATAAATAAATTCATGGAAAGAATAGATGACCATGACCACAAGCTGGCAGTCAATTTTAGGCACATGGGTGTGGGAAGATTTTCTTTCGTAGGTAAGGAGGTCAGGGATTGGAATAAGTTACCAAGAGAAATGATTAATAATTTACCAAAAACGTTGAAAGAACTTAAAGTTGAAATTTGTAGAGTGCAAAAGTAGTGTAGCACAGGAAATGGAGAAAAATGGGTGTGAAGGGAAATTACCTCCGAAGCGTGCGCTCCATCGCAATTAAATTAAATTGAAACGTCCTCCACACTTGCGCTTTCTGCCGGACGTGTGCACCGCTCCATTGGAAACAATGTACTAGGAGGCCGGAGTTGCGTGTGCGGCAACGCTGCAGCGTGGTGGGCAAGAACAGCGAAAAACCACCGCAGGGTGGACGTAGGTCGCCGCAGCGTTGCCGCAGGTGTGTGCATAGCCGTATCTGTTTGTGTGTACTCCTCGCCGCAACTGCGGCGCTGCGTGAAATAACGGACGTGTGCGCCGGGCACGCCTGGATGCATTCGCTGCCTTAGTAACTGAAAACGGACTAGCGACGTTGCCCAGGAAACCATCAAATTTCGCTTCATGGTAATCATTCGAAACAAAAATGGTGGGTATTTGAATAAGCTTTAAATAACTTGAAACCCCTAATTTTCACAAATAAACTTAAACGGTACGGCAACGACAAGGCCGCCTACGGAACGGGAGATTTGCACGAGTCAGGGGGACATTGCCATTGCATTCAACAGGCCTCTGAACCTGCTGTATAAAACGTTTCGAAGAGGATAGCTAGACTTTTATCGTAGACGTGAAATTTATCGCAAATTCGCTACACACCTTTCAACGTCATTTAGAATCATTAAAAATATTCCTCATTTTGAGTGTTCGTACTAAATGTCATAATGATATAATCCAATCGAAGTGTACACAGAAGTGTAATTTTACTAGACCCCCTTTCTGCACTGAACCTAGTAACGAAATCAACAGTGTAAAAAGTTAGATCTTATAGCGTCCCATATGAATTTCAACGTAATTGATGGTTCGGAAAACTGGTTACGTGCAGGGTAAAAAAAAAAAAATCTTCTGATCACTCGTAAGTTCGTAACTGCTTCAACCATTGCGGGCCTAAATACAGATGAAACAGCATGTCTTCTCACCAACAAACTTTAATTATTTTAAATCTAATTATGTTGCATAGGAGTAGATTCCTAGTAGAATTTTCTCAAAAAGTTGCTGGAAACTGCACACTACATCCACTCAATATGGCAGTTTCCAATGCAGATGCTGCTGTTCCAGAGCCTCTTATCCGATGCCCATTAATGAACGTTTGCATGAGCTAACTGTAAAACGGCAATAGCGACTCCTGAGTTCATCGACCGCAGGAGCAGGTTTTACGCTATCCAGTTATTATTGTCCAAACTAATGTTTATAGCTATCTCGTTGTATGTTATTGTATTCATATCTGGTTGGTCAAAAAATTGCTTGGCCAAACAGAGCAAACTAAATTATGCAAACTTATTTTATATCAACAAAACCCATGTCTTTAACATTCTATGCATTGTTTTTCGTTCATTACTTTATCTTTACACCGAGGGTGGTGGGTGAATGGTTAACGTTTTAGCCTCGCATTCGGGAGGACGCCGGTTCGAATCCCCGTGCGGGCATCCAGATTTGGGTTTTACTTGGTTTCGCCAAATTACTCCAGGTGAATGCCGGGATGCTTCATTCAAAAGGCCATGGCCGAATTCCGTCCCGTTCCTTGTCACCACTCCCATCCCGCCTCTAATGACCTTTAAAAAGACTTTATCTTTATATTCCTTAAACTTGCTTTAATTAACACACGTTAGTCATGAAGCGTGTAAAATTTTGTTTTCCTAGCGTGAAATATATTTTACATTACCATATAGCATGTAACACCTTGAAGAGGATTTTGATCAAATAGCGGAGTAATTAAATTTGTGGGCGTTTGTTCTTCTGCCTCAGGAAATTGCAAAAATGCGTTGATTCTGAAATCAGTAGCGACCGTTAAACGGTGGACGAAGAATAAAAATGGTTTTCAATAGAATGGACAAGGGGAAAAAAAATCCTGCTACCATCTTTCAGGCTGCTTACCAACCCGAAGGTCGCATTGGATGATCATTCCTTCCCCGGACGAAGACTTTAGAGGGTCACAGTTCCCAGGATAGTCGTGGAACCTTGAGCGCAGGAATTAAACCGCAAGTTGCTGATTATTCCTGATTTTTCATTCAGCCGACTTTAGTCCCATTTTAACCGCAAGACCGAAAGGATGTACTGAACCACTAATTTCACCTCTGGCCTCTAACTGACAAGCAGCATGGTTCAGTCCAGTTCGGCTGATTGATTTTCTTACTAGTACCATCGCTGTTTCATCACAGAGAACAGTTAACTTGAACTTGCGTACTATTGTGGAATACAGTAACAGTTCCTTAACCCTTCTGTAACCACATACAACTTTTCCACCTAGAATTTATTTTAATCTGTCCATTATCAATGAATCTGATACATAATTATTAGTAGGGAGAATACCTCATTTCCTTTTATACATTAGGAATTTTGATTCTGAAATGGCCAAGTCACTGAGGTTTCTGTCTTTCTCAAAAGCGGCCTTCAATGTATTCAAACTCTCACTTTTCGATGAAAGCACTCCAGTGACATCCGAGTAGCGCCGTCGCTAATGCCCTTCAGCCACGCCGTATTTAAAGGAACATTTACCAATCCTTCAACAAACTTCTTTCCTCAATCATCGTTTCCAAAACAAGTTCACTTTGTATTTTGCCTGTCATATTAATTTCTAACATTCTACTGTGGCACCATATTTCGAATTTTTTAACCAGTCTTCCATCTTGTGTTCATAAAGTCCAAGCTTCAAGTGCTGTATTCAATACAAATAGTTTTAGAATGTTCATTCCAATCCTACTTCTTTTGTTTTGAAAAAGTTTCTCTTTCTGAAGAAGGAACATGATTTTGATATAATTCTTGGCACAGCATAGGCCCTAATAACAACTCCCTGTTACTTTACGACAGCACCTGTTCCCATTTTTATATTTAACCTGCTGTCGTTTCGGATGTTCTTCAATTAATTTAATTTGGCAACTTACTTGCACACCCATTTTTTCCCCATTCCTTTTCCCACCTGCTTTAAAATTCGTCTCGCGATATTTTTTTAATGCGATCCGTAGACCTTCCCACCACTTTCAATTTATGCTACGGTAATAACTTTGTTGTTGTCCATGATTTACAGTTGTTGCATAAATTCCTCTACGGTGTTAATCTCACCCATAAATGGTGCTTATCTATAATAAATCAACCTGATTCTTAAATTCCGGTACATTAAAACTAATTTCAGTCGCTACCTTAGACCAGCTTCATAAAAATTTTGAACACCTTGTCCCACTTAGCACTAATAAAAGCTGTCTCCCAGGTTACACATGCCATAAGCGTATCTTTTTTTTCTTTATCGACCTTCTATTATTAATAGTAACGATAGGGTGCTGTCTTTTGCATCCCGGCTTTCATAACCTACAACCTCCTGAATTTTACTTTGAATTCATATGTAAGTGATATGACTATTTCGTATGATAATTATGACATTTGTCAGCTTTTACTTCGTACGAGACTGTGGATATGATGCTTTAGCAAAATCCCTTTTGTTTCTAATCTGCTGGCCTAAATGAGTTCAAACGTTTGAAAAATCAATTAAATTTTTCTCAGCACGCTGCTATAGAGCCAGACCGTATTGGCCATTGTTTCTCTATGTATTCCTTCCATCTATTAGCTTCGTATATCCTGAATTTCATATTTATCTTGCAGCTATACTAACTTGTCTTTCTTCCGTTTCGTTTCTACTACTGTCTTCCTGCTTCTTCAACATTTTTGTGTTGTCTTACTACCGTAATGTTTCTTCCTGCCCAACACATTGCTATGGAACGTGTCATTAGGAGATGATAATTCAAAACTGATGGAAAAATTAGTAACGAATAGACAAAAAAAAGGCCGCCCATCGCACATAAATGTTGTGCCCCGGTGTTTGTATTAATGTTTCTTAGAAGTCTTATTCATCGTAAATCACTATTCCACGTAAGATTTCGTTTGTTTTACAATATCACGCTACTTGCATGTAATTACACCTCGTTAACTTAAAAATTACGACGTTCAACCCCTTGTTTGGTTGTATCCTCTTAAAAGCTTGTTGTCGTAGGTTCACAAATCAAAGTATTGTAACAGTCACCAGAAATCTGAAAAACTATCGATTGTCAATATGGGCTTAAGGATCCCGCAAACGTAGTCAGAGGATTCGAATCACCGTCATAATCTGGTTATCAGGAAATAACTGCCTGCTGTGAAAATTGCATTTAACAAACTGTTATAATTTTTCAATTAATTACAAGATCCTTTCTTCACCTCGACACGTTGTGTTTCCACATTATCGCTGGATTGTATGCCGATGACGAATAAGAAAGAACCAATGAGGTTTTTGAAGACACGGCTTGCAGTATCCCGGTATGGCCACCTCGTGGAGCCGGCTTTCGCTGCTTGGAGGTGGGCGACGAACCTTGGGTACCGTTACAGCGGTCAGCCCACGGACTGCCTGCCGCTTGCAACATGCACACTGCTGCCAACCTCTGCTCCACACACTTTCAATACACCTCCACATGATTTCGGCAGAGCGGAGAAACCAATATTGCTCTTGCAAGTGGATTATTTATTAGCCCTCTTTCCTGCATCATCTCTTCCTAATAACATCACTTTCTGACAAACCCACACAATTTTTTATTTTTTGCTGTCATCAATCTCTTGACTGGTTTGATGCAATCCTCCATCCCTTCCTATTTTGCGTTAACCTTTTCATCTCAACATACCTCTTACAACCCACATCCACAATTATCTGCATCTAATATTCTAATCTCTGTCTCCTCTGCAGTTCTTACTTTCGCCTGTTCCCTCCACTAACAAGTTAACCAATCCAGCATGTCTCAAAATATGACCTACCAACCTGCCGCATATTTCTGTAAGACTTTTCCACAAACTTCCTTCCTCGCCCATCATTTCCCAAACTCGTTCGTTTCGTAGTTTATCCGTCCACTTAATTTTCAGCATCCTTCTTTAGCACCACATTTCAAATACTTCAATTATCCTTCTTTTTGGTATTCCTAAAATCCATTCTTTGCTGCCATAAAGTTCTGTGCTTCACACATATAGTTTTAAAAAGTTTTTGTGAATCCTAGATCAATAATTGAAACAAAAAGATTTCTCCTTTTCATGAAGGCTCTTTTCCCTAGTGCTATTCTGTTTTTAACATCAATCCTCCTTCGGCCATCGGTTGTAATTTTACTTACTAGCCCTAAGTGTCAACATTCATTAACTTCTTCTATCGCATTCGACCCTATTTTGATATTTAATCTACCATTATTGGTGTCATTTCTGCTACATTTTATCAATTTTGTCTTGCTTTGGTTTATATTTAGTCCAAAATCTTTCTTCAGTATTTTTTTCAAGATATTCAGTAACGTCTCAATATCCTCAGCCTGTTCTGCTAACAAAACAATATCATCAGCAAATTGTAGCATAGACTACTGATTTTTTCTCCTTGAACACTTATGCCACATTCAAATCATTCTTTCACTTCCTTTATTGCTTCTTCTACATACAAGTTGAATATTAATGGGGATAGACTACAACCTTCTCTCACATCTTTCTTAATTGATGCGTCTCATGATTCGCTACATTTATTGTAGCTACTTGATTCTTATAAAGATTATAAAGTATTCTTCTATCGCGGTATTTTAGACCTGACTTCTTTAAAATTTTGAGCATCTTGTCCCACCTAACATTATCAAAAGCTTTTTTCTAAATCATCAAACACCATAACAGTATCTTTGTTTTTCTTTAACCGTCCTTCAAGTATTAATCTTAACGTCAGAATCGCTTCTCTTGTACGACGGTTTTTTTCTAAACCCAAACTGATCTTCACCTACTATACTTTCTACTACACTTTCCATTCTTCTGTATGTTATTTTAGTGAGTAATTTTGAAGCATGTGATGCTAGATTTACAGTGCGATAGTTCTCACATCTGTCAGCTTGTGCTTTCTGCGGTAGTGTGAAGATGACACTTTTATTACAATCAGTGGGAATCCTACTGTTTCATAAGGTTTCGATATATGTTTGAATAGTCTTTGGATTCCTTTTTCTAATAGGGATTTCACAAGTTCTGCAGGAATCTTATCAATCCCAATTGCTTTATTTGACTTAAAATCATTCAAAGCTCTATCAAATTCTGTCCTCAAAACAGGATCACCTAAGTCATAAATGTCTACATCAACTTCTCTTTCCAATACACTATTGTTCAAATCATCTCCATCATACAGTTTCTCTATGTGTTCCTTCCATCAGTTAGCTCTATCTTCTGAGCTTATGAGGTTTCCTCCCATCGCCAGATAATTGTTTATACCAGTTTTAATCATATCTCCAAATTCTGTTTGATCTTCCTATATGCCACCTTTACTTTACCTACGACCATTTCCTTTTCTACTTCTTCACACTTTTCTTGTAGCCATCTTTCTTTTGCTTCTTTGCATTTCCTGTTAATTTGATTTCTGAATTGTGTGTATTGCTCTCTTTCTTCTTCATCCTGAGAATTTTTGTGCCTTCTCCTCTGATCCATCAACTCTAAAATTTCTTCTGTGATCCAAGTTTTTCGGGCGATTTGTTCCCTTTACCTGCTTTCATTATTTCGGTCTTTCATTCATTCCATCCGTCCTCAGTTGTGCTCCTTTCAGAGTTAATTTCAGCCTGCAGTTCATAACTATCAGATTATGGCCAGAGTCTATGTATGCTTCTGGGTATGCTTTACAGTCTAGAATTTTATTCCTGAATCTCTTTTCGTCCAGGATATAATCTAGCTGATACCTGCCTGTATCCCCTAGACGTTTCCAGGTGTATATCCTTCTAGCAAGATTCTTAAATAGTGTGTTCGCCATGAATAGTTAAATTATTTCACAAAATTCTAACAATCTGTTTCCTCGCTCATTTCTTTATCCTAAAACAAGCTTCCTACAGTATTCCCCTCTTTTCCTTCACCCACTACCGCATTCCAGTCACCCAAGAATATTAGATTTTCTTCCTCCTTCACATATTGGATTAATTTTTCAATTTCAGCGTATATTTTCTCTATTTTTTCATCATCATCCTGTGACATTGGAATTTACACTTGTACTAACGTGGTTGGGGCGGGCTTAGTGTCTAACCTCATCAAAATAATCCTGTCACTAAACTGTTCACAATAACTGACCCGTTTAACTACTCTCATATTAATTACAAATCCTACACCAGTGACTCCACTGACAGCTAGTGTGCTAATTATCCTGTGCTCCCCAGACGAGAAATTCTGAGCGTCTCTATATAGAACAACTGATTTTATATATATATATATATATATATATAAAAGGTTCCAAGTGGCACCTAATCCAGGAACCTGGTTTCAGTGGGTCTAATAGAATGGATTCCCATTCGTGTAAAACGTCCTTTCAGTAAAAATATGCTCCATACATTGTTGTTTGCCAGTCATATAAACCACTACTATGTTCTGTCAAGAAGACAATGTCATCACTAACTGTAAAAATAGGATTGGATGCAATAGAAGTGATAAATGAATTCCGCTACTTATGAAGTAAAATTACAGCTGATTTCCGAAGCAGGAATGATGTTAAAGGCAGAATAGCAATAGAGAAAAGAGCTTTAATGAAAAAGAGATATCTGTTAGTTTCTAATATTTATCTAAGACTTAGAAAAATCTTTATAAAACTATGTGTCGAGCAAAGCATTTTATGGGTGCGAAGCACGGACTTTGTAAATACCAAAATAAAAAGGAATATTGAAGCATTTGAAATGTAGTGGTATAGAAGAATGCTGAAAATTAAGTGTACGTGCAAAGTAAGAAATGAGCTTGTTTTGGAAATGATGGGTGAGAAAAGAAGCTTTTGGAAGAGTCTTAGAGAAAGAAAGGATGGGGGGTCATATTTTAAGACATGCGGGAATGGTTAATTTGTTAATGGAGGAAACATTCGAAGGAAAGAGATGTAGAGGTAGACAAAGATACATGAAGCAAATAATTGAAGATGTAGGTTGAAGGGTTGTAGGGGTATGTTGAGATGATGAGTTTAGCGCAAGATAAAAATATGCTTCAGTGCCCGGTATAACTTTAATGCACCGTAATGGGAAACCTACGCTTTCTTTATGATACTATTTGCTATCAAGTTGGATACTGTAATTCGATTTATATCCCTTCTCCGTTAGCACAATGGTCCAGGACACAATCCACAGCTTCTTCAGATCATTGCTACTCGATCACTAATTTATTAATGCAGAATAATATCTTTATAGCTTCCTAAATTATTATTAGCAATTTGTGCTGGAAACTGTTTTAATGAGACACTTGAGTTATCAGTGCGTAACGCTTTTTGTTGTTGGAAGATCTGTCGTGGTCCTGGTAACGAGACATTTCCTTTTCTTCTTATTCAGAGCTTGCCGTAATAGCTAACTACGGAAGCTCATCAGCTTTATTTTTAATAATACAAGAGGTGAAACAGAAGATGAAAACTTGCCCAAATTTAACATACAAGAAAGAAAATACATTTTTATTTCATCTATTCACTGTTAAAAAATAAGCTTTTTCTTGTTCCGATTTTCTTTCATTTAGTATCATTTATTAACAGAAGTGAATTAATACAATTCCTGACATGAATATTTAATACTATCTATACTGCTTCTTTTTATCGTCTTCCAACATTGCGTATATATATTTCCGTCATTTAATTATCTCTTTATTTTGGATACCCTATTTACTGACAGCACCGAATGGGACCGACGCTCGACGGTTCCTAAGCTCAAATTCACTTACAGAAGTCACACAGGACTTACCACACCAGTAACAATTCGTGTTGTTTTGATGTTACTAAAAAAGCTGTTTTGATTCGGATCCCAGCGTTGGTAAAATAATTATAATTTTGTTCTATCAAGTGATTTTCAGTGCATCTTTAATTATAGTGCTCGCTGAAGTGTTATTTCAAATTCAAAGTGTGGTGTGAAGTGACTGTACAATAAACTTTACGAGGCTTATCGGAAATGTTTTTTCAGCGAGTTTTCAGTATGCAAAACGTCGTCAGTGAACTTGGAAATCATTCCCTCGTAATGTACAAATAAATGTTACAGAACTGCAGCAATAAAATACAAATATTGTAGGACTCCTTAGATACTTTTTTTTACATGGTAGATATTGTTCGTCATATTTTATCAATTAATAAACAATGGAGAATACGATGAGGAAATGTTTTCAGTAAAACCTCAAGAAGAAAACAATCCCTAACTTTACCAGAGAAAGAGGTTTCCCCATAATTGATCATTTTTAGGAGTTATGAGTGGCACCATTTCATTTAGAATATTTATAATGATAGAAAAGTATATAAAGCAAATATCGGTAGTGCACGTCATGTAAGATAGTTTGGTAATAGAAAACAGCACAAAAAGTCTTCTGGAATTAATAGGAGGAAAAGCTACGCGCCACACGGATGGGGAGGAGCCACATAGTTTATGGACGCTCCCTTTGGATCTGGCATTCGGGAGGACACACGATCCGGCCATACAGGTTTCTGTCTTCCATGGTTTGCCGAAATCACTCCAGATGAACACTGAGATAATTTTCAGAAGGTCATGACTGATTTCCTCCCCGTTCATTGAACCACATCCACTCCTGACCATAAAGAGTTCGATGGCGATGTGCCTTTAAGACCTATTAAAAAAAGATGATTTCGAAGGTGATGAGTGCAAGTACTGAGATTTATCTTAAGAAATGAGATATCTGATGCAACATCTATGCCTCATTTTGCAGGGACTGGCTCTCAGATCTAGTAGGTTCCCTGCCGAGGTTTAATTTTTCCAAAGTATCCCGGAATTATACAAGACGAATATGCTAATATTCTCGCTATTGTCTCCCACATTAATCACCTTGAAGATGAAAAAACCACCAAGTGATAATTCCTGCAACACAAAGAGTTTGCAGCTAAGGATTACAATCCTCTGCAGGTGCAATCTACCTATCTACACATATAAAATTCAATGTTTAGATTTTCGTTGGTTTTGCACACAAATACCGTTCCACCGATTTCTCACAGCTAATTTTCCCAACCAGGAATCACTGTATTCCACCCGCGACCATTTAAATCTTTTTCAGTACGGATTGCCTATTACGGAATTCCTAAAGAAGTTGTAGAAGTTTTGTAAATTTTAAGCGTCTCAATGCCAGATGCAAAACTGGAAGAATTCGGAAAGGGATACCAAAAACAAAGTTTTTGGTATTATCTTTTATTGCTTTTCAGTTCTCTATTCCGCTTATCTTTACCCCACGCTACACCCTCTACTCGTGTCCCTCATCACTACTCCCCAATTTAGTGAGCAACCTACATACGCTTTATTATCATACATGGCAGGGGTTAAACGTTGGCACAAAATGAACTGGAAGTCTGCGGGACAAGCCATGAATAAACGTTAGTCAGAGTATAAAAACTGCTGTCTTGTTTTAATAAACTGAGCGTGATAGTCACTGTTGCGGTAGCGAAGATGATAATACAATGTCATTTTAGGATCTCTCAGCTGTTCAGAGAACCAACTTAGAAAGAAGAGTTTTAATGTAGACACAAAATCGTTGTATGAACAAACATTATCAGGTTTGTACCATTCTGACAGTAGCTCGACAAACGACTGATTCAAAATTTGCAGGAGACTGGAAACATGAACAACGGACTCCTCCGAACCTGGATGGTGATGGCATAAGGTCGGCATTACACTGTAAAAGATCTTTGTCAAAGAGCTTTGATAAAAAAATATTTTACAGTGTAATGGGACATATTATATGGAAGATTTCTTTTATAAAATGTAATACGTTGGCATTACAAATTATAAAAGATTTCAAAGTAAACAAAGCAAATGGCGCAAACAAAGCTACCGAAGTTTGTTAGGACTGCCAAATCCATGAAAATCTTGATTTCTGAGTATTAACAGAAGAAAATGTTGTACAATCAGAAATATATAGACTATAAGAATAGGGATAAAACTGCAAAGATTGCGAAGTAAATTAGTTCTATGAATGAAGGCCGTGCTGTCGATGACGTGAAAAAGAGAAGTAATGTATTAAGAAGCTAGTACTCGACAGGTTTCTGGAATAATAGCTGAGCAATACGGCTGCCATACTGCAAATGGTGTAGATCTGCCACCAGCAATTGAGTACAACCCATTACACATACACCGAAAAAATAGACACCCAATAGTAAATATCGCTAAGTTCTGGGGTAATAATTCTGATAAAGAAATTTTTGAAAATATTGTGGTAAGAATATATTGGACCTAAGTTCCATCTTCAACCATAATTTTTATAGTATGTCACGTCCTCTCATTGCAGATCTTTCATTAATTCCGTTCAAGTCTTGCAATCCACAATCTAACCCGAATACGTTCTCCTTTTTTTCTTCAACAAAACACGTAAGGTGACAGCTGCACCTACTGCATCTGCACAAGCATACAAGTTTACTTCGTGAATTTCAGAGAACTATGACCAAAAATTTTATGTAGTACAATGAGCCTGATAAAATATCATAAAATATATTTTGTAAAATAAATATGATAAAATCTTTTATAAAAGATCTTTAACAAAGATCTTTTTTCAGTGTAATGCCGGTCTAAGGCCAAATGCTAGATCACGAGCGAAGGTTCAAACGTAGAGTCTGATGCACCAGCTGTTTACGCTCATGGTTTTTAAGAGGTGACGATCAAAACTGGCGCGAATGTAACAGTCTAATATTAGAAGACAAGTACTTTTAAGAAACATTGGATGTGGCTTCACTTTTACATTCACCGCGGATCTTCCTCACTCGGTTTAAACAGTTAATCGATTGCTTCGGGAAGTATTATGTGTATCACCATTTGTATGCAAATTTTGTAAGCTTGTATGGTGCTTGTCTTTTTATTACATGTAAAAAATTAATATTCTTCAAATGGGTGAGTTGACCATTTGTGTCGTTCCCCATAGTGGAAGACCTCTATTGGAAAATTAGGCCATTGACACCCGACATGCTCGACATTTCAGTGTCCTTAACGGTCAGTAAATACGGTAGTTTAGGTTTGGGACTACGGATCCATTTCTTTTGTTCAATGTATGTATGTATGTTCGTTTTTGCCAACTAGGACTACGTTAAGCCTTCGTTTGGCTTGAATTTGCTTTAAATGTGTACAAATCTATCTTATCACTATGGTTGTTTGTCCTAGAGGGAACCTAAAGTTTAACGTAGAATCCGAAGCTTGAAAGTATTCTGTTTTTTTTTTATTGTGGCTTTACGATGTCAATAGAGGGGGGATTGGATTGAGGACAAGGAACGGGAAGGAATTCAGCCATGGCCTTTTTGAAGGAAGCATCCTCGGGAAACCATGGAAAACCAAAATCTGGATGCCCGGACGGGGATTCGAACCGTTGTCCTCCCGAATGCGAGGCCAGAGCGTTAAAACGCTCACCCACGACGCTCGGTGAATATTCTGGCATGCATCACATTACACAGCAAGCTGTGCCAGAGGGAAAGGTCGGGTTAAGGAACTATGAAAATCCCCTCCGGGACGAAAATTCGAACCTGAGATCTTACGATCTCCATTCAGACGTCTTAATTACTAAGCTACCAGACCGCTAACGCTGCACTATCCCCATTAGTACGTAGTACGACCTGGCAGTAGGGAATGCGGCTGTAAAACCATAGCTCCAAATTTGGCCATGCCAATGGTGAGTAAATAGACAAGGTCGTGAAGAAGAGAAGATTTAAAATAAAAATGAGTTGGGGTACTATTAATAACCTACCAAGAAGGAATCAACCATCTATTTTTTAAAATTGTATCGATCTTTCTGCCTTTCGGTGAACTGGATTCACACAATAACTACTAGACTGATTTTGACAGGGTTTCGTTTGATGTACGGCCAGTGGTCTCGCGGGTAAAATAGGGTCCGCTTATTTTGATGTGACATCGTAAAGCGATTTAAAACTACTGATTGGATTTTGATGGAGTTTAGATTAATGTATATCCGTTGGTTCCTCCGGTAAAATAGGGTATGTTTCAATTTGATGTCGCATAGTAAAGTGATAAAGTTAAGGTAATTCTTCGTTGAATGCATCTCACGCAAACAAACGACTGGTCGTATATCTATGAAGTTTTGATTAATTTACAGCTCATTGTGGCGCGTACATTTTTTTATGCTTATGGCTTTGTGCCTAATCGACGTCGACATCATTAGAGGCGGGATGGGACTGGGGACAAGGAGCGTGAAGGAATTCGGCCATGGCCTTTTAAAGAAAGCATCCCGACATTCGCCTGGAGTGATTTTGGGAAACCATGGAAAACCCAAATCTGGATGCCCGGACGGGTATTCGAACCAGCGTCCTCCCGAATGCGAGGCCAGAGCAGTAACCGCGTGACGCGAATAAAGCAGGTTATATGATGTGATGTCGTGAAATTGAGACTAACTTAGTAAATTTATCTAAGTTTAGTTGAGCTCTATTCACGCAAAAACTACTGGTCGTGTTTTGGTAGGTTTTGGGTTAATATACAGTCCGTGCTCTCGCCGGTAAAATAGGATTTGAAATTTGGATTTGAGGTTGAAAAATGAGAAATTTAGGATAATTTTTCATAGAATGTGACTCATTCAAAAACTATCTGTCAGATTTTGATTCATTAAAAAAAACTGGGGATAAAATACTATATGTTTCATTTTGAAGTTGTGTCGTAAATTTGATAAATTTAAGATAATTTTTCCGTGATCACGATTTTCGAAAGACTACTGTAAGGAGTATGATTAATTTACAGCCCGTGATTCCGCGAGTAAAGTATGGTATGTTTCATTTTGATGTCTCTTCGTAAAGCTGGGGATTTAAAATAACAGTCCACAAATTACGAGGGTGAGTCAAATGAAAACCTTAAATATTTTTGAAAATATTATTTATTGTGCAGAAGTGGTACAAAGCTGTATCACTTTTCAACATAATCTCCCCCACGCTCAATGCAAGTCCTCCAGCGCTTACAAAGTGCATAAATTCCTTTAGAAAAAAATTCTTTTGGTAGTCCGCGCAACCACTTATGCACCGCGTGGCGTACCTCTTCATCAGAACGGAACTTCCTTCCTCCCATTGCTTCTTTGAGTGGTCCAAACATATGGAAATCACTTGGGGCAAGGTCTGGTGAGTATGGTGGATGAGGAAGACACTCAAAATGCAGGTCTGTGATTGTTGCAACTGTTGTACAGGCAGTGTGGGGCCTTGCATTGTCAAGTTGCAAAAGGACACCTGATGACAGCAATCCACGTCGCTTTGAAGTGGTCCCTCTAGGCATGTAATGCTCCAAAATGACGCCTTTTTCGTCCCAAAAGAGTCAGCATAACCTTCCCTGCTGATGGTTCTGTTCGAAACTTCTTTGGTTTTGGTGATGAGGAATGGCGCCATTCCTTGCTCGCCCTCTTCGTTTCCGGTTGGTGGAAGTGAACCCAGGTTTCGTCCCCAGAACGATTCTTGCAAGGAAGCCATCACCGTCTCGTTCAAAGCGCCGAAGAAATTCTTCACAAGCATCAACACGTAGTTCTCTCATTTCAGGAGTCAGCTGCCGTGGCACCAATCTTGCAGACACTTTGTGAAACTGGAGCACATCATGCACAATGTGGTGTGCTGAACCATGACTAATCTTTAAACATGCTGCAATGACATTCAGTGTCACTCGGCGGTTTTCCATCACTATGGCTTCAACTGCTGCAATATTCTGTGGAGTCACAACTCGTTGTGCCTGATCTGGACGAGGAACATCTTCCACTGAAGTCACACCATTTGCGAACTTTCTACTCCATTCTTAGACTTGCTGCTGTGACAAACATGCAACAACGTACTGAACCTTCATTCTTCGATGAATTTCAATAGGTTTCACACCTTCACTACTCAAAAACCGAATAACAGAACGCTGTTCTTCCCTGGTGCAAGTCTCAAGTGGGGCAGCCATCTTTATACTGATATTGCGACGGTATTTGTGCATCTGCACTATGCTGCCACTTACAGTCCATTCTGCACGCTGCTTGTAGCACGCTTACCAACTTACAGGATAACGGCGCGAAATTTCGATTTTTTATTACAAATTTAAGGTTTTCATTTGACTTACCCTCGTAGTATCGATTTAAAGGTAAGTTGCTTCTTGCAGCCGAAATGTTTGTCATGATTTAAGTTTAAGAGGAACATATTATTCGGAGGAGGTTGTCTTAGATTTTGCGTTCAGTGAGCCACAGGGGCTGCGGATCGTTCTGTTCTTGGCTATGTTGGTAGTGTGTCGTGAAAGAAGTTACCAGTACTCTATAAACAAGACGATACGAACCTCAAACACATCTACAACGACCACTTCAATACATATGTCATTCAACGAGTGTGAGCATGGGCTCTTGGTTATTGACAAAGACTATGACTCGTATCATGTGAGGTATTGCAGAAATTTCAACTCGTTCTCGAATAAATGACCTAGTACACTCGATACCGACATCATTAGTGGACAAGTTTAAAATGACATCAACATGACCGAACAAGGAAGTGTTTATGTAGCCGCCTCAGCACATACGTCTTACAAAAGAAGGGAGTTTGGATTGTCAGGTTTAGTCCTCAAACCTGTAGCCAACGTCTTATGATCCTTGTAGGTTACCGTCAATGATTGTTTCCGTGGTAAAATTCTTGTGTGCTAAGAACTTTGCGAAATTCTTGTCTTATTCACAAATTTAATTTCTGGGGTTCCAGCAGAAGAAGTATGATTTTTTGCTTCTGGCTTTATGCCTTGTCGACATCACGGTCATTAGAGGCGGGAAAGGTCTGGGTGCAAAGAATGGGAAGGACTTCGGGCATGGCCTATTGAAGGAAGCATCCCGGCATTCGCCTGGAGTGGTTTGGGCAAATCATAACAAACCCAAATCTGGATGACTGGATGGAGATTCGAACCCCCGTCCTCTCGAATGCGAGGACACAGCGTTACCGCTCACCCACCACGCTCGGTCAGTGCGAAATAATTGATTGACAGGATATTATATGATATGTTCTGAGGGACGTTTCCAAGCCAGGGAATAGCTTGCAATTCAAAAACAAACGTTTCAACTAATTAACAGAGGTGCAAGCAAGTGAGCAACATCGTTTTGTTCTGTTTTTATAAGAACGCAACTATTGTTATATCTGGGCTGCAACAAGGCTAAGACGGGAAAGACAGTGGTGTCAACCATACGTGACCCGTATGCAATGAGCGCCTAGCTACAAGTCGCGTGTTGTTCTGGACAAGGAGACAGTCTTCAAAGTTGGAATTACTGCAATAAACTAAATAAATAAATACGTACAACTAAAGGCTAAAACATAAACACTACTATGGTGATGCTGTCCGAAATGGTGTTAGTATTCGTAATATTTAAAATAGAATGTCTGAAGTTGAAGATAGTTAAATTTCTTGCGTAAAGGATGAATATAATGGTTTAGGAATGTAATTCGTATATATTGGTTAATCACAACAATCAAATGAAATAAATATCCAGTTCTTCGAAAACTGCATCATTATCCGGTATTGAATATCGTCAAAAGACGTTTAAAGAAATAAAAAAAAATTGCATCATACTTGTTCTATTGTTAGAAGTAATAACTAGAAAGGATCATTAACTAATGAAACCTGAGCAGCGTTCAAGAGAAACGATAATACAATTACCTAGTTACCACACAGTGAGCAGAAATATATCTTCTGGTAAAACCGGAACGAAGTTTCAAACTGTTTCTGTATACAAAGATGGAGCATCATAAATTGTCAGCGATATCAGAAAATAGGGCGATTGATGGGTATGGAAGAGACTATTAATTTTATGAAATTGCATTTGCCACTTCTACCAACACACAATTTACACATCAAATTCTCTCACTATAATATTCAAAAGTTAACTAACACGTAAGAACGAGATAGTCTTGTCATTTTTTAACCTCCTAGATAACGATATTCCGTAAATTTGTTCATATGCTAATATGTAATTGTATTTGTGACCATTGTATTGTAAAGCAAGTAAATTAGTAGTAGAAAATATCTTTAATACCGAAGTGAAGCGCCCTGTACAGCAAATAATAGCACAGGAATGCCAGCTTCGCCTTAATATGAACTGAGTTGAAAGAAGTGGTTAGAAAACACGATTACAGCAAACTGTATTAGCATACTCAGAGGGAACAGACTGCTGTTTTGTTATTTCAGAGGTGTGAAGACAGGGACCGCTTTGAATCACCTAACGAAAACTGAAAAAACTAGCATTACTATTTGAGGACGAAAAATTATGTATGTTGCGAATGCAATTCCTACATGTAATGGTGGTAAATCTTATTGATAACTGCTCTTCAATGGCGGCCTAAACCTTTTCTCGTAGAGGTCTTTAAAATAAAATTTAGTTAACTGGAATGATGTGATATGTAATATGCTGCCCACGGACCTTAAGAAATATTGAGTTTCAATAACAAGCACCATTTTTGGCCTTTGCAGGCAGCAGCGTCACAATTCCTTCCTTAGTGACTTTCATTTACACAGTGCCACAGTTTTCTTGAAATTTTATACCTCTTTCTCTTTTTTTTTACTAGCCTTGGGCTAACCTCGCCAAGAATGTTAGGGGAGAGCAACTAAGGGGTGTTTTTTTTTTTTTTTACATGAAAACTTTCGTTTTTGCAATATACTTGTATATTGTATTGACCGCTGTTGTACATGGATACGATAGGTTAGTCATCAGCGATAATATATCTGTAATTTTTTGGGGATTTTTCTATTAACTCTTTTATAATCTAACTGTATGCTTCACATCTGAGTATGTAGTGGCATATATCCTCCACTGCACCACATTGGAGACATATCGGCGATTCCAAATTTTTCATGATGTATTTTTTATCATGTAAAGCCACGTGGCTTGGTAACCATTGTAGCCTTATCTCTTACTGTCGATTTAACTATCTCTCTTGCTACTTGGTATGCAATGTAGCTTTTACCCTTAGTTTTAGGATTCCCCAAAATGGCACTTAATGCACTCCTAGAGTCAGAACAGATGACTGCTTTCTTTTGATCTGTCTTTTGAAGATGTTCCCTTTTAGGATAACAAATAATTCTGACGAGAGGTTCGAAAATTGGTCCAGTAACCGCAGTGCTTCGACGAATTCTCTTAGGCTGGCCGAACGCGAGTACCCCTGTATACGCGCGACCAGATCGCTCCAATCCAAACAGGGAATGTAATGTGACTCCGTCCATTGTGAGCGCATGACTCGCGAGGGCGACGAGATGCGAGATAGTTTGGATTTGGTCACGCGAACACGCAAATCACGCGATGGATATTGAGAATGTAAAGGCGCCGACAGACGTTCTTTGATCTCCAACAACCACGGTAAAAAATAATAATCGTACGAAAAACAATTAAAACTTACACAAAATTACTTGAAATCATTAGAAAACGTATTTAAATGAAAATAGAAAATATGTATAATCACACAACACCATATTTACGAAACCAAACCCTACTAAACATTGAAAATTTGATTAATAACATTATGGCCCGCATAACATTTTTAATTACGGTCCTCTAAAATTCCACTCTATTGCTTTTAATACATTCTCAACAGTCATTCAGTTCAATTTAAACATTCTAATCTACATCAAAACACAACACGTTCGTGGAATAATTATACAAATTTCTTTGCTTCTCTCTCAAACACAGATTTAATTTATTACGCGGATTGTAATTAGTGGCGACTAATCTTTGATACTTAAAAGTGCGTGTAGTATTATATATTAAATTAATGATTGTTATCATTTCGATAAAATTACAAAACTACTTAACCCATTGCATAACATTACGAACGAAACACCGCCAGCTTATAAAGATTATTTACGGCGGAGTTCATTTCATCTAGTTTATACAGGGCGTTCGCCGGAAAACGCTACCCTCCCAGTCTGTTGCCGTCGGCAACTTGCTCGGTCAGTATAGCCAGCAGTTTCCGCCACACGGCACCGTGAATCACCGCACTGTTTAACACCTCCGCTGCCCCAACAGTGCAGTGCAGTGACCCTTACATTGTTAAGAACGGTTTCTTTGCATTGTAGATAGTTTGTGACTTCAGTCTCTTATTAATCAGTGTTGTGAATAAACGTTTCTTTGCGGTTTGGCTGGTTTGGGGCTTCATACTCTTATTAATCTGTACCGTGTTTGAGTGTGAGTAAAATTATGGTACGTTACAGTTTGCAACAAAGAATATTTCTCTACGATACATATGTGAAGAAGTCGTTTAAAAAGTGTCGCAGTAAATTTCGTCGCGAATTTCCTGGCGCTTTACTGCCAGCTAAATCAACAATTCTGCGTCTGGTTAAACAAGTAAGAGAAACGGGTTCATTTTTTAACAAAAAGAGACTGTCGGTCAACCGTATTCTCACAGAGGAGAAAATTGACGATATCGCTTTTCGACTAGAACAGTCACCCAAAAAATCATTAAGTCAGTTAGGGCAGCGTGTGTCTCGAAATATGTTCAGAAGATGTGAAATGTGCATTACACAAGAGGGTCAACACTTCCAGCATCTTTTATAAGGTAAGCTAATGAATTACGTCACATTTAAATGCTTAGCACATAGAAGTTTATGAAATAGTCCGCGGCCGACGGTCGAACAATGCCGGAAACTGAGCGCTCGCTCGCCGGGAGCAGTTTCTTCCTTGTAGCGCTAACAGTGGGTTGCGTTTCCCGGCGAACGCCCTGTATAAGGCCACTAGTTTACTCGAATTTAGCTAGAAATTTTTTTAGACGCCCTTTCGAATTACTTTTTTTGTGTCCCTTTTTTAAGAAATTATTTTTCTCTTAACATAAAATTAAATTGTACCAATATATTTTCAAGATAAAGTTAGATTTGGGTTTTCCATGGTTTTCCCAAATCACTCCAGGCGAATGCCGGGATGCTTCCTTCAAATAGGCCATGGCCAAATTGCTTCCCCTTCACTGTCCCCTGTCCCATCCTGCCTCGACGTCGACGTTAGGCCATAAGTAAAAAAAAAAAAAAAAAAAAAAAAAAAAAAAAAAAAAGTATATTGCTAGGGATTGCAATCCAGCAATGCGGGATCCCTCAATGCCGCATCATTTTGCAGTCTGGCGGATCCCTAACAAAATGAAACGAATTCACAATCCGTAAAATGGGTCGGAAACCTGTTTGTCTGCGTGACCTTTCCTCCCCTTCGTCGCTTTCCTGCCGGACTCGGTCTCTACCTACTTTGCTTGTAACCTTTAAATCCACATTTGACTCACGGCAACAGAACTGTATTTTTTTGTCAATCTTTAATAGATTCAATTCTACATTTTCTTTAGATTTGAGATATCGATTTTTTTAAATGGATTTAAACTTTCTAATGCTGCTAATACTATAAGATCTATAGGCACATAATTTTCAAATACCATTAAATTTGATATGATTGTTCAGCTTGAGTATCTCAAGAAACAATGACAAAGATTTTCGTTGAGTTTTGATGAGTGGACGTCTCAAAAGATCATCAATATTTGAACGTTTATGTTCACCGCAGGGAAACGCATTATAATCTTGGCTTGCTTAGAATACCAGACTGCAAAGAACTACTGACAAACTTTGGTCTAGATCTCTAAACTGATGTTATTGGTTTAATATCTGACGGAACAAGTGTCATGGCAAAATTTGGTGAACTGCTGCCTAGTTACCTGCAATTGTCCTTTATTAGACAGTTCGCAGTTGGCCATTGACGTATTATATATATAAAAAAACCTACCGAAAGAATAGTCGAAGGCACAGAAACAAC
Source organism: Vandiemenella viatica (assembly GCA_031002005.1). Lineage (NCBI taxonomy): Eukaryota > Metazoa > Arthropoda > Insecta > Orthoptera > Morabidae > Vandiemenella > Vandiemenella viatica. The sequence continues at coordinate 165,481,183 of CM061921.1, forward strand.
TACGACTGACTGTGATGTAGACGACGAAGAGTTCGACAGAACAATCGAAGCACTAAGCGTGATCATCCGCCTACTGAAGTGGTTCCAGATATAATGATCTAAAAAAGTGTGTAAAACTTTTCAAAAAGGCATTTATTACCAATGAGCGAGGAGGCAGAAATGGCATTCTCATCCGATGACTATATACACAATTCTTTCCAAATAAAATTAAAGTTTGACTGCTTAGTAGCTAGATAGATTACTTTTCAAACTGATGTGGTTTAATTAATGTAAGGCATGTAATGTGATCTTAATGCTTATCATATTTGATTATTTACTTAATAACTAGAATTAGATTTAAAACTAAAGTGCAATAGCGCGAAGTATATTTAATGTATGCTATTTTTTTAAAAAAAATTAATGTTATTTTGGTAATTAAAATATTGTTGATTTCTATTAATTAACATTAAGGTTGACTTATTAATTCCATAAGTAGACGTTTATTACTTCATTTGAAATCACTTTAAGAACTGTGCTGGATCCCGCGGGATTGACCAATCCCGCAATCCGCAAATGCGGGATTGCAATCCTTAGCTACTACTGAACCATAACAATGGGAGCAATGTGCGCCAACTTTCTAATTATATTTGGTAGTTTGGGTCCTGGGACTACTCATCTTAGTATTATTTACTCAGATATCGTATTTTATGTTTCCTCAACAAGTGGAATAAGCGGCATAATATGAATGCGATTCTCTGATCCAAACCGGAACAGGTAAGTAGTCTTGTCCTGTTATTACTTACAAAGGTACAACAATTTTCTTCTTTTAGCAAATGCACGAAAACACATCCTCTTGCTAATCCTAGATGTGACTTGCTTTATAGCCTCGCAACAAACGTATTGTTTCGGAGGTTTTAGGATATTGGTCAATTAACAAATCCTAGCATACTAAATCTCCTTAAATATGGAAAACCATCGTTCTAAGAGTAACCAACATGGCCTTTGCCCATGGAAGCCCAGATTCAAGAATACTACAATCCTTAATCTGATAAAAAAATATAATTCCAGAATATCATATTGATTATCTTACACACTCCAGGAAGCTGAAATCAATAGTCTGATTAAAGGAAAACAAAAATTCTGTTGATTTAACCACATTCAGTTGTTTTAACTTTAGACGTCAGCGCCGAACAATTTTTACATGCCCTTCAACAAATCTTGACTCATTCTCAGCTACCAGAGGCAGCAAAGATTGATAGCCCAAGCCGGTTGCTGGCTCTCAGCTACCGAGCTCAATGTTGAACTGGCGTCATTTCATGCATCGACGCTTCCGAGGACAAGAGTAGGGCTAACCTTGAAAAACGCATTACGAATGTGCTCACAGAAAGAGAAAAAATATCAATTCGTATGTCTCAATCACATTCTGTTCCTGTGTAGCTCAATAAAACTGAAGACAGTCATTGAAATACCTGCTTAAAAACTGAAACCACCCACTGTCGCTCTTTCGATGCATATTTGGAGATTAAAACTAATCATACCAAAGGAAAATTCAAATAAAAATGTTACCTGTTGATGTATAATGAGATATTTCGTTCCGACATTGCGGTAAGGAAAATCAGCATTATCAAAATGCTTGTTTCTAATATTATTACTCCGCGATTCACTATAAGTGTGTGGCGGAGGGTGCATTGCACCTATTTGGGAAGGTAATGGTTTGGAAGGGATATACGGGATATGGCAGGAGGCGCCCATGGGCTATTGTGAGGAACCATCCCAGCATTCGCATGGAGCGATCGGGGAAACCATGGAAAACCCAGATCAGGATGGGCGGAGTGCATTATCGAAAGCTACTCCTGTCGGATTTTATGTTTAGTCGCCCGGTAAATTCTTTCTATTCCACTCCCTAATCGCTCGTGGAAAAAATGAGTACAAAAAAGAATCGGTTTTGGTCCTGATTTCTCTTATCTTATTTTCGCGGTCATTCCGAGATATGAATGTTGCTGGTAGCAATATTTGTTTACTGTCATTCCGAAATATGTCAGTCGAGAATTTTTCAATTAGCTTCTGTCGAGAGTAACGCCTTCGGTGCTCCAAGTCTTCCCAACCTAACTCCTTCAACTTTGCACTTACGCTTTCCCTCCTACTGTATATACCTGTCAGGAATCGGGCAACTCTTCTTTGGACCATCTCTAATGCCTCCATTAATCCCTTTTGATGGGGACCCCATACAGAGCAACAATGTTCTAAGTGAGGCTGCACTAGTGACTTGTATGCAATCGATTTAACTTCCGGAATGCATTGTTTTAAATTACGACCTAGAAATCGAAGCATACGATTTGCTTTCCCAATTACATTCTCGGTATGGTCATTCCACGACAAATTATTACGAATTGTTTATTGTATTTAGCGGAATCTACCGTTCTAAGGACAGTACCATTCATTGTATATTCAAAGCTAAATGATGTCACCTTTTTACTTACACGCATGACTTGGCACTTTTTAGCGTTTAACTCCAACTGCCAATCTTTACACCACGCAATTATTTTCATAATATCGTCTTGTAACAAAGCGCAGTCGTCCTGGGTTGTGATTTCGCGATAAATAATAGCATCATCAGCAAATAATCTTATCATCCCCCTTATTATGTCGCACAAATCATTAATGTATATGAGAAACATCAGAGGCCCTATCACACTTCCCTGAAGAACCCCGGACCTCACTTCAGTAAGTGATGAACGCTCACCGTCGAGAACTACACACTCTGTTCTGCCTTCCAGAAAGTCTGCAACCCAGTCGCATATTTGTCTAGATATGCCGTAACCGCGAAGTTTCCTAAGTAACCTAGTGTGAGGCACAGTGTCGAAAGCTTTTTTCAAGTCTAATAGAACTAAATGAACCTGGGATTGCTCATCCATAATACGGCTCAAGTCGTGAATTAAAAGAGCAAGTTGTGTTTCGCAGCATCGGCCTTTTCTGAATCCATGTTGATTTGGGTTTAAAAGCTCATCTTCATCCAAAAACCGCATGAAATTTGAATAGATGATGTGTTCCGAAATCCTGAAAAATATTGAGGTTAACGAGATCGGCCTATAATTTTGAGGATCATTAACATTCCCATTTTTAAACACTGGCCTTATGTTGGCGGTCTTCCATTCGGCTGGTATTTTCCCTTGATCCAAGGAGGCTGTATATAATTTCATCAAATACGGCGCAATTTCCTTTGCGTACCTAGAGTAGAATCTTGTAGGAATACCGTCTGGTCCGGGAGCCTTCTTGGTTTTTACATTCATAAGCAGTTTAGTTAGTCCCTCGACATCGAGATCATTCATAATTTTGTTGGTACGTTTGTTAAATATTTGAATCTCCTCCGAGTTTTCTGTCGTGAAAGCTTTTTTAAATACATTATTCAAAATTTCTGTTTTCTCTACGCTAGTTTCTGATAATTCCCCATTTTCCTTAACCAACGGCGGCATGACCTTACGAGAGCCTCTTATTAATTTTACATATGACCAGAACTTTTTTGGATTTGTTATCAGATCTTTGGATAAATTTCTGACTTGGAATTCTTGAAACGCTTCACGCATTGCCTTACGCACTTCCGCTCGCAACTGGACTAATTTAGCGCGATTAGTCGAGTCCCCCGATTTCTTTACCGTGGCATGTAAACGTCTTTGCCTCCTGAGCAAACGTATCACTTCCCTATTGAACCAAGGGAAGTTCTTACTAACCTTAATAAACTTCTTGGGAACAAATTGATTTAAGCCGGTGCATATTATTTTTTTAAAATCAAACCAAAGTTCCTCAACATTTGTAATTAGCGCGTAAGTTTCAAAATTTTTCGCCAAATGATTGACCATAAATGCATCGTTTACAATATACGAGTTTGTCTTTATCATGCTTCAAATTCAGCCTAGATTTTAAAGTTACCACAACCGCCTTGTGAACACTTACACCGGTTTTTTTTTTTTTTTTTTTTTTTTTTTTTTTTTTTTTTTTTTTTTTTTTTTTTTTTTTTTTTGCAACTGATTTACGTCTCTTTTTAACATCGAGGTCTTTAGAGACGGGACTTACACCGTTTTCTGTACAAATTGAATCTACAATATTCAGGTTGTTTGTAAGAAAAAAGATGCAAAATAGACGAGGAATCTTTGACACACCGCGTTGGCTCTTCAACCATCTGTTCAAGAGAATTTTCCGCTAATGATTCTAGAAACGTTTCGGTTATTAACCTATCTCTTCCGCATGACTTCAACGTTAATGTGACCCAGTTTACTGAGGGTATATTAAAATCGCCTCCCATGATCAATGTATGTCCCTGAAATTTTTGAGAAATACTATTAAGTGACTGCCTAAATACTCCGCGTTATCTAATCCAGAATCCGGAGGTCGGTAAAATGATCCTATTATGAACTTTAAACTTCTGCCAATTTTTACCTTCAACCATATTAACTCGCAAAAATTTTCCGTTTCATTTACTACGGAGCAATTGACGGTTTTATTAACGGCCACGAACACTCCTCCGCCCATTGAGGTAGTTCTATCTTTCCAAAAAACATTGAATTGAGGAGCAAATACTTCGCTAGATTCTACCACAGGCGTCAACCAGCTCTCTGTTCCTAATATTATATCGACATCGTTAGTCGCAACTGTAGCGTTGAAATCGGCTACTTTCCCTCTAATACTCCAACAATTATGGATCATTATCCTTAGCGGCTTAATATCGGTATCTGAAGAGTCTAAATTCGCATTTTTACTATTTGCATTCCGAAAGGAAACGGGTGAAGTATTTGGAGCTGTAAATTTCGATTTATTCGCGCCGTCACTTCCAGAACCAGGATCTAGGTTACCGACGCGTCTTCTTCGTTGAAATGAGGGATCCTCGGGCATCACGATGTTCCTAAAAAATAATTCACATCAAGACGGTTCCATATTTTAGCAGCCACCTTGGTAGCCATTCTCGGTGTGTAGTGGACGCCCGACCTGTCAAATGCGTACCAGCTGGCAGCTATCATCGGTCGAAGGTCGACGAAGCCCCAGTTGTTTTTGCGACACAGCTCCTGTAAACTACAATTCAAATTATAAATCTTCCACCATACGGCTTCCCCACAATCGATGCGCGGCACGACACTACAAATGGAAAATTGCAACGTTACCGAATTCTCACGCGCTGATACATACGCCTTGTGGCCCAACTTGTCCATAGATTTCACTATGTCTGAAACAGAAACATGACACGAGTCGTTAGTACCGACGGCAGTTCGATTCTCTAATGGCTTTTGGAATGGCCTCCATGACACGTGACACGGTTGCTCCTGGAAGACAAACAGAATGAACATTAGGATGAGGGTCTGCACATTCTTCTCAGCTAGGTCTCGTAGGGGTTTCTCCAGCCGTCGGACGTTGGAGCTTTCAATGATAAGTAAACCTTTCCCTGGCACCACACGGTGTCTGCGAGTAAATCTTCCCTGCTGTGCTTGTTGGCCATTCGCACTAAGATCTTCAACCTTCTGCTAAATTGAAAACGAATTACTTAGGGGCAAGATGTCATTTTCCCCTTCGGTTACTTTGGAATTTTGATGCCTTTCTCCTGTCCACACGGTGCCAGATGTTCCCTGCAACAGATACCCGACAATCCTCACCTGCCGGTTCTACATCACTAGCCTCCGCTAATTCTTTGATGCACTGCCGCTCCTCGTCTAAGATGCTCCACACCTGTGACTGAAGAGATGCCATCGTAGTACGAATCTCTTCGAGAGCCTGACGCCTACTGTAACACATTGCACAAAGCAGTCCCTGAATCAGCCAAAAACGGAGTCACAAACAAATTAATCACAAAAATCAGCGACTGCTGCTACGGCTGCTAAAGCTCAACTGACTGAATCACTACCTAAACAGGAAATATTCAAAGATAACGAAAAAAACTAGCACAATTCGAATCATACACAAAAATCGGCTACTGCTGCTACGGCTGCGGAAGCTCAACTGACTGGATCACTACCTAAACAGGAAATATTCAAAGATAACGACAAAAACTAGCACAATTCAAGTCACACACAAAAGTCGGTTACTGCTGCTACGGCTGCGGAAGCTCAACTGATTCCCAGAAGAGAAAAACTGGAAAATTATTTCTTTTGTGAGAGCATAAATCAATAAAAAGATGTGTTTTGTTATAAAGGCCGTAATTTCCTTGAAATTATTAATTATTTTTTTTTAAAAATAAGGCGCCTATTACCCTAATGATTTTAAGATTGGACAGGAAACCGTATGTTTTCTGTTACTGTTGTGCCACTTATAGCCATACCGGGATATTGGTTCGGCTTGAAAAGTAAATGTACGTGTATCTTTGTATAATTTGTGAATACTCGTGATTAAAAAGAATTGTTGTTAAAGTGGAAGCATAGAATCAGTCCATTATTTATTTGATAAAATGCATCAGAATTCGGGCTGTGGTAGAATTTTTTGCACTGTCTTGCACCTGAATCCAAATCCAAACGTTTCTAATTTGTTTAGGTTCAACGAAGAGGGTAATCCGACAGGGAATTAGCAGTGACTATATTAGTGAGTAATTTTCCCACCTCGTTTGGAACAATTTGGTTAAAGCTTCCTTGTACACGCGGTGTAGTTAGTTCTACGTAGAGGGTGAAAAGTCATCTTCCGTGAAATTTCTGAGCCTGCTTTAGTGTTTACAGTTGTTGTGAACCAGATAGTAATTAGTGCAAAGACTCGCGCCATCTTGCCTCCTTACATGTACGTAATTAAGCGGAGGTTCACATAAACTGCCTTTCTCACCAGTCTTGTTTCTCTTCCCAACCTCTACTAACCACTTAATATTCATATACGTACTACAGCTAACATTCTAAATTATCTGCTTCGCACATTTTAATATTATTCTTCCTCTGCAGTTAAGAGTACTAACAAATTACACAATTTTGTACGTCTCCGGTTTTCGTAAGCTTAGAAAATATCCATCTGACACTTAGTAACTCCACTTAATTTTTAACATCCTCCTGCAATATCATCCTTCAAATGCTTTTCTTTCTGTGATTTCCAGTCTCAAAGCTTTACCTATATCTAGTGTTGTTCTCCCATCATACAACTTTAAAAAGTTCCTTCAGAATTATAGATAGATTTTTTCATACTTAAGGCTTCCCTTTATGGAAGACAACCCTTTCTGTTAGTGCTAATCTGTTTCTGAATCGCCACCGTGGCTGTGCTTTGAGGCACCAGGTTCGAGTGGCCTAGCATTCCAATCCCCATCCAGCCATCCATGGTTTCCCCAAATCACTTCTTCAATAGTCCATGGCTGAATTCCTTCTCATTCAATGCCCCAAGTCCTTTCCCGACTCTAATGACCTCGACTCCGACTAGGCGTAAAGCCAAAAGCAAAATGAAAACTGCAGTCTTCAATTTCCGCCTCATAAGCTATAAAATTCACAAACAAAAATTATACGCCTCGCAGACAGATGGAAGCACTTTAGAATAGTTTCCTTCCTCAAAGCGGGAAGGTCACCAATCCGCCACTGGAGATCACCGCTCATTATTCTAAGAGGCCTCATTTATTCATGGTTGAAAATAGCGGGATAGTAAAATAGGTAATCAACTACTTTACAGCAGTCTGTAATATTATATTACAATAGATTGTAATGCCTATATACGAAAGTAATTTTATTCACGTTTAAAAAAGCCCTATCTGTACAAAGATATAAAAACTGGATACCTGACAAAACATCCAATAGAGGTGAAATGCGTCATAATAAACATAATCCTAACAACAGTTGCGTTGGTGGTTTTAGTGTATAATAGTTTATTGTTTTAACAATCAATTGTAGAAGAAATGACTAACTACATAGAATACTAATTAATTCATCCATTATAGTGGTTCAATTTACAATATTTAATCTACCGATAATATTGTCATTTGTGATGGACTTTGTTTATGATTTGTCCCTATTCCTGTATGCCGTCTGCTAGTAACACTTTGGTGTTGCCTGAAAACTATCGGTCAACTGCCACATGCAAATTCGAGTAGTACCGTGTATGTCCTGAGTAAGGCTACATTTAGTTACAGACTGCACTGTGATCTTACTAACAGAGTTTTCTGTTTCTAATTTTTTTGACAAAACGTGTGAAATTGAGCTGTTTGAAAATGCAAACTAAAGATAAGATACGTTTTACAGAAGATGATATTATCCGATATTTATCCGATATTGAAAATAAATTTGGAAATTCTAAAGAAAAGGAATATTTCTCAGCATCAAATAAAGAACTAACTGATGCCGAATCTCCAGATGACTGCGAAATACATGTGCGAAAAATTCGAGAAATCCTACTGTACCATGTGACACAGAGAATTCGGATGAAGGTAGTTAATAAATAATTAACAGATTTTGATTTACCGAAGAATAATAATAAAAAACAACTATTTTTGGTACCTAATAATCCACTCTCAGATATTAAAAAAAAATTGCAGAGTTATCTATTGGAAAAGATTTGTTTGAATTTATTGGGATGGAGGTGAATAAAAACTACACTAAAAGTTCCAACATGAAAAAAACTTTACATTTTTTGATGTTGTTGCACTTGATGTATTGTAATTACGAGTTGAATGATCGGAGACCAGACAAAAGAATCTTACTCAGAAGTGCCGAATTCAAAGTGTAACTCTTTTTTTTTATGCTATTGTACACAGGGAAACAAAATCGGCAAATCCAACGCTTTTCTCTCTGAACCTTTATTTCGCACTGGACTTTTACATTGCCTTCCTTGATTCTTCAGCACCATTTAAGCCGATGACAATTTCCTCTTTTTTCACTATATCCACCTTTTTTCCTTACAGACTGTACCACAGGCATTGTCCAAACCAGAAACGTCACGAATTATTGATTCGGCCTTTCAATATTAAACAGAGAGTGGTGGTGTAACGGTTAGCGTTCTCGTCTCGCATTCGGGAGGACGCCGGTTCGAATCCCCGTCCGAGCATCCAGATTTGGGTTTTCCATGGTTTCCCAAATCACTCCAGGCAAATGCTGGGGTGCTTCCTTCCAAAAGGCCATGGCCGAATTCCTTCCCATTCCTTGCCCCCCATCCTTTCCCGTCTCTAAAGACCTCGCTGTTAAGAGACGTTAAGCAGTTTAAAAAAAATCAATATTAATTGCTTCTCTTGTATTCCTAAACCAAAACTTTCCTTCATCTGAGTCTCTCTAATTTTAATACGGTTGATGACAAATTGATGGCACATTAGTTTTAGCACTCCGGAACTGTGAAAAGGATATTTGATTGAAAATTCGTCACTATTGCTCCCCTGTTGATATCAGCGGATTCTATATTTTAAGTCCTTATTCTCTTTTTTTTCAGCCATTCTGTCTGATATTCCTAGATGCGTTATTTTCAAACGATTCTTTCTTTTATTAACGCTTTTCGTTCAAAAGTTTTTTTTTCTTTTCTAATATCTCTGTTGAGTTACCAAATCAGTCCATTTCTCAAATAACAGCATTGCCGTTTTCGTCCATCGTACTCAGGCTTTTTTCTCCGGTCCAGTGTTCTGGCTTGTCTTTGCGTAACCGCTTTGGTTAGCTCATTCTTCAATGTGTTTGTCTTGCTTGACCGAATTTTTCTACACATTTGGTAATTTCTGATAAGTCTTTCCATTCATTTTGTTTAATATTGAATTTTAATCAACAAATTGGTAACCATGAATTGAAGTCAGATTCAATATCCATTCAGGAGTAACTCATACATTCGAAACTCTGATTTTGAAATCTTTGTTTAGCTGTGACGTGGTCTATTTACCGTGTTCTTCTATCGTCAGTGCGTATCTCTCTTCATACTCTTCTTGTACGTTTGTTATATATGCTACAACTGCCATATATTTTATTCACAAAAATCATATTATCTTGTTCCTTCAATTTTTTAACGTAAACCAAATTTATATACGTTATTTATTCCTATTCCTCATACTTTCATTATTAAAGCACAAATGACAAACGAAGCTCGGTATAAGCCAAGGAGGAAGGAAAAGAGAGGCAAAATACCGCTAAATCTATGAAGCCTCCTGTAAACACTCGGCTCCTACTGCGCATGCGCGGCGCCATGATAGATTTCCATTTCCATGATAGATTTCCCAACACATTGCGCTGTTTGCACTGTGCTGCTGTGAATATTTCATTTTCTGATATTTCGAAGTTTTTTTTATAATGCCAGCTTGTGCAGACGGTTGCACAATCAGACCAGATAGGAAACATCCTGGAATATCGTTTCATAAATAAGTCACATTGTCACCTTAGCAAATTTAATGAAGTGACGGAGGAAAAATTTGGTTATAGTTCGGAAATTAAGAAATATCACGGGTTCTGATGGAGTAAACAGTAAGAAGAGTATAATTTTTGGTAGGAAGTGTAATAACTAGTATTATTAATGAAGCATTAAAATAAAAATGTTGCAAAAAAATTAAAAACAACTATTATTGTACCTGTTCCTAAAGTAAAGGGTAGTTCGAAGTGTGTAGATCTTAGGCCAATAAATAATTTGCCATTGATGGAAAACTAATCGAAACTATAGCTTATTAGACTTTATTAAGTTTTACAAAGGAAAATGATCTCATAACTAAATACCAATCAGTATTTAAGGAACAGCTTAGTACAGAGACAGTAATCCAGTTGGCTGTAGAAAATTAGTTAGAGGCAATAGATAAGGGAGAAGGAGTAATACGAGAAGTATTTTTAGACTTTAGGCGAGCATTTGAAACCGTTAACAGGGAACTACTGTTTAAAAAAAAAAAATTGAAAAATATGTATAACATCAGTGGTGAGGTTTATACTTGGTTAGAAAATTATTTAACAAAGAGGTATCAGAGGGTTACATTCAGTAAGGCTCTACCTGAAGAATTTTTTTTTAACTGCTTTACGTCTCTTAACCGCGAGGTCTTTAGAGACGGGAAAGGATGGGGGGCAAGGAATGGGAAGGAATTCGGCCATGGCCTTTTGAACGAAGCATCCCCGCATTTGCCTGGAGTGATTTGGACCTGAAGAAAGAGAAGTGAGGTAGTAAACTGGGTCCCTTAATATTTATATTGTATATAAATGATCTGGCGGAAATACTAAAGAATTGTAAAATTCACATGTTAGCAGATGATACACTCATTATAATCGTGGGATAAATATAGAAAAAAAATGATAGAGGTGATAAACGAAGAGTTAAAATTGGTTAATGAATGGCTAAATAAAAACTCGGTAAGTCTGTACGTGGCAAAAACAACATGTATGGCGATAGGGAAGAAAAATTTTAGGGAACAGGCAGAGGCAGTGCATTCTGTTGTAATGAATGGAACTAAAATTAATTGGGTTCAAAATTATAAATATCTTGGTGGAGTTCTTAGATAATAAGTTTAAGTTTATAGATCATGTAGATTAGATAAATAAAAAAGTAGCAAAAAAGGTAAATTTAATATGCAAATTAAGAAAAGATTTATCTAAACCAGGTAAAGAGCTATTGTTTAAAGCAATTGTGCTCCACATTATTAATTATGGCAAGCAAAGAAAAATTATAAAGTTGCGAAATAATTGTAATAAAGGCATGAGGGCTGTTCTAAATAAAAGACGAACTCAAAATGTCAGTAAAATGCTAAAGGACATAAGATATTTGTATATTGAAAAGGAAATAGAGATGTACTGACTTTTTTTATATACGTTAGAAAGTGAATTATTAACAAGATATGTATCTAGACTAGTACAAAAGAATAATGATGTACATAATTATAAGACCAGGCAGGCAAATCGTTTCCATTCGACTTATAACAGAAGTAGTAAAGCACAAAAACCGGTGTTGCGCAAAGGTTTAAAAATATATAACAAATTACCAGAAGGAAATAAAAAGCACCAGAATTTTTTGCAAGTTTCAGAGAAAAGCTGGGTAAATGGCTAGAGGAGAGAGATTGTAACTTTTTCTTGTAAATGATTCAATGAAATTAGCAACTTGTTTTTTTTTCCTCTTTTTTTTAATGTGATATATGTATTGTAATGTATCTATATTAGCCATTGGCTATTTGAAAATAAATAAGTGTTTAATAGGTAACTGCAAGAGTAGGGCCCTCATTATAGATTTATTCATTGCTCTCAATAGGATGACTGTTGTTCTCAAATATTTGTTGGTGTGGATGTAGAGCTATAGACAATCAGCATATCTCACTACTTTGCATATAACAGGCTAACCTTATTGTAATCGAGTGTTGAAAGTATATCGTTCGCAATTAATTTTATGTGTTGAGGAGGGCGGCACTATCTTAAACGTTGTGATATAATTTGATGATTGATTCTCATGTAAATCGATGAGACAAATAGGAAATCAAGGGTAAAATTTTTTGATATCTCCATTAGTTCTCGAGATATCGACTACCAAAAATTAGTTAAAAGTATAGTTCCTTGTGGCTTTGGTGACGATTTTATTCTGGTCCAGGCTGCGTTCCAACCTGACCACAGGGGTGGTAAAAAAATTAAATACTCTCTCTGTATGTCGAGCGTATAGTTCGTAGTGACTTTGGCAAAATTAATTTTTTGCTCCAGGCCGCATCCCAACCTAACTACCTCAATTTGGAGACAATATATCTCGAGAACTAAGCAAGATATCAAAAAATTTATTCTTCATTTTTTATTTGTCTCGTCGAGTTACATAATAACCCATCATCAAATTGCTATACCACGGTTATCGTCTGACCCGCTTGAGGTGTTTGAACCATGGAGGAAGGAAATATATGGAGGAGAAATGACGTTAAATCGGTGACGCCGGGATCCTACTGCGCATGCGCGGCGGTTATAGCAGACCGAGCTCAAAACATTGCATTTTCACATTGTGCTCCATGTAGTAAAAATTTGATTTTGTAATAGTTCTAAGTTTTTTTTATAATGCCAGCTTGTGTTGCATACGGGTGCACAAATAGGACAGATAGGAAAAAACCTGGAATATCATTTCATTTGTAAGTTGCATTGTATTTATTGTTATTGAAATGTTCAATAGTTTTCAGTCAGACTAGCTACTACCATTAAAGATTTATTCATAACTCTCAAATGGATGACTTTGTTTTCAAATATTTGTTGGTGTAGTGCAGCCAATCGGCATACCTTACTATTTTGCACATCATAGACTACCATTACTTTATACGAGTGTTGTAAAGTCTAATTTAAGTGGGTCATGTTTACATCGTGATTGAGTTGTGCATTCTTTCGTTACGTTTGCAGTTTCTACTGAAAGTGTGGTATGAAATTAATTGTGATAAATTGTGCTTTGTGAAATAGGAATCGTGATGAAGGAAACAATGTCGTTATACGAAATGTAGTTCGGGTTGCAAAGTTATGAGTGTGTCTACAAAGTTTGTTTTTGTACCAAATTATGCCCTGTATGCTCCAAGCATCACTGTAATCACCAGGCTGTCGCAGTTTGATGCTTGATTCTTATGTAGCTCGAAGAGACAAGTTGAAAATCAGTAGTACCATTTTTTGATATCTCCCTTAGTTCTCGGGATATCGACTAACAAAAATTTGTTGTGGTTATAATTCCTTGTGCTTTTGGTGACATTTTTATTCTGTTCTATGCCCCATTTCAATGTAACAACAAGCGGCAGTAAAAAAGGAAAACACACACTCTGCATGTGCAGCATGTAATTCATTGTGGTTAGGACGGAATTATTTTTTGGTCCAGGCCGCATCTCCACCTCAAGTCCACAATTTGGAGACACTATATCCCAAACAGTAAGCGAGATATTGAAAAATGTTTACTCTTTATTTTCGATTTGTTTTCGTCATGTTACATTAGAATCCATCATCAAATTTCTTCTGCATTTCATTCAAAAACACCTCACCTTTGAGACGGTATATCACGATAACTAAGCGAAATACCGAAAATATGTATTCTTCGTTATCTTTTCTTCTCATTGTGTTACGTAAGAATCCATTATCAAATTTGATTTTGGTCAATTTTTTCTGAATTTTAACCAAGAACACCTCACCTTTGAGAAAGTATATCTCGAGAATTAAGCGAGATATCAAAAAAGATTATTCTTCATTTTTTATTTGTTTCGTCGACTTACATAATAATCCATCATCAAATTGTGGCTCCACGGTTATGGTAGAGTTCCCTGGATATATTTGGGCATGTTCCCGGTGATTCTTGGGTAGGGTAATATGGCGTCCCCCCTCCCCACCTCTCTCCACCCGGCGTCACTTCAGTGCGTGGTAAAGGTCCCTTGCGTCGCCTCCATATATTCCTTCCTCCATGGTTTGAACATGTTTTTCTAGGGAAATCCAATATGGCGTCTGCCTTACCCCACTTCTCTCCACACTACTTCTTCGCTCCAGTGAGTGGTTAGGGTCCCTTGCGTTGCATCTACCCTTTCCTTTGCTCCATGGTACAAGCCTAACGATTCCATGTAAAATTGGATATTGAGCTTTAAAAAGTTAAAACTCAACAGAACATTCTGTAGCGTTGAAGAACGATGAATGCGAAATTAACATCTGACTCACAACTTAATATTATATTCTTTTTTCAAAATGCTGAAACTACAAGGAAAAAAACTGCCCATGAGGTGTCCAAGTCACGTAGAAGTTTTTGAAGAATTTGGTATTTCGCCAACTGAAATGAGGAATTAAAATGTTTATTTGAAACTAAGGTAGCAGAGTTTAATACAGTATGCCATTATTTCAGCTATGGTTGTTGTTTGGTATTCATAGGGGGAAGCGGTGTTTCCGGTGTACGGCTTGTCCCTTTTCCGGTGACAGAGCCAGCGTCAACAGCTGCCGCGGCCACTGATTGTTCTATGTTATAGAAATAAATAACTTTTTTTATGTTGCCCTGTTGATAAATAACGCCAATACAACTGCTTTATAATGATTTACTGTCGTTAACCGTTTCGTCCCACATTGATCTATCATCAGCGATGAATTACTTGCATTGGCTTTATTACCGTTTGACCCTTAATTTACTTACAGCATTGCCAACTAGATTCATCGCCCACAATTTTCCAGTCCGTCGTCGTACTTTCGTTTATATTTAAAAACTACAAGTAACGATAAAATTTCTATGCTTATTTATTGGAACAGATCTACACAGATCTGTGGCTTCAAACGGCAGTTATAACAAACTTGAAAAAAAAAAACGTACTACAATGTGTCAACAACTCTTGTAAGTGTACTGGTTTGGACGTCATAACGTCTCGTTTTATGAAAAACGCTGATAGAAGGTTTCAGTTATTGTTTGCAAATAAATAAGCAGAAATATTTCCAAAGAGAAGAGACATTATTCTAAAACATTCAGTGGCCCCATTCATACCATACATCAGTTACACCCTGCTCTGCGTGTCTGACCGGCGGTGTCGATAATTAAGCTGGAATTATTTGCTGGCTCTACACATCAACAATTGTTTTATTGCGTACCGAGAGTGGTGGTGTAACGGTTAGCGTTCTCGCCTCGCATTCGGGAGGACGCCGGTTCAAATCCCCGTCCGGGCATCCAGATTTGGGTTTTCCATGGTTTCCCAAATCACTCCAGGCAAATGCCGGGATGTTTCCTTCAAAAGGCCATGGCCGAATTCCTTCCCATTCCTTGCCCCCCATTCTTTCCCGTCTCTCGCTGTTAAGAGACGTTAAGCTGTTAATAATAATAATAATAATAATAATAATAATAATGTTTTATTGCATATCCCCGAATTTCCTAAAAACATAGCACATATGTCTGCCCTTGATTTTATTCCTCCCTTATAAGTTTCACCCAATTGGTAAAATCAAAGCACTGGGATTTGGACGTTTAAGTCATTCGTAAGCTGAGTGACTGGTCTCACAGATTTTTGTAAAAATAATTAGGACACTGCGGATTATCAACGTCGAGGTCATTATATGATTTTGGACAAGGAACCACACGGATTTCGACGATGGTCTTGTTCAAGTTCCATTGTGATAATTTCATGAGGGGTGTAAGGGTTTGGGAGAGACTATACTAGTCTTTTCCAACCAAATGTCAACCTCTCCTTCACGTGGTGCACCCTGTTTGCACGGACGAGGCTCTGGAGACTGAAAGATTCCCGGTATAAGGAGTCACCCACTGCTTGCCAACGGCCTCTGAATAGAGGGCGGAAGAGCGGGGAGCGGTTCAGGGCACCCTCTTGCCCTTGGGGTTGGAAACGGCCCCTAAAGGCGGATGAATCAGAAATGATCAACGGCATGGGGATGCAGAAGGCAACGGGAAACCACTGCATTAAAGACCCAAAGGGTATCCCGAGGACATGTAATCCTCTCAAATTACATATATCATGATGGCTTCTTCCTGGATAAAATATCCCGGAGGTAAAAGAGTCCCCCAATCGGATCTCCGGGTGGGGACTACTCAGGGAGGAGTCATCAGAATGGATAGAAACATTCTACGAGTCGGAGCGTGGAATGTTAGAAGTCTGAATAGGGCAGGTAGGTTAGAAAACATAAATAAGGGAGATGGAACAACTTAAGTTAGACTTTTGTTGCGATTATTGAGATTAAATGGAAGGACGCACAGGATTTCTGGTCTGGGGAACACAGGATAATTAGTACACAAGCTGTCAATGGAGTCACTGGTGTAGGATTTGTAATGAATAAGAGAGTAGGGAAACGTGTGAGTTATTATGAACAGCTTAGTGACAGGATTTTTTGATAGGTTACAAACCCCCAACATACGTAAAAGTGTATATGCCAACGTCACAGGAAGATGACGAAGAAATAGAGAAAATATACGCCGAAATTGAAGAAATTATCCAATATGTGAAGGGGGATGAAAATCTAATAATCATGGGTGATTGGAATGCAATAGTGGGAGAAGGAAAAGAGGGGAATACTGTAGGAAGTTTTGCTCTAGGAGAAAGAAATGAACGAGGAAGCAGGTTGTTAGATTTTGTGAAAGATATAAGCTAGTTGTGACAAACACACTGAAAGAACCATGCAAGAAGAATATACACCTGGAAACGTCCAGGGGATACGGGCAAATAACTAGATTATATCATGGTCAAACAGAGGTTCAGGAATCAAGTTCTAGCTGTAAAGCGTACCCAGGAGCAGACATAGACTCTGACCATAATTTGGTAGTAATGAAGTTCAGGCTATTCTTGTTCCAGAGGCATAATATAACACAAATCATTATACTTTGGATTATATTAAATAATTTCATTTTCCTACTCAACCCTAATGATGTATGTATAATGTAATACAAGTACTATATGTATATATATGTTTTTCGCTAAATATTTGGTAATAATGTACTATAAATGGTCATGCCATGACCGATAGCAAACAATTTGGCAGCGCATAAATATATAAGCGGTAGTATGTGCAAAATATCTTGTAAGTGACTGAAAGTTACTGCTGCCAAATATGTTTTTAAGGAGAAGTAGTAATATAATATAAATGACTATGTTGTCTCTAGTACTAAATTATAATTGTACCTTTGTTTAAATTTAAAAACGGTTTGTAATATAGAAGAAGTACTTAAAATGTTCTTATTGCTAAAATACATCATAACGATGGCCAATGGTTAATACTGTATTACAAGTGTTTGTGTTTTTGTGTAAACAAATGTATCTCTGATAGTTGGCCAATTGGCGAAAGCCAAAGACCATTTAATACAATAAAATAATAATAATAAAAAAAAGTTCAGGCTGAAATTCAAGCGAATAAGGAAGCAAAGTAAGCAGAACAGACTGGAAGTGAATAAACTGAAACCATCTAGCACGAGAGAAAAATTTGCGGAAATGGTAGACTTAGGTCTCAGAAGAAGTAATTCGGAAAGTAGCTCTACCGAGGACGAATGGAATGCATTAAAGACAGAAATAATGAAAGCTGATAAAGAAACATTACGCTTTAGGGAACAAGCTGCCGAAAACCTAGGCTCACAGCAGAAATTTTGAAACTGGTGGATCAGAGGAGCAGGCACAAAAATGTTCAGGATGAAGCAGGAAGTGAGCAATTCAAACAATTTAGAAATCAAATAAACAGGAAAGCAAAAGAAAAATGGCTACAAGAAAAGTGTGAAGAAGTAGAAAAGGAAATGGTCGTAGGTAAAGTAGATGTTGCATATAGGAAGATTAAACAGAATTTTGGACAAATGAAGAGAATAGGTGTAAACATTATTGCTGCTGATGGGAAACCTCTTTTAAGTTCAGACGATAGAGCTAACCGATGGAAGGAATACATTGAAAAACTTTATGATGGGGACGACTTGAACAATAGCGTAATGGAAAAGGAAAGGAATGTAGACATTGATGATTTAGGACAGAATTTAATAAAGCTCTGTATGACTTGATAGCAAATAAGGCAGTTGGAATTGATGAGATCCCTGCAGAACTTCTTAAATCTCTAGGAGAAGAAGGAATCGAAAGATTATTCAAGCTGTTATCAAAAAGTTATGAAACAGGAGAAATTCCAACTGATTTTAGTAAAAATATCATCTTCACACTCCCGAAGAAAGCACAAGCCGACAAATGTGAGAATTATCGCACCATTAGTCTAACATGACTAACCAGAATAATATATAGGAGAATGGAAAGGGTAGTAGAAGAGTTAGTAGGTGAAGATCAGTTTGGGTTTAGGAAAAATCGTAGTACGAGGGAAGCAATTCTGGCTTTAAGATTAATACTTGAAGGGCGGATCAAGAAAAACAAAGATTTTTTTATGGCATTTGTTGATTTAGAAAAAGATTTTGATAATGATAGGTGGAGCAATATATTCAAAATTTTAAAGAAATCAGGTCTAAAATATCCAGATAGAAGAATACTTTATAAATTATATAAAAATCAAGTAGCTATAATAAAAGTAGAGAACCATGAGAGATATGCATCAGTTATGAAGGGTGTGAAACAAGGTTGTAGTCTATATCCTTTAATATTCAACTTGTATGTACAAGAAGCAATAAAGGAAATAAAAGAAAAATTTTCATGTGGCATAAGTGTTCAGGGAGAAAAAATCAGTCTGCTACGATTTGCTGATGACATTATCTTGTTAGCAGAACGAGCTGAGGAAATTGAGAAGTTACTGAATGTCATGAACAAAATACTGAAGGATGATTTTGGACTGAATATAAATCAAAGCAAGACAAAAGTGATGAAATATAGAGGAAGTGATACTAATCACAGTAGATTAAATATAAAAATAGTATCGGATGCAATAGGAGAAGTAAGTGAATTCTGCTACTTGGGAAGCAAAATTACAACCGATGGCCGAAGCAAGAATGATGTTAAAAGCAGAATAGCACTAGCAAAAAGAGCCTTCACGGAAAAGTTAAGTCTTTTAGTTTCAAATATTGATCTAGGAATTAGATAGAACTTTTTAAAACTCTATGTGTAGAGCACAGCGCTTTATGGTAACGAAACATGGACTTTAGGAATACCGGAAAGAAGGAAAATTGAAACATTTGAAATGTGGTGTTACAGAAGAATGCTGAAAATTAAATGGACAGACAAAGTTCGAAATGAACGAGTTTTGGAAATAATGGATGAGGAAAGAAGTTTGTGGAAGAAGCTTACAGAAAGAAGGGACAGGTTGGTTGGTCATATTTTGAGACATGCTGGTTTGGTTAATTTGTTAGTGAAGGGAACAGACGAAGGTAAGAACTATAGAGGAAGACAGAGATTAGAATATATGAAGCAGATGATTGAGGACTTGGGTTTTAAGGGATATGTAGAGATAAAGTGGTTAGCACAAGATAGGAAAAGATTGCATCAAACCAGTCGATAGACTGGAAAAAAAAATTCAAGCTATAGGTAAAGATGTCAGAATTTGGAATAATCAGTATCCGAATGAGTAGTAACATTGAAACGATCCACATATACATCTACATATATACTCTGCAATTCACAAAATTGTGGGTGGCAGAGGGTGCTCAGCACCAAAGCTAATCTCTTTGTTGTGCATTCCAATCTCTAATGTAGCGTAAGAAAAATTTGTCCAGTAACGGATTTGAAGATTAACCTAATATTTTTTCATCACCTGTTATTCATTAAGAAACAATTACAGCAGCTTGGAAGACTGCTCTTTTGGTGAATAATGTGCTTTACATTCGAGCCAGATAATTGCGTTTTAAGTACATTGTCGTTTACGCACTTACTGTGTCACGGAGTGCCGGCTAATTATTATTTTTAACCGACATCAGAAAAGGAGGTGGTTTTCAAATCGTCTGTATTTTTTATATATTGTTTTAATGTATGTATGTTCAGCGATATCTTCCCCAATTTTGAACCGATTTAAATGAAATTTTTTTAGTATACCTCCAAAGTGGTACCGTATGAATTTCATTGAGAAACCACCCATTCTACCCACTTACACCCCTTAATTTTTATACAAACTCATATTTTTTACCCGATTTGATGGAACTTTTGACATGTTTAGTCTAAAATTAAGAGAAAATTCTGTCAACTTTTGGTCTGAAAAAACTGAACCCCTCTCCTGCTAACCACCTCCTTAATTTTTGCCAATGTTCTTTATACAAAGCTACAGTCGACACCATCTATTTCCATTAAAGTTGGCATATACATGTATTGTTTCATGGAAAAGGTTTCTGACCAAAAAATAAATAAAAAATAAAAAACACCCCATCTCTCCCTTTACACCCCTTAATAATTATACATCCCACATTTTTTTATCCGATTTCGATGGAACTTTGGACATGTATAGTCAAAAATAAAGAGAGAAATACTGTCAACTTTTGGTTTCAAAAACTGAACCCCTCTCCCCCTATCCACCCCTTTAATATTTGCCAATGTTCTTTATACAAAGCTACAGTCGACACCATCTATTTCCATTAAAGTTGGCATATACATGTAATTTTTCATGGAAAAGGTTTCTGACCTAAAAATAAATAAAAAAAAAACACCCCATCTCCCCCTTTGCACCCCTTAATTTTATGAAAACCCACATTTTTTATCAGATTTCGATGGAACTTTGGACATGTAAAAATAAAGAGAAAAATACTGTCAACATCTGGTTTGAAAAAAATGAACCCCTCTCCCCCTAACCACCCCCTTAATATTTGGCAATGTTGTTTATACAAAGCTATTTACATTTGTTAGTATGGTATGCAACTGCGCATCTCCGTTTCCTTATACAAAGCATGTTTTGCCTATATCATATTTACACAATTATGCGTTCTCATCCTTCATCTGTTGGGTCAGCTGGTTTGTTTATGTCTTAAGACATAACATAAACAAACCAGCTGGCCCAACAGACGAAGGATGAGAACGCATAATTGTGTAAATATGATACAGGCAAAACATGCTTTGTATAAGGAAACGGAGATGCGCAGCTGCATACCATACTAACAAATGTAAATAATTCGTCGCTGATGATGCCTCGATG
This sequence comes from Vandiemenella viatica, assembly GCA_031002005.1. NCBI lineage: Eukaryota > Metazoa > Arthropoda > Insecta > Orthoptera > Morabidae > Vandiemenella > Vandiemenella viatica. The sequence continues at coordinate 165,502,515 of CM061921.1, forward strand.
AGAGGTGAAACGCGTACGATGCAATAATAAATAAATTAAACAGGTGCATTGGCGTTATCATTCAACTGGGAAAATAAATATGATTGCTGGTAGTTGGACTGTGACTTGTAGGTGAGGTATCTCATTTTAAATATGGGTGCTGCAACTTTAGCTGTAACTTATTATCGTGTCCAAGGCGCCAGAATGAAATGCTGCTGAGGAAAATAAAAAAATTGCGAGAATCGACACAAGTTTATGCACTTACTCCGCAAGTCCAAAAACTTCCCGCTTACACAAATATACAAAAGATCAGAACCCTACCTACCTCCGGTTTTTCTTGTTACTGTTCTCTGTAAAGCAGAAAGCGCGTGACAGAAGAAAATTGCTTTTGAAATAAGGTCGTTCGAGTTTGCAACTTCAGCTAATTGAATTTCAGAGAAGAGATTTATTTTAAATATAATGCAGGTTATCCTCAATTCTTGTGTTTGAAGTAGATACAATAAAACCGGATTCATTTTAAAATATTATGGGATAGTGTTACAACTCGCGTCCTCAATTATGTGCTCCATGTATTCTAATCTCTATTTTCCTCTACAGTTCTTACCTTCCACTGTTCTCTTCACGAAGAAATTGAGCAGTGTGGTGGCTCAGTGGTTAAGGCGTTTGAGTGGGCAGCGAAAGGTCCCCGGTTCGAATCCCCGTTTCGCACAGCTTGCTGTGTAATGTGAAGTACGCAAGAACGCTTCCGTGGTTCGGATTCCACGTTAAACTCTAGGTCCCCTGTACCCGGTAGGATTGCCGGGTTATGTTAAGGTGGCTACGACCATGGGCGAAACGCGCAGCCAATAGAAACCCTGTCAGCAGGTCATTACGACCACACGGAATTATTATTGTACTAAGAAATTAACCTATCCCGCACGTCTCAAAATTTGACCCACCATCCTGTCTCTTCTTTCTGTTAGGCTCTTCCATAAACTTCTTTCCTCACCCACCATTTCCAAAACATGTTTATTTCGTACCAATTAAAATTCAGCGCAACCTTTCAAATGATTCATTTTGCCTTCTTTTTGGTATTCCCAAAGTCCATGCTTCGCTATCATAAAGTGCTGTGCTGCACAGACAGAGTTTTAAAAACTTCTTTCTGAGTCCTAGATCAATATCTGAAACTAAATGATTTCTCTTTTTCATGAAAGCTCTTTTTGCTACTGCTATTCTGCTGTTAATATAATTCTTTCTTCAGCCATCAGTTTTAATTTTACTTCGGAAGTAGCAGAATTCATTTACTTCTTTTATCGCATCAGATCCTATTTTTATATTAAATCTACTATTATTCCTATCATTTCTGAAACATTTGTTCACTTTTGTCTTGATTTTTATCATATTTAGTCAAAAATCTTCCTTCAGTATTTTGTATATGCGATTTAGTAATTTCTCAATATCCCCAGTCCGTTCTGCAATTGCAACAATGTCATCAGCAAATCGCAGCATACCGATTTTTTTATCTTTCAACACATATGACAAATTCAGATTTTTCTTTCACTTCCTTTAATGCTTCCTCCAGATACAAGTCAAATATTAATGGTGATAGATCACAGCCTTGTCGCACACCCTTTTTAATTGATGCGTGTCTCTCATGATGCTCTACTTCTATTATTGCCATTGGCGGATCCAGGGGTGGGGAGGGTCTAGGGGTCTGAAGCCCCCCCCCCAAAGCACCAAGGTCATCCCCGACGACATGGATTTTGGGGACTTTTTTTTTTTTTTTTGCTCTACTGTTTGTATGAGGGTGCCAATAATGAAATTTCTGTCGGCACCCCCTCCTCGCCCGAGTCAAGCCCCCCCCCCCAAACCATATCCTAGCCCCCCCCCAAACCAAAATCCTGGATCCGCCACTGATTATTGCCATCTGATTCTTATATAGATTATAAAATGTTCTTCTATCTCAGTATTTTAGTTGCTTCTCTTGTATCCCAGTTTTTCCTAAACCTAAATTGATCTTCACCTACTATCTTTTCCATTCTTCTGTATATTATACTGGTCAGTAATTTTGAAGGAAGTGATGTAAAACTTATAGCTAGAAAATTCTCACATTTGTCAGCTTGTGCTTTCTTCGGAGGTGTGAAGATAATACTTTTATTAAATTCAGTTGGAATCTCTCCCGTTTGATAACTTTTTGATATCAGTTTGAATAATCTTTGGATTCCTTTTCTACAGAATTTCAGCTGAAATGTCATCAATTCCAATTGCCTTATTTGATTTCAATTCATTCAAAGCTCTATCAAATTCTGTTCTCAAAGCAGGATCACCTAAGCCACAAAATCGACATCGTCTTCTAATTCCAGTGCATTATTGTTCAAATAAACCCCATCATACAGTTTCTATATGTGTTCTTTCCATCGGTTAGCTCCGTCTTCTAGGCTTAAAAGAGGTTCCCCATCTTTTCTTCATTTCTCCAAAATTTTATTTGATATTCCTATATGCCACATCTACTTTACCTACGACCATTTCCTTTTCTACTTCTTCACAATTTTCTTGCATCCATTTTCCTTTTTTATGCATTTCCTGTTTATTTTATTTTTAAATTGCTTGTAATACTCTTTTCGTGCTTCTTCCTGTCCATTTTTTGTGCTTTCTCCTCTGATCCTCCAACTCCAAAATTTCTTCTGTGATCCAAGATGTTTTGACGGCTTTTTCCCTAAAGCCTAATGAATCTTTACCAGCTTTGATAATTTCCCTCTTGAATGAATTTCGTTCGTTGTCAGTTGAACTCTTTTAGAGTTATTTCTTAGACCCACGTCTACCGCTTCTGCAAATTTTTATCTCCTGTCAGATTGTTTCTGTTTGCTCACTTCCAATCTTTAATCTCTTGAATTTCAGTTTGCACTTCATAACTATCAGATTATGGACAGATTCTCTCTCCACTCCTGGGTATCCTGGGTATGCTTTAAAGTCTAGAACTTGGTTACTGAATATCTGTTTGACGATGATATAATCTACCTGAAATTCCCTGGACATTTTATGTTGAGTATAGCACTGATTCATTAGTTGACATAACCAATATAATCCGATTAAATCATTTATGGAACTGAACGAAATTTGACAGTAGAAGACAACACATTTTGTGCCTCTTACACTGAATAGCGTAAACAAACTTTAAAAATACTGACAGCCGTCAACTACTCAAGCCATGCATATTTAAGGTGCAAATACGCTCATAAGCATTGAGAAGGTTAACAAACTATTTGACACCGGCATCACTCGTAAACTGACATGTCAGCCGGAATAAAATGATAGAGCAGAGCTTGCCATTCGGAATGTTCATATTCCTGTCCGGCCCTCTAGAATTCGGTTTTCCATGGTTTCCTAAAATTATTGCAGGCGTATGAAGAGATGTCAGAATTCCATTCCACGTGCCAGTCCTCTCCCACCTCCTGTGATCTCGGTATCGACTAGGCGTAAAGCAATTAGAAGAAAAGCGCGACTATGTAAGGCTTTCATGATAACCGCAAGATCTCTTAGCTCTTATCAACCTCTTTGGACAGAATGACTGTGAATACGGCTTACCTGTCGAGACTATTCGGGTTTATCAATTAATTACTAATGACAACACAATTGTAATCGATGTAATAGTCTCTGCAAGTTTACACATTCAAAAGTCGTATTATGGTAACAGACAGTTACACTTCTACCCTCAATCATGCTATGTCCTTACGGCGGCCGAACGTCACACGGCGGAAGGGCGGTCCACAGGAGACGGTCACGAGCAACCCGAAGCAAGTCCAAGGAGCATGCCGAACGTAATCCAAGAGACGCGCACTGGCAGAGTCCAACGAGTGGTTCACAGAGTCAAAAGAGAGTACAGAAACGTAGTCGAGAACGAGCACTGTCAAGAGTGTGAGAGGCGATTCACAGAGTCCAAGAGAGGATACCGAAACGTAGCCGAGACGAGTACTGTCAAGAGTCCGAGAGGCGATTCACAGTAAGACGGAGACACGACCGAAGCGCAGTGAACACCGAACTGTCAAGTGGAGCTGCGTTGGCTTTATTTATATGCGGCGGGTCGCCTCCGATTGGCCGCGGCGGAAACTATGACGCGGTGGCGCTGGTTGGCCCGCTGCAAGCGCCGTCTATATGTTGTCCACATCCGTGCCCTCTACTGGGCATGCGGCGATGTCGGGACGGGATACCAGATCCCTCCCCCCTGAAGTGGGCGCGTACGGACCTTCTCGGTTTGTGCCGACGTACTCGATGGTTGAGGACATGGTGACGTGGGTGCTGATGTGGTTGGTGGAGGGTTGATGGGTGTGTCCATTTCGACGTCACCATCGGCCGGCACTGCTGGTTTTCTTGGGCGCAAGTGGTATCGTTGTTGTGGGGAGGGTGGCTATGGGACCTCCGCTAATGGCGCTGGTGGTGGTATAATGTATTCTTCCCGGTATTGTTGTGAAGGTGATGGGCCTGTTGTGGTGGTTTTGATGACGGCGTTCTATTTTTGTGTGGAGTTTACACTGAGATGACGCGCCTTCCGTGTGTCCCCACTGCTGTTGCTGGCATCCAAGTGGCGTTTCCTCCGTAGGCGCGTGCCCAGACCGCGCTGCCTGGCGTGTAACGATGGGAAGGTCTGGATCGGGGCTCCGATGGTGATGGTGTCAGGAGGAGCAGCAACGTCCGTGGTTGTCACCCATGGACCTGTTCTGCTGGGTTGCGACCATTGATTGGTGTTGTCCGATACGTGCTGAGAAAGAGGAGGGTGAGGGCGGAAGACGTCGTAGCTGACTTTACCTCTTTCAGCATTTGTTGTTTGAAAGTCCTTACGAGGCGTTCGGCTTCGCCATTTGTGGCGGGATGGAATGGAGGACGTGTTTGATGCCATTTGCCACGCAGAATTCGTCGAATGTGGTTGCTGTAAATTGGGGCCCGTTTTCAGATACGAGGGCGCGTGGTAACCCCTCGATGGCCAATTCTGGCTTAATGCATTTAGTGTAGCTTCCGTCGTCGTAGATGTCATGTGAACCACGTACGAATACTTTGAATAGGCATCAATTATAAGTAGCCACATGGTTCCCAAAAATGGGCCTGCAAAGTCCAGGTGATTGCGGTCCCACGGTTGGCGGGGAGTGGGCCAGGGGGCGAAGGCTTGTGGTGGTGCTGCCTGATGTTGGGCACAGGCTGTGCAGCTGCGTACCATCTTCTCAATGTCTCGATTGATTCCCCCCAGGGGTCTGGGGCTCCCCTCGGGGAGACCTAGATGACGGGTATGGCGCACCGGGGTTCCCGAGCCTCCCCGACGCTTTTCTTGTATCTTTATAGGTGCAAGTTAGAGCGTTGGGGGAAATTTTTCTCCCTCTGGAGGATGTGGTAGGTTGATTGAGCTGGTGGTGTCTGTAATGAGCTTTATCTGAACTGTGATGACTGGCAAACTTTTAAAACCGCTAGTCTTGGTCTTGTACCTGTTGCGTCTACCAAGAGAGGGGATATTGCTGGGCGTCGGGGGTGGGTCCTCGCAGGGGGCGGTTATAGGAGGCGGATTAGTACCGCCTCCGTCGCCCCCGGGACTTATGCCCGATGTCCACAGTGCCATCGCCCCCGGCTTGAGGTTGGGGGTTCAGGAGGGGTCACGCCCCCTGCTGGATGGAAGGCTTGAGGGTAGTCAAGCTGCAAATAGGGCGCACTACGGTGTTGGCCGCAGCTCAAGTGCAGTGAGCAACCTTGCTCTGACTGCTCCGGTATTGTGGGTGTCCTGGTGAACGAAGATCAAACACCACAGGGGCTTAGTGCATCCCTGCTGTCAGCGTAGCATAGACCCTGGAGTCGTATGAAGGGGCCAGTACCACGGTCTCGGGGACTGTGCTTGGTTGCGGCTCGCCGCCTCTGGGCTCAGCCCTTGGGGCTCAGGAGTACATTCCTGCTGGTGGGAGCATGACTCTATGTTGCCATAGTAGGTTCACTATATATGTGTGAAACGGTAGCGCATTGGCTTGACAGGGTTGGGGCAACATACACCTTGTGAACGCGGTGGGGACCTTCGGGCCTCTGCTGCGGGATCGTGCGTTGCGACGGTTTTCTGTGGTGCCGGGACTGGTGTGTGGGATCCCATGCTCGCATTGAACACAAGTGTCGGGCGGGCGCGGGAGAAAACATACTAGGAGCAACCCCACTGGTGTGGGACGCTGCGTTCGGGGATGATACGTTCGGCCTGCTGGCGTAGTGGATGCTGGAGGGCCTTCTTGCACGGCTCTCGGTCGCTACGGCTTCCGCCCGCTCTGCGGGGTTAGGGTGGGGCTGGGGCTTCGTGTGGGAACCACAGAGAGGCATTGCTATACGGCCAGGTTTTGGAAGGGTCTTCGGCCTGGTCCGTGGCGGGCGCCGCCTTCACGTTGGATCCCCGTGGGCACCCATAAGGGGTGGCAGAAGGCGCCTTGCCTCACCGTCGCTGCCGTAATGGAGGGTAATTCGGAAGAGCCCAATCCCGCGGCGGGGGCGTAGTGAAGTAGTCGGATAATTGCAGTATAATTCTTGAGGGTGTGGGGATGAATTTATTCGGGTTACCCCCTAGGACGGATTCTAGCGCCTATAAAGCGGCTGCTGGTGAGGTCTTGTGCTGATCCTACGACTTACATGTCTCGATTGATTCCTGGCCAATAAGCATGTCTTCTTGCGAGATTCTTCATACGGAACATGCCCCAATGTACTCGATGCAGGAGCTTTAGGATTTGTGAGCGCAATTCCGCTGGGATGACCACACGATGGGTGTCGATTTCTGCGTCCAAAAGGATGACGTCGCCTGTGACCGGGAGTCTGTGGGATATGTGGCGCCAAGTCTTCAATTCGTTGTCCATTCTGCGTGTGAGGTATGTTGGCCACCCATGGATGATAGCGCAGGACCTGGTTCAAGATTGGATCCCTGTGGGTGGCGGAGGCGATTCGGGCCGCTGTAATGGGGAACCCGTCCACTGTTTGCTTTCTCTCTTTCTCTCTGTGTTGATGTGAAAACACAGCACTTCTTGTTGGTTGAATTCCGGATCGGGGCCAGCAGGCAGGCGTGATAGGGCATCGGCATTGGAGTGTTGTGCTGTCGGCTTATATTGGATTGTGTAGTTATAAGCGCTCAGAAACATTGCCGATCGTCCGATATGACCTGGACTTCGTCCACGATTGAGAATCCGAATATGTTAAATGCGTCTAACCCAAAAATATTAGTAGCCGAGGGTTGATCCACTACAAAAAAGGTGATTGGTCTGGTGACTTGTTTGTAGGCGGCCGTGATGGAGAACTTACCCCGCAGGGGGATGTCTCTATCCCCGTACGATACTAAACGCCGTGAAGGTGGAGACAACGGTGGTGAGCCTAGTCGGGCGTAGGTGGCATGGTTTATCAGCGAGATGGTTGCCCCCGTGTCCACTTGAAAACGGATTTCCTGGTTGGCGACTCTAAGAGTTGAGAATAGCTTCTGTGTGTGCGGATCGCCAGTATGAGCTGTGGTCTGTAGTGTATTGCTGCGTGCGGGCTACCAGGCTGGGGCGAGGTGCCCGGTTTCGGCAGACTGACCACAAGTGCCCCTCTTTACCACAGCGTGTGCAATGTGCCCAACGGTCGGGGCAATCCGCCCGTGAGTTCGAAATGAAGCACTGTGGAAAATACGGCATGGGCCTCTGGATCCGTCGGCGGGGTGTGGTTTGGGGTTCAGACGTCATAGATACATCGGACAGCGATGGCGTCCTGCTTTGTTGGCGTCTGGAGCACGCCGTGGGTGTTCCTCGAACGCGGGAGTTACGTTGTGTCGTTTTGACCGCTGCTACTTGTGGGCGTGCCATGAGGCGCTCGTTCGCAGCCTGCGCAATTTCATGCGAGTGCGCGATGCGTAGAATGTCCTCGAGTGATGGGTTATCCAGCTTCAGTGCCGCTGTGCGCACCTCTAGGTTTGGGGGCGAGCTGTACTACGACGTCGCGAATCAGGGAGTCTGCATATGAGGCCTTGCACTCTACGTTTGTGGAAGTGAAGTCGCATTTGCGGCTGAGACCTTGGAGATCCTTCACCCACGACCGGTATGATTGTTTGGTTGTTTGTGATACTGATGAAACTCAAGGCGGGAGGCCACCACATGGTATCTTTGAGAGTAGTAACTTGTTAGAAGTGTGCACATTTCTTTGAATGTGAGGGCGACCGGATCGGATAATGGGGCCAATTTCCGCAGGAGGAAGAACGTGTCGGGTGATGCCCACGACAGAAAGAGCGAGCACTGTAAGGCATCGTCCGTAACCTGGAACGCCGAGAAATGCTGTTTGAGACGATGCAAATATGTGTCCCAGTCTTCCTTGGCGTTTTTAAATGGTGGAAAAGCTGGAGGCCACATATGCGAATTTTCCGAGGGCTGGGCTAGTTTAGCATCCTGTGCTAACAGTTTTCTCAAGTATTACTTGGAGCGTTTGCTGTAGCACCGCTGTCTGCTGTTGTTGTTGCTCCAGAATGCGAGTCACGACGTCCATGATGCCTGCTGAAACCTTTTTCCTCGTCGCCAATTGCTATGTCCTTACGGCGGCCGAACGTCACACGGCCGAAGGGCGGTCCACAGGAGACGGTCACGAGCAACCCGAAGCAAGTCCAAGGAGCAGACCGAACGTAATCCATGAGATGCGCACTGGCAGAGTCCGACGTGTTGTTCACAGAGTCCAAAGAGAGTACAGAAACGTAGCCGAGAATGAGCACTGTCAAGAGTCCGAGAGGCGATTCACAGTAAGACGGAGACACGACCGAAGCGCAGTGAACACCGAACTGTCGAGTGGAGCTACGTTGGCTTTATTTATATGCGGCGGGTCGCCTTCGATTGGCCGCGGCGGAAACTATGACGCGTTTGTGCTGGCTGGCCCGCTGCCAGCGCCGTCTATATGTTGTCCACATCCATGCCCTCTACTGGGCATGCGGCGATGTCGGGACGGGATACCAGAAATCAAATGAGACTGAAATTTATTTTACATTCTATTTAATAAGAGCAAATTGATTTACGTTCAAAACTTTGAAGATGAGTCAATATTTATGTGATTTTGATCTCTTTCGGTTGCGTTTTTATTCAGTGTTGTAATGATAAAGAAATTTACATAACAACGCAAAAAATTCTATTCGTTTATAGAAAGTGACGGTTATCAGATTTTCCTGAAATTTTATTGTATCAATGTACTAAATAACATTGTAAAAAAAGCCGAGAAAGTTTCCGAGAATTCCTGTGCATTTCGCGCTCTTGCATATACTCATAAACATTATTGAACGTGTGGATTATGTGGTATCATTGTATATCAGAGCAACTTAAAATAGGAAAGTCGTGTGCATGTTCATGAATGTGGCGCGTGGAAGTAACCGTGGCTATTGGTAACGAGCTGGATTTTCAAATTCAGGTCATCAGGCAAGTAATGTAAAGTTTTATGTGGTAATGAAATAGCATTTCGACTATAGGTGCAGATCAACAAGTGTTCTTTATAAGTGACTTTCATTTGGAGGTTTTTCTGTAACATAATGTTCTAATGTGACATATATTAGAAAAAAATCACCATTGCCAGATCTCTATGTCTGTATCACTTGCCTCATCACAGCTGCGAAACCACAACACGAAGAATCAGGTGTTTTCTTTGAAGATAGCCACTTTAGATCTCATTAATAGAAGCGGAGGTTCGGCTTAAATGAAAAATCATTGAGCACAAATGTGGTTTTGTCTTAGGATTGCGATTCCTCAGTAACTAAGGGCAAAGAGTCGGATTGATAGATTGTTGAAGGAGGAAGTCTTGCTGGAACTTCAGTCTCGACATAATTGTTATTATTTTTCTCGATATTTGCCATGTTCATTATATTGCTAGTCGCCACTCACTTCAACCTACAGCTATAAGCTTGCTTATACTGTACATTGATATAGTTAAAACTATAACCATTTCTACTGTGACAACTCCTTTTTCCAAGTTAGTTCTAGAGTAGTGAGAACCTAAATTATAGTCAGCTATATTTAATATCTCTAATTTTGTGTTCATACAAGCATAAACCATCAGTTCCACTGACAGGATTCAATCCATTTATGTGAATCACCAGTTCATCTACTTTGTTCCTTTAGAACCCGCTGATATTTTGATGTAATAGGTAAAATTGTACAGTATTTTTTATATATAATTTTAGAGTCTGAAAGTAATTACTGCTTAAACAAACTTCTGTTAACACTCTCTGTTTAACACTTGCCCCTAATTCAAAAACTGGGCTTGCATAACACAATTTCTTTCATGAAAGTTGAGATTCTAGATCCTAGAAGTAAGAAATAGAATGGGTAAAATCAATACCAGACAAAAATATACATATATTTGCTTTTTAAGTTTTGGTAGATCATGGCGCAGTACTGTGGATGCTATGGACTAGACATTGAACGACCAGCCTCGAGAAACTATTTATTTGACAATTCAGTTCTCTTAGCTTAGTAAAACTTCTCTATTTCTGCATCTATTTCAAATAATAAATTGCTGTTCACACTTTTATTTGTTGCTTCTCTTTAATAATGCTGATGATACCTATTTTGTAGTAATCATTATCTACTAATGTTATGCCTCTTTTAATGGAGCAGAATAACGCAACATATTATAATTCAGCACTTACGAGTTCATGGCAGACCTCGTTAATCTAGCAAATTAGAAGTTAAATGTAAACTTACACGACACTTATGTGTAAGCAAGACCGAACCACCGTTATACGAATATTACTTGTGTTTGAAAAAGAAGACATCTGATTAAAATATTTTAATTAACTGACTCTAAACGAAATCGTTGGTGTTTGAAGTAATGTAGATTTCAAAACTTTACCCTTTTTTTGTATACAATCCATCTAACTATTCCTAGGCAAGATGGAGTGGTAATTTGTAGTATTAAATTACGCCTAAGTAAAGAACTGACGACCATTAAAGAACTATCAAAACACATAGGTTGGCACTTTTAGGGGGTCATAATTATTATGGCGCTTACACATATTGCGCTGTCAACAACTAATTATTTATATCTGTTTTCAGGTTGCTGCTTTGGCACCTTGCAGTAAGGGAGCACATATTCCACAGACAGGTAAGTTAATGCTATACACTTTAGTATCAAACATCTAGTCGTTTATGTTTATACGATGCTAGAAGTATGGTATTTTTCATTACTGTGATAAATGAAGACCAACAGGAGTATCTTCCATTAGCAAGTATTTGTGTGTTGGTCCACAACCCACAGATTTGCTGGAGTTAAGTGGTATGTCGTTTTCGTGTTTTTCATACGAATATAAAAGAAGGTATAGGGTTAGCGCGATGCTTACCAGTTCAGGTCTACTCTTCCAAAGGATTACAGCGTGTCCTTCCATTTTTACGTTCCATGTGCCTGACGAAACATCGTAAGTAGTGTCGTAGGGCTTCATTCAAAAGCACCGCAGACAGATTTTGAACGGGATGCTTCCTTCAAAACGCCATGGCCGAATTCCTTCCCGTTCCCTGATTCCAGTCCTTTCCCGCCTCTTAATGCTCTAATGATCTCGACGTCAACGAGGAGCAAAGCCTTAAGCAAAAAAAGAAAAAAAGGATTTTGGATTTAAGCCATCTGATCGATAGGAATGGTGCGCCACCCATCTTTTCCGCATTCCAAGTGCGGACTGAATATTTCTCCCAAAACCGAGGTTCCAAGCAGCTAATCCTGTGCCGAAGACCAGATACTGCCACTAAGCGGGTTGGTATTTGTATAGGAAGAAATAAAAACACTGGATATTCCTCATCACTATACGAATATTCATTTCTTTAGATCGACATTTCAGATAATCTTATTTCCTATAGAAATTTTATAGAACATAGCTGCTATTATCACGTGTCTAAGTAAAATGGTGCACAATGATTTTTAAGCAATAAAAACGCAATTCATATATCCAAATGAAGCGCATAGAGTAAAAGCATTGCTATATTTCGTTAACATTAATTTTAAATAATTTGTTGTGTGAATTCTGGAAAAGAACAATGAATTAGGAGATCGAACTATTCACAACTCACCAGTAAAAACATCAGTAATCGATACCCCCTATTACCTCAAACAGGTTTACGTTTCACTGAACGTTGTAACTGATACCTGGTTGTAATCGATACCCCCTATAACCAAAACTAGTTTAACGCTTCATTACACATTGTAATCGATACGAGCAACACACGCTTCTATAAACCATTTTTCACTGAGGTTCAGTTATACCACGCCAGTTTTTATTTGAAGAGATTAATACCTTTTATTCTAAATATTTATTAAACGCAAACATGGTCAGTCTGCTGGATATTCGTCTACATAGAACTCTTAGTAATATCTTAGGAGCGAGGTATAAGAGGCTAGTAGTTCTGAAATCTTCACACTTCACTGCATTCTTTTTCTTTTCAATTGGTATCAACACTGGTGTTTTAAAAGTCTTTTGGCCATTCTTCTCTTTCATATATCTCATTACACGAATATTGTATTTCGCCTCTTCCCTCAGCTATCAAACTTTTCAGAATTTCTATAGATAACGCATCGATCCCACAGGCTTTCCTGTTCATCTCCGCCAAAGCCTTCTCCATATCCACCTCCAGGATATGACCTCCCATCTCCTCCTAGCAGACTCTTTCTCCTTCAGATCATACAGTTTTTACTATATATTCTTTCCATCTTTGATGTATTTCATTAACCTCCCCGGCTAACGTTCCATCCTTGTTTTGAGCTTCCAGCCCCGCTGCTCTTCTATTTCCTTGAAAGCATATTCGCACGGCCTCCTTGTACATCAAGTCAAATTTTCCCTCTCTTTCTAATTGCTGTATCTCTTTACACTTACTACTCATCCAGTTCTCTCTTGCTTTTTTCAACTTCTCTCTTCAATTCATTATTTAATCTTCTGTATTTCAAGTCTCCTCCTCAGCCTGTGTTTTTTCCACTTCATTCGCTCTTTCATCTTCTGTAGCATTGCTTCAGTCACCCATTCTTTCTTTATTCTACTGCTGATCTTAAATCCATTTACTTCTGCAGCGGCCCTTTTCAGACTCTCCTTCGTCCTTACCCATTTTTCATCCAAACCCTAATTTACATTTCCTCTATCCCATTCGTTTATAAAGATTATTATATTTTTCTATCTTGCCCTTCCTCTTTAAGAGCATCAGTATTAAACCTTTTTATTATCTTCCCTTTCTAAATTCTTTCAAATCTCGTTTCTATTTCTGCTACAACAAGATTATGATCAGAATTAACATCAGCTCCTGGGTAAGTTATTGCATTTGTTAACCAATTTTTGCACCTGTTCTGGATTAGTATATAGTCAATCTGAAACCTCTTTCCCTCAAAGGGAATGGTCTAAGTATACCTTCTTCTTTTATGTTTTTCAAAAAGAGTGTTTCCCACTGCCATTTCATTTTCCTTACAGAAGCTTATCAGCCTCTCTCCTCGCTCATTTCGCATCGGAATTCCATACTTGCCAGTAGTTCCCTCATCCTTTCCATCTCAAACCACTGCATTACAATCCCCCATCATCATAAAACAAGCATTTCTCTTTTCCTCGTCTATAATTTTCTCCAGAACATTATAGCATCCCTCCACTTCCTCATCCGAGTGTTGGCTTGTTGACATGTACACATGAATCAAAACTACATCTTTCTTTTCTCCTCTTAGTCTCATAAACATAATTGTGCCATTTATACACTCCACTTTGATTACTTGACTCTTCATACAAGTAGCTTTCCTGATTACAATGGCTACTACTAAATTCCCACTCCTCTTCTCTCCCGAATAACAACATTGATACTCTCCACTTTCAAACTCTCCATTCCCACCCCATTTAACTTCTCATATTGCGAAACCATCCAACTTATCTTCATCTCCTGTTTCAAATTCTCTAATTTTCCCACTTGCAGAAGAGTTCTAACGTTCCATGTTACTATTCTCATTCTCTCTCTGCTCTGTACCCCATTCCTACGCTTCAATGTATTCCCCTCCCGGCGATCCGAACGAGGGTATATTAAATTACTACGGAACATTTTACTTGAAACGCAATCACCATGCTCTTTCTAGGAAATCATTTAGGATCTTTAATATGATGGTTTCCCGTTGTCTTCCACATTGTCATGTCGTTTACCATCTATAGGCTCCTCCGCTTTAGGGATGATTTCTCCTCCCTAGGGCAAGAGATTGCCTTGGTTCTTTACCCGCTCATCCACCCTGTAAGAGGCCGTTGGGCTTGCTAGAGGGTGTCTCCTTATCCCGAGAGCTACTCCGCAGACTGCTTGCCTTTCAAATGCAGCTGCTAGTTTTGGTCCGCCCCGGCTATTTCATTTCCCCAGTACCACCCATATCTGGGATGCATTCCCTGATCCGCCACCTGGGGAGGCGCCCGATGGGGGACTAGCAACCCGCCACGGGTGCTTTAGTTTAGGAACTCTTTATTCGTCGAGGTTATGCATACATACATCAGGAAATCCCTTCAGTGCCTCTGAGTTTAAAAATTGGCTATGTTCTCGCTGTACATCTCGTCTTTTTTAGTATCAGAAACATTGTTGCGACTAATTTAATAAATCCTTTAAAATATTGGAAATGTAGTTGAAACTCGTGAGATATCATTAATGCTGTTAACTATTAATTATATTGATTTATAACGAATCCATCTCTAGCTCAACCCGATGTGAGAATATACTTTTTCCTTATCTTGTTCGGTGAATGAATTTTTAATGTGTATATGTTACGATGAACGGAATTTACGCATAAACTACTGATATGATATTAATAGGCCTTTAAATAATGTACAGCGAATGGTTCCGGGGTAAAATAGGGTAAGTTCGTTTTTATGTGAATTTGGAAACTTGAAACGATTCAGATACAAATAACAGTTTTATCAAATACCTCTTCCTTGATGTTCTACCACTTCAAATTCATGAGTTATACAAGTTTTCCATTTAGGCCCCCTCCCCCCTTACGTATATTTTTTTAAAAAAGTTATGCTATAGAATTTTCTGTATCTAAGTTTTTATTCAGACTCAAGCTGGTTTTATACTCACTCGGTATGGGAACTAAAAAGATAATTTTCGTTTTGAAAATACGTAATACAACACGTATCAGACGCTGTATTTGACTATTTTAGTGTGCTTCGTTGGGGACTGGAATATTTAAGTGTACCTTCGATGCGGTACCAGGCGCATGATTTTATTAGGTATCTTTAATAGCCGGAGTTGCTTCTTGAAAGTATTTGTGGATCCTGCACCAACTCGATTGTCAGGCCGACAGTGACGTCAACCGACAACATGGCATGCTCCTCATTCCACACCAGTGCTTCCTTAATGCCGCGCTCTGAATAACTCCACGCTTTCGCAACAATTAATGGAATCTTCTTGTCGCTAGGCAAACATAGCTGGAAATACTTGTCGCGGACCTAGCGGCCACATTGCAGAATGCTGACGCACGTGCGTGTTGAGACACAGGAAGGTATTTGTAGATCACTAATGCATTTCGATAATGGCAAACAGACACCAGGCAGACACGTAATGGAGTCATTCCGCATCACGACATTCCGATACCTTTCACCTAGCGCGCAGAGTGCTGACATCAGGGGAAAACATGTAGAGACAAGTTGAGCAAGATGTCAATGGAATTCCCAGATGCCTCGGGTTACGTTTAGAGACAGATAGAGAACCACGTAGCGGAATGGAGTATCTTTCACCGGGCATGCGCAGATGAACTTTATCGTGGCATGCATCGGCTAATGGTGACACCTAGCCACAGGACATGTGATACGTCCATGACCGCCAATGGCCAACTCGAATCGCCCACCACTCAAAGAACTTCGAACTATGACGTCACGCGGTCAAGTTGAATATCTCTGCGGCTTGTTCAAAGATGTTATAGGCCAGATTCATCTTTCTCCCGCTACTGGTGGGCTATAAGCAAGATATTTCAGATGAATTGGACTAGAGAAGCCAAGTTGATAATGTGGCACTAGATCTTTCTGAGGCATTTGACAGATTGAGCCATAAAATGGTTTTAAATAAACTGACATCCATTAGATTGGATGAAAAAAGTTACTTGCTGAAAAGAGGAATTCTTAAAATCTAAAAAGCAAAGTATTAGAGTAGGAAATACATTATTAAAAGAGATGGAAGTATATAAGGGAGTTCCACAGGGTAGTGTATTGGGACATTTTTTTTTTCAGATAAAATAATGGTATACAATAGGATCAGAACATGAGAAGACTGTGAACAGCTGCAGGGTTACCTGTATAGAATTATATAAATGGGTAGGCGAGCATGGAGTGAAAATAAATGGCAAGAAGAGTCAGCGTATTGTGTACACAGATAAAAAAACTAAACCGCCGGATAGTGTTGTGGAAACACAATATTTCGACGGCTGGCTCTGCCGTCTTCTTCAGGTGATGAGACATGTCTCATCACCCGTGAAGACTACATTGCAGTCATACGCCGGGAAAGTCTTCGTTCTTACAAAAAACTAAAAGTCGTTTATGATTATGGGGTGGGGTCAGAATTGCTTGTTGAAGTCTTGAAGCGTAACTATCTTGGCATAACATTTGATAACAAACTCAACTGGGCAGAGCACATTGGGCAGGTGGTAGGAAAAGGTTACAAAGTCCTTCATTTACTGGAGAGGGTGATGAGACAATGTACCAGAGAAGTTAGGGAATTGGGTAACAAAACTTTGATCAGACCATTGGTTGAATATGGTGGTGTAGTTTGAGACCCACGTTTTGGGTATCAAATACAGTAGTGGTGTGCAAAGAAGAGCAGCTAGATTTGTTTGTGCAAATTATCGCCGGACCCAGTCAGTATGTGACGTGATATGATAAAGGAGCTGAATTGGAAGTCATCGGAGGAAGGTGAGGAAAGTGCTGGTAATGTACAGGGCATGGGCTAGGAGTGATATTGGTCAAAGAATAAGAAATTGCGCATGGAATGGGAAAGACGGATATGACCACAAGCTGGCACTCGATTTTATGCATAAGGGAGTGGGTAAATTTTATTTTGTTGGTAAGGGTGTCAGGGATTGAAACAAATTATCAAGTGAATCAATAAATAATTTTCCAAAAACGCTCAAGGAATTTAAAATTAAAATTTGTAAATCAGAAAAGTGAATGTGGTAGGAATTTAACACTCCAATTATAAAAGAAAATTTTAAAAATTTAAGTATTTGGATTTTAGAGAATTATGAAGGAAACAAATGCAAGAATTTGTTGCATCAACTAACAGGGAGCGCTACTTGTTTGACAGTAAATCAGAAGTTCATGTTATCCTTGAAGAACAGATTATTGTTAAAATTCTTATAAGAGAAAACGCGAGATCTCGAAAAGCTAAAGAACGGTTTGTCAAGGAAATCCCGTCATCGGAGTTTGTTATCCAGCATGGTCTTAGTCAGATTTGCTAACGTTTCCCAAAATTGCTCGAGGCGAATGCGGGAATAAGTCCTGTGAATTACATTCGTACGCGTTTCAGAGTTATTGTTTGTACGCCGGGTTAAATATCGAGCCTGGTAGGTCAGTTTTTAAGGTTCTGAACTGTCAAACTGGAGATCGCATGTTCTCTCTTCAGTGAATTACATTCGTCTTATTTTCAGAGTTATTTCTTGTATGCCGGTCTAAATATCTAGTCTAGTGGGTGAATAACAGCTAGTGAATCATTCAGTCTATAAACTTTATCAGACAAGGTTTTTTTGCGTTTTGTAATATATCTTAAGGTCACTACGAAAGACTTTACCACGATGAATCGTATCTGTGTTATTTCTAACAGTTCAAACGTTAACTGCCTAACGGTAAAGGCAGTGAAGATGTTGTTATCATCAGAAACCTGCATCAGGTGTCGAAGTGTAATAGTACCAAAGAGTACTTAACCTGTTGGGTGAGCAGTAAGGTGCGAACCAAGGTTGTAACGGAGGTCATCTTAGCGGATACGGATGCAGAAGTGGATGTTCAGTGCTTCACATCGAAGGATGCGGATGTTTTCCGGAAGCGGATGTGGTAAAAATAAATTTATAATTATTTAGATTTTAATATTTTATAAAAAATAAAATTAAAATCAAAACAATCATATTTTTATCACAAATTCAACATAAGCAAACTCTATATCCATCTAATACTGTCATATTATTTTCTGTCTCATCTTTTAACAATAAAAAACTACGCACGCGTCAACAAAATAATCTTTGCCATATGAACTTTGCGGCTTAACTAATTCAAGCGTCAAGCACAAGATCACACCATCGCACATCGCCGTGCCCGCCAGTAGCCTTTGGAGGCATCCATAAATTACGTGAGGTGAAATGGGGGGGGGGGATTCTGCGAAATCTCACCAAGGGGGGAGGAGTGGTCAACGGAAATCTGACGTGAGGTTTGGAAATTATTGTTAGACTGTAGAGCTAACAAAAAAAAAGGTCTACACGCGAAAAGTGATTTTAGAGGGGTATTTCGTCGAAAAGTGGGGGGTAAGCAGCTTCGGAAGGGTGAGACCTAAAAGAAAATGGTCTCAAAAAGTTGCGAGAGCGATTTCTAGGGGGGGAGGTCTCGCGGACCAGATCTCACCAGTGGTGAGGGGGGGGGGGGGTTCGGACCAGATCTCACGAAATGTCACCAGAGGGGGGGGGGGAGGGGCTCCGGAAATCCGGAAAAACACCTCACGTAATTTATGGATGCCCCCTTTCCATCGCTCTATCGGCCCACTCTCAGTCCAATTTGTAGGACCTACGATGACCCGATTTTCCGATGTAGGGCTCTCGTTGGGCCGTGAAAGAAGATGCAGGCTACATGTAGCACGTGTTGGATGTAGTTGGAACTCCAAACAACCAACACGCGCCCCTGCCTTCCAACAAGATATGATGTTGGACCTTGATTGGAGGAAACATCCTACGAGTTTGCGATAAGGACAATGGTGTGCCGCTAGAAAGTACGAATGGAAAGAACTGCTTGGGCCCCTTCTAGTAGCGTGAGTAGGAAAGGGCATCCTACTAGAGATGGGTCGTTCGCGAGTGAATCAGTTGTTTAGAGCAATTCATTTAAAAGAGTGAGTGAGCAGTTGCTCACTAAAAAGTGAACGGTAGTTCTTCTAGGTGAATCAGTTGATTCCGAAGATCATGAAGAGCTAGTTCACGTGGGATTTGTGGACTGGAGAGCTAAAAAAGGTCTACTATTTCTATTTAAGTTGACATAAGGGGGTATTTCCAACGGAAAGTGGGGGTATAACCGGATTGTAAGGGGTGAGACCTAAAAAAAAAAAAGGTCTCAAATAAAACTGAGCTACTGAGCAAGTGAACGATTCAAAAGAACTAGCTCTTTTTAGTGAATCACTTTGCCCACCTCTACATCCTAGTTTTACACGCAGATCCTACAAGTTGGGCCATGAATAATCCAGTTTACTTTATATGCAAGTTGAAACGTGACGTGTAAATTCGTGCTTAGGTAATAACACCGTTCAGTTCATTGTTATATTTATTACAGTATCGTAAGAAAGGAAACAATCACGATTTTGTTAGCTAAGCGACGATAGGGCGATTCTTATACAAAGAGAAATGATAAGATATATATATTGCTATGAAAACAAAATATCCGCTATACTTCCGGATTAAAAGTTGCGGATGCGAAGGCGGAGGTAAAATTTTATGAGGAAGTTTTACATTTGCGGATGCGGAGCTCCGTTACATCCCTAGTTCGGACCTAAATTTTGGAGGCCGTGGTGCGATATCCGGTAAGGTCTTGCAGTAGGTTTTTTTTATCGTTTCCAAAAATCACTCGAAGCGAATGCTGAGGGGGACATTCCATTCGTCATCCTTTCAGAGTTATTTTTTGTATGTTGAGCCTGGCAGAAGAGTTTTTAACGTTCGGGTCTCTCATGTGGGAGATGAAGGGTTCGATACCCGGTCCGGCTGTCCATTAGTATCTTTTGAAGTGTTACTGTAGACAAAAACAGCCGTTTATCGCCTAGAATCACTGCAAACACTTAGACAACGGAAAAACACGTCTAGTGGTGTCTTTGCCGGTAGGAAACGTAGCCATTTGATACAAGTTTTCTTGTGGTTTTGGCCGGGAGTCCTCGATTAGTTATTCATCTTCAAAAGTAACAGTTTCGATCTGCCGCGCGATTCACATATGTCGTGGTTACCAAACCTACAGTACTGCGAATCGGTATGGGCAGAGAGGCCCTCAGACACTTTTGGTGTAAGTAGGAGAGCTGATCTTCACTCTTAATTGAGCAAGCTGTCAAATGCGTGAAAATTCTCTCACTTTACACCGATTTCAAAATGTCTACAGTTGCAATAAATGGGTTCAGGAGGAATACACCGAAGACAGCTTCCACTAAGTTGTAGATGAGGTGAAATTTTTCATTAGTGCCAGTGTAAGAGTCTAAACGGATCTTGTGCACAACCACCAAAGTGCACATTATGAATAACGTGATTTGAATAGTTCGTTTACCAACACATGCGACAGAATAACGTACAGAGAGCACAGTTTGTGGGGAAATGGAAGAATGCATACTTCCTGCAGAAAAGCGGTTTCATGTACATATTGATGGGGATTGGTACATATCCAAAAGTTTCATGAACTGCGCCACTCAAGAACAAGATGTGAAAGGCGTGAAGCACAAAGTCTGAAAGTATTTGCTTTAGGACTTACAGAAAACTGACAACTTGTACATGTAAACACCAGTGTTGAGGATCAAGAAAATATACATGGTCCCACGACTATCTACAGACGTTCCACAATTTCTTCAGTTAGCGGTAAGGTCCTCATTCTATTTCCTACATATTTCGACAAGGTGTATAATAGGCATTCGCCTTGGGTGATTTCAGGAAACCATGGAAAAAAGTGAAACCTGGAAAGATGGTCGGAAATTCGAAGCTGCATCTTCCTGAATGCGAGGCTATGATGTTCCACCAGCCTTGGTACCCTATCATCGTCAATCATCTTACGCGCCCCTCCAATCCTTGTAATCGATACCCTCTATAACCTCAACCAGCTTAACGCTTCACAGAACACTGTAATCGATACACCCTTCTTGTAACCACCTACTCTCCCTGTCCCCCTCCCCTCCTTGTAATCGATAACCCCTATGACCTCAAACAGCTTCACGCTTCACCGCACATTGTAATTGATGCCCCGCGCAAGTAAAACCTGCTGTAATGTATACCCCGCACGCTGACCTTGAAATCGATACACTTTATAACCACAATCAGCTTAAAGCTTCACTGAATACTGTAATCGATACCCGGCTGTAATTGATACACCCTTCACTGCACATTGTAATTGATATCCCGCACAGGTATAAACCTGTTGTATTGTATACCGTGCCCACCGACCTCGAAGTCGATACCGCGCACAGGCAAATTGTTGTAATGTATACCCCCGCGCAAATGTTCGGCCATAGTCTCCCAACCGACCTGCCGTCAGTCTGCAGTAATGCCTCATCAAGTGATGTTGTTCGCGTCAGTGTATAAGCTGAACGCTGGTGGTTCGAAACGTTTGACGATAGGTTCATCGTATAAGCATGAATTGGAACCTGTTGTAGTGCTCGTAAAAGTGGGGCACAACAAAGTTACACTAACATATGAAGAATGGAACATGCTGATCCAAATATTTGACGTATTCGGACATATTCAACACTGCCTGCGCCCAAGCCGAAGTTACAATTGGCGAGCAAACCGTGTCCTGCCGAACTGTTGTCGAGGTGAAAATAATATGTTTTTACCCAAATACTGATCTTACTAGCAGTGCCGTATTCGGCGATTCGTCTTCCGTTAACTGAGAGCTGCGTGCTAATGAGATTGTTCGAAGACGAATAGCCGAAGAAGACACAGTTGGTAAAATCAGTATTTGAAAATCTTGTTAGATAAAGTTTGTAGGTTGGTTGACTCACTATCTGTTATTCGTGACTTTGGTTTAAAAAATTACCCACCAAGCAAGATATTTAGACCGGCATACAAGAAATAACTCTGTAAACGCGGACGAATGTAATTCACTGGAATTATTTCAGCACTCTTCTCGAGTAATTTTGGGAAACGGTAGGAAATCTTAATGTAAGACTGTCCTGTATATCGAACCCCGTTGACGGAATTTCCTTGACAAACTGTTCTTTAGCTTTTCGAGATCTCGCGTTTTCTCTTATAAGAATTTTAACAATAATCTGTCCTTCAAGGCTAACATGCACTTCTAATTTAGCGCTTCCTGTTAATTGGTACAATAAATTTTTGCATTTGTTTCCTTCACTATACACTAAAATCGAAATACTTTAATTTTAATGCACTTAGTTTTTTATAGTCTTACACCAGTGAGTCGGCTACTGGCAATCCACACTATCTTCTTCGCTGTAACATTCTGTAGACAGCAGCTCACTCTTGGAGCGTACAGGTACAAGTGGGGTGTATATTTCTGCAATGTTCATGGTAGGAAACTTCCCGAAGGATGTATAATTTGCCTTGTTTTGGAGATACGGTGACTAGTTCCTTCCTTATATGACCTACCAGCATGTCTTTTCTGTTGTAAGCTTCCACCACAATCCTCTTTCCTCACCCATTACTTCCGTAACTCGTTCATTTCTTACTCTATCTGATCACTTAATTTTCAGCATTCTTATGTAGCACCACAATTCAAATGCTTCAATTTTATTTCTTTTCGGTATTCCATGTCACGCTACCATAAAGTACTGTGCTCCACACATAGAGTTTTAAAAAGTTCTTTCTAATTCCTAGCTCAATATTTGAAGCTAAAAGATTTCTATTTTTCATGAAGGCTCTTTTTGCTAGTGCTATTCTGTTTTAACATCATCCCTGCTTCGACCATCGGTTGTAATTTTGCTTCCCAAGTAGCAGAATTAACTTACTTCTCCTATTGCATCCGATCCTATTTTTATATTTAATCTACTGTGAGTGGTATCATTTCCACTACATTTCATCAATTTTGTCTTGCTTTGATTTATATTCAGTCCAAAATCATCCTTCAGGATTTTGTTCATGCCATTCTTCTCTATATCCTCAGCCCTTTCTGCTAATAACACAATGTCATCAGCAAATCGTAGCAGACTGATTTTTTCTCTCTGAACACTTACGCCACATGGAAATTTTCTTTGACTTTATTTATTGCTTCTTCTACATAAAAGTTGAATATTAACGGAGATAGCCTACAACCTTGTCTCACATCCTTTTTAAGTGAGGCATGTCTCGTGATTCTCTACTTTTACTATAGCCACTTGATTCTTACATAGTTTATAAAGTATTCCTCTATCTCGATACTTTAGACCTGACTTCTATAAAATTTTGTACATCTTGTTCCACCTAACATTATCAAAAGCTTTTTCTAAATCAACAAACGCCAAAAAAAGTATCTTCGTTTTTCTTGACCCGCCCTTCAAGTATTAATCTTAAAGCCAGAATTCCTTCCCTCGTACCACGATTTTTCGTAAACTCAAACTGATCATCGCCTACTATGTCTTCTACTACCCTTTCCATTATTCTGTATATTATTCTGGTCAGTAATTTCGAAGCATGTCATGTTAGACTAATGGTGCGATAATTCTCACATTTGTCGGCTTGTGCATTCTTCTGGAGTGTGATGATTAAAATCAGTTGAAATTTTTCCCGTTTCATAACTTTTTTATATCAGCTTGAATAATCTTTCGATTCCTTCTTCTCCAAGGGATTTAAGAAGTTCTGCAGGGATCTTATCAATTCCAACTGCCTTATTTGCTTTCAAGTCATGCAGAGCTCAATTAAATTTTGTCCTCAAAACAGGATCTCCCAATTCATCAATGTCGACATCGCCTTCCTTTTCGATTACGCTATTGTTCAAGTCGTCCCCATCATACAGTTTCCCAATGTATTTCTTCCATCGTTTAGGACTATGATCTGAGCTGAAAAGAGGTTTCCCATCGGCAGCTTTAATCTTTACACCTCTTTTCTTCATTTCTCCGAAATTCTGTTTAATCTTCCTATATGCAACATCTACTTTACCTACTACCATTTCCTTTTCTACTTCTTCACACTTTTCTTTTAGCCATTTTTCTTTTGCTTTTTGCATTTCCTATTTATTTGATTTCTAAAAATTGTCTGTATTGCTCTCTTCCTGCTTTATCCTGAGCATTTTTGTACCTTCTCCTCTGATTTCATTATATAAATTACTCAATGTAACAAAAAAATACTTTTTGCTTGTTTAAGTAAATTTTATGCTTGTTTTGGATGAATCTGGTCACAACTAATCAATACTGACCATTTCTACTTTTATATAATCATTTATTTGCTTTTTATGCCAAATAATATGAAATTAATTGGTTAAAATTATATTATATACGGTTCAAATGTATGTGATTTGTTTCTGTTTTGAAAGGGTGTGAAGACAGAGAATCAAATACCGACAAGAACCACGAAGAAGATTTCTCAGAGGATGAAGATGCTACACCTCACTACCCCACACAATATTAGTTAAATGACTTGATCAGGGATATAGGACTTACAAAATCCAAAGCAGAAATTCTAACATCGAGACTAAAGCACTGGAACCTATTGAGTAAGAGTTGTAAGATATCCAGCCAGAGATAACGCCATAAAACTTTCTCACAGTACTTCACTCTGACAGACAAGTTGTGCTATTGCCACAATGTGTTAGGCCTTTTCAAAGAAATTGCGTTTAACTATGATCCAAAGGACTGGCGACTCTTCATTGATAGCTCCTGCAAGGGTCTGAAAGCTGTTCTCCATAATGGAAACAAGTATCCCCCAATTCCGATCGCTCATTTGACTCACCTAAGGGAAGAATACTCAAGTGTTCAACATCTCCTTCAGGTGGTAAAATATGCTGAACATTAGTGGGAAGTAATTGGTGATTTCAAAATGATTGCATTTCTGATGGGATTACAAGGAGGAAACTCAAAGAATCCCTGCTTTCTCTGTCTTTGGGATAGCAGGGTTACAGGCAGACATTTTCAGACTGTTGAGTGGCTATTGAGGTCGGAGTTTGTGGTTGGCCAGAAAAATGTGAAGTCGGAACCCCTTGTCGAGCAGGAAAAAATACTTCCCTCCATATTAAGCTTGGACTCATCAAGCAATTTGTAAAGGCCTTAGATACAACATAAGATGCAATGAAGTACCTCCAGAATGTGTTCCCCAAACTATCAGAAGGTAAGATAAAGGGTGGAATTTTTGTGGGCCCCCAAGTGAAAAAATACCTTCGTAATGACACATTCATCAGCAAGCTTCTTTCTACCAGTTCAAAGAAAGGCCTGGAAGAGCTTCAGGGATGTTGTGAATAGTTTACTAGGTACGGTAATCACAGAATGGAAAATTACAGGGATGTGGTAGAGGGTCTTTTGAAGAAATACAAAGCAATGGGGTGCAGAAAGCCTCTAAAGCTGCATGTACTCCACTCGCATCTAGATGTTTTCTAGTCTCATATGGGTGCATATTCAGAGGAACAGGGTGAAAGGTTCAATCAGGACTTACAATTGTTTGAAAGAAGGTTCCAGAGACAGTATAATGAGCGAATGAATGCTTGGTGATTATATCTGGGGACTGATCAGAGAGAGTGATGTAACGTATAAGAGGAAATGTAGGAACACAACACATTTTTAAGCACACTGTACATTACATGAAAACATTTTCATGTACTTTATAACTTTTGTAATATATAGTTACTGCGTTTATATTTTTTAACTGTTGTTTCATTGGTATATGTAAACGAGCATTCATTGTTCTAAATAAATGCATTTTCCTAAAATTAAGAAAATCGACGGCATTTCCCTAAAAACAATTTCCCACATGCAAAATTGTGTTTACAAAAATATTTTAATTTTCCTTTTAACATAATAATAGAACGGATTAATCATTAGAAATGAATTAATTTTTGGCGTTTAATAAATACTTAGAACTAAAATAATTTAATCTTGCTATTGTTCATATTTAATCAGTTTAATTACTAGAAATGATTTAATTTTTTTGAGTTTAATAAATACTTAGAAGTAAAATAATCTCCTCTTAGTATTATTCGTAATAAAGGGGAGTAATTAGGCCTACTAGAAATTATTTCATTGTTTGTAGTTTAATAAATAATTAGAATATAATGGATTAATTTCTAGATATAAAAACTCGCGTGGTGTAATTGAACGTCAGTGAAAAATGGGTTATAGAAGCGAGTGTTGCTCATATAGATTACAATTTGTAGTGAAGCTTTAAACTAATTGAGGTTATGTGGGGTTTCGATTACAGCCGGCTATCAGTTACAATGTTCAGTGAAATGTAAACCTGTTTGAGATTATAGGGGTATCAACTAAAAACTGGTTGCCTGCCCCGGGTATTAGTTACAAGGGAGGGGGAGAGTGAAGGGAGGGTGGTATCAATTACAAACCGGTTGAGCCATCAACACCGTTCTCCTACAACTTACTTATAAGTAATATATAAAAATGAATGTTTGTTTGTCTATTTTGAAAATGTTCTTCACACAAACAAACAGTTTTTATCCGATTTTGATGGAACTCCGCATGCGTATTCTTTAAAAAAAAAAATAGAAAAATACTGTTTGTTTGATTTACAAAAAAATAAACCCTCTTCTCCTTCCCCCCTCCCCCCTCACCTTAATTTATTTTAAGTTGTTTTCATCCGATTTTGATCGTACTTAGCACACATATACAAGCAAAACAAGACGTTCTGGTAGTTCCGAAAGTTTCTCTCTCCGATCACAGATTCTAATCCCGTGGTGAGCAGGAATTTTTAGCGTCGCATTTGATTGTATGAGCTACGCCGAAATTTACCGTGGTTCTGATTCCACCTTAAACTGTAGGCCCCTGATGATAGGAATGGGCCTTCCTGCCTTTGACGCAATAACTTGATACATCTTATTCGGGAAGATTCGAGCAACCTTCGGATTATGGACTAAGATTTTTAGTTTTGAAGTGAAAACTTCTTTAGGCGCATTAGGCTAATATTAACAGCATATCCGTTGCGCTCTGGTGGCTCTGACTGGGGAAGGAATTGTTCCCGGTTCTAATTCCTGTGTCAGCAGGGATTTTCATAGACCCTTAACCCAACCTTCACCTCTGGCACAGCTTGCTGTGTAATGTGAGGTACGCCAGAATGTGTCCGTGGTTCTGATTCCTCTTTAAACTGTAGATCCCCTGTACTTGGTAGCACTACTGGGTTAGGTTAAAGCGGCTAAGACATTGGCGGAATGCGCAGCCAATAGTAACCATGTCACCAGGTCATTATGATCACGCGGAATTATTATTATTTAGTATATCTGTAGTTATAAGTAAGACCTGTTGAGCGTATGATTTTCATAGTTTTAATTTTTCTCTTCTGTCGAAAGTGCTAAATTACTGTCAAATGGTTTTTTTATGACGATATCTTAGTTTGTTTAATTCAATAACTCTTCATTTAAGTTTGAGACTACAAATAATTAACCTCTAACATTAGGAGTCAATACTGGGACAACAGTTCAAAAACCATTCTCTTTCACCAGTTGTCTATGCAGGAATTAAGGATCTTTTTTGATCGCTAAATGAAATGTGAAAAACATTATGACCAATTCCCTGATTGAATGCTGTCTGAAGTTGCAGTTCGTCCTGCGGTAAGGGAAGTATGTAAGCGGGACAGAAACGATACGGATCGTTCTAGCGACGATACTTCTTGCAAAATGGGAAATTCACTGACATAAGTGACTTTGACAAAGGGCATGATTATCGTCCAGCGCTTCTGAACGAGATTCTCGGAAACGGTGGGGGATGTCAGCTTTTCGCACGCTAATTTAGTGAGCTTATATGGAAAGTGGTTTAAGGACGGTGAAAACACGAGTAGGCGATAAGGTGGTGGACTTCACGGCTCATCACAGAACCTGGAGGTCACAGGCTTGCGGTTCTGTGCAGAAATAACGACAGCGTACACTGCTGGTGCAGGCACAAGTGTTTCGTACCCCACGTTCAACGAACGTTGTTGAACGTGGGGTCCGAAACAGACGGCCATTACGTGTTCTCATGTAGACACAATGACATCGTCAATTATGATTGAAGTGGGGACAAGATCATTGAGATTGGACCGTGGATAATTGAAACGTGTCGCCTGGCCGGATTCACCGCCTACCAGACGCTGTGGGTAATATTCACCTGCGCTTCCATGGGACTTGTGGTAATAGAAGGCACCATCACAGCATGCGTTCCACAACGGCGATGGCAGGATAACTATCTGTCACAAAGACAGAATCTGAGGAGCATGGTACTGTCTTGGCCACTAAATTCGTCTGATCTCAATTCGATGTAACATATCTGAGACGGTATCAGGCGCCAGCTTAGAGCCCGTAATTTAAGGGAAATTCGACATCTGGTTCCAGGTACCTCCGAAAACCTACCAATCACTTGTAGAATCCATGCCTTGCCGAATGGCTGCTGTACAGCATTCCAAAGATGGTTCAACACGCTATAAAGCAGATTGTCATAATGCTTTTGTTCATCAGTGTACTTGTTTGCTTGTTTTTCTATCTACTACAAAATAAACTAATAAGGCTAGCATGGGAAGTCTGATGGTTATTTTTGCTGCTTACTGAAATGTGGCAGCTCTAAATTTTGCTGTGGGTCGAGTATTTTGAAGCTTATTGTACGGAACAGTCAAGCTGCTAAGAGTTGCAACTTCTGTGTATAGGATTACTTTTCACTTCTGCTTTTGTGTTTGTTAGCTCGATATTTCTTAAATTGGTGTTTCCTTGAATTTTTAACGTAATGTATAATGCGGTCCCAGGTTTATGCGGAATTCAATTTACTACAGAAGACGATGTACATGCATAATTAAAGATTGTAAACAGACGTTAAAGTTTTAAATAAGCAAATACAGGTAGAACATAGGCCCAGCTTGATACAGAGTTTGCATATTAACAACAGACGGCTATTGTTAACTATTTCAACTAGGCACCACAGTGAAAACATAAAAAAGTTATTTTTGCAAATAGAAAAATTTCCTTCGTCTCCAATGTAAAGAAGTTACCTGCAGTAATTACTTTTGTAGTGGTTCACAACTTAGAGTTTTCTTCGAAGAAGCTTTGTTTCTCCCAGAAAACTGAATTGATATTTAAAAATTTAATCTATTTAAAAGTTATTCTACTTTCGTTAAAAAAAATACTCAAATTGGGTTATCAGTTAAACAGTACTCCTTCCCGACCTAAAATCCTGTTTGATATTCTCATTGAGTAAAGTCAGGACATTACAGGGAAGGCAATAGCCCGTGAATAAAAGGCTAAAAACATACTGGCGAGCAAAGTGCAAAGCAGTGACGAGACAAGAGCGAAGAGTTGCGGGGAGTCAGGCAACAAGTTCATTACTTCAGCACATTCCATAAGATTAATTTTTCTGTTATCAGAAAATTCTTTTTTAAAAATTTGGTATTTAATTAAAAATAGAAACGATAGAAGAAGTTTTCACATTATAAATCAAAGTACTAGGCTTCTACATCGTGAATTTGATCATTTATACAAACAACCTCGTGAACATCAGGCGAAGTTTCATTCTTATTTTAGCAGGAATATATCAACATTTGATTATATTTCGAACAAAATCCGGAACAGATTCATCAAGAATTGGACAAATTGCAATGTCAACCCCATCAGCCGTACATTTGCCGTGAACCTTACGTTTTTGTCAGAGACTAAGCCTATCCGCTACTAAAAACCCTGTTAAAACCATGCAGTAGAAGAAATTTGGATGTTGAAAAAGAATATTTTAATATGAGACTTTCGAGAGTATGGCGTGTCAATTAATTTTCATTCCGATAATTAATGCCAAGATTTCCATTTCTTTGGAACCTATATAAACGTCTACAGAGGTTACAGACAAAATTATTAATTATTATAATTATTATCCTCCGCAGATAGAATAAAATAAATCTGATGCGGAAAAACAATTATCATCAACTACTTTTGAAAACATTCAAGAAACGAGAGAAAATAATAGACCAACCGACAAAGCCAGTTTTGTTGGGGAAACATACAAGGCAATAATTTGTTAACATGTAATCTTTCAAACAAAAAACATTCTGCGTGCATAAAGTGCTTAAATACACGAAGTAAAGAGAAAATAAAAGTTTTGATACTTGTTGACTTCACCTCTGTAACCACATCATCCTATATTTTAGCTAAGATAAAATGATTGTGATGATAAACATCTTTTTCTATCCCAAAGACAGCATTTGGAAGAAACACTGTTAATAAATTGTTCTATATTAATTTTTGACACCGAGTAACCACGAGCAACCCAACGATGAGAGCGAAGAGCTAAGCGGCGAAATGAAACAAGTTTGAACGTTTTTTGGGGGGAAATATGGCCTCAAATAATCATTATTAAAATACATGAGACAATAGGGAAGGTAGTAGCTAAGAAAACAGTATCTTACCGTGGAAATTTATAAAACTACACTGCAAACTTTAAATGATAAGTGGAAAACACGGTCAAAAATCTATACGGATGGCTCCAAAATCGCTGGGTGCAGTACGGGGGCAGCAATTTATGATGAAAAGCTAAAAAGCTGTAAATCAATCAAACTCCCAAAGGATATGTCAGTTTTCTCGGCAGGGCTGTACGCAATCTTAGAAGCAATCAAATATACACGGGAAAAGAGAGAAGAAAAAATTTTAATCTGCTCAGACTCGTTGAGCTCACGACAAAGTATAAGAATGGGGCCGAAAGGGAAGACGAAAAACTATCTAGTATATGACATTATAGACAATTTGAACAAAGCACAACACCAAAGGAAGGAAATAGAATTTCAGTGGATTCCCGGGCACGTGGGAATCGAGGGAAATGAAAAAGCGGACCAACTTGCGAGGAGGACAGAGGACCATGAGTCAACGGAAGTTAGAGCGCCACATAGAGATCTCCTAAGTAAAATCAGAAATTTACTGAAGTCTGAGTGGGAAGAGGTAGGAGAGATCCAATACAGATCTAAAGGTGCCTGGTACCATGCAATTCAACACAACATTCCGAAGCAACCATGGTTCAACATAAAAGTGAACAAAAAAGAAGCAACAATAATAAACAGGTTGAGATCAGGACACACCCTACTAAATTCTAAAAAGTTTCTCTTAGGCCAGACAATATCACCAGAATGCGAACATTGTGGTGTATACGAAGACATTTTACACTTCATTTTGGAATGCCCCAAGTATGCTCAACAAAGGAAAACAATACTACAGAATGATGCAGACACCAAAATTACAAGTTATGAGGACCTACGATATTTCCTTGCGACAATAACGGACGACAAAATTAAGAAGTTCTGCAAATATGTTGCTAAATGCAACAGAAAAATATGATATGGAGTTAAAATAAGGTAAAATGTAGACCTATCTATACTCCCTACATATTCTCTAAATAATAGTAAGATGTTAGATACTAAATAAAGTTCACTCCTCTCCCTCCCCTCCTTTTATAAAAGATGGATGTATAATAGTATTTACGATAATACTCTATAAATGCCTGACAGCTGTTACTACAAAACAATTACTAAGGTTAGATGCATAATATAACACAAATGTTTATACTTTGGATTATATTAAATAATGTCATTCTTCTATTCATTTCTGATAATTTGAAATAAGTACTATATATATATATGTTTCTTGCAAAATGTTTGGTAATAGGAAGAAATAAATGTACTATAAATGGTCTTGCCACGATTGATAGCAAACAATTTGCCAGCGCATGAACGTATAAGATGTAGCATGTATCAAATATCTTGTAAATGACTGAAAGTAACTGCTGCTAAATATGTTTCTAAGGGGGACCTGGGAATATAATATAAATGACTATAATGTCTCTAATGTTAAATCATAATTGTACCTTTGTGTAAATTTCAAAACGGTTTTTAATCTAGAAGAAGTAATTAAAATGTTCTTATTGCTAAACTGCATCATAATGATGGTCAATGTTCATACTGTATTACAAGTGTTTGGATTTTTGTGTAAACAAATGTATCTCTGATAGTTGGTCAAATTGGCGAAAGCCAAAGACCATTCATTACAATAATAATAAAAAAAGTTTAAACGTTACGCTATGCTCTGTCAGGAGTGACCTCACTGCTACGTCGCAGCTTTGCACCGCAGTATGCGAGTCGCCGTAACAATCTGTTAGTTTTCGCCGCTTTGCGGTTCGCTCTTATTGTTGCTTTGCTCTCTGCTCCAGTATGTTTTCACACTAATGAGTAATAAGGCATTCGTGGCGTCACAAAACACGTAACTCAATATTCCAATACAAAACAGAAACGTTTGAGCATTTTTGTAGTGATTTTATATATACCGTTGCCCCACAGTCAGAGATTTAAAAAAAAAAAATTATTCCAGACACAGCTGTAATGCCCTTATTTAAATAATGATTTATTAATTTAGGAAGCTACTGCGGAACAATTGCCTACAATAACAAAGTACTTTATGAATGATTTGCGTGATGTGGTCTATACACGCAAGAAACGCAACAAATAAAATAAAATGAAAGATGACCGGAAGAAAGTGAAATAAACATCGTAAACTATCCGGAGAATCCTGATGAGAGTGAAGTGAAGTCAGGGGGAAATGGAAAGTAACCTGAGCGACAGCTTTCTCCTCCGCAGGTAGCTGTTCATTCTAACGGCCGTACAGGAAAAGTGAATAACGGTACTTTTTCTCAGTTTTATAGTACGAACTTTAACTGCAACAAAAGAACGAATAAAAGAAATACAAAAAATATTGTTTTTAATCGTTTCAGAGCATAAACGTTGTTTCGAAACAGCTGAACGCGTTACGTACCGTAACCTCATTTGATTTTATTTATTTCGTGTCAGAAACATATCGTTACACAATTACAAACATCATATTGAACTAGACCAGAACTTGGCCACTTCCAGTGCATTTTCTGAGGCATCATGCAGATCAGCTTCCGAGCAGTCACACTTGATGTCATCGATCTTGCTAGTTGACTTTGGATCTTCCCACTTTTGATCTTAGCCTATTCAGAGTCTTCCATATCAACCATACCTTGTCATAGACAAGTGGTAAAGATTCAGACAATCTTCCCCAGCCATGGGGCAGAGGAACCTTAGCTGCCCACAGTTGTAACCTGGCTTTCTCATTTGTAGTTGTAAATTCGTGTGCTGTTCCTTTGAATGTGTGGTATATAGCCATGTAATGGATGAGTTCTTTCATGTTCCACTTTCCTCCTTTACTTGTTCACTGCTATTTCTCTTCGAACAGAAGGTGGTGCTATTCCTGCGAAGCGGTGGAGCCATTCGACTGGAGTGGATTTTAAACAGCCTGTTGTTACTGTGCAGGTGTCGTTAAGTGCAATGTTCACCTTTTTTGTATGAGTTGAGTTGTACCATACAGGACAGGCGTACTCTGCAGCCGAATAACACAGTGCCAAGCCAGAAGTTTGGGTGGTTTCTGGTTGACTACCCCACTATGATCCAGCCAGTTTTATTAGTGGATTGTTCCTAGTGGAAACTCTCAGCTTGGAAGTTATGCATTTTTTCCTGAATGTAAGTGATCTGTTAAATGCCACTCTTTGGTATTCTGGAGTGTCGCACATTCAAACTCCCGACCATGTTACTTTTAACTTTAGATTGGCTTCTTTATTCCTCAAATGAAAAGCACGTACTTGTACCTTCGCTGGATTTGGTTTAAGCTGGTTTGTGCTATAGTATCTTGACAAACCTTCAAGAGGGTTAGCGAGGGTGCTCTCCATTGAATCAAAGTCTTTGCTCTGTGAGGCCAGAGCAAGATCATCAGTATACAGGAAACTCCTACTGTTGTGGGATATAGGCTGATCAATGTTATATATGTTAAACAGTATTGGGGCTAGCACACTTCCTTCGACTATTCTTCTGTAACCTCTAACGGCTACGCTGTCCTTGGAAGTCAACGAAGAATCTACGATTCTGCAGAAGAGTAGCAATGAACCTGGTCAGATTGTAGAAATTGACTAGTAGTAGCTGATCATTGACGGTGTCATACGCTGCTAAAAAAAAATCAACAAATACTACTCCTGCCACCTTACGAGTTTCGAATACGTCTTCCATAAACTGCGTGATATTTAGCAGTTGTCCTGTGCAGCTTTTACGCGGACTGAATCTACCTTTTTCAGGTATAAGCAAAGGACCAACATCAGACAAGACCCGGTTTTAAGATAATTCTTTCAAGCAGTTGATAAAGCTGACGTAGGAGTGCAACTAGTCTACAGTTCTTTGGATTGTTTCCTCCTTTCCCAGGTTTAAGCAAGGCAATTACTCGGCTCTTCCGCTATATCTTTGGAATTTGACATCTGCTAATACAGTTGTTAAAGAGCTGAAGGATCCATTTCTTTGTTGTTAGACCAAAGTGCTTAATTAGCTCTGTCCTGATGTCATCCAGGCCCGCTGATTTTCCATTTTTGCTATCTCCTATAGCCTTCTATAATTCTTCCATGCTTAATGGTGTTGTGAGTTCGTTATTCTCCTCTCGGTCTACTTTCCACAGTTTGGGTGTTTTGGATTTGTGATTAACTTTCCATAGTAGTATTAGCTGGTGTGTTATTTGGTTGGCAGTAATATTATGATGCGCATTGATCTTAGTTGGATCATTGTTTAGAGCAGCGGTTTCCAACCTATGAGTCGCGACCCACTAGTGGGTCGCGGCGTGTGTTTTGGTGGGTCGCGGAACAATCGAGGTTTTTATCACAAAAATATAGCTTTTATTCCATCTATTTAAAAACTATAACATAATATTTAACAAGTCCAATAATCATGAAAGCTATTAGCTTAAATTAAAACTTTGTGAGAAAAAAACGTTTTCTTAAACAGTGAGCCGGTATTATGCAATAACCTCGTTGTGAGATATAGCACAATCGTTATGGCAACCCCTGAACACCCCCTCTCCCGCCCCGCTCTAGAGCGGTGATACGCGCGCATACCACCTGTAATTTTACTTCTCCCATTGTCATTTTCTTGTTTATTCTTGAATCGAAACCAAAGTCTTTGACTGAAACAGTCTTTATCTGCTTTGTGAGAGTGAGTTATTGTGTGAGTTTTGTTTTGATTGAGAGTAGATTTAATGTGATTGATCGTGAAATTTCATCAGTCAACTTGATGATGTGATGGTCTGTGCAGCCACCTCCCGGTCTATAATATGTTTCTTGCTTTATGTATTATCAATTCCTGGTTTTGTTGATAGTATATTCTTTGCACGAAAATTCGGCTTTTCGTAGGATAGGATAGTCGATAGCGTATTGAGGTCATAGAACAGTTCCCATTCTGAAATTAGGTACGCTCTCATATTAGGTGGGTCGCGAAATTTTTTTTTACTTAAAAGTGGGTCGTGTAGCAATAAAGTCTCGATGCTTTATAGCTGTCTCTTGGTAAATATAAGTCTTCAACAGTTTTAATCAACTGATTCCGTTTTGTCTCTCTAATGATGGAAATACCGAGCGTGGTGGTGTAACGGATAACGTTCTGGCCTCGCATTCGGGAGGACGGCGGTTCGAATCCCCGTCCGGGCATCCAGATTTGGGTTTTCCATGGTTTCCCCAAATCACTCCAGGTGAATGCCGGGATGCTTCCTTCAAAAGGCCATGGCCGAATTCCTTCCCATTCCTTGCCCCCATCCTTTCCCGTCTCTAAAGACCACGTTGTTAGAAAGGGACGTTAAACTGTTAAAAAAAAAAAAAAATGATGGAAATGAATTTGTTTCCTACTTCCACCGTTGCTTTACCAAAAGGATCTTCTGTAAATAAACTGTATTCTGGAAGTAGTGCAGCTTGATCTGATGTGAGACCGGGAATGTACGATGTCTGACAACCGCGAGGGATAGACATTCTGGATCATCTTTTTATAGCCATAGTGAAGATATCATAGCATTCCGGTATTGGTTCTATTGAAAGAAATTTGGAATCCAACAATTCTGAGAACTCCGAACAATTTGTCTTTTTTTTTAGGCGGGATGGGACTTGGGAGAAAGAAACGGAAAGGAATTCGGAAATGACCTTTTGAAGGAAGCATGCCGGCATTCGCCTGGAGTGATTTGGGGAAACTATTGAAAACCCAAATCTGAATGCCCGGACGGGGATTCGAACCGGCGTCCTCCCGAATGCGAGGCCAGAGCGGTCTTTTTGAAGTTGTACCTTCTACGGAAAGGTACTTCTCGTGGTATAACTGCGGCATATTTTTGACACATTATTGGCCTATGATGTGAGTTAGGTATTGGGGAACAGACAGATGTAACGCATTGGTGGCTGATACTGCTACTACTGAAACCACGCTTCCACCGACCGCTATTGATTGATGCAGGTAGTTGTGCATCGCGGATTAGAGAAAGGTGATTTAGTGTATTTCAACCCATTCCTGTACTGCTGCCCTATTCTTATCTTCATGGTCATGGCCCGAAACATTGCTATGACTGTTGAAATCACAATCTGTTTGTGTTTATTATGGAAATAGGGTGATTTGTTCACCGTGAATACTGTGCCAGATGGTTTATAAAGGGACGAAATGGTACACTTCGTCGTTTCTAAAGTGGGGATTTCAATGTCGTTTTGTTCCGTGAATGCAGTGGACATTACTTGTACATCTGGACGAACAAAGATAGCACTTAGGTCTTTCTATAGCGAGGCACATTCCGTTTATTTTTGGTCTACGCATTACATAGCTTCTGTGTGTCTCCTGTAGGCACAATATATGGCACTGCTGTTGACTGAATAGGTCTTGTAGCAGCCTTTCCTTGGTTGGTGACATGCCTTCTATGTTAACAGAGATGATTGGTAATTGTGGCCCTGAAAATGGCTCGGGTAGTAATGAATCGAAATGA
Organism: Vandiemenella viatica; assembly: GCA_031002005.1. Lineage (NCBI taxonomy): Eukaryota > Metazoa > Arthropoda > Insecta > Orthoptera > Morabidae > Vandiemenella > Vandiemenella viatica. The sequence goes on from CM061921.1 coordinate 165,539,287, forward strand.
CCTGATGGCTAATCCTTTCACACCAGAAACATTGCTACCTCATTTGATAATAAGTATTATTACTTCGCTTCCTAATGAAAGATTTATGATAAACCTTAGAACACTTACACCCTTCCCAGTCTGGCTTCCTACGCGTTAAACTGTAATCTAGTTTCTGTTTGATAACGGACGAATACATGGATCAATTTTAATAGCATTTGGCTTGAATTTGGTGACAGAAAAGTCTAAAAACGCATAGTTTTCCTTATTATTCTGCATCCTGTGTGGTCGTATTATGGAATCTGCATCAATGACCAAATATTCACGTAACAAGAAAGACTTAACTAAAACCCACACTCATTAAAATTAAATTTTGACTGAACACATTTCACTAGATTTAAAAGAAAATACTATCCGCAGCAACCAAAAACATTTTGCAGACAACTCTTTAAAAAGCTCAATTTTCTTACAGTGAATTATCAGCATATTCTCTCATGTGCGTTGTCATAGAACATTTTAACTTGTTTACATAATATAATTTACAGGTACCCAATTTCAATACATGAGAGAAAATTAACTTGTACAAAACACAAATGTCACTGTCATTAGTACAAAGAGCAGTTAATTATGCTGTGACTCATTTGTTTAGTAAATTTTCTAAAAGTGAATAACACTTTGCAGATAGTAAAGATATATTTAAAGAAAATCTGACGGATTATCTTATTGGCAACTCCTTCTACTCCATCCAAGAATTTGTACAAACGATTAAATTCAGCTCTGAATTTTAATGTTTAATTTTTTTGTAACATTAAATACTTAATCATTATAATTACTATTCATCTTGTATGTATATATAACGATGACATTTTCCATACCCGAGATCTCATTTCACAATAACGATCTATGGATAAGATTAATAAATAAAATGGAAAATAAGTATGATGAATTTTTGAAACAAAATAATCGTTATGTATGATAAATTATCCTGTGAAGCCAATATGGGTGCGTCTAGTCAACGGAGGCACTGCGTACACTTTTCTGGAAGAGATTCTGGCCATTTTGGTATCTGAGTTTCTTCGGTCTTAGTGACGCTACATGCCTCAAATTTGTGTTACATAGATATCAGCAATCATAGTAAACACGCTGAATTTTGTTTCGTTCCTGGTTTTAGTTTCGGTGTTATTCATATGGAAACTTAACTCATTGACTGACTGACTGATGATCATCAAAAGTTTAAAGTGCTCACCTTACTCATAGAAAGCTGAAATTTGGTACACACAGATAAAGTTTTACACACAGATTATAAAAAAAGACTAAAATTCAAAAGTTTTCGGATCTACCCCAAAAGTGAAATTGATTTCTTCCCTAATATGGCTATATGCCTCAGATTTACATTATAGATGGATCTTGCTAAGTTATTTAAAAAATTTATCGACTATGAAACCCCGACAATTCCACTATACTTCCCGTGATCCTAGAAACAGGTAATTTGACACACATGTGATTTCAACCAAAACTCACGCAGAAAGTCCAATATTAGTGATTTTACATGTATTTTTGGAATGGCAACCAAAATCGTGAGAGGTTTCGGCGCATATTTGCAGTTTAATTGCTTTGTTTTGGATGACGCTATATGCCTCAAATTTCTTAAATTTTACTTTGTTCCTGTGCTTAGTTTGGAAGTTACCTGGAATTTACTTACCGTGACAGTTAAATGTATGGCAATCGGCATTGCTCACCCAGGGTGCACATCCCTTGTACGCAGAGAGCGTGGACATCATTGATAACGCAAACGCGTATATTAATGTCTTGTATTCTAAGATGTCCTTATCCACCAATTTTCGATGGGACCGCTACATCTGAGCGACGACTCGGAATAAGCGATCAACTTAGAAAAAGAAATGAAATCCCACAATCATAATTCTTGTAAAATAGTTCTTGCAGTTGTTCAGTGACAAAAAAATTATTAGATCGTGTTCTGAGCCAAGTATACACTTCACAGTGTGTATTCGCTTCACTTTCTGAAACAGAATGATTACTCTCGATGTTATAGATCATTGATTTAAAATAAATAAATTCTTGTGACTTGGCCATTGTGCATGCCATGTTTTAGTAAACCGATATAAATGCTTTAAATGCATTGCTTTATCAATCTTAAAAATATACAAAGGCCACGATTTCCTTCGCACGTCTTTGTCTTAAAATAAATCATATTTATTATGCCATTCACTTATTTATATAAAAATGAATGTTTGTTTCTTTGTTTGTTCGTCTTCTGTACGTTCCTATTCCATTCATCTGATTAGGATGAAACTTTGAGTTGTTGTTGTGCGCGCATCTGCGAAGGGTTTTGAAAAAAAAATAGAAAGAAATCATCCAAAGTGAGTGGTGATATTCTGGAAGCACATAAAGTTTCATTGGCGTTGGACCAGTTCCGATAGGACAATTAGTGACCGAGAAACTCGAACTTGAAATTTAAAAATTGTTTTAAAGTTGACGTGGCGACACTAACCCACAATTTTTATTCGATCTTGATAAAACTTTGAACGCGTTTACTTTAAAACAAATATAAAAATAATGTCGACATTTGGTTTACAAAAACCCACTCCTTCTGCCCCATCACTCTGCTTATGCAAAATTTACACCTGAATCTATTCACTTTTTTGCAAATATCTCGAAAACTGTATGGAAATCTGTCAAAATAGATGGTGATGAAGAATGTTTTCACAAACCGATCAGACGGGATGAAACATTAGAACTTCCATATCCAGCCCCCTCCAACAACTTGGGTACTCTGCTAGTTTAAGTATAAATTATGACGTGCATAATGGCCAACTCGCCAGATTTTCTGTGGTACCGAGAAAAACCATTCTGTTTCAAAAAGTGAATACACACTCTAAAGTGTAGACTTGGCTCAGAAAATCACATAACTTTTTGTCACTAAACAACCAGGAGACTTGGCCTGAATTGTTCTTCTTGGATTATTTCTTTCTTGCAGATACAGTAAGTAAAAGCATAATAAGTTCCTATTTCTCGTTTCGATTTGTTGCGCTTGTACCATTAGAGGTTTTATAATTCTTTTCATGATTTGGCGATGGTAGATTAGGGAAATAAATGCTTTAACTCATTAACTGCATTCATCGGCATGCAGTAAATTCTGTTACCAGACTATGAGCAAGTTGATTTATGCGTGCAAAGGTTCCAGAGAACTTTAATAACTCTCCCACCGAGAGATTTAATTTTATTTTCTCTTCGCCGACAGCGAAAAAGGTGCCTATAACCAGTTTTACGGTACAATCTGTTGGGAAGATGGGGCGTGTTATGAGATGGATTTTATTAGAAACACAGATTCAACTTTTTAATTCAATACTCTTCATAAAATCTTGTTTTGTTTAATGATGGAAGGAAATAAAGGACATCCTGAATGCATTAAATATTAGATCTGAAAGGTAAATGTAACCAACTGCAAGCACTGATGATAAAAGAGTGCATCCTTTATTAATTTTGTACATCCGCTTATAAACACGTCCTCTGTACGATGTAGAAAATATACATATTTGAAGTGTTGTTATAGGCTAATTTATTAGGAAAGTACATTGCATCTTATGAATAAATGAATATATCTAAAATTTCGAACTTACACCAGTAAGCTGAAAATGAAAACACCTTTGTTTCTAAAATATTTTTACTATCCCTTTTAATTGTTTTAGAGCTTTTGTTACATAACTCAGTAATAATAAATTCTGTTTAAATATTCGTCCATGCAGACTGGTGATTCTCAAACTAATTGTACCCGTGGACCACTTCTTATAGCAGAACCCTGACAATGGACCCCCAAGTGAAATAACTACACATAACTGCGTAATAGGATTAATTTTGGTTTCTTTAAATTGACGAGTTAAAAATAAAGTATAAATTAGACATGTTGAAATTTAAAGTATTAGTTACTGAAATTCTAACCTTTCTCTTTCTTTTTTTTTTTTTTCAATGAGATTGGTGAACCTGATGGGATGATACGAGATTATTCGTGTGCGCTCTATGTGTGTGAGCAACATTCTAAGTCTCTACGAGCATTAATTTCCAGTCGATTTCTTTTCTTCGTGATGAGGCTTATAACTGCACTAAATCAACGTTCAAAGAAAGAAGGGAAAACACTAAGCAGCCTCTATGCTGTGCCCTATAATGTAGGACATAAAATTGGTATCTGTTTTTGTAATCAGAATTTGTGGAAACCTTTTTTAAACATTGGTTTCAGTTCCCCACTTGGATAATTAAATTAATTCCTCCTGCATTAATATGGATTCTTCTGAGTAAAAGGGTCCAACACCCAACCGGAAATAACCAAGTAAAAAATGACTTCAAATCTTTAGCTGAGGTCGCAGTGAAGAGCTATTAAGCGTTGACAATAAGCAGGCAAGTTTTCGTCTTATTTTTATAATTCTGAAAGGTTTGGAAACAGAGTATTCTGTTCCAATGTTTTGTTCGTATAGAAAAAGTTGTAGCTTCTAATTCGTTTCTTTAAATTTGACAAATAAGTCAGTTTTATGAACTATATCATTTTTTGGATTAATTAAATTGAACCGGAAATAGTTGTCTTTACATTTCAAATCAAAGAGTGCATAATTCGATCCATACACTTACTTTCAGATAACAAAGGAAGATCTTTGTTAAGTAGTAAATGATTATAATCTTCATCATTTTCCAAACAAAGCTAAGCAAATAACTTCTCATTCAAGGCATTCTTTTTGATTTTTTTAACTATTGATGTAATGTAGTGATCCGTTCACTAAGATTTTTGGTGACTGATTTGTTGAAGAATGAAACAACGTACAGATAATATATTCCGTATAGGTCGTTTTAAGTATGCCAGAAAGCCATTGCTGGAGCACCGTCAGCACCAATGGAGAGGATATTAATATAGCTTTTAATTCGAATTTTTTTTAAATAATTCAAATATTTTTTCACGTTTTGTAACAGTTTCCAAACATTTCTTGTAAAATTTTATCTCACATAAGATAAAGTAAAGCTTCGTTTCCCGAACCATCAAGCTATATAGAGAATTCAAATAAAACGTTTTCTATGCACTTAGCCATTTCGTCAACTCTTCTTTGTACTACATTATCACTCAGTGGAATTCTTACAGCTGGTAAAATAAACTCTTCACACAATGGAGTGCGGCTTTCGGGAATAAGCAGTCGGTAAAGAAACGTTATCGGAAGCTTGCAGTCCACCGCCATCTCGTTCAGATATTGTCGCTAAGAGTTGCCGCAATGACTATTTTCAAATATTCTTCTTTGAGTATTTTAAAAAAAAGTTATATCTTTATTATCGCTTTGAATTTTTGTCAAATATTCGTTAAGCTTAGAAAGTTTCATTGATTCGTTTAATTGCTCTGAAGGCACACAGGTAAAGTTCTATTTCCCGGTAACGAAATAAAGCCATATTTTAAATATTCAAAAGTATACATTTTGCACTTTTCATCGATTCACTCATACTGTTAACTGTGAAAAATTATGATATAAGAAAATAAAATAAATTTGTTTTATTATGTTACACAGTTATATTCTTATCAATTAATTATTTATGATTTAACCATAAAATTCTAAGGGGTATCACATATTGTATAGGCACACATTTTTTATTAATTTAATTATTTATTTTTCATGAAAAATCGATAGTTAAATTACTATCAAATAAATTAACAAATAAAAAATATAATATCCATAAACATTATATAATAAACTTTAACAAAAGTATAACTTTGCTTAAAGAAATGTAAAATAAAAAAGTTATAAATTGTATTCAAACTACTTATGTAACGTTCGATATCTTCATCACAATATAAAAAATGATACTGATGTTGTTGCATGCGCTTCACATTATGGAAAACGTAGAACTAAACTATTGATAAGAAGTAGGGTTATAAGGGGCCATCCACAAATTACGTCACACGAATTCAATGATTTTTGGACCCCTCCCCCCATGTCACAGGTTGTCACATTTGTGGGACCCCCTCTCCCCTGCTGTGACGTCACGTATTTTGCTATTTTAAATTTATAAATTAAAACAGCACTTCCAAAATGATTTATGTATTTCTAGTTGAAAAATCATATCAGCAATAAATCAAACTATTAAGAAAATATAAAAAATAAATAAAAAATCGAATTAATGATACAAAATTGAGTCATCATGTGTCCATGGATTTTGAACCCATTCCTTGATACTGTTTATTATTGGCATATTAGTCACTTCATTCTTGATTTCGATAGTGTTGGGAACATTCGATGTGTCAACATTATCTTCATCCAACCATAAAACATCGTCATCGTTTAATAAGCTAAGAACTTCCCTGTTTCGTCTAGCGGAAATGCTTTGTGGGCGAATCTTCATAATATGGAAAACCTCTAGTTTCCTCTTATGTAATTGCTTACGTTGGCTAGTGGCTTTTTATGATGAAAAATATAGTACACAGATGCCACATGATCGTGTAAATAAGTTTGCCTCGACACTGGGGCAATAGCAATCGTACGGAACTTGCTTCAAATGCGATGACGCTCGGGGATTCAAAGAGAGCTGTACTAACAGCGGTGAGAATTTACCTTCGGAGTCATCATTTCCTACGGGTACATACCCATCTGAAGTCTGCTTCATCAAAACAGGTGGTGATAAAAACCCTTCTGGTAATAATCGCCAAAGGCTAGATCGTCGCATACAGCAACATGCCGCAACCTTGCATTTTACTATTTGTAAACAATACCTTGTTTCACGTACATGATTTGCGTACCAAGTAGCATCATTTTTCAATGTCCTAGCCTGTGCGATATCCAGTCTGGTGTCTGTTGGTACAATATATTCGGTAAACACAGGAAAATCGTCAATGACCAATTGGCTCCAAATACGTATTAGCCAACAAGGTGACTGCACTGTCAAAGTTTCGTTTTTCTAGCTCCAAGTCAGTAGTTAGATTACTGGAATCAAGATGTGAACCGAAATTATCATGTTTTAATACGACACCAGTAAGTTCGCGACTAAGGGTGCTTTCACACCAGACGTGTCCAGTCGCGTCGAGCCCGTCCAGTCCCGTCAAGAGCGCCCAGCTGAATCAACAGGAAAATCCAAGATGTGTGCTCCCCTTTGTTCATTCACACAGGTAGCGTCTCAGTCGCGTCGAGTGAATGGGGAACCCAACCTAATCTGTCTTGATTCTGATAGCTTGAAAACTACGTCTTCTTTCAGATGTTGGTGGGATAGGGTGACTCTCATTCACCTCTCTCATCTCGTCCAGAAATCGCTTTTCGAATGCATTATCCTCTTCATTTCGTCGAATGTAACTATGCAAAACACAGGCACTACGAATCATATTTCATTCGAAAACAATTGTAAAACCTGAACGGATCGTTCATCAAGTCCGGAAACAAATGAATAAATACGCCATACATATCTCTTCTTAAACTGATTGGATGAACCCACAATCGACACCTTGATTTTATTTTTTTCCAGCGGACTATCCGTCGCAAAACTATAAATTTAAGCAGCTCAACCTCCATCTCAAAAATTTTGCTACAACTGACTTGTATCGACTGGACTGGACCGGACGCGTTGGTGTGAAACAGCAGGACTTGACTGGACGGGTTGCACTTGAGGGCCTAGACGTGACTGGATTGACTTTGAGACTAGCTTGGTGTGAAACCAGCCTAAGAGGCATCATTTGTCGCTCCACTCTATTAAATGCACTTCTTCCTGAAGCATTTGTGGCAATGTAAATAGCATCCAAGTCAACATTTTTAAAATACTGCACAGCTGACACTATAACTCGCTCGTACCGTGGATTTTCTTCGGGACCACCATCGCAAGTAAAAATAAAAACAGGTTTTACAAAACCGCCACGAGCCAAAAAGTGATACATATTATGCATGTGATGTCACAAATTTTATGACACGTCCCCGTCCCTTGTCACATGATGTCACACTTTGTTGGCCCCCTCCCCCACCTCAAGGTGTGATGACCCCTAACGGGGCTTGCATGCAGTGCGGCGCCGACTTCAGACAATATACCATTGTTAACAATGGAGCAATACGCGTGCGACAGAGTGAACGAACACGTCTGCGAAAGCCTAGTATGGATTTTGAATCGACTCAGGTTTCTACCTAGAGTACACAATGTTCCATGCTGCATAGATTAATTGTTTGGACTCTGCTCCGCATCAGAGTCACTCACACTTAAAAATTCCTGTTGCGATTTAGTTCTCAGAGAAAGAGGACGAAAGAAATTGATTTCTCTGGAATTTCTCTATCTCTGTTTTGAATAACACTGGTCAACAGAATTTTTGTTACAAAGAAAATGAATGGTGCTCTTAGCTAAGTCGTGGGTGCTGAATTCGAAAATGAAATCAGTTATTGCCTATCGGACTCAGTTTTCATGTGACACGCTACACTCTGTTATCGATATCGGCATAAGTCCTTGAAAACACTCCATATTTGTTTTTCTCCTGTGGCTTAATTTAATTATTCTGTGATGTAATTGTTGAAAAACAATCGAAATATGTAAAACTAACTCCCATACATTATTTATTTTTTTATTTATTTACGGACTTTACGTCCAATTAAATTTAATACATTCAATACATTTAACAATATCAGTCCAGTTTACATCAAAATCATTGCAGTCATAATCTGTATTTAAATTCAATCAAATAACATGTTACACATATTATGTTCAATATTATGTTTATGTTCGATGTCACTTTATCTTAATTATTTTTTGTTTTCGTATTTAATATTCGAAGGCCATGCTCTGATATTAAAGATATAAACAATTGATGACTTTGAAACACCACGATTGAATATCATAACACTAACACTAAACATAAGCAATAATAGCAAATTACACTAAACATTTACGTACCATACAAAAAAGATGTCGTCACTGTTCGACTGACAAATTACAACAAATTATCCTCAGTTCAGAAATCCATTGCATTGTTTGTTGCCACTTTTGTTTCAGCATTGAGAGTTCTGACAGCATTAAAAGTGACTGCTTGTGTTGTAGGTTCGTAGTGGTTTCTGTTAACAACCAAAAATTTTATTTATTATATCTGTGGAGAATTAACTCTCAAATCACAAAAACGGAAATTTACCCCTCTTGTGAAGAAGTGCTATGAACTTTACTTCGGATGTAAAGTTGGCGATCAAGACAAAAAAGAAAATGGCCACGTTACATCTGTTGTTTGGTATGTGTCACGCTCCTGACAGGCTGGTTGAAGGGATCACGTCATAATATGCCCTTTGCTGTTCCGATGATTTGGAGGGAACCAACGGATCACACAACAGACTGTTACTTGTCTGACAAAAATAGCAGGAATTACCTCGAAAATAAAGAAAACTGTGCAATATCCTAATTTATCATCTGCTATAAGGCCTGTATGTCACAATGAAGAATTGCCGGTACCAGTGCCTCCTGAGACAGTGACTTTGAGTGAAGACAGTGGTGAAAATGCAGAAGACACCGAACGAAATGTTATTGTCGATCCTACATTTCAAGCCCCCTGTGAATCAAATCAGCCACACATTTTGTCTCAAGCGGATATCAATAATCTTGTCCGTAATTTAAATTTGTCGAAGCAATAGACTGAGCTTTTAGCTTCGCGATTGAAAGGATGGAATCTTCTTTCTCGCGATACGGAAGTGACTGGCTGATTTTTTCCGAATATTTCTCCAAGAGCGGTGACATGGTTTTTTGTAATGATATCGAATCAGTTATGGAGACTCTTAGCCATGATTTCAATGTTAATGAGTCGCCCTTGTTCATAGATTCTAACAAAGTTAGTCTGAAGGCAGTGCTTCTTCACAATGGAAACAAATGTCCTTCAGTTCCTATAGCTCATGCAGTTAATATGAAGGAGACACATGAGAATTTTAAACTGCTTCTCACTAATATCTAATATGAGAAATACAAATGGCCTATATGTGGTGACCTCAAGGTGATTACAATTCTGCTCGGCATGAAGCTGGGATTCACAAAACATTGCTGCTTTCTATGCGAGTGAGATAACAGGGATAGAAAAAAACCACTATTTTGGGGAAACGTGGCCTGCTCGGAATGAGCTACTGCCTGGACAGAAGAATGTGGTAAACACTCCTCTTGTTGACCCCAAAAATGTGTATCTACCTCCGCTGCACATTAAATTGGGTCTAGTGACAAACTTTGTGAAAGCCAAGGATAAAACAGCACAAGGATTCATATACTTGCTAGAGAAATTCCCAAAGATCAGTGAAGCAAGAATAAAGGAAGGAATATTAATATGACCATAAATTAGAGAACTAATAGATGATGATAATTTCCTTGATGTCTTGAGTGGTGTTGAAAAAGCGGCTTTGCTGTCTTTCACGAGTGTCTGCAAGAATTTTTTAGGCAATAAAAGACAGAGAACTATTGCGATATTGTACATGAATTATTGAGATCATACCATCGTATGGGGTGCAACATGTCACTCAAACTGCATTTCTTGAGCGATCATTTGGACTTCTTCCAACATAACCATGGCGCCTTTAGTGACGAACATGGCGAACGATTTCACCAGGACATTTCTCAAATGGAAAAGCGTTAACGAGGCGTTTGGAGTGCGGCAGTGTTGTCCGACTACTGCTGGACTTTACGAAGAGACGTTCCTGAGGCAAAATATCACAGAAAATCTCAAAGGAAACATTTTTAGATAAGTTTCTTACTTTCCTTTACTCTTATGTTGCTCACTTCTCTGATTCTTTTGTGTATTGACGTATATATTTTAATGTTTACATTTGGAAATATTGTGTGCGTGTCTTATTGGCAGATTCATATGATATTTAGGCTAACGTGAGCATATATTAAAATCATTATCAAATGAAAACTGAGGCCGATACGGTAATTCTGAAATTAGATGTGGATTTAGGAGTGCATTATGTTCCAGAAACAGTTAATTTTGGTTTTGTAACTGAAAAAAAGGTTTTTTTTTTGTAGACCAGTGTAATTATTACCAGCAATAATCGCAATAAAGAAAGACAAAAAATATTGTAAGTTCTCAAATCATTTCATGGCGGAAATCAGTTGCGGATTCAATCTTCGAGGAACATGTGTACTCCTCCTGGCTGTTTGGGAGCAGAAAGATACTGATGAGAATATAATAGCAGATCATTAGGGTCAGAAATTTCGTCATCTGAAATCCTTGTTGTCGCTAAAAATAATCCATGGAGATCGGCGAAAAAAATACGAAATGAATTCCGCTATTACTTTGTGTCAGCTGAGGGTTCATTGCCGTGGAAAAATGACATCCTATGAACAAAGTGCATAATCATTGTTTCTATTGTAAATTTTTTTAAGATTCCGATAGGTATAGTTTCTAAAGTTAGACAATTCTATACTTTTTTCTTTCCGATCAAAAACGTTTTAATTCAACATTTATTATGCTTTTAATACGGGATAGCTGTAAATAATTACGAAACTACGTTCGTACATGTATTGCTTTTCACAGTAAGCTTACCTATCGGTAAATAATTACTTTAGAGGAAAAAGCACTATTTTACTATTCATTTTTAAATGTAGGCAGTTAAAATTAAAATGTAAATGTAGGTACTTAAAAGTAGGAATATACGAACTAATGTTCTCTTGACTGTCCTGGTGACGCCGCGTCATTTCTGCCTAGAAAGCACCAGTATGAAAGCCGAAACAACGGCTTATTACACACTAATGCGGCATCACCAGGATAGTCAAGAGACTATTTATTGACTCCAGCCACGGAAGCCTATTATTACATGTTTTTTTTAAAAAAAAAAAAAATAAATTTATCTTACTTGGTCTTCCTTTTCGTATTCTCATCAGTGTTCCTGCTTCCTCTTGTTTCAATTACAGACAGTAAAACGAACAAACTTTTATAGCCAAACCAACAATACTTTATTGCAGATGTTTTTCATATTTTTCATCTTTCTGCGTTCACGCATCTTAGCATTAACAGAGATTCACATGAATGTCCGTGCCTAACCACAGGTTGCTGTTTTGCAAACCAGTTTCTTTCCCCACATTCATTTCTAATGTGGCTGCATTTCAATTTCTACATTAACTTACCTACCACTGATGTAAAACTAACAAGCCTGTAAATTTAGATCCTATTTACCTCCATTAATTTATTCACCGGTACTGCAATGACTCTTTTCTAGTCCTCTGGTAAGAAGCACGCTTCCAGACTAAATCTGAATAATATTTCAAGGTATGGAACAGTGGCATATTCCCATATCGTTTATACAACCGTAGTACACTGTGGATTTTTGACGCTCTTTTAGCTTTTTAATCTCGTCATAATATCCTCGACATCTATTTCTGTTTTTTTTAATCCGACATTTCTTCTTATGTGGAGAAGCTTCCATTTGATTTTCCCCCTCCTATGCCTGAATGACGGTCCCTAAGGGTGTCATTTAATCAGTTAGTTGATATATCTGACTTCTCGATATCCTCAGTTTCTTTATCCTTATCCACAATGGTCTGAATTAGCTTTATTAAATATTATTCATTGTGGAGGCACTAATTAATAACAGTCATTCCAAATGTTCATACAGTTGTTGATCAATTCATGAAACCTGGTCTGTTGGAGGTAGGAAGACTTAATGCACTCTCGATATTATTTTCAGATTAGTTGTTCCATAAAACTATTTTTTAAACCTCGTAAACATCTAGGTCATTAGAGGCGGGATGGAACTGGGGTCAAGGAACGGGAAGGAATTTGGCCATGGCAGTATTGAAGTAAGCATGCAGGCATTCGCCTGATTGGGGAAACCATGGAAAACCCAAATCTGAATGCCAGAACGGGGATTCGAAACGGTGTTCTCCCAAATGCGAACCTGGAACGTTAACCGCTCACCCACCACGCTCGGTTTCCATTAAACATTACTACAATGAATTTCCATTCCTCCGATTACGACCTTCGTTGGCTGATGATCATCAACATTCTAGAGCAATTCCCATCGTTCTGGAAAAAGGTAATTTGATACACATATAAAATCTTACACACAACATTACTGACATTAATGATCATATTTGACATTTAATGAATTTATTAATTAATTTGATAACTTGATCATGATGGAAGTGGGTGTGAAATGACTTTTTATCATTAAAAACTAAAAATTCATAACCTGAAAATTTATTCTTTTGACGCAAGAGGCATAGGTGAATTTATTATTATATGAATATACAAATAATCAAAGATTTGTCAAAGAGCAACACCTTGTTTTAAGCGTAAGGCCATTACATGTTAAGAATAAATAAAATGTTATAAGAAAGTTCACGTGACATCACAACAAGAAAGCTCACATGAAATGCTGACATCACAATACAATGCTTTTAGAATTTATTCAGGTTACAAATTGAACTTTAAAAAAACGAATGATTCGTTGATAATTAAATTAGGGCGCCATAAAGTTACTGTCTTTAATATACAAGTTATCTGATGATAGGAATGTTCGACAAAGTCTTTCCTTATCACATTATATTTACTCAGGGCTATGATTAATGCTAGTTATTGGTTACACTGGTTTACTAAAAATAACTTTTTTCTTTCACAAGAATAAAAACATGAGATTCTTGAAGTATTTTTCATGCTGAATTCAAATATCATTTTAGTTTTTCCCCATCAGGCAGGAGTTTTTTGCGATATTCATTTGATTTTTTTTATAATTTGTAATAAAATCAGTAACTACCTATCTAATTCTAAATGATATGCTACTCATTTTGACTTGTCTATAAACTGGTAGATAGTGATTTTGAGGGGTATATTTTTGCATCTGGAACATATCTCTGCTTGGTCCAACAGAAGTCAGTCAACATATTAGAACTCCACTTGCCTTGGTACATCTTTTACATTGTAGAAATTTGCTGATGAAAGTGCGCACCGTCCTCATCACTGACAGCCCCAAGATTTTCCGGGAAGAAGTTAAAGTCAGAGTCCAAGAAGAGAACTTTTAAGTACTTGTTGCATCCCATAGCTTCATAAGAACGCAGAAGACCGGCCACTGTGTCACGATAGTTTTCTGCTTTAGTGTCCAAGGAAATTGCACCATACTTTTTGAAAGACTGCCAGGCTGCTATTTCTAGCGAATTTAACACTCGTATGTCTTGTCTTTCTCTCACGTGATAGGAAATTTCCCGTTCCCGGTGAGCGCTCATTGCTCGAGCCAAATTTACCATAAATGTCCAATAGCCGACTTCTCCACTCTAACATTATTGGTCTATAGGAAATGCGTAGGATATTTGTTTGTGTGTGGAGAACGGGCGGGCCCCTTTCCGTCATAATTTGTTCTGACCTGGGCCCCGTGTTTGAGCAAGGACTTCCATGTAGTTCTTGGCCGTCTTTACCGCTAGGAGCGGTTGCTTTGCTGGCTCCTGGAATCCTCTAGCAGTTTGCATCCACAAACCCTCGCATATTTAAATGCAAACTTTTAAAGTCAATATCGTAAATAATTAATATAATTATCCAAGATTGTGCAAACAGCCTCATTAAGCTGTCTCGTTACAAATACAACTCCAAACATTAGGTTGTTTTGTACTATAATATTTTTGCTCCTGATGACACTATGTGCCTCAAATTTTCACTGTGTTGATTCTTTAAATTTTGAAACATACGCGCTGTCAATGTTATGTAGGCTTTTCATAATATTAACATTGCAGAATCTGATCAACGAACGCCAGCGTTATCTTGGGCTATTGCTTTAATGGTATAGCTGATACCAGACAGATTCTGGCAGTGAAAACTATTGAAACAGAGGAACAGAAATACAGTATAAAAACAGAAAATTTACCATTATTGCCACAACTGGCATCTGGTAGATTTTCTAGTCTATGGACAGATCTTTTTAAGTACGTAGAATTTACACAAAATATGCGACAGCTAAATTGAGCATTCGTTGAAATGTTACAGTAAGGGTAAGTGCTACAACCCAACGAGACCGTGGCGTACCGTCTAAACTTTTAATTATCCTCCGTTTAATTCAAATTAGGGTAGGTTAATTGAAATAATGGCATAAGTTCTAATAAGATGAAAGGTATAATGCGTATAATTTACTTTAAGACTAGTCACCGTTGAAAGGAGTATGAGGGTTTGTTACCAAAAAGCGGGCTAGGTTTGTGGAAAAGGAGCGGGAAGAAATTCGGGCATGGCCTTTCGAAGAAACTTACGGTATTTGCAATGGAGTGATTTCGGAAAGTCTAGATGGCCGGATTCTTGGATTGTGTTCGTTTGCATTGATCAATAAAGCTACACGAATATGATTTTGCTTTAACTCTGTGTAGCTTAGCGTCCTACTATCTAGTTTTTTTCTATAACATAGCATGCGTAATTGCTTACTCATCTGACTTTCTTCAAAATCAAAGGTTCATAACACCGAGAAAAATCATTGTTTTCAGAAAGAGAATACTCATTGTAGCGTGGATCTTAGCAAAGTCTCTCTTTCTCTCTCTTTTTTTTTACGAGATTGGCACTATTTTTACAATAATTGGTTATGTTGATATCTGAAATACAAGAAAAGCGCTACTCTTTTGTTCAGGCCCTGCTAGAGGTGCTACTATTTTCCTCAAGTTGATTTTCGCCTTACACTTTTTTTCTTCTCTCGGTATTTTCTTTGTGAACCATTTTACCTTAATAATGCTTTATGATTTTCGGTGATTCAGTGATTCCTGATCTGGGTTTTCCATGGTTTCCCTAGATCGCTCCAGGCGAATGCTGGGATGGTTCCTCACAATAGCCCATGGGCGCCACCTGCCATATACCGTATATCCCTTCCAAACCATTACCTTTCCTGATAGGTGCAATGCACCCTCCGCCAAACACTTTTAGTGAATCGCGGAGTAATTGTAATTGTAATAGTAATAGTAATAGTAATAGCGATAGTACATCATGAAATCATGTTTAAAAATTTCCAGGATTACTTCTTGATGCTAATTACCAACAAAATCCCTAAACTTAATTCTAATTCTTCACACGGAGATACAAGTTATCAGGGTAACAGACACTAATAATGTTGCGTAACTACCAGTTCTGATGGAAGAATTTTGCTTTCATTACACATGTGTTTTTTTTCTCTACAAAGATAGTTAACCGAAGCTTTTAATTGTTTAACTTTGGAATGTATAAAGTCTAAATCCCTTACGCTGTATTTAAAAAAAGTCATATTTTTTGGAGTATAAAAAAAAAAGGAGGAAATACGCAAAATTACTGTCTGAAACAGATTCTGTTAGCGATTTCATGCTTATGAATAATTTTTAAAAATGGGATTGCTCTATATATCTATTTATTAATCATTCCAGACGCGATGTTTTGGCAGAAAACGTGGTGAATGAAGCAATATTTTGCTACATATTGTTGAAAATTGAGTCAGTGAGCAGCGGCTTCTGCGATAAAGAAGCTAGGTATGGGTCTCAGTGTCTCCATAACACATTGGCTTCTAGGAACATCGGTACTAGGAAGAAAAAAAAATAATTCTCTTCCCACACTGTATTATGTTTCATTCCCATCAGATCTGGGGTTGTGATAGTTTTTAAATAAATGCATAACACACGTCCAACATTTGAATTTCCCCATATTTAGTACATACCAACCCCAAATGTCAGGTTGCTTACTATTACCGCAGGAAAACATGACTTGACAGAAGTCTTTTATCTTGAGTAAAATGTGACAAAATTATAAATGGTCTAAGAAACTTCAGCTACTTTCAGAAAACCTTTTGAAATTCCAATTTGATGAGATAAGTAAAAAAATTATCATCTGCCCCAAGCTTAATTATGATGTTAGTTAGTCTTTGAAAACGCACTGTTAGCTACATTACGCGAAAGTAACATTATTAAGTAACACAATCCACAATTTTAAACAATCTAGTTTCACAAACTTTTTGTTCTAAAATCCTTTTTTTACTGGAGAGGGGGCGATGAGGGAAAGTAAAAGGGAAGTGGGGGAATTGGGTTACAAAACCTTGAGATGGTGCATTATGGGACTAACTCTTTGGTCATCAAATTCTTGAGTTGGAGGCAATGCATAGGAGGGTAACTAGAGATTTTTGTGGACATTACCAAAGAACTTAATCAGAAATTGATATAATACAGGAGCTGGGTTGGAAATCACTGGAAGAAAAGCCGCGGGTGAAGAAAGTGCTGGTAGTACACTGATCCGCCAAAACATTATGACCACCTACTTACTAGCATATTGGTCCACCTTTCGAACGCAATACAGCAGTGATTCGGCGTAGCATGGATTCTACAAGTCCTTGGTAGGCTTTCAGAGGTATCTGAAACCAGATTTATAAGTACAGATCACGAAGTTCCGTAAAATTACGGGCCAGCAGTTTGTGGGCGCGGCACCTGGGAACGAGCATCTCGGAAACGGAGAGGCCGGTCGGAAGTTCGCGTGCTACTGTAGTGAACATCTATGGAAAGTGTTTGAGCAACGATGAAACCACGAGTTGGCGACAATCACGTCACATCACAGAACGTGGACGTCGGAAGCTTGCCCGCTCTGTAAAGTAGGATAGGGGGTGATCTGTGGCAGATCTTACGGAAGACTACAATTCTGGTGCTTCCAGAAGTGTTTCAGAGTACCAACCTACTAATTGGTCCCTTAAGACATATACAGGGCGTTCGCCGGAAAACGCTACCCTCCCAGTCTGTTGCCGTCGGCAACTTGCTGGGACAGTGGTGCCAGCACCTCCCGCCACAAGGGCATCGTGAATCACCGCACTGTTTAACACCTGCGCTGCCCCAACAGTGCAGTGACACATTATAATGGGACCCTTACATTGTTAAGAACGGTTTCTTTGCATTGTAGCTAGTTTGTGACTTCAGTCTCTTATTAATCAGTGTTGTGAATAAACGTTTCTTTGCGGTTTGGCTGGTTTGGGGCTTCATACTCTTACTAATCTGTACCGTGTTTGAGTGTGAGTAAAATTATGGTACGTTACAGTTTGCAACAAAGAATATTTCTCTACGATACATATGTGAAGAAGAAGTCGTTTAAAAAGTGTCGCAGTAAATTTCGTCGCGAATTTCCTGGCGCTATACTGCCAGCTAAATCAACAATTCTGCGTCTGGTTAAAAAAGTAAGAGAAACGGGTTCATTTTTTAACAAAAAGAGACTGTCGGTCAACCGTATTCTCACAGAGGAGAAAATTGACGATATCGCTTTTCGACTAGAACAGTCACCCAAAATATCATTAAGTCAGTTAGGGCAGCGTGTGTCTCGAAATATGTTCAGAAGATGTGAAATGTGCATTACACAAGAGTGTCAACACTTCCAGCATCTTTTATAAGGTAAGCTAATGAATTACGTCACATTTAAATGCTTAGCACATACAAGTTTATGAAGTTTATGAAGCGTAATTATTATGAAATAGTCCGCGGCCGACGGTCGAACAATGCCGGAAGCTGACCGCTCGCTCGCCGGGAGCAGTTTCTTCCTTGTATCGCTAACAGTGGGTTGCGTTTCCCGGCGAACGCCCTGTATCTACAATAAGGCCCTCATATAACGATCATTAATTTAATCCTCAAAGAAACGCTGCTCTCTGAAAACGTATTACCGAGCGTGGTGGTGTAACGGCTAACGTTCTGGCCTCGCATTCGGGAGGACGGTGGTTCGAATCCCCGTCCGGGCATCTAGATTTGGGTTTTCCATGGTTTCCCAAATCACTCCAGGTAAATGCCAGGATGCTTCCTTCAAAATGCCATGGCCGAATTCCTTCCCATTCCTTGCCCCCCCATCCTTTCCCGTCTCTAAAGACCTCGCTGTTAGAGAGACGTTAAGCAAAAAACAGGGATTTACTGGTAATTGAAATATTCATGGGTTTTAGAGAGTTTGACTTTTAGCTTATACTCGCTTATGGCCTTAGATAGTACGAGTATGGCATCAGTTTTAAGTGAACAACTTTTAACAGTTTATTTTTTTTTTATGCTATCTATAATTTATTAAGAATCAAATTTTTTATGGTCTACTTGCGGACCACAGGTTTAGAAACGTTGGTATAGTTAATTTTACTGTAGATATTTTCTGACTTATCAGGAGCGAATGTCGGGATGATTCCATAATACAGGGCCTTGCTGTATACTTCGCTGAAATTAAAGTTAACAAGGCTCTAATCAGCCAGCCGATGTCGATACGCCGATTTGCATCTTTTTTTTTTTAATTATTCTGAAAGTTTATGCACAGTAAAACATTTAAACAAACGAGCCTAGTAATTCCAGTAAATAACTTACATCGAAACAGAAACTGAATGTTAATGATTTCACCCAACTATCTGGATTTTTTGATTTCACGATGCACCGTAGTCATTTCATATACATACCATCAATAATAATAATAATGCGTATGGCCTAATTAGCCGGGATATCCGGGTATTCGAGTTTCCGTTTGCTGCGTATGAGCCTCTGTCTTAGCTACCTAAAGCCAACCCGGTAATCCTAACGCAAAATCATTAATTTCTTACCTAAATGAAAGCGCCGATTTGAACTTGATTACTTCAACGTCAAACAATGAAAATATTTTATTGTTAGTTCCGTCTCAGCCCGAGACGGGAAATCTATCGTATTTAAACTAAATGTTAAGAATCAACAGAAAATACGATTTATTAATTAAAGCTACGAATGAAGGTTTGGCAACCCCATATAAGAAGGTGAGTCGCAAGCTTCACAAAATTTATCCCGCCAAGTCTGTTTAGTTTCTGAATAAAACGATATACCTCTCAGTAAAGTCTTCAGAACAAGGCGAGTGCTTACGTCACTGACACGTCAACGATGTCGTAATGTAAGTTCCCAGTATAGTCATAGCGGCTCGCTGACGTAAGCTACCTACAAGAAATCTGCTTGCATTATAACTCGCTGATCTACATTAATATATGTAAGGATTTATTTATAAAAAGTCTCCAGTATGCCAAATACTTTAAGGTTTGGTGAAAATAGATTTATTTGGCCAAGATCTTCGCTTTCACTGCTCCCATCATGCAGTCTATTATTTTCGTGAACTTCTTGTACAAACTCTTTCATTGACTTTCATTTCAAGAGTAATACATTTCGTACCTTATCGGTCTTCTTAACTTTCCACATCTGTCTAAATACACCACCATAGTTCATATTCTTTTTTTGTTTCGGGCTTCACAGCTCGACTACATCATGGCCATTATGGGGGCAACCAGTGGGGTCAGCCATGATTTTTAGAAGGAACCATCCCGGCTTTAACCTGGAGTGATTTCACTAAATCACGATAAATCGAAATCTAGATGGGGATTTGAACCCGCGTCCTCCCGAAAGCCAGTCCGAGCAATACCACTCACCAGCCACGTTCCTTCCATATTATTTTCTTTCCCTATTTACTGGCTAGCAATTATCTGTTTTTCTGTCATAATATATGTGCTTCTTACATAAAACTTCTATATAAAACATTGGTCAGGATTTGATAGCAAAGGGTTCTCATTTTGAAGAACATTTTGCATTAACAAATCAATGCTTTGCCAGAGGCAAAATTAAATTTTAAGGCACGTAAAAGCTGCAACCGAGACGGGGATTTTAACCGGGGATCTTCCATACCCTAACGCACGAGCCTTCTAAGACATTAGGCAAAATATACAAGTAATGAAAAATATGTTTTCAATCATAATAAAATAAAGTTTTTTTCTATACAATGTTCTTTGCTGAACGTAGGGGTTTCGCGACAAGATTTACGTTATGGCGGCTGACTGGGTATCTCGAGAATGTAAATGGTGAAATGAGACTGAAAATGAGCAAAATTGCTCCTAAAATCGACTCAACTTGCGACAAGAAACAAGTTCATCCAGCCAATTAATTAATAACATATTGCTCTGTATGTCTGTATTACCTTTTTCGGACAAAAATCCTAATTAAAAAAAAAAAACCAACAGTTTTTTAATGGGTTCGTCATTGTTTGGGAAATTTCATAGGGGTATGTGGAGATATGAGTTTGAAAAACTCTGCTTTATAATGACGCAATCTACATTTTACAGTCACCTGACGAATGGAATTGAGGTTGAACAGACATTTTTTTAAGGTAATCGATAACACGATAACATTTGGCCATAAAGGACCGAGAATTTCTGAACTGTTTCCATATGCTTCTCCACATCTACCAGTCCGACACCGGACCACCGCCAAAAAGTAGATCAAACTTATTATGGCGGGGTGTCGGCCAAGTGTCGGATGACACGCGGTGTCGTTTGAACTAACTTCAACCGAATGAGCGCCAATATTAAGACAAGTTTCGTTGCGGTGACTTTGTGGTCTAGTGTTGCCCGACCTGCATGCGTTACAAAATCGTTTGTAGGGCATATATCTTTCAGTAGGTAAGTAAACATTAATTGATATTAAGCTTTAGTGATTCTTACGTCATTCACAGTACTTATACTAAAGAGTGAGCTGTTAAAAAACTGTGTAAAACTACTTGTAAATTATTTCTGTTTTATGTGCAAAAATTATTTATGAAAAGAGTTCACGTGATCGGGATGCCTGTAGATAATTTGAGTCGGGTATAGGGATTGCAATCCAGCAAAGCGGGATCCCGCAATCCCGCGGGATCCCGCATCAGAAGACAGTCTGGCGGATCCCGCACAAAATTAAGCGGATCCGCAATCCGCAAAATCCGGCGGAAACGCCTGTCAGTCTGCGTGACTCGCTTCCCCACTCGGTCTCTGTCGGATATTTTGCACTGTTTGCCTGTACCCTTCCAGTTGGCATTTGACTCATGTGAACAAGCGTTTGTTTTTGTCAACCTTCGTCATTCGTAAGTAAATAAATACACTTTTACGTATTCATCAAAACTTACGTTTGTTTGGAGTACACATTTCTGTAATTTGAGTTATGGTGCGTATTTAGTACGATTTTCTAACTATATAATTATTTTTGAAGTGTCGCACACGTTATCTGAACTACACGGTTACAGCTTTTTATTCACGGTTTCATTATTCCCATTTTCTGTATTTGCAGATAAAGTAATTGTGACAATTTCCTAATTTGCGGCTGAAAATTTGATTATTCGTTGATATGAAACTAATGTTATCGTAATTTTAACGATCACGTACCCGTTTATTTAACAGCTTTTTTTTTTATGGCTTTCGGTCTTTTCGACCATTTGGCCAGCTCCAATTTGTTTACGTAGCAACTGCTGTATCAGAATTCACTATGATATTGTGGACACTATAGTGAGGACAACACAAGACGAACACAACACTTAATTAAAACCACCCATGCCCGAGGCCGGACTCGAACCGGCGGCCCTTGCAATGCGAGGATAGCGCGCTAGCCAATACACTGCCAGGACCGCCTATTTAACAGCTATCAAACTTATTGTTGTTTTGGCCGCTGCCTCAAAGCGTTTCTTTGACGAAAGCCACCTGCTTACATGTGCCGCTTAGGCTTTCCATTAATCCCTCTTCTCCTTGTTATTATTTCGACTGAAGGTAAAAAAAGTTATAATGAAATTTTCACGGGTGTATCGACGAATTGTGTTGTAGGAACACCATACTTCGACGGCTGCCTCCACCGTCTTCCTCATGTGTGTAATTTCGTGTGTTTGCAATGAAATCCGGAGATACAACCTATGAGGACTTCACTGCAATCATTCACCGAGAAAGTCTCCTTTCTTACCAAAAAAAAATTTAATAAATTCCACTCTAAAAACGTCGTTACGCCACCTCGTAAATCTGAAATAATTGACAGTTTACGTGTTGGTGAGTAGTTTCTTTTAATAACATTGAATCAACTGTAATATCAATCAAGGAATCAGGAGATATAATAATGAATCACGCAAAAATAAAGGCCAAATCTTGTGCTTGTGCAGTGACAAAATGTTATGAGATCTTGTTCTGAGCCAAGTCTACACTTTACAGAGTATATTCACTTCACTCTGTGAAATGGAATGCTTTTCTCGGTGTTATGGAACATTTATTTAAAAAAAAAAAACTTGGCCATTAAGCAAACCATATTATTAAACTTATGTGATGTATTGTAAGGCACATAATATGACCTAAGAGTCAATATTTTCCATCTTTATTATTTATTTAAAAATTGGTTTAGATTAAAAAACAAAAATGTAAAACCTCGAAATACACTTAAGACACGCTAAAAAGTTTTAATGTCATTTTGCCAATCAAAATATTGTTAGCTGTTAATTTTTATCATTTAACATTATTTATTAATTTAATTATTATTTAATTTATTAACGTATTAAGTAACTATGTTTTAAATATATGCGTTAAAAAACTGTTTGTACCAATCCCGCACGGATCCCGTGGGATTGGCGCAAATCTCGCGCGGATCCCGCGGGATTGAAAACACTGCGGGATTGCAATCCTTAGTCAGGTAGTTCAAAAAGGAAGCGAGATATCAAAATAAAACTGGCACTTTCATTCAGTTTTTAGTCTTAGGAAAGGCCACAAACATTATCTTTCAAGGCATTTGTAACTACTTAGTTTATCATCATTAATAATTTGTCGTCTTTATATTTTGTTAACTTTGGGAATGTTTTAAAATTCAAAATTTATTTATTTTTAACTTTTGCATTTCTCATCAATAATAAGAAATGCCTACTTTCGGTTCACTTACTTTGCACAAGGGACAAGGGCCTCGCGAAAATCTGCTGCCCTGAGCCTCCCAACAGTTAAGGCCGCCCCTGCTAAAAACCATACTTATTCTAAAATCCAGAGATTTGTTGGTCATCCCAAAGGACAAGGACCATTTCCTTTCCTCCAGGATCTACAGTTCTTCATGGAATTCAATTCAATGAGTGAAAACAAGTTACTTCAAACACAAAACACATATGCAAATCAAACTTTACCAGAATAGTCCTGGCAATACCAGGGACCTCCAGTATTCAAAGCAAGCACTTAAAACAATGAGCTGAGTGACATTTTGTTAGGAGGTCATTCTTGCAAATGTCAGTTCATGGGTTACTTTGAAGCTGTTTAAAATTAAATTGACAAGGGAGGTCCAGTTGATAACAAAATGCTAGATTTCTACAAGGCCTACAAAGAGACAACTTTAGAATAGTGGCAAATAAGGTTGAAAACTTTGGGGTGAAACAGAATGTGACTTGTTGGGTGAAAGAATTCTTAAAAGGTAAAAAGTAAGAAGTCGGTGTAGTATAAGCTGTACCAGAGGAAGTGGAAGTGAGGACAGAAGTATCACAGATAAGCATATTGGGACCATTGCTGTTCATTATTCGAATGAATGATCCTGTGGTCAGGTTATAGTGAGAAATTAGGTTATTTGTTGATGATATGGAGCTGCATAATAGGATTACATTTGGAGAGAATTTGAAAATGGCTACAGGATATGGAGAGGCTATATTATTTGAGTAGATAAGCAAAATGAAGATGAATAACAAAAAGAGTCAGTTTGATAGATACACAGATAAAAGAACACAGCTTTTATATCATTATAGAAGAATATCTCCTGGTGGAAAGGATAAAATGTCAGTACCTCAGAATATCATTTGATAAAAAGCATGGATGGGCAGAACAAACTGAGGATATGTTTGGGAAAGGTTTCAAAAGTCAGCTTCTATAAGAGAGAGTGATGAGAGGCTTTAAGTAAGGTAACAAGGTTATAAAGCCTTGATCAGGCCCTTGCTCGTGTAAGGAAGGATAGTATGAGACCCACATTACATGTATTAAATATAGGAGTTGCAGTAGGTGCAAAGGAGGGCAGCTAGATTAGTTTCTGGAAATCACTTTAAAACACTCTTGATAAAAAAAATTAATAAAACTGCTGTCTTGGTTGTCATTTGAAGAGACGGATAAAGATGGTGGCGGGTGTATATATATGTTGGGGTGAAGCTTAGCTTGATAAATGTGGTGAGGAAGATGCTGAACAAATTACCTCAAACAGTAAATGATTCCAAAATAAAAATACATGTAAATAAATAGGTGAGTCCAGAAATTGCCACAACGTTATAACATGCCTTACAGTCAATTATAGTAACATCATCTTCTTTCTGTTCTTTTTTATATTATCATAGTTTATAATTTTGAAGCATCAGATGTCAGATTCATGGTACAGTAGATTTCATATTTAGAGAGTGACCATAATGACTGTATAAAATGAAAATATATCAGCATGTCTTCTCTGCTGTAGTTCTCCTACAGTAGTGATATTCTAATGATTGTGTGCACTTTGCTGAACATCAGTAGTTGCTAATATCCTTCTTCCGAAATAAAGTGTTTGTTATTTTTTAGTAATTTTAAATGATGCAAGTTCATTCAGTTTCTTACAATTCTTATATTATACAGAAGGATAGGGAAGGTAAACCATCACTCACAACAGACGAAGGCAAGAGGACTGTGAAGAAGGTATAAAGCTGCAGCTCACCCACTCGGATTATTGAAAACACCGTCCCTAGTGTTATCTGTAATAATTATAGTCAGTCAGTCAGTCTTGTTGACTGAATTATATGTATAAAAATCTCCAGTTTCTATGAGTCTCCCTTCTTTTAAATGCATAGGTTCATATAATAGTTGTCTATCCTCCTTAACATTAATGCTTTGACCACTAACATATTTATAACTTTTGATTAATCTTATCCATTTTTTATCAATGATTATATCTATTGTGTTATTAGCTCTTTAATTTTTTTTATAACTCACTCTATAACAGTGCCATATGATCCATATCAACAGTTTCTCAGAATTTATTTTTAGTGTCGGACAAAATAGTAGTATGATTTTTATTCCTTTACATTATTAGTATAAATTCTTCTAACATTTCAGATAATTAAATTCATGATTTTTGTAGCTTCAACTTGTTTATCCCTTTGCTTAGCCTTGTTGTAATCTAAATTTCCATCAACTGAATAACATTATAACATAAAATTCATCCTAAAATGCTAACAATATCCCAAGCAACACTTTTACCTAGCAACTTGTCTAGCTACGTACTACTGCCAGTAACAATGGTTACCACAAGCACCTTACAAGCCATTAGGATCTTTTCCCTTGTTACCCCAGGTGTGGTTTATAACCAACAGATTGCATCTCTGGCTTAAGAATGTGGTCTGTTATGACTGTTACACACCATTCTCACTATCCTGGTTAACCCCCATCTTTAATTTTTCCTTAACATTTGCCACTGATACAACCACTTAACAGGAATGAGAAGGTGAGAGTGGAGTTGGTATGGAGATTCTTAGAGGTCTTGTCTTGACCCCTTGAGCCCTTATAATCACATTCACTTGGACATCCCATAACCATTATAAAGAACATTATTTCCCTGAAGTAATGAAATATTGTTATTTCATTATGGTTATAGAATTTAGCATTGTAATTACATTAGAGATTTGTCAAATGTTATAAGTTTTGCAAAATTCTTATAACTTTACAGATGCAGCAATCTGGAACAGTGCACAAGATGTTCGAATAGAGTGCAACAGTAATGAAATCATGGTAGCCATACGAACGAGGTCAGGAGCATTTAATGGGATGGTCTATCCAAGAGGTCTGTCAAAGAATTCGAGCTGCATGGCTGAATTTCTACAGCAGCCGTCTCCTGTCCGTTACCGACTGCCTCTTCGATCATGCAACACTATGAGTACGGAGCTGGTAAGGCTAGTTTCAGTTTACCTTGTTAAGTCATTTTCATAGCTTCATGGATGTTTGAAGACTACAGATGGTACACAAATATATATGTTAACTTTTTAATGGATAGAAAGTACATCAGTGGTGACTATGATGCTTGAAAAAATGTAAATAACTTCCTTGGGATCATTGTTTTTAATTTTTGAAATAATTGTGTGTTGTCTGTGACTGAGACGCTACTCATAAAAATAGAGTTCAAATATTGTGTGAACCAAAATTAATTTAGCCCGTAGTATATTGGTAACAATCTCAAAAAATGTATGAAATAAAACACTAGTGTATTACCTGCTTATTAGTATTTGAAACTACATTGTCCATCAAGACTTTTTTTTTTTTAGTTTATGATTTATTTTATGTTTACAAGTAAGCATTTACAAGTGAATGTCACAGTTGGTACTGTCGGATCTTTACATTAATTAAAAATGTGGGTGACATGTAACTTTTGCATTCATATGATCTTAATCTTGTAATTTACTGTTGCAGGGTGATGGTGGCATTGAGTATTTCAATACAATCGTTATACAACCACACCTGAAGCTAGTGACTAACCAAGGTCGAGGTTTTCATATTCGATGCCGCTACCAAACGAAAGACAAACTTATCACGAATAACATGAATGTTAGGTAAATATTTTTAGAGTAAATGATAGAACATTAAAAATTGTTTGGGCTTTGTTTATTCACTGCTAGCATAAATTTATTTTAAAAAAGTCAAGATTTATTATTTAGATTTTTTGATCAAGAAACAAGTGTTTTTAAAACTTTTTTATGCATGAATTAAAGATTATATTAAAGATTATTAACTGAAGTTGAATAATCTCATCTCTATGTATAGAATTTGTAGTGGTGAACTGTGTCATTTTTCATCCTTTAGCATGGTTGATGCAACACCACTGAAAGCAGTAGCACCTATGCCAGGCTGTACAATGAAAATATTCTATGGAGATCCAGCTTTGAAAGAGGTTGCAGAAAATGTAAAGATTGGAGATCCTTTGACACTTGTAATTTCAATTGATGAACAAAATATGTATGGCTTGAAAGTATCTGACTGCTTGGTAAGAGATGGTCTTGGATGGGGAGAACAAAGGCTTATTAATTCTGATGGGTAAGAACACTTCCATTCTCATGGTTACTTCAATTAACATCTGAAAGCTATGTATGGACAAAGTAAAGAACTTTAAAAAAATCTGCAGTAGTAATTTCATAACCATCACCTTACAGATATTTTATACATTTCCGCTAGTTGTAGCACTCATTTTGGTTTCATATAAAAATTTCTCTTTGGCATAGCTCAGGAATTGAAACTATATGTATTCAGTTTCATTTATTAATGACATACTGGTAACAGTTTTAATAACCTTGGCCAACATAAACATTACTCACAACACTTACTGCAAACATAGCTGTTACCTAAAACTATGGTCGAAGTATTAAAAATTACTCCATTCCAATACAAATGTTGCCTTACCATTTTACCTTAATGAAACCTTTATTTCTGTTCGTCAGAAAAACAAAAGCAATGCACAGTAGAGTGAGTAAAAATTTGGACAGGTTGAAATTAGCACAGAGCACATAAAAAGTGCCAGGGAGGGAGGAAAAAATATTTTCTGTGGAAAGTAGTTGGTCACATGAAGAAATAAATGTGGGTTTTACACTTAAATGTGAATGCTATCTTGATATGCTGTTATTGGAGAACAGCCATGACAAATTGTGAAATAAGTAAGCATGCATGTGATTTAAAACAAATATTAAAAATGTTACCTTCAAAACATTCAACATTATCTCCTGTGGTAATCTCTGCTTTACTTTTGTCCTGACCAAATATTTCAAAAAAATTCAAAACTAAAATTGTGACGGCTTTTTATTCACTTAAATGTCATATAAGTGTAATTAAATGTAATTTAAAATGTTTAGAAGCAATTTATTGCTTGGTAACAATAAGAAAAATAGTGTTGATTTATATTAGCAATATTTCCTACTTTTTTTGCAAGTAGGCATTTTAAGGATGCTAATTATTTATTAGGTAATATTTAATGTTGTAATAGAGCACAAGATTTTTATCTTTTTTCCAGGTGTCCTGTGGATGGTGAGATAATGGGACAATTCAAATATAGTGAAAGTAAAACTACTGCTTCAGTCCACTTCCAAGCTCACAAGTTCCCATACACAGCCTCAGTGTATTATCAGTGCAATGTTCAACTCTGTATTAAGGCTGGAAGTGGCTGTAATGATCTGGTAAGATACTGATATCAATGTTTTTTTATTATTATTATTATTGGCGGCTTTTTGCTTCATTGATGTTGAGGTCAGAAAGGATTGGGGGGGGGGGGGTAGGCAAGGAATGGGTGTGCATTTTTAAAGGAAGCAAAGGAAGACCCAGATCTGGATGCCCGGTTGGGTATTTCGAACCCGCATCCTCCTGAATGCAAGGCCAGAGTGTTACCGCTCACCCACCATGCTTTATTTATTCTTTAACTACATTATCATTGGTATTTTCTTTCATCAAACTCAGTTCATAATTGTCAGCAGTGGCTCCACATTTCAGTATGTACCAACGTAATAGTTACACTTCATTTTTATCCCTCAGTGATTTCCCACACGGCTTCTTTATAATATCAGTTACCCCGTGTGTTCAGCAACAATTTCCATAGACAAATCTATCTGATCTGCTTTACACTTTATCCAACTTCCCTATTTGATACCCATAATGTAGCCCCATAATACTAATATGTGATTAAATACCATACTTGCTTAGGAAATGTGAAAATGTTTAAGTGAACACCAAGCATAATATGTCTTTAAGATACATATTAAAATACAGTAATAAAGCACTTAACTGGTTGTTGTTTGCAATGTTTAAGCCACCATCCTGTGGGCATGATGGTGCACGCAGGCGTCGAGCAGCCAAACCAAAGGACACAGATTCTGGAACTCCAGCAACAATTGAGGTTTACAGTGGTCTATATGTGAATGAAGCCACTGACATTAGCAAAGCAGATAGCTTTGATGAGGTATCAAGACAGAAGGTGAGCATTATTTAAGTTTTCTTTTAATACTATCAAGTTTTTTTGTAACAATGTAACGAAATACTATGACAGTGCACCATCTTCTTCAGAAAAAGTACATATTTCACAACAAGATGAATGAAAAATCAGATGATTAGCAACTGCAATATTAATTTCCTCCCTTTGGAAATCGCATAATTATACATGCAATGGAATCTCAAAAATTATTTTAAAGTTTACCCATAATTTATTGCAGCAATTGAACTGGTATCAATAGAGAGAGTAATTATTTTTATATATTACTGATGTCTCTTTTTCTACTAAATTTAGCACACATTAAATAAAAATATTAAACTAACCAAATCTGTCATCTACCAGAACTGAAGATAAAATGGTATAGAGTCATAAAAAGGCATAAACATGTACAAATGAGCTATGTTTCAGAGTAATTTGAGAACCAGATTAGTAAAAGAATACAAAACAGGATGATGAATATTTATTTATTTACAACTCGCCTGGTGCATATATTTTTTGCCCTTGTTCCAACTAATATTGCCTTTATAATCATCATCATCAGTGTTCTGTCCTAAGGCATGTTTTCACATGACTGCTTCCCATGCTCTTCTGTCTTCTCCCCTTCTCTTCATATCCATGTAGTTGCCGTTTTCTTTTATGTTGTCTGTAATCTTGCGCATCCTTCTTCCTTTCACTCTCCTCCCACAAACTAATCATTCCATGGCATCTTTTAGCAAGCACTCCCCTCTCAGCAAATGTCCAACCCAGATCTTCTTTCTTTCTTTTACAACTTGGAGTAATTTTCTCCTTTCACCAACCCTTTCCTGCACTTCAGCCTGTATAAAGTTATTATTTTTTCTCATTTGTACAAGAACCATTTAAGGAACAGAAAATCTGTAAAATGTTAATTTGTGGTAGGGTGTACAGTGCTACTTGTGCATGGCTAGGTTATTTATTTTGAAATTGTATTTTATTGAATGTTTAATCTTTTTTGTGTTTGACAATGAAATTAATTTAAGTTATAAGAAATGATTTCTTTCTACCCTGTGATTCATACAAACCTTGTGCATTTGTGGTTATCATTGCTTTTAAGTGAAAAATCTTTCACATCTGTTTTTGACCAGGAAATATAATGGTTAGCCATTTCTACTTTATTTAGTTATATTTTACAGTGTCCTACAGCAAATTTTCTTGGAAGCACATCTGCAACTAGAGTGAAAATAAAGATTAAATAAAAGAGTAAAGTCTCTTCATTTACATTTTTTTTGGGGGGGGGGGGTTAGAGGTTCGTATGGCCTCAAGGGACACAGCCTAAGTCAGATAAACTGGGAAAATGAAATCTTAAGAGATGCCTCTGCATCATCTATGCAACATTGCCAACAAATGCTACTTATAGGTCCATGAATGTGAAAGATACAAAGCTCTTGGGCAATGCACCCCAACTGGGGTGTAGCAAATGGGAGAGGGTGAAAAGTGAGTCCACTGCACTTTAAAACTGGTACATTCCAGCTAATTGTGAGAACCTCTAAAGAAAAACAGCCATGTAACAAGGTCATAAGGCAGTTGTCCTGCCATTTCAATTATCCAGACCATAATAGGGAAATTTTCCTTCTACTCACAACCTTTACACTGAGAACATAAGACAGATGGATATGACAGTGGAGAAAGCGAAGAAAATAACAAAGAATTTTGGAAGGTGACAGGAAACGAAGATAGCAGATGAGTTGCCAGAGCAGACTTAAAGAAAGAATTGAAAGATTTTTACGAATGAAAAAAGGGGGAGGGGATTAGAATTGATTGTTGAAGGCTTGAAGTGTAAATATCTTGACATAATATTTGAGAATAAACTCAACTGACCAGAACACATTGGGAAGGTGATAGGAAAAGGTTACAAAATCCTATATTTACTGGAGAGGGTAATGAGAGATTGGACCAGAGATGTTACAGAATTGGGTTACAAAACTTTGGTCAGACCATTGATTGAAATTGGTGGTGTAGTTTTGGGCCCAAATTTTTGGTATCAAATACAGGAGTTGGATGGCATGCAAAGAAGAGCAGCTAGATTTGTTTTTGAAAATTATCGCAGGACCCACTCAGTATCTAATATGATAAAGGAGCTGGATTGGAAGTCATTGGAAGACAGAAGGAAGGTGGAGAGAGGGCTGGGAATGTACAAGGCATATGTTGGTGATGGGGCTTGGAGGGATATTGGTCAAAGAATTAGGAATAGTGCATGGAAGGGAAAAATGACCATGACCACAAACTGGCACTGAATTTCATGCAAAAGTGAGTGGGAAAATTTTCTTTTTTGGGGTAAGGGTGTCTGGGATTGGAAGTGAAGTGAAGTGATGAATAATTTACCAAACACACTGAAGGGATTTAAAATTAAAATTTGTAAATTGAAAAAGTAGATGGGGGAGGAATTTAACACTCAAATTATATAAGATAATAAAAAAATAAAATAAAAAAGGGGTAATTAGATGACAAGGAATTGCCACTAGATCATGTGGTTTATCACAAATTAATAATAATAATAAATATAAAATTAATACCTACAAATGGATTAATGACTGCATAGTGAAGCTCAGAATTAAAATAGAGGGTATTTGTCATATTTTCTGGTATACAGCCCAAAAGAAGGTTAAGTGGAAGACACATAGGATTTCTATTATAAACAGTAAGAATCCTTCAATGGCAACAAAAAAAATGACTATGATGAAGTCTTCATGGGTGTACCACAGATTGTGTCATGAAAACATAATATTTTGAAGACTAGCTCCATTGTCTTCCTCAGTTGTGGAAACATCTGTACACAACCCAATCTGGCAGTATACCAGTGAAGACTTTATTGCAGTTATATGCAGGGAAAGTTTCCATTCTTACTAATATGATTATATAATTATAGCAGGGAAAAATAAATGCTGAAGTTTGAATTAGCCCCTTACAGAATAAACTGGGAGCACATTGAGAAAAAATATAAAATTCTAAAGGAAAATTGGCCAGCTTTAATAACTTGAGAACAACAACCACTTTTTCAAGTATTAATAACAATAATAATGAAAAGGAAAAGACATTTTGGCAATGGTAATAACAAAGGGTAGGAAAAGTATACTTATCACTCATCAGAGGAGAAGGCATTAATCAACACACAAAGAGACAAACACTTATTTACAATATTATGGCTTAAATCTTCATTCATACAAAGAGAGAGAAACTATTTGGCAAGGAAGTTGTGCACTCAACGACACTCACCATATGAATGGTTTGTCCAAGGAGAACAGTATGGGGCTGGCAGGGCTTGAGTTCACATGGAGCTGCCAAGTTAGTAGACGAATAATTGATTATACTGTAGCAAATGGAAAGACAACAAAACTTGTACATGACTGGAGTATACAGGAGCAAAGCTGTCGACAACAATCAATTTTACAAAATTGGCCATATTAAAGAGATGGTACAAAATAAAGTCAACCACAAAACCTCAAAAAGAGACCTTTAAGGTACATTTGTTAAAAAGGGCATGTATACATCTTCTCTACCAACAAATACTTGAACATATTATAGAAACTGCTCCTGTACAGAATTATATTAATCAAGAATGGGAAACAATTGAATAAATCAATACTGCAGCTTCATTTGGGGCTTTAGCAATACATTGGAAGAAATAATTATAATAAATGAGGATTAACAATATGACATTTAATTTAATTGTGATGGAGCACATGCTCCAGTGGTAATTTCCCTACACACCCATTTTTTCCACTTTCCTGTCCTCACCACCCCCCCTCCCCCCCACTCCCACATTAACCCTTACAAATTTCAACTTTAAATTTTTTCAACATTTTTTGGTAAATTATTCATCAACCAGAGTGGTAACTTATTCCAATCCATGCCCCCCTAACCTATGAAAGAAATCTTCCCACACCCTTGTACCTAAAATCGAATGCCAACTTGTGGTCATCTCTTCCCTGCTATGGATTAATTTTAATTCTTACACCAATATCTTTCCACACCTCATCACCAATATATATGGTGCCTTGTACACTCCCATGACTCTCTTCAACCCTCCTCCTGTCTTCAATGAATCCCATTCCAGCTCTTTTACCATATCGGTTAATGATTGTGTTTTTTGATAATTTCCAGAGTAAAATCTAGCAGCCCTTCTTTGAACCCTCTCCAACTCCTCTATTTGATACCCAAAATGTGGGTCCCATACTATTTCAACATATTCATAGTATGACTAAAGTTTTCTAACCCAGTTCCTTTACTTCTCTCGTACATCCCCTCAACACTTTCTCCAAAAAGTGAACTTTTCAATGTGTCATAACCAGTTCTTATTATCAAATGTTATGCCAAGATATTAACATTTCATGTCTTAAACTAGCAATTCTTTCCACAGCTTATAACTATAATCAACATTTAGTTTTTTATCTTTGTAGCTAATAAGCTGACACTTCTTTGCATTTATCTTCATCTCACATTTACCAACATGGCTAGATATCCTGTCCAGATCACCCTGCAACTGTTCACTGTCCTCTACTGTTTTGATCCTTTTATACAGCATTATGTGATTTGCAAACAACCTAACTATTAACAGTGAACTGTCAATGCAATCATTCATTAGAATAATGAACAGCAATGGTCCCAACATGATATCCTGTGGCACTCCCATGTTTACTTCCACTTATTTTGATACTGCGTTTCCTACCCTAACTTTTTGTTTTCTACCTTTTAAACCCATCCACTCCCATAGTTTTCACCTTATTTACCACCATCTTATGGCTCACTCACTCAAAGGTCCTTGAAAGGTCTGGTTAGTGCATACTATCAATTTGGCCCCCCTTGTCCATTTCTTCTGAAATATCTTGCATATATTCTATTAACTGAGATTCGCATGAATATCATCCTTGTCTAAAGCCATGTTGCTGACTTGAAAACGAGTTACGCTCTTCACATATATTTCTGATGTGGTTGCATATCACTCTCTCACTTAATTTACCTACCACTGATGTCAAACTAATTGAACTATAATTGTTGACTCTATTTGTCACCCCTCCTTCATGTACCAGTACTACTATTGCACTTTTCCAATCCTCTGGTAAACAGCAAGTATCCAGACTCAATTTAAATAATATTTCAAGATAAGGTACAATGTCAAAGCTTGCTGTCTTTAAGACATCTATAGTCATATTTAGTGGCGTAGCTAGGTCAACAAGGGCCCCGGTGCAAAAAAAATATTTTGTGGACCTCAGGTGAGATGGGAGACCCTTTTTTTTAGCTCTGCTAAGTTGCTGGTGGGGGCCCCTGAGCAGTAGCATATATAGGTTCACAAGGCCCTCACAGCTTAAAAAAAAAAGAGTCACTCATTTGCCCTGAAGTCCCATGGGCCCCTCTGAGCTGCGCTTGGGCCCCCCCTCATCTGCACTCGGGGGGCCTCCTGAGCATGGGGGCCCCAGTGCAATGCACCGCCTAGCCCTATGGTAGCTACACTCCTGGTCATATTATCTATTTTTTTCAGCTTTCTTAGCTCCTTCATGATATCCTCTGGATGAATTTCAAATTTTTTGGTCTGTCCATTTCTAATTGCATTGTTAAGCTCGTTCTCCGATTTACACTCTCCCATTTCTGATTCATTGCCCCTAAGGGTCCCACTAAACCAGTTACTTAAAATCTCTGCAGTTATTAAATCTTCAGTAACTTCTCAATTTTTAACACCATCTCTTCCCCTTAGTTTTCTAGAATAGCCTTAGAAATTTCTAGATGCATCCTGCACAGATAATACTCTCTATAAACCCATCTTTAGCCACCTACTTTGCTATTATTAATTCTTTGGTTAGTTACTTCAAATATTCCCTACTATTCTGCTGTCTCTTAAGTCTGTTATGTTCTCTTACAAAACTCTTTAACCCTCTCACATCCCTATTATAGTACATCGGTTCTCTACATCTCTTTATTTTCTGTTTTAGAATAGATATTTCTTTATCCTTTCTTATTATCTCCTTTAACTCTTCCCATCTTAACTCTACTGTACTTGCGCCAGCCTTCCATTTGCTAAAGCATACCCTGAAATATCTCTTCAAGTTTGAAATCTGTGCCATTTTATAATTGAACCCATTTCCCCCTTCAATTCTGGCTATTGGTTTACTGAATACTCTAATATCTATCAGAACTGCTTCGTGATTACTCATTCCTTCATTTACGTGACACCACACAAGGATATCACCCATCTTTATTAGGAAGATATCCAACATGTTTTGTACCCTAATGCTTTGCTCTAAGCCTTGTGTAAGCCCTCCTTCCCTTATTAAGGTGTTTGCAAAGCTCTGTTCCTTGTTGTAAGATGTTAAGCTTTTCATGGGGGGTAAACATAAACAGTTAAGCCTTAACTCCAACCGTGTGCTGTTGCCTTTGGATAAACAGATTGTGCTTTGCTGAAACTTGGTCACCACCTAAATTGATTTAACCCCAACATGGATAGGTAAATCATTATTAAAAGTCACTGTTGTTACTGAAACTGATTTTCTTCAAAAATTACGAAGTCACAAACTTATGGCATCAGAAATAATCACCAAAGAATTTTAATTGCAGGAACGATTAACATATTAGAGACAGACCAACCTCACAACCCCAAACTGAATTTACAGTCACATGAGGTATACTAATTTCTCAACACGTTAACCTCAAAGTTCAATATGTCTGCCTGGACATCTAAATCTGCCTAGCATCACACCCGGCTTGTGCCACAAAGTAGCATGTCATGCTCCAACTGATTTTCGAAGACTGGGGAGTGGCAAGGCTGGGGCTTCTATTTATAGAAGACATGTGGGAACGCTAGTTTTTCCTTATTCACATGCTGCGCTCACTGATTGCGACATCTGATGTACAAGAAATCCCTAAATAAATTCCTGCCTGCCTGAAATTTTGACAGTAGTTCAGTGGGCTTATAAACATTAATTTCAATCCAAATGAAAATTTTTGTAACTTTAATGGTTTGGACGCAAAAATTATTTTATGAAATTCCAAAAACTATTTATAACTTCCTCAGTTTTAAAGCTACGAAGCTGAAATAACTTTTAATCTGCTTCTAATTTTCTACTCTTTCATTTGGTAACAAGATCACCTTATTTACTATTCTCCAACAGGTTGAACCAAAATTGTTATAATCTCGAAATTGATAATTTTTAAAATATTTAAGTTACAGCTCGGAAACTTGTTTAAAATGATTCTACGTCCCCTTTTTAATAAGAAATCATTAGTCTCTAACTGTAACAACAGTGGATGTAATGACATAAGTAGTAACCCCTGTTTGAAATTGTTGACATAGTGCAGGTTCACACTAAAATGACAAAAGTTGTATATTGCATCCCTCTATGAATCCATAAATGTACTTCTGAAGAAGACAAGCTTTTGTATGTCGAAACTGCAGTTAAGATCAATAAATTAAAATTTTAAGCACCTGTTTGGCTATTATTATACTGAATACGAGTTTTATCATTGCTGTAATGCAGCTATGCTCAAGATTCTAAAGCTCTTAAATAGTTTTATCATTATTTCTCTAGATCATAAAATTCTCACGTTACAGTTACTGGAAGAAACCATATTAATTAGTTTATCCATAATTTTCTTTTTCAAATTTCAGCCAAAATATTACACCAGTTCAAAAACCAATTGCAGTGTCATCCCTAGAAAAAATTCTTCTTTAATTTATACATGATGACTCCTTTGAATTGGTTCCCTCTAGTTTTGACTAATTTTCCATTTCAGTGTAACTTTCCTGCTGATTACAAATTTTAACGTCTCATATCTCTTCAGTAAACCTTCTACCTGTAATATTACTAACTTCATTCTAATAGTTATAGTCCAAAATAACTAAAAAAATGAAGGTAACATTTTCATTTATGAAATATTCTTAATCAAAAGCCAGATATGCTAATACTACTTTATGACTTTCTATAACTGTTTAACCTGATTTATGACTTGAATTGTCTAAGCAAATGCCTTTAAAACTGCAATGTTATTTAATTGAACTCGCTGTTCTGAGAACATATTTTGTTACAAGTTACCTTACATTGTGTTATTAATCTTATTTCCTACCCAGTTTACACCTGGTAAATTTAAACCCCCACCAATAATGACCATTCTATTCTTACCTCTGAAAACTGAGTGTGAATTTAATTTCTCCCCAAGGGTCTCATCTTCGTCCCTCATTCTTCCACTATGGTAAACAGCCAACACTCTGAATTTTCTTTTTTATTACCCCAGAAATCTACCCCAAGTAAGGCATGGTCGTGATCTCTGAAAACCAGTGAACTGTTAATAGATTTTGCTAACCAGTATAAAAACCCTTCCACCAATTGCTCCTCTATCTCTGTGGTAAACTTTTTAGCCGTTGGAAAAAACCTCATTGCCTAGAACTTCTTCTTTTAAGTGACACTCTGCAGGTATAATTACTTGTGGTACGTGTATGCAAATTCTATTGCTTTGTTCATTATACACTGAGATGACAAAAGTCATGGTATACCCTACTAATAGCATGTTGGTCCTCCGTTTGCCCAGCGAAGTGCAGCAACATGACATGGCATGGACTCCACGAGTCGTTGGAAGTCCTCTGGAGAATTATTGAGCCATGCAGCCTCTATAGACTTCCATAATTCTTAAAGTGTTGCCGGTGGAGGATTTTGTGCACAAACTGATCTCTCGATTATGTCCCATAAATGTTTGATGGGATTCATGCTGGGCGATCGAGGTGACCAAATCATCCGCTGGAATTGTCCCGAATGTTCTTCAAACCAATCATGATCAGTTAAGTCCTGGTGATATGGCGCATTGTCATCCTGGAAAATTCCATCATTGTTGGGATACATGAAGTCCATGAATGGTTGCAAGTGGTCTCCCAGTAGCTGAATCTAATCATTTCCAGTTAACAATCAGTTCAGTTTTACCAGTGGACCCAGTCCATTCCATGGAGCCACCACCAGCTTGCACAGTGCCTTGTTGACAACTTGGGTCCATGGCTTCATGGGGTCTGTGCCACACTCATACCCTTCCATCAGTTCTTACTAATTGAAATCATCACTCATCTGAGCAAGCCACTTTTTTCCAGTCGTCTACGGTCCAACTGATATGGTCACAAGCAGAGGAGAACCACTTTTGGCGATGTCATGCTGTTAGTAATGGCACCCGATTCAGTCTTCAGCTGCCATAGCCCATTTAAGCCAAATTTCGCCAGACTGTCCTAATGGACACGCCCATCGGACACCCCACATTCATTCCTGCGGTTAGTTCATGCAGTGTTGCTTGTCTGTTCCCCCTGACAAGTCTACGCAGATGTCACTGGTCGCACTCATTAAGTGCCAGCGGTCGACCACTGCGCTGTCCATGAAGGGAAGTTATGCCTGAATTTAGGTATTCTCAGCACACTCTTGACACTGTGGATCTCGGAATGCTGAATTCCGTAACGATTTCTGAAATAGAATGTCCCATGCGTCTAGCTCCAACTAGCACACCGTATTCAAAATCCGTTAATTCTCATCGTGTGGCCATAATCACATAATAAACCTTCTCACATGAAGCATTTGACCACAAATGAAAGTCCTGCCCTGGCACTGACAATTTATACAATGTATAAGTCACACTACTGCCATCTATATATTTGCATATTGCTATCCCATGACTTTTGTCACCTCGGTGTACTTCTACAGTTTCCAGTAACACCCTTATTACTGGCTTTGTGATATTTTTAGCATTAACATCCTCCTTCCCAGTTCTGCCACAGACAGTTATCGTTTCAGCAGCTTCACTAATTTCTTTAGCATTTGTCATTTTTCCCATCATGTATGTACAATGGGTATTCTTTTGATCATCTATTTCCAATCTCACACCAGCAGCCCCTAACATAAAGAAGGCACAGACCTGACTCCATCATCACTGGAGAAAAGCTCCCTTACAGCTTTAGCTAACAACTCAGAAAGTACCGCCTTGCCCCTTCTATTTATGTGTAGGCAATGCCTAGTGAAACTGCACCTACTAATGCTTTTCACAGGAACAAACCCCAATATAGAACTAATACCTTTCCCCAGTAAGACCTCCATTTCCACATTTACCCACCAGACAGTGTGGTTCTACTGTGGCCAATCATGGCAAATTAGGACCTGCACGAGTTCAACTGTGGTATGCTGCACCTCCTTCATCACTTTCCTCAGGTCACTGTCTATACTATAACTCATGTTTCTATCAATACTTTTCCCTGCACCTCCCACTATTACTACTCTATCATTCTTAGTGAAACTATTGCAAAGTAAACCTATATCCTCTATTACCTGACCTAATGCTGCACTAGCTTTGAAAAAACTTATGATCTGGTAACCTGTGCCTAACTGATCCTGCAGAAGAGGGCCTACATCTCTCCCATGGCTGCTAGCTAGCAGCAGAACACTTTTCTTCCTATTCTTTCCCTGCATGCCCCTTTTCCTAAAGGGCTGTTACATCTTGCCTACTCCTACATCTATATGAGGCTCTTCCCCTCCTGACTCCGGTAACAAGTCAAACCTATTTTTCCCCACAATTTTTGAAGTGTCTGTCTTCTTTATCCTAGT
Source organism: Vandiemenella viatica (assembly GCA_031002005.1). Taxonomy (NCBI): domain Eukaryota; kingdom Metazoa; phylum Arthropoda; class Insecta; order Orthoptera; family Morabidae; genus Vandiemenella; species Vandiemenella viatica. The sequence goes on from CM061921.1 coordinate 165,579,513, forward strand.
ATGCGTATTTCTCCCACGACCTGTTATCAGCACCCAACTGTACTTCTGCCTCGACTGGCTCAAACTCCACAGGCTGAGACCTTGCAGGCTGAGACCTTGCAGGTTGAGCCCTTGCAAGCTGTGCATCCACAGTACGAGGTTCAAGAACCCTGGCCCTTTCGCACAACTCCCTTATAATTTCACCTATCATCCTCATCCTTTCATCCCTAAGACAAAGTCATGGGAGAGCCTAATTTATTTCCCACATTCCCTCTTCCCTACATGCCCAATCAAACTACTACTTACACCAAATACAACCCACCCTCTTCACCACGTACCTGTGACAGTTGCCACTCTTTCCAGTCATGATTTTTCTCAAATAGTTCTAGTACCTTCTAAATGAACCATAAATTAATTTAATAAAGTAGTCTAATAAAATTTATAGTATGTACTTAACTGTTTTATAAAATTGGATTAGAGCTTTCCTCCTCAATCAAGTTACTGTAATTAATAAATAGATAAAAATACTTTAATTATGATGTTTTACTAACAAGTTGCTATTTTAATATTATTGGAGAGTAAGAAATTTATTTTATTTAAGACTGAAATAATCAACAAATATATTTTATAATATATGGAAGTTACATCTACAATAGAATTTTAATAGGATTGATTCTATTGAGTAGCAGAATTCAGATATTTACTATTACTTATTTATTTATTATATTTATTTGTTGTACTACTAGCAGATTGTTGTTATTTTTATACCATAATACTAATGAAAATAACAAATTGTAATATTTTAGATAGAACAAAAATCTGCAACATATTTTAGCAACAATCTACAAGTACTGGAATCTTTAATACTTACTTTTTTAGTTATACAAGAAATTTAAGATGTTGAATTAGATATACCAAAAAGTTAGACTACAATTTGCTGTATTTAATCTACCTATCAAGCTTTCAGCTAAATCCTAACTCAATAAACCTAGTGAACAAGAAATTAAGATTATCCACTAAGAAAAGGTGATTTTTGTAGCTCTATTTCTGAGTGAAAGTTTTGTATTTTGCCTCACTAACAATAATCCTAACTATTTACTTTATAATTCAAAGCTTTAAACTAATTTAGATGGTAAATCTTAGCTGATAATGAAATTATTTCCTGTTTAGTGCACAGCAGTTAACACATGCAACCAATGCTCATTTCACTTCAGATGATCATTAAAGAGAAGAAAGAGAGATAGTTTAAAATTCAACAGTAGAATATAGAACTGAATACAAAGGAAGAAGAGCTATAGTTAGGAGATAATTAAGATAAATAGACAAGGCTGGGAGTTTTACATAAACAATATAGAACATGATCTTTATGGTAGACAGGACAGACTTTAGAGACTGCTGGTAGATTTGTAAAAGATAGAAGAAGACAAACTGATTCACAGCTCAATAGCTGAAAGAGATTGGTTGCAATATTTCATTGCATGGATCAAACCAAATACCAAACAGGAGTAGATTTCACTGCAAACACCAACAAATACCCAGTAATAACAAGAGAGATAGACAAATTATTGGTATCATTAAAAAATAAAAAGATGCCAGATTGTGATGACCTGAATGAAAAATTGTTTAAATTCTCATCAAATAAATTTAATAAATGTCTTTTGATTTTTTAAAACTGTTATTGGACATACAGACATGTACCAGAGGAGCAGAATATGGCTACTGTGTGTCCCATATTCAGAAAAGGAGATAAGTCAAAAACTGAAAATTATCAAGGTATAAGTCTGTTGTGTACAGCATGCAAGATATATGCAAAAATTTTGAAACAGTAAATAGGTAAAATAAAAGAAGCTCTCATGAATGGCTTCTGTAAAGGAAAATCATGTACAAACTGTACATTCACTGTGACCCAGCTGATAGAAAGAAACATAAAAATTTCAACATACTGACATATATAGCATTAGCTGATTATGAAAGAATTCAAGTTGGAGTGGCGGCTGCAAATACACTATCGCTTTATAGGGAGCAACCAGATACCACATGTTCCTACGGCAAGATCGAAACTATGGTACATTTGTTGTCATGCCCACAACATAGAATAAATGGTTCTCAGTCAATGAGCCAGTGATAAAGCCATCGCCCTGGCAGAAAATCTACCTTTTATCCAGGCCCACCATAAGCAGGAGTGAAAGGTGTGCACCGCTTACGGGCAGCACATCCAGGGGTGCAAAATCGACAGTCGCCGCACCGACAGTTGCCAATCTGTTGTGACTGCTGGGAAAGTAGAAAAACTAAAAAATAAAAAGGTTGCTCTAGTCAGTGCCGGATCTAGGGAGGAGGAAGGGGAGGGGGGGACAGCAAAATTATGCAATGGCGACTTTTTTCTATGGGGCGGCAAAATAATGTTCGAAGAGACAGCAATCTCACAGTTTTAGCCACCGGTTTGCAAAATTCCTAGATCAATCACTGGCTGAAGTTAAACAGGGGGTGGTATCATAATCGGTATTGCACAAGGGCATTCAAACTGCTAGTGGCAGGCCTGCTTGTATCTGATTATGAAAAAGCACTTGATACAGTGTATAGTACGAGATTGTTTCAGATTATGTTAAAGGCTACCCCCAGTGTATAGTAAGAGCAATACAAAATTTACATTATAACACATATATTAAAATCTCATAAGAGCAAACTGAAACAATGCGAGGAGTGAAACATGGCTGCCCACTATCACCTGTGCTCTTTTAATATTTATATTGATGAGGCCATTAAGAAATGGCAGAAATGTGTACCTAAGCATTTTTAAGTTAATGACTCTATTAGATACAATGAGTTTCATTTATGATCAGGTAATTTTAGCTGAGACAGAGGATGATTTGGGTGGGGGGGGGGGGGTGTAAGCACCTTAGAATTTTGGGAAATTCTAGTTTCTTAGCTTCAAGTATAAGGGAGGAAGTGAATTTACGTTAAACATATAGTTTTCATTGCTTACACAGGTTATGGGAGGAATGTTTCATATAGAAGCTGATACCACAACCTAACTTATTAAATAAACCATTTTAAAAGCAATAAAATCACGCAACATTTAATAAAACTGCTAAATAAACTTTTTATAAGAGTAAAGGAACTTTTAAACCAACCTGGAATAGGATAATCCATTATTGGCGGACTCTCAAACAATAGATTTTTGTTACGTGACCATTTCACTATTTCTGAATACTTTTAAGTGAAGTAAAGTAATTTTTAAATAATAATAATTCAAAAGAAAGCTGAATTCACTAAAATTCTGTAGTTTCTGACTGTGTAAAAATAACTTAAATAAATTTTTAAACACTTTGATAAATGCACTTCACTTTTAACATTTTTTATCACATATTCATAGTAATTTCCTGAAGTAAATAGTAGATTTTCTAAAAGAACCAAAAATCTAGTATCACATATTTAAATTTCAGAACATTCCATGCAGTAGAACAGAAGTTATATAAGTTTTTAAAATTAGTTTGTCACTTAACACACGTGGTTCAATTAAGAATTATTTGCAACTAAACCAAGTCATTCCCAGAGATAAAATAACTTTTAAAACATGTAATTAAATTCAGAGAAAATTCCGGTAATTTTACCTTTTTGATACAAACTATATGTTAATAGTTATCAACGAAAAACCATATGACTTCTAAATAGTTAATTTACCAAATCTTGTCTAAGCTGTAATTTCATTATCCTGCCACCAATCTCGGTATAATTTACATCATTAAACTCAGGAATTTTTGTAGAATATTTTGGCACTAATTTAATTTAGATTAATTGTAATTCAGCAGGTGACCTTAAAAAGTACGTAAATTTTCTAGAATTGGGTGTCACTACGCAAATTAAACCAAAATTTAAACTAATCACTCGAAATTTCTCACTAAACATCCTTTGAGCATCTTTCAGATAAGTCTACACACTGATAAAGTTTGAACACTTTTTATAATCTAGATCGTTTAGTGCAATATACACACTTTTTGTTATGCGGCAGCATAAATGTGCGGTACAGCTTGCATCTATAAAAGTAGGAGCCCCGAGGTGGGGGATGTCTTTCTTTCTTTCTTTCGATTTCGCCTTTTCTCCGGGAGCGTTATGTGAGGTAATCTGCGATAGTTTGTTTTGGAGCGGAAAGGCAGCGGTTGGAAACTTACACTCAATGTCAGCCATGTTGGGTGTCGTTGTAATAGGCAGCTAATGTAATGTCTACTAAGAACTTTAAAATTTTCTAAAAGGGGTAGTTCGGTATGATTTCTCTCCACAACCTACAATTTTCTGGAAACGTTTATTCGATTGCCTACTCAACTGTATAATGCTAATTTTGAAAATATGACTTTTTAAATAAACTCTAAAATTTTGTCCAAGTGAACCTTTTTGTGATTTCATAGTAAACTGTTTCAACCTTTTCTAAGTTTGTGGTTTGAACAAATTTGGTGGAGACCATTAAGCATTTTAGTTGAGTATCCAGGCAGGCACATGGTCAAGTTAAAATTATTTAAGTCAGTCAGAACCATTTTCGTCAGAGAACTTTTCATTTCAAGTGAACTGCTAGATAAGGCGCTAAAGCGATACTACACCCCAGTATCAGCTTTGTTCCTTACAGGGGGCTATACTTAACGGTTGAAATATCAAACAATTATGATATGAAAATCTCCTCAGAGAGAGTGAGAGCAATCTCATTCAAGGGAGACAAACCAGCACAGGCCAAGATTGTTATTAATGACAGAATAATAGAACAAATTAACAAAATTTTATGTTTAGATCTGACACAAGGCATCACTAGGATTGGTGTTGGCAATACCAACCAAAATACAGGAATATTGACAGGTGTGTGGAGTAATAAAAATAAATTTTAAGAACAACAGACATGATACCATGATGAAATTTTAGAAGGTGATGGCTATGATGTGAATCATGGACACTTGACAATAAAGCTGATTTTCGAGAGCCATGGGGGGGGCACGCTTAGCTAGATAAGAAAAGAAGTGAAAAAATAATGGAAGAACATAGTTGATGAAATAATTATGTGCAGTAAGAAATAGACATAACTTATAACAAGCATTGAAGACACTGAACTTCCAAAGGTGCTGCTAACAAGCCAAAATGGGGAGATGGAAACAACAAAATGTGTAATGGCAGAAAAAACCCTAAATAGTTCAAACCTTGAAGAGAATGGTTATTATTCATCTTCCTTGAGCAGAAATTTACTGCAGACCAATATTAAATAAGTGGTTGTAAAATATCATATATATCAGAGCTAGGTCATTTTATTAAAATACCATTTTTATCACTCATTGTGAGAGAAACAAAATGCTGGTACCAACTTCTGGAAATGATTTCGTACTTTCCATCTTTTATTTAACATTACATAATATTATTTATACTACTACTACTACATACTATTTATTATATATTTTGGATATTTAGTTTATTGTAAATTAATTCATAAAGATACATGTTTTGTTTTTTTCTTAGCAAGAGGAAGATCCCAACAGTATCTGCATTTCACAGAAGCATTTTGCCATTGGAATAGCAATTGCCGGACTTGTGCTGATGCTTGCAGTTATTGCTGCTATCCTAATACTGTTAGCAAGACGGCGACACAGGAAAGATGTATCCACTACTGGAAGTTCAATATACAGTGGCCCTTACACCAATACAGCATACAGTCACAGCAGCTGAAGCTCTGCACCTTAATTCAGGTGCAAGTAAAATTTATGGTATTTTACAACTTGCTGAGAAATGGAATTACCAGATGACTTTTTTAATGAACGCTCATAAAAAAAAGTGCTATATAGACATGGCACAAAAACTTTTGCAGATTAGAAGAATGAAATTTGCAGCAGTTAATATTAGAATATTGTCTGTTAATATCTAACAAACACAGTATAGCAGCAAACATGAAAACATTTAAAATACACATTTGCCTCAGTCCATGTATACACAAAATAAAATTTGAGCACATGTACAATCAGTACCCTTTTCATCCACACAATGCTATTGTTCTTTCCCACTGTTTATTCTTTCATACAAATAATGGCCTAGACCAAAAACACATGTTGCATTGCATATATTTGCCATTATCCTACTTTCATTTATGGTAAGCACAATGGTTTATTTTTCCATCACTTGCTCTCAATTAGCATTGCTAAATAGCAAAACATCTGCTAACTGTTCAACAAGAATGTAATAGTTATTTATTTTAGATGATTTTCATGATAAATGAATATGCAAAATTACATAAATATTGAGAAAAGAATAGCATACAGTGGTAGTCAGCCTGGCCCCTACTGCCCACTAGTGGGCATTCCAGCTTTCATGGTGGCTGGTAGAGGATTTGTCTGACACTGAAGAACTTTCGTTTTTTTTTTAAACTTTAATTGACTTTTAAAAAAAATCAAGACATTTAATGATGTTAATTTGCAGTATCAAAGAGCTGAACTCTTTAGGTTGCCAAAATATTGTCATTAGTAATTGACAAACTTGAACTCCTTTGTTATAATCTATTGAAAAGAGAATTTCATTAGTTTCCTGAATTATGACCTATAAAAGACAATATAACTTCAGAGGATACTGACAGATTCAGTAGACACCTCAGCAAAGTTGAAATGGACATGGAAAAATGATTTGAAGATATTTTGAAATTGAAGGTGTATCCTTTTACTGTGAATATTGAAGAGGCTGATAAAAATTGCCAAGAAGAACTGATAGAAATTAAATATGTGAAAAAAAACAACATTAATGTGATAGTGATGTATATGAAAACCAGTGGTACAAAAAAATGCCTGTCTTAACCTTAATATGTGTAAAATGACATTCAGTACCTTTCCCTGTCTCATATTATCAGGCTTGTTATACTATAACCAAAGAATGAAACCACCTGAATATATCTTAAAGGGAAGATATTCATTTGTTCCTTATAAAAATTGAGTCAGATATTTAGTATGTAGCTTTGCAGCATCAGTCTCAGTGATCCCATTAATAAATGAAATAATTAAATGTAATTTCTCCATATTGCATGCTTCTATGAATGCAAAGAATACAGTATTACACCAAGTTATTTTATAAAGATTTATTTTTCCAAATGTTGTGAAAGTCAGAAATAAAGTATTTGGCAAGTACTTATTATTATTTGCTTTAACTTGCTGCAACTATGCTTTATAAATTTTATAAAGTTACTTCCCTATTTTATAAATCACCTTTATTATGGAATTGGTGGGCAGTATGAAAATTTTACTACTAACAGATATATAGAAGTGGGTAACAGGTAAAAAAGGTTGACTACCTCTGTATTAGAACATCCATCACAACAATACTGAAGTAGGAATAAAAGGAAAAATATCAGTTTCAAGGACTGAAAATATCTTCATCAAACACTGCCAGTTTTATGGATTGATTCAATAATTGTTCCATTGTACCAGAAACTTTGAATTAACACAAGCACATCTGAATGCAATGTGTTTTGTTTTTGCAATTGTAAATTAGATTCCATTATACAGATTCTGTTTGTAAGGTAATTTTAATAATTTCACAGAAAATTGTGGACATATTTTTCACATAAATTATTAGCATATCTTTCTTTGTATTAAGTGTATCATATTGAGATGTTAAGTTTCTTTACTGTTTATGTACTCACTGTAACTTAGTTTAGTTGCTACACCAATACCTCACAACATTCTTTTATTAGCAAAACAAGAATACCGACAGTTGAGCTCCTAAAGAACAACAAACAGGAGATCAATTTGAAGATCTGCAGATCTCAAATACGTGACCAACATTTTTCAGTTACATTGTTGTCTTCACTACTGAACATATGTTCATGCAAAATATTATTAGTCTCACACAATTTATTTTTGGTTCTCTTGTGAGCAAATTCTGACAATAGTTCTAGCTTATAACCCAGCATTGTTATGTCAATTATATTCAAATGATTCAAAATTTATAAAACATTGTCATGTGCTGACTGAGACTAAAAACATTATTCTTGTGAACTATTAGGCAACATTTTGTGTTGGTTTCTCAAACAAATTTTTGTTCTTATTTTGACATTTGACAAACAAATTGTGCCATGAAAAGAAAAGCAAATGTCAAATACAAGACTGCAGAAGAATACCCTTGCAGATGCAAATAATGACTTTTAGGAACACACACATAAAAGAATTCAAAGTATAACAAACACACTGGGGAATTTGCTTAGCGATGTCAGTTGATAACCCACTTTTCCTAATACCAGATCTTGTTATCTTGTCATCAGCTTGATTTCCTACTAGTGGAGGAAGAATGGCATAAAGTCTAACCTAACAGAATCCATGCTATATATAGGCTTCCTCTTATTTTCAGTGTTAGAAAATAGTAAATTAACCTACATCATTATTGTTTATATGAAACTGTGGATGGTGATAGGTGCTTTGCAGCAAAACTTTACTCCCCTCCCCCCAAAGCATTCAATTCCTTAACATTTTAAAGGAAATAGAAAACCTCTTAGCATCATTATTGTACCTTATTTCCACAATCGTAAGTATACTGTCAATGTGATTGAAATTGTTGGTAGCAGCGTTTTTCAGTATTATTTCACAAACAAAAGCAGATTATAAAGTCAGTAATTTCAAGTTAACAACTTAATATGTCTCCAAAATTATTCCTGCCCAATGTCTGAATAGTACTAGCAACTGGACTCAACATGTGTTGATCTTTGACACATATTCCTCATTCTGTTTATCAATTCCTGCTGATAGATATCTCACACACAATTGCAGTTCTATAAATGAGGAGAACCGAGGTTTTATACGCTCTCTGATATGTAAATCACATTCTAAAATCAGCCTTCCCTACAGTGAGATAATATAACAATTCATATTTTTGGCTCAACAAAATCATTTTATTTATTAAATATATTGCAGGAAATATACTTCAATACTTCACATACATTTTTACAGTAAAATAGGTACTGGTCTATGCAAAGGAGCAGTACTGAGAAGTGTCTTAAGCAAGAGTGATGTGGAAGAAATAGGTCTGTTACTGTATCCAATTTGTAAGCTTTCCCTTTGGAACAGAACTACTTGACAGCCTTTCAATATTGTAATAGTGATGACAAATGTTAATTGTACACAAAGGATGAATATTCTCCATATTCCTTTCATTTAAATTCAACTGTAAATATTTAATTTTGCTTTTAATCTGGTACTTGAACTACAGTATCACTTTCCAAATAAATTTGTTGTTAAATGTTACTTTTTCTCTACATGGTTTCACCGATGACTTGATGGTAGAGGCAAAGTAACACTATGATAGTAGGAGGAGAAGATAGAAGATTTTAAATAATATATATATAATTTCAAGTCTATCCCTTTAGGAAAAGTTGATTCCCAGTGAATAATTTCTTAGCCCATTAATAATTAACTGTAAACAAGCTGTTATATTTAGGAAATTATTCAGTTTTCAGATAACATATTGTTTAAACTTTTCTATGAACTCCAATCTTCTCATACATTGAGAGGAAGCTTTTTTCATTATTGTGATGGAATTCCATCCAAAGGAAATAATTCTGTCTGGTGAAGGTGTTCATGTCATATGTTTATAATTATGTAAATGTTGGGTGATTTTATTTTTATTGCAAATGGACCAAATGTGGTTTGTTTCTAATATGTGGCATTGGTTCACAATTTCATTATATTTTACTGATAAACAATTTCTCAAAACAGTAGTGTGCATCTGAGCAATCTTTATAACAAAATTTGGAGAAAAAACACTTCTCTTTATGCTTTAGAAAGGCATATTGCTGCTAACAGAAATTAATCTGTTTTTTTTTATGATTTCAAATAACAAAACAATACAAATGGAATTTTGGACCTCTGCCACTTGAAACTGCAAGCAGTTTTATTTTTCCATAGCTTTAACTTACATAAAGCAGAAAAGTGTTTTCACAATTAGAATCAGTGATAAGGTGAAGGATAAGAAAACTACCTGTTAACCAAGAAGAAAATAACATAGGAAGCATTATAAATTTTATCATTTTCATTATTTTCTTTTTTTGTAAAAGTATTTCAAATATGAAACTTTAAGTAATGTAACATAACTATTTACTATTGATTGGCTTAAATTATTTCCAGTAGCTGCTAGAGCAACATTTACTTGACTTTCTTATAAATAAAATGCCAATAAACAATTTTTTAATGTGATATTATTTAAATGCTGCATTGTCTTTATATTGTTAGAAATAGTACTACAAATTTGAACATGTATATTGCATCTAATCTTTGAAATACAAAACATATCTACTTACTTGTTGTTTTATTCTACAGTTGCTTCCCAAGCTTAATGTGATTCTTTCCACCATTATTTTCTTCACTTTTAAATCAATTAAAAAAGTAATGAGGAATGGCAGAATTCATCACCGTAAGTTTAAGATAGAGTTTTAATATGATAGTAGTGATATTTTATCCAACTCTGGTCACTTTTGTCAAATGTAATAAAAATCTGTGAAGTGCAAGTATCTCTCATGAGCCAAGGATTCCAGATGCAGAGTGTGTATTGTTATATTTCTCATGACTGAGTATCATAATTGATACATTATATCTCTATGTGATCATTTGAACAAAGAGTAATTCAATATATCTAATTCTTCTTCTACAGTTATTTTAACCTAATTCATATGTTTTTGGTAACTAAAATCAACTTTTTAATATCACATTCTACTTGAAAACTGGAATAAACATTATCAATCATCATACATTTTCTAGTATTTCAGTAAAATTATGTGGATATATCATTTTATGGATTGTCCTTAAGACCTACATTCAAGTCACCCATGGGAAACATTTTTTTCATATCAAAAGGTCATTTGGTAAATTACATTCCTTCACTGAAGATTTGTAAAAGGTTATCAAGTGTATAATGAGCATTTTAATTTGTATACATTTACAATGCTTATCATTTGGACTCAGTTGACATTAACTTTAGTAGGATTCACTTTAAACTGCAGTGAAAAGATAACTACATACAAATCCAGTGGATCCATAACCAGAATTTACAATTGTTACTGCAGTACCATCAATATCGCATGCCTGTTTAAAACCATCTATAGATCAAATTCGTATTTAGGACAGTTCCAAGTTTCTTCAAATAGCACAAATAGTGAAGATTGTATAAATGTGTCCACAGCTATATCTGATAAATGTTTGTGCAATGACTAAACATTGTGAAACACTAATTGGATCTGATATTGAGGAAATTTTAGGGACAGAAATTCTGATACACTTGCTTCTTGGATTTATCACAGGAGAATAAAATTAGTAAGAATCTGTCACCAAGAAAATTCCATATTCAGATGTCACCTTAGAGTGCAGAACATACATTATCAGTCTACTTACAATCTGGCTTGTATGTTGAACTAATTTTTCCAAAAGTTATTGGTATTTCTGTATGGTTATTTCTTCAGCTGACACAACTGAAAATTGTGATCAGTGGACTATTAGATTTTTTTTACTTGTTGAGTTCGAGGTCACAAAGAGTCAGGAAAAGACTGGTGGGAAGGAAATTTTTCTGTTACCTTTTGAAAAAACTGTCCTGGCTCTGTAAGATTTGATCAATTTGATGTGTTGCTACCTATAAAATGAAATTTAAGAATGCAAGAACTTAAAAAAAAAAAAAAATTAAAACTAAACATTAACCATTTTGTATAAATAATTTGCGGAAAAATATGTAATGAGATGAACAGAAAACATCATTCAAATCTGACAATGATATGCAGCTACCTGTGTTAAAGATGTAGCAAAAGCCACTCCCTATAATATGCCAAATCATTATTCCAAAGTGAATTTCCACTACCAATAGTATCTTCGATGTGGAAAAGGAAATTGGTATAGATTGAGATTACTAAAAATGTTATGTAGATTCATATAACAGTTTTGCAACTTTCAGATTTTTTTTTTTTTTTTTTTTTTTTTTTTTTTTGCTGTTGTCAGTCTTTCGACTGGTAACCTCCATCCCTTCCTATCCTGTGCTAACCTCTTCATTTCTACATACCCTTTACAGCCCATGTCCTCAATTATCTGCTTCATATATTCTAATCTCTGTCTTCCTCTAGAGTTCTTACCTTTGACTGTTACCTCCACTAACAAAATATGACCTACCAGCCTGTCCCTTCTTTCTGTAAGATTCTTCCACAAACTTCTATTCTCAACCATCATTTCCAGAACTCGTTCATTTCTTACTTTGTCAGTCCACTTAATTTTCAGCATTCTTCTGTGGCACCACATTTCAAAAGCTTCAATTGTCTTTATTTCCAGTATTCCTAAAGTCCATGTTTCGCTACCACAAAGTGCTGTGCTCCACACAAAGAGTTTTAAAAAGTTCTTTCTAGTTCCTAGATCAATATTTGAAACTAAAAGATTTCTCTTTTTCGTGAAGGCACTTTTTGCTAGTGCTAGTCTGCTTTTAACATCATACCTGCTTCGGCCATCAGTTGTAATTTTACTTCCCAGTAACAGAATTCACTTCTCCTATTGCATCCGATCCTATTTTTATATTTAATCTACTAGTATTGCTGTCATTTCTGATACATTTAATCACTTTTGCTTGCTTTGATTTATATTCAGCCCAAAATCTTCCTACAGTATTTTGTTCATGCCATTCAGTAACTTCTCAATATCCTCAGCCCTCTCTGCTAACAAGACAATGTCGTCAGCAAATTGTAGCATACTGATTTTTTTTCTCCCTGAAAACTTATGCCAGATTGAAATTTTTCTTTATTTCCTTTAATGTTTCTTGTACATACAAGTCGAAAATTAACGGATATAGACTACAGCCTTGTCTCACACCCTTTTTAACTGATGCATGTCTCTCATGATTCTCTACTTTTATCATAGCCACTTGGTTCTTATATAGTTTATAGAGTATTCTTCTATCTCGGTACTTTAGACCTGACTTCTTTAAAATTTTGAACATCTGGTCCCACCTAACATTATCAAAAGCTTTCTCTAAATCAACAAATGCCATAAAAGTATCTTTGTTTTTCTTGATCTGCCCTTCAAGTATTAATCTTAAAGACAGAATTGCTTCCCTTGTACTGCGATTTTTCCTAAACGCAAACTGATCTTCACCTACTATCTCTTCTACTACCCTTTTCATCCTTCTGTATATTATTCTGGTCAATAATTTTGAAGCATGTGTTGTTAGACTAATGGTGCGATAATTCTCACATTTGTCGGCTTGTGCTTTCTTTGGAAGTGTGAAGATGATATTTTTATTAAAATCAGTTGGAATTTCTCCTGTTTCATAACTTTTTGATATCAGCTTGAATAATCTTTCAATTCCTTCCTCTCCTAGGGATTTAAGAAGTTCTGCAGGGTTCTCATCAATTCCAACTGCCTTATTTGATTTCAAGTCATTCAGAGCTTTATTAAATTCTGTCCTCAAAACAGGATCTCCTAAGTCATCAATGTCGACATCGCCTTCCTTTTCCACTACACTATTGTTCAAGTCGTCCCCAACATACAGTTTCTCAATGTATTCCTTCCATCGGATAGCTCTATCTTCTGAGCTTATAAGAGGTTTCCCATTGCCAGCTTTAATGTTCATACCTCTTTTCTTCATTTCTGCAAAATTCTGTTTGATCTTTCTATATGCAACATCTACTTTACCTATGACCATTTCCTTTTCTACTTCTTCGCACTTTTCTTTTGCTATTTTGCATTTCCTATTTATTTGATTTCTAAATTGCCTGTACTGCTCTCTTCCTGTTTCATCCTGAGTATTTTTGTACCTTCTCCTCTGATCCATCAGCTCCAAAATTTCTTCTGTGATCCAAGGTTTTCGGGCAGCTAGTTCCTTAAAGCCTAATTTTTCTTTACCAGCTTTCATTATTTCAGTCTTTAATGCATTTCATTCATCCTCGGTTTAACTCCTTACAGAGTTACTTCTTAGACCTAAGTCTACCATTTCTGCAAATTTTCCTCTTGTGCTAGATTGTTTCAGTTTATTCACTTCCAGTCTGTTCTGCTTATAATGCTTCCTTATTCGCTTAAATTTCAGCCTGCACTTCATTATTATCAAAGTATGGTCAGAAACTGTGTCTGCTCCTGGGTACGCTTTACAGTCTAGAACTTGATTCCTCAATCTCTGTTTGACCATGATATAATCTAGCTGATATCTGCCTGTATCCCCAGGATGTTTCCAGGTGTATATTCTTCTTGCATGTTTCTTAAACAGTGTGTTTGCCACTACTAGCTTATATCTTTCACAAAATTATAGCAATCTGCTTCCTCACTCATTTTTCTCCTAGACCAGTATTCTCCTCTTTTCTTTCTCCCACTATTGCATTCCAATCACCCATGATTACTAGATTTTCCTCCCCCTTCACATATTGGATTAATTCTTCAATTTCAGTGTATATTTTTTCTATTTCTTCGTCATCTTCCTGTGACGTTGGCATATACACTTGTACTAATGTGGTTGGGACGGGCTTAGTTTCTAACCTCATCAAAATAATTATTCATAGTAATGACATTACAGTTTGGTGTGGATTCCCTTTAAGCAAAAATAATTTGCGTTCAGTGGCCTTGTGAGATAACTACCATAGGGATGGTGAAACAAGAAATGTAAATAATACATAAAAATAATGTGGTGAAAGATATCAGCATACAAGTATTAGATACTTAAACTGGCTGGCCTGTAAGATGAATACCTACACAATGATTATCGCTGGCATTATTATCCAAGTGACTATAATGGTTGTTTTAGAAAAATGTCGATTTGAGTCTGCACACTAGAGATTGTTTGATTAAATGATACTGGAAATTAAATATATCAATTCTAGAGCATCAACAGCTACAACAGAACTTCACATAGCAACAATTCTGTAACCAAACATGGAGATTTCAATCAACTATAGAGTGGTGGATAAAATTGGTGAAACCCAAGATCCAACAAATGTTAAAGACCTATAGCACGTAATTAAAAAAGTGGCAACAGCACAAAGAAGAATTTTACTATCTTTGTTTACAAGATTTATATAAAAAGATGGAAACAGAAATAAAATATCTTCTCGAGATTAAGGAAATCAAGGAAAAAATAATAGCAATCAAGAGGATACAACTTGAAGGAATCAAGATCAGAAGCAGATTACATGACACTTTATCCTCTGAAGAAGCTTCACTCTATCATCTAGTGGAAAAAAATGCGGAGAAAGGAGACATCTAATCACAGAACTGATGAACCTGTGCAGACGTCTCGACACCTGATGAAGACGACGGAGCTAGTCGTCGAAATATTGTGTTTTCGAAACACTATCCGGCGGTACACCCGTGAAGACTTCATTTCAAGCATACGCCGGGAAAGTCTCCATTCTTACAACCAGTTAGGTGTTGCAAGATTATAAAGAAAGACTGAAATAAATACTTTTGTTGGCAAGTGAATATGTTAAATGTCGAAATGAATAAAAACTTTTGACTAGTTATTTCAACGAAAATATTTTAAAAGACTCTGTCCTAAGAAGTGAATTAAATGTAGTATAATACCAAATTTATTTGTTTTTGTAAATGTAGATAGGGTTGTTATTTGACATTTCGGATTGTTGAAATCATCCTTGGGTTAAAAAATGATTTTAATGCTCTGAAATGTGAGACAACAACCATAGAGATAGTGAAATATGAAATGATTTATTTAAATAATATGTAAAAGTAATATGGTGGAATGGTTTCAGCATAAGAGTATTAAATACTTAAGTTTCCGGACCTATACAATGATTATCACCAACATTATTATATAAATGACTGGGTAACGGTTGTTACACAAAAATGTCAACGTGAGTCTGCGGACTAGAGATTATTTGCTTAAATGTGTAAAGAAACAGGTTTGTAAAAGTTTTAATGCTAAGTGTGAAATAAGTGTTTAATAGTGGAAGAAATGTGAGATTTCTTTGATATGGAATGGATTATGTTTTTCAAGACAAGGGCTTATTTTAAACAGCAGCAAGGTAGCCATCATTTTCGATTTTTGTTTTGGTCCAGAATGCTTAATGGGCTACCTATAGGGGCCATGGACCTTTAAGAGAGTGGTCTTTTTTTTTTTTTAAATGGCCTTACGTCTCATCTACGTCGAGATCATCAGAGGCGGGATGCGATTGGGGACAAGGAAAGGGAAGGAATTCGGCCAAGGCCTTTTGAAGGAAGCATCCCGGTATTCGCCTGGAGTGATTGGAAGAAACCATGGAAAACCCAAATCTGGATGCCCAGATGGGGATTGGAACCGGTGTTCTCCTGAATGCGAGGCCAGAACATTAATCGCTCACCCACTAAGCTCGGTAAGAGTGGGGTCTCAAGGGGATTCTAGAGTGTATAAAATGAGGAAATAACCAATAGTAATAGGAGTACTCACATTTAACTGGAGGGAAGGGGGTAGTTGACATGTGCTTTATAACATATTTGGATGTCGGTCTAAAGATCACGGTTGCATGGAAGGGTAAAGATAACCATGAACACAAGCTGGCTCTTGATTTCAGGCATAAGGGTGTGGGAAAATTTTCTTTATTCAGGAAGGTTGTAAGGGATTGGAATAAATTACCAAGAGAAATGATGAATAATTTACCAAACACACTGAAAGAATTTAAAGTTTAAATTAGTAGAGGGAAAAAGTAGGTAGGAACAGGAAAGGAGAAAGACAGGTGTGTAGGGAGAATGCCCCTGGAGCATGTACTCTATTGCAATTGTATTAATTATATTATATAGTATGTTGAACAGTAAAATCCTTTAGTGTCTGCAGTGAGGCAACATGCCCCTCACAGTTATTCAGATTTTGTAGGGTAAGAAATTATTAAGCCCAATATAGCAATGAATGTAGAAAAAGTAGGAGAGAAGTGACAAAAAAAATGTTTTTTTGAGTCTTTTTTACAAGGAAAATGTGACAAGACTGTAATTTATAGAGGTAAGTATTTAAGTGTCATAAGTTTAGTTAAAACAGGTTTGCTTTGGTGAAATCTTTAAGTTGGACTTGTTTTTGAAGTTATTCTGGGTCAGTTTAGATCATTT
>CM061921.1:165597530-165698543 GCA_031002005.1 Vandiemenella viatica
AATTGTGATCTCCAGTAATCCTTGAATTAATTCTGAGAATTAGTTGAATTAATAAAAATATGAAGCTATTTTCAATGTTAGAAAATTTTTTTATGTAGTTAAAACAGAATAGTTTAAAGTTTTCCCCTTGAAATGTGAAAAGTTTGTTAGACGTGTTTTAACAAGTTATCAAATTCACATTATTGCATGATAATTTAACTAGAGCAGATGACAAAATTTTTAACATATTAACCAGTAATGTTTCTATTTGTGTTGATTTAATTTCTGTATGTGTTCATTAGTGATTATCGTGTAATAATGTAGACTATCTCAGTGTATGGAATCTGGGTGTTGTTAATAGAACAAAACCCTTCTAAGCAGTGCTAGATCCAGAGGGGAGGACTAAGAGGCTTAATTACCCCCCCCAAAGCATCTAGGTCACCCTTGATGACATCGTAATTTTGGAACTTTTTTAAAAAAAGCTGGGGCGGCAATGACATGACATTTCTGTCAAACCCCGCTCCTATAAAACCTACCCTCGCCCGAGTCAAGCCACCCTCCCCAAAAGCAAAATCCTGGATCTGCCACTGCTTTAAAGACTATAAAACAAGCAGCTAAAATTTTACAGCTTTTTCCTAATGTTTCTTTCTTTGCTGCCTTTGACTGCTGTATGAATGGAAGTTAATCAAGTATGTGAAATTTTGTGCCCCTCAGTCACTGTAGTTATCTTATTGGAATTTTTTAGCATTCAGATATTAGAATGCTTATTTTATGCTAGAATGTCATTTTATAAATGTGAACTTTCAACTGCATATGCCTTACTGCTATTGGTTTTTTAAGTTCTGTTTTGATTATAGCTATACGTATGATACTGAAGCAGAAGAAAATCAATTAAAACCATCGATTGCCACATTTTATTGAATGTATCATATGATAAGCTAGTAATATAATTAAATACAGTAATTACTGTAGTTTTGATTGCAGTTAATATAAAAAAGAATTACATGAATGAGAACTTAGAGAGTAACTAGATGCCTCTGTATTGAATACTCTAGAGAATATTTGATTGAAACATCTATATGATAGCAAAAAAATAATGTGGTTCCAAATGCTTTGTTAATGAAATATGTAAAGGAAGAGAGTTGTCTAATGTTGGAATGTAATTAATTTATCAACATTCAGTCTCAGAGATGATGGTCACTTTAGCATGCTGTTTAAGGAGTGAAATACCCTGTGGTACAAACATGCATTTCAATCTCAAATTCCTTGCTACCACTTATGATTTAGATTATTGAAAGCTATGTTACTTTAAAAGACCCCTCCCCAATGATGGCATCTCATTCTATGCTCAGAAATTGAAATGATGTTATTCTGAAAATTTTTGCTACTCATACATTTAGGCAAATATAGGAATCATCCTAATTATTCCTACTTAAACTCGTGTGCACCAATCAAAGGTACTGATTAGTGAGTTAAGTGAAGTTAGTCTAGGGAACACAAGCCATCATTTACTATATAGACAGGAGTAGAGTATCACGCTTACACAAATTCGAATTTTTAATAATCTTCTTGCTCCTGAAGAAAGTAGCATTCTTGGCAAACTTGTATACCCGAATAATGTTTTTTGGTGCCAATTCCTGCCTTTGGAAACTTTATACTCTCATTCCGTACAACTTTTCCTCAGCTTACTTCTGTCATATATTGACAGTGTGCACAGATTTTTAAAAATTATGTGTGTGTTCTTTCCTTTCTGCTGCTTATAGTATCCATGACATATTATATTGTACTGAGTATTTCTAAAGAATTGGGTACAAAATCATAAAGCATAAGCAAGTCACCAGTGTCTGATCTGAATTCACTTTTTAACTATTTTAAATTAATAATTGTTAAAAAAGTAGGGTAATAAATGTATCTGTGTGTTTTTTTTAAAAGTAATTACAATAAATATTACAGTGTAAAAACTTCCTATTTGAAGAGAGGAAAAAGCTTGTGTTAGATGCTGTGGTGTTACAAATTTATTAATTTTGTTATCTCCACTTTTTCAAGTTCTAATAAATTTGCTATCAGAATCCATACTTTATTATTTCAGACAATTTTTACTGTCGTTCTAGCACAGCTAAGAAATGCACTATGGCTACACAAATGTAAGTTTCTTTAGTTAGTGTTAATTGTTCTGGAAAATTATGCCAGAAAGAAAATAAAAAATTGTATGACATGATACCTTGAAATACTTATATTATGACTTTATTCAGTTTTATTTTTGTGTAATATATGTTGAGAGACATAGTTGTTAAGTAGCAATGTTGATGGTGCAAAAGAAAATGTAACTTGAGAGAGTCCCTGAAGAACCACAAAGAAAGTAAATAAGTACAAAACTTTCTAAAAAAAGTTTTAATATTTTATACTTCTTTACTGTCATATTTCATATACGAAGAAATTATTGTTTTTTTTCTTTCACTATAGTGTAATTAAAAGAAGTGAACTATATCATGTGGTGGTATATAGTATGACTTGTTGATTTCCTAAAGGAGTTAGCTTATAGTGTATCCCAATTCTCCATTTCCCCATTTCCTGTGGAGTTGTGCATGATGTAACAACATTGATGGATCTACAAAATATCCGAGCTGCTGCAAATCTTGAGATTGCCGCCCCTTCAAGCACGATTTTGCTATTTTGCCATCCTGAGTAGAGCAAAAAAAATTTTTTTTTACTGCCACAAGAATTTGACACCCCCTCAGACATGATTTTTCCACCCCCTAAATGTGTCTCCCCCCATACACCTGCACTGTTTTCCTGATTGTGCTAAATTAACACTGGAATGTATGTGAAAGTCACAACTTGATATATATTTTCACGTTAAATGAAGCAAGTAGTTGATTCTGTAGTCTGGATACTTATTCTGTCTGTTTTCAAATCTGTAGTTCCGTAAAATCTTTACTGACATTTTTGTTAAGAGACTTTATCAGTAAAAAGACTGATAGAATAGTCCGCATGTAGTTTCCAGCCTCATTTTCTCTGCCTGAAAAAATTAAACTTTTATGAACAACTTATATTACAGCATTTGTATAAAATAAATTGACTACACACTTTTGTACAGAATATCAGTCTGTACTGGCTCAACTAATTGATGAAAAAAAGAGTATAAAGGAAACCAATGCAATCATTTTTGCCAAAAATCTTGTCTGCTTGTCATAGCAACTTACAAAAGAAATACACAGTAAAGAATAAACTTTTGTGTTTGGTGAGGATACATGAAACAATAAAAGCTAAAAACTTAACGCATTAATAAAGAGTAAATAAGTCAATCCAAGTATTGCTCACAAAAAAGTAATAAATTCAGTAGAGTTTTTGATGGTGAGGAATCGATAATTCAATGAGGTTTATGTTATTGTTGAATATGTAAATGAGGAAAATTATGTATGGAAATTTCAAAATAACTTCTGTCCGTCAGTATCCAGTTGAAAATTGCAGTAAATCTTAACATCAGATGTTCAAGGTACTGTTGCTAAGGGGCTTTAACAAATGGAATTGTGACATGGACTGATCATAAATAGCTTGCAAGCCAAGTAGGAATTTCAATATCATCATATTAATGATATAAAAGCATTTAAACACAGTAGCATAAGGCAGTATAGAAACATTTAATAATGACATATTTCCTTTATTGTATTCCTTTCTTCAGTTAAGCAGTGTTGAAATAGAGTAGGTGGGAACAGCTTGGTATGTTGAAATACCGAGGTTTTTATAAATACATATTTGAAAGGGAATGGAGATGTACCTGTATAAAGAATTCCAATATTAAAAGAATAGCTTTGAAATAATAAAAGTTGGAAAATTTGGGTTAAATCTTATCAAGTATGTAGATAAGAGATGCTGAAATATAGTTTTATTTTACCTAATACAGAGCTGTCTACATGTAGCTGCCAGCACTGTATTTCCCCTACCCCCCTTCATCCAACTGACCTTGCTATTTGCTTCATTTGTCTCCATGGTATGTTCCTTATTGTGAAGATGAGTTGTGTATTTTTCAGTATTATTGTTGTGAAAGAACTGAGGTAAATATGTTTACGGAAAAGATAGTAAATTTTATACAATGAATGTCTTCTCACCACTTAATATTCAGTAATAATAATATCAGAAGATGTATATTATTTTGTGTTGATATAGACAGAAAGTTAATTTCAGTCATTTTGAACTGCAAATTCATTTCTAATTGAAGAGTATTGGAAACTTTTTTTTTTTTTTATCATATTTTAACCACCGTAATGGTATTACTTGTAACATCAACTTCATGTTAGTCTTTGCATAGACAAATCATTTTAAATCCCAAAGCAATTGGATAGGAATAACATACATTTAGAAAGTATTATCTGGCACTTTCCTTTGGATAAACTTCTTTTGGTAATGGAGAAACTATAGATTAGAATTATGTTGTCTACGAAGATCCAAGTTTTGTATATTGATTTCTTGCATTTCTTTCTTTTTCTCTATATTCTGTCTCTTGTTTTTCTCTTGACTATGACTTTGCAGATTTATTTTCTAGTAGTGTGGTGGATATTAATACCTGATGTTTTTAAAAGACTGGAAAATGTAATTTAATTTTATGGACATGCATATATTTAATATATTATTTAACATTAAAAATTCTTTCTGTTTTTTCTCAGAATTTAAATTTCCTGGCTGTGACTCTGCAATATTCTTACGTTTCCAATTACAGTCCCCCCACCCACCCTCCCCAGTTGCCGTGATGACAGTTTTGATCCTTTTAGATTTCAGTGGGAGTTCCGGCCATGGAAGGCTCTTGTGTTCAAGTCTAAGATGTGAATGATCTTTCTACCTTATTTGTTCTAGATTTGTCAAAGGATAACACATTGGTAACCATGTCCTTGGTGTGAACAATCTCCTACAAAATGTTCTGAAGAAATACATAAGTTGTATTTCTAGTCTTCATATTTTCTGCAGTAAAGTCTCCTAAGAATATTAATTTCTATTTTCATTTATTCAGGATATTTTTCCACTTTATTGCCAGCAAGTTCCTGTTTTTTTCCATTTTTTATTGAACGGATTGGAGAATAGATTCAAAAATTTATTTCTAAATTAATACCATTGCTATACTTCATCAGAATAAACAAACAGTGACAATGGTACTATGGTTATCTTCGTTGTTAGCTTTTACAACTATCCTTAGCAACAAGATCAGTGGAGACGAAAGCTTCATCAAACTAGCGTGCATAATATTTCCCATACAAGTTAAATAAAACGATTGGTTATAAATTTATGTGATGGTTGTTTGATGACATATTTACTTCAAATATTTCTATTGTAATATATGTCATCTTTCTGGTTTGATGTTAGTTATGCTTGGCATAAGTGTTTCTTGTAAAAAACTTTATCGTAGCCCATTTGTCTTTGTATTTAACATTTAGCTGCAACCAGTCAATTTTTGCTCTAAATTTTTTTTAAAAAATCTTCTTCGTCCTAAAGGAAGTATTGTATATACAGTATTCTAGCTATTTTATATGTGTCTAATTATATACCATGTATTTTTAATATTGTGATATCTGTAACTGTTTTTAATACTTATCATTTTGATATGTTGTTTATAGTGCATTGTAGAAATATTGGTGTAAACAATATCTAGAATAAATGTGTATGGATTAAAACTGTGGTTTTATTTTACATTGTTATAATAAAGGTACTTAAGAGTTCTGTGTTAAAATTCCCCTCGGCTTTGTTTCTAAAATGCAGCATTTATCTCCAATGGTTCGAGTTTGCCTTGTTGGAGGAATAGACAATATCCCTGGTGAAATGGAAACATTATTTCTGCAAGAATTTCATGTGAAAATTACTCTTTACAGTGTGCATTATAGTGTTTATGTCAAGAGTCATTTGAATGTTGGTTATTAAAGAAAGTTTCTTTCTACTGTTCCCAATATTTATTTTCAAAGTGATTATTTTGTGATTTTAAAAAAATCAGTTGTGGTAAAAATGTGTTGGTTTATTTGAAAGTATCTTCTTGTGAGGTATTACATCTATTACGTTGTATAGGTAAGCATGTAATATTCTCTTCCTACATTTCTTTTGTGCAATCCATAAATTAAAATCTAACTAGGCTAGGTTCTGATTTCATGGTGACCAGTTACAGTTAATGATGTCTAAGCCATGCAGTTAGAAAAAAAATTTCATTTAAATTACATTCTTAGAAATCAAGAAAGGAATTCCACCTTGTTAAAGGAGTATGAAACTTCATATAACTACAGAATATACTTGGGATAATATTAAGTTCAAGGGAATTTTATAATTTTTTTGTTCTAAAATAATAAAAATGAAGACATTTCTGGCATCACATTGCATCGTATATTGATAGGAGAAAGTAATTGAATATTGTTTTCACAGTGCTATGCAGAATTTCTAGAAACATCAGTTGTGTTGCAAAATGCTGGTACTTGGGCAGACATAGATCCATCATTTAAAGTCATTACTGCCACCATTTCACACTTGCAATGTATCCATTTACAGTATTCTATATTTAATGTATTTGTTACCTCCCCGTTTCTTAAATTTTAAACCCACTGGTTGAAAAATGCAATCTCTCATCATACTAGGATAATGTGAAGTATTCCTGGCATTATCCCCTTAGATTCCATATTGTTTGTGAAAATAAATTTACAGACTTTCTTAAGATGTTTACATTTATCACAGAGGAGTTTTGATCACAACATTTTTATGAAATTTAATGTTTTATTATCAATAGCATTTCCATCTATGGCTAATACTGAGAATGTGTCAGATTGTGCTTGTATATTTGTGACCATTTGTTTATTAAACACTATCATTGTAAACTGTTAATAAGGTCACATTAGAACATTTTGAGGTCTTCTTGTAGATTTTGTTGGAATCTTTCACAAACCAGAAATTAGTATGTAGAGAAAAGTACAGAAAAACACAAATTGCTGCATTGTTTACATGGTGAAGAAGACCTCAGGGAAGTAGTGAACACATGTACACACTTTTATCATTATCTTGCCGCGCTGAAAAAAATTCTATCACTCTTATCTTGCACAATCTACATCAATGTCATCCTAAGAAACAGTAACGCCATACTGGCTCATCAGTATTGCGTTACTGTTTCCTGGGATGACAATGATGTAGGACTGTGCAAGATAAGAGTGATAGAATTTTTCAGGCGTGGCCAAGAATAATGATAAATGTGTACATGTGTTCACTACTTCCTTGAGGTCTTCTTCACCATGTAATACAAATGCAGCAATTTGTGTTTTTCTGTACTTTTCTCTACATACTAATTTCTGGTTTGTGAAAGATTCCAACAAAATCTACAAGAAGACCTCAAAATGTTCTAATGCGACCTTATTAACAGTTTACAATGATAGTGTTTAATAAACAAATGGTCACAAATATACAAGCACAATCTGACACATTCTCAGTATTAGCCATAGATGGAAATGCTATTGATAATAAAACATTAAATTTCATAAAAATGTTGTGATCATCACTCCTCTGTGATAAATGTAAGCATCTTAAGACAGTCTGTAAATTTATTTCTCACAACAATATGGAATCCTAAGGGGATAATGCCAGGAATGCTTCACATTATCCTAGTATGATGAGAGATTGCATTTTTCAACCAGTGGGTTTAAAATTTAAGAAACGGGGAGGTAACAAATACATTAAATATAGAATACTGTAAATGGATACATTGCAAATGTGAAATGGTGGCAGTAATGACTTTAAATGATGGATCTATGTCTGCCCAAGTACCAGCATTTTGCAACACAACTGATGTTTCTAGAAATTCTGCATAGCACTGTAAAAACAATATTCAACTACTTTCTCCTATCAATATACGATGCAATGTGATGCCAGAAATGTCTTCATTTTTATTATTTTAGAACAAAAAAAAATTATAAAATTCTCCTTGAACTTAATATTATGCCAAGTATATTCTGTAGTTATATGAAGTTTCATACTCCTTTAACAAGGTGGAATTCCTTTCTTGATTTCCTAAGAATGTAATTTAAATGAATTTTTTTTCTAACTGCATGGCTTAGACATCATTAACTGTAACTGGTCACCATGAAATCAGAACCTAGCCTAGTTAGATTTTAATTTATGGATTGCACAAAAGAAATGTAGGAAGAGAATATTACATGCTTACCTATACAACGTAATAGATGTAATACCTCACATGAAGATACTTTCAAATAAACCAACACATTTTTACCACAACTGATTTTTTTTTTAAATCACAAAATAATCACTTTGAAAATAAATATTGGGAACAGTAGAAAGAAACTTTCTTTAATAACCAACATTCAAATGACTCTTGACATAAACACTATAATGCACACTGCAAAGAGTAATTTTCACATGAAATTCTTTCAGAAATAATGTTTCCATTTCACCAGGGATATTGTCTATTCCTCCAACAAGGCAAACTCGAACCATTGGAGATAAATGCTGCATTTTGAGAACAAAGCCGAGGGGAATTTTAACACAGAACTCTAAGTACCTTTATTATAACAATGTAAAATAAAACCACAGTTTTAATCCATACACATTTATTCTAGATATTGTTTACACCAATATTTCTACAATGCACTATAAACAACATATCAAAATGATAAGTATTAAAAACAGTTACAGATATCACAATATTAAAAATACATGGTATATAATTAGACACATATAAAATAGCTAGAATACTGTATATACAATACTTCCTTTAGGACGAAGAAGATTTTTTAAAAAAAATTTAGAGCAAAAATTGACTGGATTGCAGCTAAATGTTAAATACAAAGACAAATGGGCTACGATAAAGTTTTCTTACCAAGAAACACTTATGCCAAGCATAACTAACATCAAACCAGAAAGATGACATATATTACAATAGAAATATTTGAAGTAAATATGTCATCAAACAACCATCACATAAATTTTATAACCAATCGTTTTATTTAACTTGTATGGGAAATATTATGCACGCTAGTTTGATGAAGCTTTCGTCTCCACTGATTCTTGTTGTATAAGGATAGTTTGTAAAAGCTAACAAACGAAGATAACCATAGTACCATTGTCACTGTTTGTTTATTCTGATGAAGTATAGCAATGGTATTAATTTAGAAATAAATATTTTGAATCTATTCTCCAATCCGTTCAATAACAAAAGTGGAAAAAACAGGAACTTGCTGGCAATAAAGTGGAAAAATATCCTGCATAAATGAAAATAGAAATTAATATTTCTTAGGAGACTTTACTGCAGAAAATATGAAGCCTAGAAATACAACTTATGTATTTCTTCAGAACATTTTGTAGGAGATTGTTCACACCAAGGACATGGTTACCAATGTGTTATCCTTTGACAAATCTAGAACAAATAAGGTAGAAAGATCATTCACATCTTAGACTTGAACACAAGAGCCTTCCATGGCCGGAACTCCCACTGAAATCTAAAAGGATCAAAACTGTCATCACGGCAACTGGGGAGGGTGGGTGGGGGGACTGTAATTGGAAACGTAAGAATATTGCAGAGTCACAGCCAGGAAATTTAAATTCTGAGAAAAAACAGAAAGAATTTTTAATGTTAAATAATATATTAAATATATGCATGTCCATAAAATTAAATTACATTTTCCAGTCTTTTAAAAACATCAGGTATTAATATCCACCACACTACTAGAAATAAACTCTGCAAAGTCATAGTCAAGAGAAAACAAGAGACAGAATATAGAGAAAAAGAAAGAAATGCAAGAAATCAATATACAAAACTTGGATCTTCGTAGACAACATAATTCTAATCTATAGTTTCTCCATTACCAAAAGAAGTTTATCCAAAGGAAAGTGCCAGATAATACTTTCTAAATGTATGTTATTTCCTATCCAATTGCTTTGGATTAAAATGATTTGTCTATGCAAAGACTAACATGAAGTTGATGTTACAAGTAATACCATTACGGTGGTTAATAATATGATAAAAAAAAAAGTTTCCAATACCTCTTCAATTAGAAATGAATTTGCAGTTCAAAATGACTTGAAATTAACTTTCTGTCTTATATCAACACAAAATAATATACATCTTCTGATATTATTATTACTGAATATTAAGTGGTGAGAAGACATTCATTGTATAAAATTTACATTATCTTTTTCCGTAAACATATTTACCTCAGTTCTTTCACCAACAATAATACTGAAAAATATCACAACTCATCTTCACAATAAGGAACATACCATTGGAGACAAATGAAGCAAATAGCAATGTCAGTTGGGATGAAGGGGGGTAGGGGAAATACAGTGCTGGCAGCTACATGTAGACAGCTCTGTATTAGGTAAAATAAAACTATATTTCAGCATCTCTTATCTACATACTTTGATAAGATTTAACCCAAATATTTTCCAACTTTTTCTTATTTCAAAAGCTATTCTTTTAATTAGTTGGAATTCTTATACAGGTACATCTCCATTCCCTTTCAAATATGTATTTATAAAAACCTCGTATTTCAACATACCAAGCTGTTCCCACCTACTCTATTTCAACACCTGCTTAACTGAAGAAAGGAATTACAATAAAGGAAATATGTCATTATTAAATGTTTCTATACTGCCTTATGCTACTGTGTTTAAATGCTTTTATATCATTAATATGATGATATTGAAATTCCTACTTTGGCTTGCAAGCTATTTATGATCAGTCCATGTCACAATTCCATTTGTTAAAGCCCCTTAGCAACAGTACCTTGAACATCTGATGTTAAGATTTACTGCAATTTTCAACTGGATACTGACGGACAGAAGTTATTTTGAAATTTCCATACATAATTTTCCTCATTTACATATTCAACAACAACATAAACCTCATTGAATTATCGATTCCTCACCATCAAAAACTCTACTGAATTTATTACTTTTTTGTGAGCAATACTTGGATTGACTTATTTACTCTTTATTAATGCGTTAAGTTTTTAGCTTTTATTGTTTCATGTATCCTCACCAAACACAAAAGTTTATTCTTTAATGTGTATTTCTTTTGTAAGTTGCTATGACAAGCAGACAAGATTTTTGGCAAAAATGATTGCATTGGTTTCCTTTATACTCTTTTTTTTTCATCAATTAGTTGAGCCAGTACAGACTGATATTCTGTACATAAGTGTGTAGTCAATTTATTTTATACAAATGCTGTAATATAAGTTGTTCATAAAAGTTTAATTTTTTCAGGCAGAGAAAATGAGGCTGGAAACTACATGCGGACTATTCTATCAGTCTTTTTACTGATAAAGTCTCTTAAAAAAAATGTCAGTAAAGATTTTACGGAACTACAGATTTGAAAACAGACAGAATAAGTATCCAGACTACAGAATCAACTACTTGCTTCATTTAACATGAAAATATATATCAAGTTGTGACTTTCACATACATTCCAGTGTTAATTTAGCACAATCAGGAAAACAGTGCAGGTGTATGGGGGGAGACACATTTAGGGGGTGGAAAAATCATGTCTGAGGGGGTGTCAAATTCTTGTGGCAGTAAAAAAAAATTTTTTTTGCTCTACTCAGGATGGCAAAATAGCAAAATCGTGTTTGAAGGGGCGGCAATCTCAAGATTTGCAGCAGCTCGGATATTTTGTAGATCCATCAACGCAGGAAAAATGCACTTTTAAATCTCAGAAATTATTAAATGCTGTTACATCATGGACAACTCTACAGGAAATGGGGAAATGGAGAATTGGGATACACTATAAGCTAACTCCTTTAGGAAATCAATAAGTCATACTATATACCACCACATGATATAGTTCACTTTTTTTAATTACACTATAGTGAAAAAAAACAATAATTTCTTCGTATATGAAATATGACAGTAAAGAAGAATAAAATATGAAAACCTTTTTTAGAAAGTTTTGTACTTATTTACTTTCTTTGTGGTTCTTCAGGGACTCTCTGAAGTTACATTTTCTTTTGCACCATCAACATTGCTACTTAACAACTATGTCTCTCAACATATATTACACAAAAATAAAACTGAATAAAGTCATAATATAAGTATTTCAAGGTATCATGTCATACAATTTTTTAAATTTCTTTCTGGCATAATTTTCCAGAACAATTAACACTGACTAAAGAAACTTACATTTGTGTAGCCATAGTGAATTTCTTAGCTGTGCTAGAACGACAGTAAAAATTGTCTGAAATAATAAAGAATGGATTCTGATAGCAAATTTATTAGAACTTGAAAAAGTGGAGATAACAAAATTAATAAATTTGTAAAACCACAGCATCTAACACAAGCTTTTTCCTCTCTTCAAATAGGAAGTTTTTACACTGTAATATTTATTGTAATTACTTTTAAAAAAAAAACACACAGATACATTTATTACCCTACTTTTTTAACAATTATTAATTTAAAATAGTTAAAAAGTGAATTCAGATCAGACACTAGTGACTTGCTTATGCTTTATGATTTTGTACCCAATTCTTTAGAAATATTCAGTACAATATGATATGTCATGGATACTATAAGCAGCAGAAAGGAAAGAACACACACATAATTTTTAAAAATCTGTGTACACTGTCAATATATGACAGAAGTAACCTGAGGAAAAGTTGTACGGAATGAGAGTATAAAGTTTCCAAAGGCAGGAATTGGCACCAAAAAACATTATTCGGGTATACAAGTTTGCCAAGAATGCTACTTTCTTCAGGAGCAAAAGAGTATTAAAAATTCGAATATGTGTATGCGTGATACTCTCCTCCTGTCTATATCGTAAATGATGGCTTGTGTTCCCTAGACTAACTTCACTTAACTCACTAATCAGTACCTTTGATTTTTGCACACGAGTTTAAGTAGGAATAATTAGGATGATTCCTATATTTGCCTAAATGTATGAGTAGCAAAAATTATTCAGAATAACATTAAAAACTAGACTAAGTGATCATTTCAATTTCTGAGCATAGAATGAGATGCCATCATTGGGGAGGGGTCTTTTAAAGTAACATAGCTTTCAATAATCTAAATCATAAGTGGTAGCAAGGAATTTGAGATTGAAATGCATGTTTGTACCACAGGGTATTTCACTCCTTAAACAGCATGCTAAAGTGACCATCATCTCTGAGACTGAATGTTGATAAATTAATTACATTCCAACATTAGACAACTCTCTTCCTTTACATATTTCATTAACAAAGCATCTGGAACCATTCCATTAATTTTTTGCTATCATATAGATGTTTCAATCAAACATTCTCTAGAGTATTCAATACAGAAGGCATCTAGTTACTCTCCAAGTTCTCATTCATATAATTCTTTTTTATATTAACTGCAATCAAAACTACAGTAATTACTGTATTTAATTATATTACTAGCTTATTATATGATACATTCAATAAAATGTGGCAATCGATGGTTTTAATTGATTTTCTTCTGCTTCAGTATCATATGTATAGCTATAATCAAAACAGAACTTAAAAATCAATAGCAGTAAGGCATATGCAGTTGAAAGTTCACATTTATAAAATGACATTCTAGCATAAAATAAGCATTCTAATATCTGAATGCTAAAAAATTCCAATAGTAAGATAACTACAGTGACTGAGGGGCACAAAATTTCACATACTTGATTAACTTCCATTCATACAGCAGTCAAAGGCAGCAAAGAAAGAAACATTAGGAAAAAGCTGTAAAATTTTAGCTGCTTGTTTTATAGTCTTTAAAGCAGTGGCAGATTCAGGATTTTGCTTTTGGGGAGGGTGGCTTGACTCGGGCGAGGGTAGGTTTTATAGGAGCGGGGTTTGATAGAAATGTCATGTCATTGCCGCCCCAGCTTTTTTTTTTTTAAAAAAGTTCCCAAAATTACGATGTCATCAAGGGTGACCTAGATGCTTTGGGGGGGGTATTAAGCCTCTTAGTCCTCCCCCTCTGGATCTGGCTACTGCTTAGAAGGGTTTTGTTTTATTAACAACACCCAGATTCCATACACTGAGATAGTCTACATTATTACACGATAATCACTAATGAACACATACAGAAATTAAATCAACACAAATAGAAACATTACTGGTTAATATGTTAAAAATTTTGTCATCTGCTCTAGTTAAATTATCATGCAATAATGTGAATTTGATAACTTGTTAAAACACGTCTAACAAACTTTTCACATTTCAAGGGGAAAACTTTAAACTATTCTGTTTTAACTACATAAAACTTTTTTCTAACATTGAAAATAGCTTCATATTTTTATTAATTCAACTAATTCTCAGAATTAATTCAAGGATTACTGGAGATCACAATTCTGCAAGGAATTCTCATCAGAATACTGTAACAGTCAAACACAAGGCACTGCTAGAAAGTTTTAGCGGTGTGATGCTTTCCAACCTAATTACCACTTGAAAATAAAATCTTGCTATTGACTACCACAATATTATGACGTCATTAGACAGTGAATAAGATTAATGTAGTATTGGAATTGTGATCCCAAGTTGACCAGCAATTCAAAAGCTCAATCTTAAATCTTCTTCTTCTAAACATGAGAGTTTATGAAAATATATGAGCCTGGAATTCAGTAAATTCTTTGATCCTCAATAACATACAGTTCTTCAGACATTTTAAAATCGCCATTACTCTTATTTTCATCACTCAGAGAAACATCAAGGACCAAAACAGCTCTCATCTTCACTATAGCTCAGAAATCATGGGAAAAAAATCTAATAAATAAAAATTAATGTCAAGTGATTCCCTTTAATATAGGCATTTTTGCAACTAATAAAAACCTAAAAAAAAATCAGTTATCATTTACTTGTAATAGCAAATTGAAAACAAATCTCCATGTTTTTAGTTCTTTCAACACTATCCATCTACAATCATGTGTAATATAATTCAGTTTTCTGTTATTTAAAAAGACAATATTTGTTGGTTCCTTTGAGATTCATAAATTTGGCAGTGCTTCTTTCTTCCGCACTGGTAATAACATAAAGATTTCAAAAGATACTATTTGTTCGATTTTAGCCCTTAAAATTGTGTAATAATTGTGTTAAATCACATGAAAAGCTGCACTATTCAATCAAACCCAGGATCCCTGGAACCGTAATATTCATGAAATAAAAAGTGGCATTAATAATGCCTTGTTTGTGATGTCTTTTTATGTACACAATTGGCATCTATGGGGAACTGTAATACAATTTTTTTTTATGCTGCTAGTACAGCAGAAAATAATCGTGGTGGTATCATATAAATAAATATTTTAAGCTATACTGTACCAATGAAACTATTTTGATTACAAAACAGAAAACTTATACACTGACAAAGTCACTAAATGGAAGAAACTAATTTGCAATTCTTATTTTAAATGGAAACTAGATCAAAAGTGTAATAACCACGGTTAAAATAAAAACCATTTTTGCTTTTGCAGTTTTGATTAGATAAAATGGACTTCACACAAAATGGGTGTTATTTTATTTAAGACTATTATATACAATCACAGATTTTGATACATCTCCTGTATCTGACAAATACTGAGCATATAGAACAAAAGGGTCTACTGGAGATCGCGATTCCCCTATAACATACAGTAATATCGTTGGAATTCTGCTGTAGTCAGTCGCAAGACGTATTATTCTCAAGCAGTAATTCCATTGTAATACAGTCTGGACCATTATTTTCAAGCACAAATTAGGTTGTAATATAGCCTGGACCATCATGAAACCATTAAATGTACTTCGGGAAGAATTTATAGTGGAATCGTGCGTTTGGCCACTGCAGTATTATGATGACAACTCGTGGCGGAATCGCGATCTCCAGTAATCCCGAACAAAATCCCTACAATTGCTGCATTAAAAAAACTCTCATACAGAGCAGCAATATTATGAGGGGATCCTTGCTATTTTTAGGCAATTTGAAACTGCTTCAAATCATATGAAATCTTAAACGTTATTTTTAATGTTATGAGACTGCAATTCAATTTTGAAATAAAAACAACTCATTGCTTTGAAAGTAATTAAAAAAAAATCTAGTTTTTTTTTTTAATTGTTCACAAAACAATAAAAATAACAGTCTTATTTCCTTAAAAAATGGTAAAATCATTAGTGAGATTACAACAGACAAGCAATATAATTCAGAAGGCACTACCCTTCTAACACACATTAAAAAACATGTTATCTGTGTGAAGATTTTAAAAATATAAAATACAATAAAAACCCTTGCAATACTTTATGTCAACTATATGTGAGTAAGCTGACTACCTGTAAATAGAATATTCTACCTACACATGTAGAGCAATTTGCTTTAATACTGAAAATGGATAAAATAATAAGAAGTTTCTATTAAAAAATAGAAACTATTCCCATTCATTCTCACTTCTTGGCACACAAAAATAATCTCCATTAATTTTATCGACTAAAAAAAAACCTTATTCAATAAATGCAGGCTGGTACTTCATTATGATAAATAATCTCATTAAAATCCTCTATTAATCAAGAGCAGACTTCCTTGCAAAAGAAGTTAGTGAAGAAATCTCACTAGGATCTGTTGCCAATCGACTAAATTCTATCTCTTCATTACAACTGCTGCGAATTTCAGATTCTGATGGCCACTGCTTATGGGATGGTGCATACAAAACAATAAGGGCAAATATGTAGATATTCCACATTCCATAAACACCAGTAAAAAATGCTGAAGTAAATTCTATTTTCAGTTCGTCATCCCATTTCCAACGACCTTCTGAAACTTGGCCTAAAATGAAGCCAATAATTGTCATTGCAGCACAAAGAAGTGTGGCTAGCATGAGGAACTTGAACCGATAAATTACACCCTGGTAATGAAGACGACGTGCACTTGACATAGACGGTAAGACTGACCGTTTAGCACTGATATTGCAAAACACTGCCCAAATTCTGTATGACAAGAACAGAAAGTAAACACCAGCTGATATTCCGGCCAAAATTATAAAAGATAATGCTAAGTTTGTTCCTATTTCAGTCACCCAAATCGAGTAGAATGGATTTCGTAACTGAACACCACGTTCACAAATATCAAACACCAGAAGAGAAATACATCCAGTGGCAACTGCACTAAGATGTTTCCAGTATGTTTTCAGAGTATTTCTCTCGGCACTGTCTTGAATCATTAGGTGCTCTCCAGCAAATACCAACCAAAATGAAAGTAAAGCAGCATAGAAAATTCCCTGGCGTATGTCACAGAGCAACAGCATGAATGGCATGTCAAAAGAAAGGGTTAAGTACTCAAGAGGTGCATTTAACAAACTCAGAGCAATTCCGAGCGAAAACAGCATATACTCGAGTAAAGCAGGTGAACGTGACAATTGGTGCACTCTTTTCCAGAACCAAACCATAATTGCAATAATTATAGGAAAGAAAACACTTTTCAAGGATACCCAAACTTTTGTAAATCCACCATTCTGATTAATGGTAACAAGCCATAGGTCTTCCACATGTCCAAGACCTTTATTTGTCGATTTCTCATGATCTACAGGCAGGCGAATATTGAGTAAATAAAAGTCATGATGAAGTGAGCCTAACTCGAACAATGGAATAGCTGAACAGTTATAATGATAACCACGTTTCTTGACTACAACTGAGCATTCCAGCATTCTTTCTTCAACAGAAGATGCATAATGTTTCCATGCATCATCTGGATCTCCCTTGTTTCTGTAACCTAGTTTTGCATCCAACGTTATAGGAATATGTTCATCCATCTCAATTCCTGGGTGATACACTATATCAATTTGTAATACTCCAATGAGATTCTGTTGCCAACGAGAATAGTCGTGGATCACATTGTCTCTTGGCAGAGGAATTTGAAAAACAAATACAATATTGTTGGCTTGCAAATTTGGCTCAGATTCTTCACTAATGTCTATGGACTCGCATTTTCCTTTCCCTCTAGCATAAAACCATGTCTGTGTACCATTTCCAGGATCCCAACATTTTGTTGCTAATACATTATCTGCACTGGAAGGCGTTGGTGCAACAAGTCCACCAATAAGAAAGCATACTACCTGGCACAATAAAAGTAAACAAATGAGAACTGTAAGCTTTTTACCACTAAGATTCTCCAATATAGCTCCTGCCATGATCCAGAAAGTCTGTATATTTATCAAACAAGAGCAACCGTTCAATCCTCTGATGCCGATTTCTCAAGAGTGTTACTATTTAAAATTCGTACAAAGAGCAGTCGCTTTACTTTCAAAACGAAGAACACTTCTCGAATGCAAAACTTGTATACATAAACACTACGCACAGCACTCCAAATATAAACAAAGAACGCCTTTAAATCCTTCAGTGCACGTTAGATGGCAATAGTATCGAGATGTGTCCATGGAAAGCAAATAACAATCGTGCTACTCTGCAATCGACTGAGAGGAAAATGCGATATATTGTTTAATTGACAATTCTTTCTATTCTGTCGAAGAATTTATTTATAGGGTATCTACAAAATAAACTGCCAGTAGTTAGTGTAAATGTAGTTGACATAATTATTTTACCATGTATGCTATGACTGTACATTGTGTGATGTACGTATTATTTTGTTATGCAATTGTTTATCTGTAATTGACAACTTTCCACATCCCACAAAGCCAGTCTCTTATATTAGGATAAATGGAAAATGAATGTATTGTATCGTATTGTATAATCTGTAAGAGCACGCAGAGCAGTGATAGAAAATTTGGTAGAGCACATAAGTAATTTATTTTATTTTTAAAAAGAATATTGAGATTGTAAGTACGCAGTTCAACAACAAAACAGCTTTACTGTAATTGTTGATTATTAGTAAAGCGATTATTAGAGTAAATAATGTTTTGATAAAACCATACATCCTATAAGTGACTACAACCAACTGTAAACTAATTTTGCTGCAGATACCTCTTTAAAATTGCTTTCATAAGGGGTGGGAGGGGGGGGGGCACTCCAGTAAATTCTATGTAACGAAATCTCGTGATACATAGAAATTGCAAATACGAATCTATCATCTACATTCAAAATCGAAAGCTGGCACTCGGTGGCCAAAGGTTAATAGAGTTTGTAATGTCCGCTGGGGCCGATGTCGTGGGCTGGAGATGGGCGCTTACACATTCTTGGGCTCATTTCACCGCATCTGGAAGCCACCTGATCATTCAGGCAGCTTAGTGTGGATTAGTGTCGCGCAAATTGCCGCCTACTCACGCGAGAACTCGCTCGGTTATTCATATGACTGATCCTCTCTACTCGGGCGAGCTGTAACCGCTGGAGCTTCCATAGGCTTGGTGAACAAACGAATACTCGGCAAATATACGAAGGTTCATCAACGCAGGAAAAGCGCTTAGTGTCTTTCTCGCCCGTGCCGTGCAAGGATGGTACGCCAGGGGCACTCTCAAATCTACAGTATATCAATGACTGCTACCAACATTTTGTGCATGTTGTATCAAATGAATCGCTGTAGACATAAAGAACAACGTGTATGTGTTTGGTAAACATATTTAACCGAAGTATTATAAACCATAAGATCATATGTAGTGCAACGGAAACCATAACATAAATAAGTTATCTACGGTCACTGACATACATTTACACCGAAACAACATTTAGTGCATTATAATTTGTACAGAGGTATCAGTTACTTATGTGACGTCTTGAAAGGATTTGCATGTAGTAGTGCACAACATAGAACTTACTTTAATGACGTAACTGTTATCACTCCCATACATAATAATTTTCGTATGACTTTGTGCCTCGTTTTGATCTCGGCATTCGCTTGAAGTGGTTTGGCGAAACCATGGAAATTCCAAATATGGATGTCCGAAGGGGCATTTAAACAAATGTCCTCCCGAATACGAGGCCAGAGCGTTATCGTTCAGCCACCACGCTCTCTGATCTGATTGTAAATAACCAAAATAATATTAATATATTCAAGAGAAAGATAGACCCATTTGTATGAAATGACGGAACATCGCCACAGAAATGTGGTGCGATCTGCCGATTTTTACTTTTCACTAACATAGAGTTGTGCCTGGTCTTTAAGTATCCGAATTTTTCCAAAGTAAATGTACACAGTCTTATAAAATGATACGACAGCAATTAGAAAATAACAAGAAGAAGACATACACTCTCCACGCTTTAATTTTTCCTTTACTTCATTCTTCGATTTAATTATTTCAATACTGCCATACATTTCGTACCTGTTCCGAATACACCGGTCGAGTTCCAGCGTCGCTTCGTCACCTTGTAGTAGGCGAATAACAGACTGAGCCTCCTGTCCGACACGATCTTACGCCCAGGCTTGGTTCTCTGTATTGTATTTCCGACATATGGCCGGCAGAAGTCGCTCTGGCAACGAAAAATCGAGCGAGCCTAGACAGCATGTTCACATCTCTAGCGTGTATCATGAAAACGGGGCTAAAACCAGACTTGTTACGGTCTGGAACATTTAACCCTAGTGGAGGAATGTTTGTATTTCAATCTGTCTGTGAAACGTGTTACCTTGTGTTTGGTATGATAAGTATATTTTTGCTTGTTTGTTTGTATGTGTAGTTTATGAGGTGGCAATTGGGAACTGTCCCAGCATTCCTTTAAATGATTGTGGTAAAACCGCTTAGAAAAGTCAATCAGGGCTGTCGGGATCAGGACTAAAACCTGGTCCCGTTGTACCTACTGCATCCAGTGTGGTGGCAGCTTAACGTGAGGGTAAATTTTTATATTTTTAATTTATTTTTCTTGTTCGACAGCAATTGTCAGGATTCAGGGCCGGTGCTAGGATTCTCGGGCCCAGAGTAAACGATCTTAGGCCCCCTCCCCCCCCCCTTCCGCTTAGAAAATATTTTGACTTTTCACTTTTGTATTTTTGGATAAATTCAGAACATTTTAATACAAAAATGTTCAAAATTATTGGTGCAGATTATCAAATTTGTGTTTGATTTCTATTTATTTAGGCACCCACGCCGGCGGGGCCCCCCTTTGGTGGCCCGGGCCCCGGGTACTTTTGCCCCGCTTAACCCCCCCTAACGCCGGCCCTGTCAGGATTTATCGATTAGTGTCAAATGAATTTGCTGAAGTTGTATAGGGTTGAAGTTGAAAATAAACAAGAGTAAAATTTTCAGCCTGTACTCGGCGATAAGTCATATCGAAATGCTGAAATCGTCTTCGATTGGAAAGAGCGTGTCATCAGCAATAGAGAGAAAACCATGAAAAGCTATTTGAGAAAGTTAAACATTAACGAAAGAAAGCAAGAAATTTGCCGTGGTGGAGCGATTTCGTATTTTCAGTTGACTTCAGTCCAGCAATATGAACGGATGTACCTTCTGATCTTTGCGAATCAGTTGTCCCTAATATTAGAATGAAAACTCACTTTATACTGAAACTAGATAATGTAGGTTGTAGACAATCGATTAACATTTGTTTGCCACGAAAATGCCACACATGTGTTTACAGTAACAATCTGTATTCAGCTGATACGCACGCTCGTTCATATGAGATATCATCAGGGCCGGCTTAAGGAATTTCGGGGGCCCCTGCGAAGTTTGATTTCAGGGCCCCACTTCTTTCTTTGATGTACTAGAGACGGACTGGGTTTCTCTAAATCTCTGTACCAATGGGTCAGCACTCTGCAGTTTATTGAGTATTAGCTGAACGGGACCAGCTTCGCCGACTCTTTGGTGTTTTATCAATGCATCTCATATGGATCTCCCAACTACTGTCACTGTCATTTCTGGCTAAGCCCTGCTGCCGATTGTATCAAATGAAATTGTTTTTGTATTTAATTTTAAAGCTATTATATTTATGATACACTTTTTGTATATGACATTTCTTTTCTTGCCTTTCTTTGCTAGTACATATAGGTTTTTGGGGCTGGAGTCACGTGAGCAGGCATACAAAATTTAATTCAATAACTTTTTATATGAAACGTCCAAAGATGAATGAGTTTATTCGAACGAAATTACATAAATAGCTGAAACAGGTTCAGAGCAATACACGCCTTTAAATGTTTAATCCTATTGTAATTACATCAGATACGACTTTCTCAAAACTAAATCTGATGAACTCCACACCTCAGAAACGACTGTAGTCGTTTGCGAGAGTTTCAATTGGATGTTGAATAGTTCAGAAAATAAATTATGACTATGTTACAAATAACATCATTAATAAGAGCGTCAAATTAAGCTCATTTAAATTTTATTTTTCTATCTTTTATTGATTTTAAATTTCGAAATTAAATATTACTATTAACTATTTATATAATGAACTAGTTTTAAGAAATTTAAGTATTAAAAAAAATTCTAAATAGTTTTCTTATACCTTAAGAGAATGTCCCTCTTCAATATCTTGTACAGGACCCCGTAAAATTCGTTTTCACGTTTGGAAATGCCCATTTGCGTCACATTATATTACGAAGTAGACCTTCATTAGTGTGAACGTTCAGTGTTGGAATGACGCTTACATAGTAATCCTCAAAAAGTACGCCCGGAATCATAAAATCTGACATAGCAATTAATGCTTTTAATTCGCAATCGTAAGTGTAAGCTCGCATATACTTATTTTGATAGGAGTAAAAAAATTACTTACAATTATTTCATATAAATTGATAGAACTACAAATTAATAGAGATATTGTAACGACTGTAACCACTGACCGTTTCATCGTAACTTTAATTTTTGAAGAAGTAGAAAGTGGTTGGTTCAGCGTTGGTTCCGAGCGAACCTAAGCTAACCAGTCTGTAATAACGTTTTCATGGACTACTATAACCGTGGAAAATTAGGCATATAGCATAATAGCTGATTATGTCTAACGCTAAACAAAACTGAGAAAATCCTACTGAATTTTAAAAATATTACTTTAAAAATTACTCACGAAAATCATCACCTTTCTTGCTTTATGAGCAGCGAAACCTGCACCAACTTCTCCACGTCGAGGGAACGCTCAATTTGCCTTTCCACTGCTATTATATCAAGCCATCTTAACTGCTCGTTGAAGATCTGAGATAGTTTTTAATTATCTTAACTTGCAGAAGCTACATTCTGCAGAGGCAACAGACATTGGCATGCACAACAGAATTCTTAACGCAATTGATACATTTGGGAAAATTTCTTGCAAGTTATTTTCGATGATGTACTGAAGTACGTCTAAACATGTGTTGGTTTTTTGTGGAAGCATAGTAGACAACAGTTCAAATTCATTTTCAAGAGCCTCCGAATTTATATCTTCTGCCTGCGTTTTAGCGTCTCTCAAAGCAACTGCAAGTTTTTTACATCCTGTGTTGATATTGTATTTATTTATTGCCAAGTTCTTAATGTCTAAAATAACATCGAACACGTCACAGCAGTTACTGGGCTCTTGAAATCTTTCCTTCAAAGAATAATAGCGGTGTCTACGAGGACATAGAAGAAGTTTGCTCTTAAGCGGTTCTCTTCCCCTTGCCTGCATTCATCCTTACTTTCGTAACAAAATTTCGTTTTA
Organism: Vandiemenella viatica; assembly: GCA_031002005.1. Taxonomy (NCBI): domain Eukaryota; kingdom Metazoa; phylum Arthropoda; class Insecta; order Orthoptera; family Morabidae; genus Vandiemenella; species Vandiemenella viatica. The sequence goes on from CM061921.1 coordinate 165,620,960, forward strand.
ACAGTTAAAAATCTGGATTTTGTTAACTCAGCAACATTTACCAAAACTGCTACAATGACCTCTGCTTCTTTATTAGCCTTTTCAAAACCGTTGGTCCTATATTCTTCAATGATGCTGAGTATAGATTTTATTAATGTTTTTGTAGTGTCTATCTGCATACCGACTTGCTGAACTGCTTTACTGACCCTGTTGACATGACAAAGGCCGGTATGGTATATCACAGCACACGAAGAAAACTGCAATTATGCGATTTCTTTAAAAAGCCTACATACTTCAATGAAACACATTGGATCATTTTTGAATGTGTTCTTTAACTCTGCTAAGGCAAGTCTTACGTTAGTAAGCTCAGATTTCACAACCCGTACACTTTCAGTCCTAGCCTCCCATCTTGTATCACACAGCGGCTTCAGAGTTAAGTTCACGTGGTTCTTCAGAGTTTCCCAGCGCTTCACAGAGGCAGAAAATAATGTAAGCAGTCTTTGAACTATACAAAAAAATTTAGCTTAGTTACAGATGATTTAACTGCATCACAAAGAACTAAGTTCAAACTATGAGCACAGCATGGGTGACACCCGGGGCGGTTATCGATGGTGTCACCCCATGTAAACTTATATTCAGTGTTAATTTAAACATAATATCCTGTAACTATGATTTTAATAAAACATGGTTCGATAAACATTTATTAATATTTACAAATAATAGTTCATTTATAAAATTGTGACATTAATAACATTTAAAAGATAAATAAACGAAAAACAATTGCTTTCACGTTTTCTTCGTTCTAGCTTAAACAGTCACAAACTGGGAAAACAAATATTTAAAATAAACATTTTTAGTTGTTTCATGTTCAATAGTCAACATGGCAAGTTTGTTTAGCTTCGTGTCGCTCACTATTTCCAAAAGTAATTTTTGATTAATTTTAACTTAATAAGGCTGCACTCACAGATAGCAACTCATACCCAAATTGTCGTAAACAATTTTATATTCCACGAAGATTTTTAAAAAGTCCAATTCTACGCAATCATTTGTTACTGAAACAGTAACATAGGCATTCATTAAATGCCTTCTCATTATTCATATTTGCAGGATGGGTTCCAATTCTCGTAATTCATCATGAAAACCACTAAATTCGGAAAATGCTATTTTTAATTCTTCCATGCAAATTATTTCCATGTACAACCTCAATCAATGACACTACATCTCGAACGGATTTTGATCTACTTTGGAGAAATGTCGCATCAATCAAGACAGCCCAACATATTGTTTTGATTTTCAGTTCTCATTGCGACTCCTACATCACCAATACTTTTTTTTTTTCAATGGTTGTGTTGGAATGTGGAAGTCCTGGGATTTTTCGTAGCATGTTATATTGCGCTTTGCACAATATAACACCGCTTTTCACGATTTTTTTTATAAATATAAAAATCAATGTTTTTTTTAAAAAATGAAATTAATCATGAATTTTTTCTCTTTTTTTAAAAAATTTAAAAAAAACGCCATAATTCAACCATTATGTGTGAAAAACGAAACGCAACTCTAGGCGACAGAGGAAAGGCCATTCCTCTCTTTGTTATGTCAGCTGTTGCCGAAAAAAACCTGTTTATACGAATTATTTCTATTTGTTACTATACACACATCCGGAAAGCGACAAACGTCTGAATATCTAACCAAACTTGCTATGACTTTAATAGAGCATCTGAAATCTAAGTTTAATGTTAGGGTTAGCAAGTTTCGTTATAGATATGGTTAAAATGAGAAGAGACATTAAAAATGAAAATACTATAACATGTGGTTGTTCAGCACATTTTCTGAATTTAGTATCAAACGATTTCAACGTGAAAATGGCCAATACAAAGGAGAATGTTGAACAAATTATCAAATATTTCCGAAACAGTCATGCTGCAAACTGTTTAAAAAAGAAAATGGAAAAGCTTTTGTGTTACCACAAGACGTTCGTTGAAACACTCACTGATTGTTTTGAAGTACGTATTTCTGAGTGAAAAAAGTTGTTAAAGATTTGTCAAGAGAACAGAAATATAATAGACATTGTAATTCAGTAAAAAGTCGAAAACATGGTAATAGAGAGATCTACTGAATAATTTCTGAGATACTGAAACCAGTAACAATCACAACGGATATCCTACAAAAAAAAGTAGTGGGCCTCTGTCAGATGCAGTAAAACCATGGAAAAGACTTCAAGCCAAATTCGATGAAACTAACATTAGCCATATATCTACATTTAAAAAGAGATACAACCAAGCTATGCCACCCAGCGTATTTATTAGATCCAACTCAAGCTGAATTCAGGGTGGCAGAGGAAGAGAGCGCGTTGGATGAAACTAGAACTCAATATTATGGTTGAGGTTTACTGCCAATAATAATAATATTAAAGTCACAATGAAAATCCTTTAAATCTATGATGTTTACTGAAGAAGTTTAAAAAAAAAAAAATAACACAGGTGGTGGGAGGCGCAAAACCATTTTTTGATGAAGAGGAATATTACAATTTATATCTAATTCTCAGGCAACTATAATTAGGTTTTTACTTTGACTAGTCCACTAAATGACAATTTTATTTAATCCCTGATTTTTATTTTTAAAAATCATTTGTTGTAAATCATGATTATAATCGTGATTTTAATCAGAATGATTTAATCATGCCAGCCCTGGTCTAGAGTGATGAATACAGCAACCGCGATGCTAAATCTCATGGGCACAACAATTGGTGGAGAAATTGCAAGCAGTATCTGCTCTTGAAATTATTGCAAGATTAAATTCGACAAATGCTGGTATGTGGCTTTGTCCATACGCAAATATATGCGAAAATCGTCAGGCCCACTGCATAATTGAGCTATTGGTTTGTAAAAAAATATCCCTTTTTAGCAACCAATGTTTAGACCATTTCCTTTCATTTGCCTTCAGTTTGATCTTATTATATATATATATATAATGCAAACCGCAGTCATTGGAAGAAATCGTTCTACAATTTTCGGGGTACCTCACTTCATAATTGTACAAGCCAAACTGAACGTGTGAACGGCAACATTTCATTCGGTTCATTTGCACAAACTGGCTTGCACAAGCCAGTTTGTGCAAATGGCTTTACCGTGTAAACTCACCTTAAAGACGAAGTGTCTTTATTTTAATCATTGTCTGTTCGAGGCTCAAGGTTTTACTTTTCAAACCAATCTGATAATTTACTACCCTTAGTACAACATTCCAAAAGAAAAGATAACAAAGAAAATTAAAATTTCATACTACGGGGACAAAGTTATGACCACCACCACTGGTGCGTAAGTTACATCTTTTTGTTGATCACATAATTCTTTAATTACAACCTAAACCTAACAAAAATTTTCTGTTAGCTCTTTTACTGCAGTATAATAAACTCTCAACCCGGTGCTGAGAATTTTTTAATACATCATTTGCTGTCTTAAGTAAAAACTTCCCAGCAGCTGAAGGACACAAAGAAAGATGTAAACATAGTTTTTCGGTTCCGAAAAATGTTACTTACGATGCATTTTGTGAACATGAATATTGGCCGACAAAAATGAATTAAAGGACCAAGTCATATAACGAATACGGCTTTATGTCTTTTTGCTTTAATAATGGTTTGTTCTCCTTCACATAAGTCGCAAATATTAGCTGCATTTCATTAACCTTAAGAACGACTCATTACATAATCTAAACCATAACTATAAAGCTTCTTATAAATTTCATTCCTTAGATCAATGACTTTCTTTCTCCTTACAGGAAAAGATCCAAGGAATACTTCTTTGACTTTTCCATTATCAGTTTTCACAAATCGATTCCCTTCAGACTTTAGATCAATGTGTGAGATGTATGATATAAAACACAATACTGAAATATTTTGCTGATTTTATTTCGTTAACGAGCTTAGATTTTACGTGCTATGATAGAACTCCTATAAATTCATTTGGTGAATCTGGTGGCTGATATTTATTATATTCCAATGCCAAGGTGCGCTCTTTCGGCACTACATTATATTTTGAAGGATGTTGGACCAGTTCTGTGAAACTATCGTTATTTTTAAAGTTCTTCACGAGGTTCACGACATGCTTGGTTTTGTTTAGCCAGAAACACAGTTATACCAATAATTTAAATAAAAGTCTTTTACAATTCTGCTTTTCAGTACCAGTTGATTGCAAGCGTGTGTCATCAATTGTATTTTGGAATTTTAGCTTTATATCTAGAGTTTTCCATTTTTCAACTTTTTCCAGATATTCATTTATATTTTTATGGTTTGTCAGCTAAGAATTTAGTTTGCACCACTTGTGAAATCGTATCACAAATGCAGATCTAGTATTAAAATTATAGCCAGCAAATAAACTACATCAAAAGCACAACAGAGGGATAATGATGGGTGAGTAAACCATCCAAGAGCGCAGAATTGCTTCTTCCTTGGGCAGCTCTTTATAGAACCATTCTATTGAAAGGTGTTGACAATCACCTTCTCTTTTAAAGCCTTGGGAAAATACAAAGCTAAATGGTCATTCTCTGTTTTGGAAATAATCGCGTCCTTTTTTAATGTTCTTTCAGAGAACTTCTCTGCAATAAGAGTACTAAAGACGAGTACTGTATACTCCAATGTGACATATCTCTCAAATACTGTAGATTGTTTCTATAGAAAATAGTTTACTTCGTGAAGATGAGCTGACTTCATCTAATTTTTTTCTTGCATTAAAGTTTGAACCAGTTTCTTTTGATGAACTTTGGATATCATCAGTTTTGTAACATATTTCAAGATAAATCCAGACATACTCTGAAATGCGTAAATTTTAGCTTGTGTTTTGCTTACCTCCGCTAAAGTTCACGATTTCTCTTCGATGTAGAACTCTTCCAAGTATTTTTAACTTTTTGATACAAACGGCTAAACAAAACGTAATCCATTAGTATCACGGAGATTATTAAATGTTTATTTGTACGTATAGTCTTAGTAATAAATACGAAAAACTTATGTTTTGTTAGAAATAACGTAATTTTATTTTAAAAAAAATAATGTTACAGTTCTTTTACGTGTGACGCGAAATTATTATTATTATTATTATTTGGAGGTTTTGAGTTTTATTGTTTAAGTAGTCAAGAATTAGCATTCAAAATCATATTCATATGCACCTAGAAGCATTTTCTATTATTTTTATTAATCATTTTTCAAATACGGTAGGTGCCCCAATTGTTGGCAAGTTAAGAATTTTTGTCAATTTTTGAAATCATACCATACTATTTAATAACTATGAATTGTAAAGTCATTTTCTACTTCCTAAATATTTCTATTCCAAAATTCAATACATTTTGCTCCTATAGGGTCTGGTCGAAGAAGAAACAATAGGGAATATGCATGAAATTCAAATTTACATCTATTATTTTTATTTTGAAACTTTATTAGTGTAGAATTACCGCTAAAACGTTTTTTTCCTATTTATTCGATTTTTATTTACTGATATTAATTAATCAAAAGTGCTAAAAATACGAGGGAAATGTAACTTCGAAAAACGCAACGCTATTGGTCGAATCGAATCGTGACGACCAAGTACACGATATTATTGTGAACAAAGGCTTAGTTGCTGGGAGTTCTAATAGCTTTGCGATTGTGTTGAAGTTTATATTAACATATCAGCATAACTAGAGAGATATTGTATTCTTGCTACAATACACACACCAAATAATGACTGAAAGCGGTTTTCTGAAAGCACAGTCGGATAATCTTCAAAAAATTTATGCTTTCATGGTGACAAGAAATTTTGCAACAAATCCGAATTTTACGGCCGCTTAGTTCAGAGCAGTGAAAGCTGCAAGGTAATTAAGTGATAGGTATTTAAATATTTGCATGCAAATAAACAAAAAATTCTAGAAGTCCGGTATATAGAAAATTATTACCCGTTTTTATCAAATGGTAGCGTGGTCTATGAGGTAGGGATTTAACTTCATAATTTTCTGACCCGCGTTCAAATCCGTGCAGAATTAAATATTTTTATCTTCAGAAATTGTGAAGCTTGACCTTTTTATTTTGTTAAAACTTCATTTACGTTCTTTTACTGAGTGAAATAATATTTAAAACAAATCATATTACCAACAATTCAGCGTCATTTTTTTCCTGAAATTCTTTTTTTTTTTTTTCGTAATGAATTCACGGGTCTACCGACGGATTGTCTTTTTACAACACAAATCGGCTGCACACCCTTAAAAACTTTATTGCAATCATTCATCAAAAAAGTCTCCATTCTTACATTTTTTTCACTTTTTGTTAATATGTTGTTTCGGTGCGTTTACAATTGAAATAGTTCCTATCACGTTATTTATTTCATCTTCGTCGTTTTTTTACTTGTATATCATCAAGAGGTAATTTAAACGAAATACGTAGCATTGGGAAGATAGTTTTTTCTTTCTTTCTTCTACACTCGATTTGTTCCAAAAACGGTTGCGTGTAAATGGTTGAAAATCAAATAGTAGGCCTATCCGTTACGAAAAATGGAGCTCGACAAGGAAATGGAAGAACAAGTAACAACTGCTTATAAACATTGCAAAATTCTTGTATCAGATTCCAGTTTACTAGCAGATTCGCCTCATCCCTTAATTTCATTGGGTATGGAGCGAGAGGAAGCCATTGTTGATAAATGGGCCGAAATTATGTTTGGTGTATTTGTTATAAGCAATGGGACTTGTTTTAAATTTTAATTCGCGCTATAAAAGTAAGTAAATTAAGTTTTAACAAAATAAATAAGTGAAGCTTGACAATTTTTGAAGATAAAAATAAGTAAAAATATTTTATTCTGCGGAGATTTGAACTCGGGTCACAAAATTATGATGCAAGCACCCTTCCCCATAGACTATACTGCTGTTTGATAATGTGGGGCAATACTAGAATTTTTTGTTTATTTTTATGCAAATATCTCAAAAACTATGGATCATTTTGAAAAACGACTGTAGCACACACATATAAGCTGTGTACCCTTCAACATATATGAAGGAGATCGCAATCCGTTCTTAAAATGTCTGATGGTCTCCAAGTAAGATATGATTAGAGTTTGAACAGGTAACGAATATTTTTTTTATTGTTGTCGTCAGTTTTAAGACTGGTGTGATGCAATCCTCCATCCCTTCCTATCCTGTGCCAACCTCTTCATTTCTACATACCCCTTACAACCCACGTCCCCAATTATCTGCTTCATATATTCTAATCTCTGTCTTCCTCTACAATGTTACATTTCCTAAAATACAGAAATTCTAAGAACTTTCGTAAAAATGATATTCACAATAATATAAACAACTAGTTGCACATCCATTCTCAAAGCGGTACACCACTTTTTTCTTATATTCACATCTCGCGGGACAAGAAAATACACTTTATAAAGTGCATTTCTTTTAGTATTTTTACACACAGGTACTATACAGTACTTATAACACGGTTTTCGGCCTCCTTCCATATCGAAATTAAATAGAAAACATGAAAGTTTTGAGATTAAACACTCCACGCTATACAATTTAATTTCGTGGTTTAACTGTCCACTTAATTTTCAGCATCCTCCTATAGCACAACATTTCGAATGCTTCAATTTTCCTTCTTTCAGGCATTCCTGAAGTCCTTGCTTCGTTACCATAAAGTGCTGTGCTTCATACATACAGTTTTAAAAAGTTCTTTCTGGTTCATAGGGCAAAATTTGAAACTACTTTTTCATGAAGGTTCTTTGTGCTAGTGCTTTTCTACATTTAACACAATTCCTGCTACGGCTATCAGTTGTAATTTTACTTCCTAAGTAACAGAATTTATTTACTTCTAGTTTTTCATCCAATCCCATATTTATATTTAACCAACTATTATTTCTTTTACACTTTTGTCTTGCTTTGATCTGTATTTATTAGAGAATACTCCGTCATTATTTTGTTCATGTTACTCAGTAACTCCTCCATATACTCAGTCCGTCCTGTTAACACGACAGTGTCATCATAAAATCCTATTATACTGGTTACTGGTTTTATCTTCGTGAACACTTAAGCCACATTCGAATTCCTCTTTTACTTCTTTTATAGCTTCCTCCACATATAAGTTGAATATTAGTGGGGATGAACTGCAACCATATCTGATACCCTTTTCAACTGATTGGTGACTCTCATGATTCTCTACTTTTATTGTAGCCACTTGATTCTTATATCGATTATAAAATATTTTACTATCTCGATATGTAAGACCTGACTTTTTTAAAATTTTGAACATCTTGTCCCGCCTTACATTATCAAAAGCATTTTTTCTAAATCAACAAACGCTATGAAAGTAACTTTGTTTTTCTTGATCGGTGATAAGAATTGATTCTCTTGCGGCGCGGTTTTTCCAAAATTCAAACTGTAGCTACTGTATATTTTATTCCAAACCAAAGAATTTACATTATAATGTCTGTCTCGGAATGACAAGCAACAATTTCTTTTGAAAGTTTAAATATTGCAAAGTCTTATAGGCATTCAATCAGAACATTGTAGGAGGAAAACTGAGGCATAAAATTGAAATTCAGTGCGGGAATGTCAGTGTGGAAAGAAACAAGGAAACCAGTATTAAACGCTTTTTAAACACTACGTTTCCGTCTACTACGATATTTTAGAATTACACTCTAGCTGCGGAGAGTAGTACTGCTGATTTATAAAATTTTGTAACAATTAGCTCTGTTCTTGCTCAGCGTGATAATTTCATTCCAACTAACTCTTAATCTTTACTGAAAGACATACTAGAAGAAAAATGAGAAAACATTATAGAGAATTACATAATAACTACATTGAAATTTCTTATTTTACCACATGTTATTGAGACTGTAAATTTCAGTAGTTTAGCATCCGGTTTGAGGTCTTTGCTCAAGTAGAATGGGAAGTAGGATAATTTTTTTTTTTAACATTTCTACGAAAAGACTGAAATGTTACCTATTTGGTTACTAGCAGACCGATCAATTTTGCTCGTCATTTTTGGTTTAATACTGCTTCATTAAACAATGGAATTAATATGAAAATATCTTCCATATAAGAGGGAGCTTATATTCACTTTGAATTTGATAGCTGCTAAGCCTAATGTTTCTTTACCAGCTTTCATGATTTAGGTCTTTAATGCATTCCATTCGTCCTCAGTAGAGGTACTTTCCGAGTTACTTTTTAGACCTAAGTCTACCATTTCCGCAAATTTTTCTCTCGTGCTAGATTGTTTCAGTTTATTCACTTCCAGTCTGTTCTGCTTACTTTGCTTCCTTATTCGCTTGAATTTCAGCCTGCACTTCATTACTACCAAATTATGGTCAGAGTCTATGTCTGCTCCTGGGTATGCTTTACAGTCTAGAACTTGATTCCTGAATCTCTGTTTGACCATGATATAATCTAATGTTAAGTGGGACAAGATGTTCAAAATTTTAGAGGTCAGGTCTAAAATATGGAGATAGAAGAATACTTTATAAACTATATAAGAATCAAGTGACTATAATAAAAGTTGAGAATCATCAGAGACATGCATCAGTTAAAAGGGATGAGAGACAAGGTTGTCGTCTATCCCATTTAATATTCAACTTGTATATAGAGGAAGCAATAAAGAATGCAACAAAAAAAAATTCATGTGGCGTAACCGTTCAAAGAGAATAAATCAGCATGCTACGATTTGCTGATGACATTTTGTTACCAGAACAGGATGAGGATCTTGAGACGTTACTGAATGGCATGAAAAAAAAACTGAGGGAAGATTTTGGACTGAATGTATATCATAGCAAGACAAACGTGTTGAAATGTAGCTGAAATGATACCAATCACAGTAGATTAAATATAAAAATTGTATCGGATACAATAGGAGAAGTAATTTAATTCTGCTACTTGGGGGGGGGGGGGGAAATACAACCGAAGGTCAAAGCAGGAATAATGTTGAAAGCAGAATAGCACTAACAAAAAGAGCCTTCGTGAAAAAGAGAAATAATTTAGTTTCAAATGTTGATCTAGGACTTAGAAAGAATTTTATAAAACTCTATATGTGGAGCATGGACTTCAGGAATACCAGAAAGAAAGAAAATTGAAGCATTTGAAATGTGGTGCTACAGAAGAATGCCGAAAATTAAGTTGACAGACAAAGTACGAAATAAATGAGTTTGGAAATGATGATTGAGGATTAGGAAATTAGTTTGTGGAAGAAGCTTACATAAAGGAGAGACAGGTTGGTAGGCCATATGTAGAGACATTCTGGATTGGTTAATTTGTTAGTGGAAGGAACAGCCGAAGGTAAAAACTGTAGAGAAAGTCACAGATTAGAATATATGAAGCAGATAACTGTGTACGTGGTTTATAAGGGGTATGTAGAAATGAAGAGGTTAACGCAAAATAGGAAGGGATGGAGATTTGAGTCAAAACCATTCGATAGACTGATGACAGCAAAAATACAAAATTATATATCGAAGGAAGTGGCGAACAGAAGAATCTGGAAAACGAACTGAAGTGGCATACCACATGAGTTTTGGTTTCATAAGCTTTAGGTCATATTTAGTGTACAGGATGTATGTGATTATTACGGAAGATGGTCAGCTAAGTGTTTGAGATGGAGAAGAGTAACAGCGGACGAGAAAAAGTGAAGAGCAGCTGCAGCGGAAGAAGGAGGAACTCAAATCGAGGCAATAGTGTTAATGAGTCACTAGCGGGAAGTTGGTGAAAGTATGTGTAAATACTATGTAAAGAATGATGTGAATATGTCAACAGCTAGCTGGAGTTGTATGTCACAGAGATGGGGCAACAGAACCATCTTGTCGGTTCAGCAGAAGCCAAGGCGGGGCGCCAAACGGCCTTGCTCTATCAGCATTTCGTTAGCAGGACGGCCGAGTGATGTGCGGCTTTAGCAGACACGCCAGCGAAGAGAAACACCAAAGCTGTCATGAAGGTCATCGAGGATGTATACCAAGCCTATGCACAACTTCACATCCCTGTGTTTTCTAAAGTTCTCCATTGTTTTCCCGAAAAATGAATTATTCAGAAGTTTGAAAAAGCCTCTCTCAAAATTATGATTTGGCTGACCAGAGATCACACGTCTTGAGAGAGATGTATTCTTCCAACCCCGGTGGCTAATAGAAAAATATTACCCGGGGTACCGTACCCAAATTCATCCCCAAACCTACACATTACTGGAGAACGCGGTAATGGATAACATACCAAACTTTATCCTCCAGCGTAGTCATCAGCTTGGGGAGAGTAGAACTAAGGACAACCTTGTGGTCTGGACATGGGGTCCGTCTGCTAGAAAGTAATGTATATCTTGGTGAATCATCAAGTATATATCTAATACGATACACCTTGGTGAGTCGCTTGTAAAGACTAAGCTAGCAATATGTTTGTCTGATAACCATTGAAACCCTCTAAAGGGTAAATACTCCGATATGGCCCAATCACACAAAATTTTACATCAAAATACATGAAGAAATTTTCTGGTAATCTTGGTTGTACTCCACCATGTACCGGTTATTTGCCTTGGCGTACCTCTTGACGCACTGGCAAATACTTCCACGAATTTCACGATCGAAAAAGAGGAGCAAGTCAACGTCTGTCAGAAGATCCAGATCGACACGCGTTCTCTTTATCACAGCCTGCCAAGAAAGGCTTGGAGCTGTGAAGTAGTTGGCGGATTCCAAGGTGTACTTCTCGAAACAGAAATTCACTGATCGGCTGGTAAGGGCAGTGTTGGGGACGTTGCACTAACGAAATATACACAAAAAAATAATATAGTAAAAGTCGTACCGTTTCTGAATTATCCGCAGCTAAAGTTGGCCAATAAGAGCGCTGCGCGGGCGAATTCAAACAGCCTTCCACAGGCGGTGTTGCCAAACGTACTCGAGGCATGGAACCGCCAAAGAAAACGAAAAGAAAAACTCTCGTCGGAAGCGGGGATCGATCCCGCAAACTTTAGTTTGTGAGTTTGGCGTCTTACCGACTACGTTGCCAGGGCACTACAATTTCTTTGTTTTTAGAAGCCACTAGGGCGGACTTTTTGTTAGTAATCAGAATTAATCGGTAATCCACAACATTTTCTGGCTTTAAGATTAATACTTGAAGGGCGGATCAAGAAAAACAAATATACTTTTGTGGCATTTGTTGATTTAGAAAAAGCTTTTGATAATGTTAGTTGGGACAAGATGTTCAAAGTTTTAAAGAAGTCGGATCTAAAATACTGAGATAAGAAATACTTTATAATCTTTATACGAATGAAGTGGCTATAATAAAAGTAGAGAATCATGAGAGACATGCATCAGTTAAAAAGAGTGAGAGACAAGGTTGCAGTCTATCCCCATTAATATTCAACTTGTATGTAGAAGAAGGAATAAAGGAAATGAGAGAAAGTTTTGAATATAGTATAAGTGTTCCAGGAGAAAGAAGTCAATATGCTATGATTTGCTGTTGACTTTGTCTTGTTAGCAGAACAGGCTAAGTATATCGAGAAGATACTGAATGTCATGAACAAAACACTGAAGGAAGATTTTGAACTAAAAATCAACCAAAGCAAGCAAAGGTGATGAAATGTAGCAGAAATGATACCAATAATAGTTGATTAATTATAAAAACAGGGTCGAATGCGATCAGAGATGTTAGAGAATTTTGATACTTAGGAAGTAAAATTACAACCGATTGTCGAAGCAGGAATGATGTTAAAAGCAGAATAGCACTAGCAAAAGAGTTTTAGTAAAAAAGAGAAATCTTTTATTTTCAAATATTAATCTAGGACTCAGAAAGTACTTTTCAAAACTCTGTGTGTGCAGCACAGCACCTTATGGCAGCGAAGCATGGTTTTTAGGAATATCAGAAATAAGGAAAATTTGGTGCTATATAAGGATGCTGAAAAATTAAGTGGACAGATAAAGTACGAAACGAACGAGTTTTGGAAATGGTGGGTGAGGAAAGATGTTTGTAGAAGAGCCTTAAAGAAAGAAGGGACAGGATGGTAGGTTATTTTTTTTTTTTTTTAGACACAGGTGATTTTTAATGGGGGGAAGAGTTGAAGGTAAGAATTGCATAGAAATAAAGAGATTAGAATATATGAAGCAGATAATAATGGATGTGCGTTGTAAGGGTTATATTGAGATGAAAAGGTTAGCACAAGATAGGAAGGGATGGAGGATTGTATCAAATCAGTCGGGAGACTGAAGGCAGCGAAAAAAAACTAAACTTACCTCGCAGCAACTCCGAAAATTCAACGTCAGAATAAGTCACCTACATCTTAGCTACTTTATATGGAAAGCAATAAACCATAACTGAGAGCGACAATCGACCGACGCAGAGCATTTATATCCACGGGCAGCGCTGTGACGGCAGGCACGCGTTATTACCAGGTGACGAAAAACAGCATAGAAATAGTGCTCTACCGCATATTCCTTGCTTGGCGCGTGCCAGAAATTGCCGGGCAGTATCGGAAATCCTGTTCAGGCATTTCTGTGACGAAGTCTTGTAGAAACTCGTTAGGGTGCTAACGTCAATGGAGTCTTAGTGGAGCTCGTGGCGAGTGGACGTGTCCAGTGGTGCGCTCTGTTCAAGCAGTGGATACAGTGGTGTAGAAGCCAGTTTTTTGTTCACCGGGTGCTTGAGGAGGTACAAGCATATGGTGTCGAAGGGAATAGCAAATTATTCCGTGTAGTCGAGTGTGTGAGTGAAACGCAGTGAGCCTTGGGATTTACAAGTGCGGATGAATCTGCAGCTGTTTCTTCAGCAGCTTCAGTCAACGTACCGTACCGTAAGCAATAGCTGTATAATCTTGTAAAGTGTTGGGCGGTGAATTGGGCTGCAGTTATTTGTCTAGCAGAATGGTTTACTCTCTCTGTTAAAACCATTCCTGCGACGTGATAAACGATTCCCTCTTAATCGCAATACAGGAGCCTAATGGGGGAAATGGCACAGAATCTATGAACTCTATTACACCGAAAACATTTGCTGCGAGGTATGATGACATAGCCACGTACTTGAATGAGCAACAAGGCCAGAATTTGACAGAACAAAGGCTGCGAGAAATTAAGGACAAATTGGCATCATGGGCTATAGCAGAATCGTACATAGAGGGCAGGCTAGTCCAGCTAGAGACCGAAAACAAGAGATTGAGAAAAGAAGGAAATGAGACAAACAGATCAAGCTATGCAGTCATGTCCGCTACCGGCGCAAAGCAACAGGCAAAGAGGGCAGTGCAACCGTCAGCTGCTTGCGCTGTATTTGTATCCTCGGATAAAGGGGATAGCCCCAAGCAGGTGGCAGAAAAAGTCACCCGAATCTTGAAGCCAGGAAAGGGTAAAATAAAGATTAATAGGATAAAGACCACGAATACAAATGTGATAATTGAAACAGGTTCAAATGAGGACGCTAAGAAGGTTTTGACTAATAAAGAATTATCCAAAGAATTGAACTGTGAACTCCCACGAAAACGTAGACCGCTCATATTATTTTATATGACGTTCCTACTTCAATTGAAGAAGGAAATCTAGTGGAAACGGGATATAGACAAAATTTTGAAGGAAAAATAATTGAAGAACAATTTAAGGAGGGGTTCAAACCAAAATTTAAAACTGGGTCTAGGAACAAGGCAATAGTCCACTACGTCGTGGAAGTCAGTTCTACAATCAGAAACGAAATCTTAAAAAACAGGAAATTATATCTGGAATTTTCTGCAGTTACACCCAAGGACTACCTGGTGGTACCCAACTGTCAGAAGTGCAATGACCTAGGACACATTAGCAAACATTGCCAATAGCCTAGCCTCTGCTGCGGGAAACGGGACACAAGAAAGACGAATGTAAAAAGAAATCTCAACCACCAATCTGCATCCCCTATACAAGGCGTGGAAATGTGTCCAAGAAAAAAGGAAAGGATTGCATGACCTATCAGCTTCATCTGTAAAGAGTAGTAAATAGAACAGAGTATGAGTAACAAAACTAGTAATGGAATCAAAAGGTTTAATACAAAACATGCACCTAACAAACGAGACACAAGAAGCGATATCTAGAGAGAAACAAAAGAAACTCCTAGAAAAAGAAGGGATGTGGCACGAGCGGCAAGCTATTGCGAAAAGTTGAGAAAGAATCTAGAAGTAGACAAACAGGACATCGGAATCCAAGTGGATAGCGACCTAGTTCAATAATCAATTCAGAGCCGAATTTTTAGCACAAATCTAAACCGGTTACCATCTAGAGTAGGTAAAGCTGGGTTAGGTTGGGGCCCAAGTCTTTCCGAACGCACGACACTAAAAACACGACAGCAGGTATTATTTAACGAATACAAAAACCGTGAATGCGCAAAAACTGATCCTAGTTACGTGTATCAAGACTTTGAGAAGAAGAACACATTCTCATGATGGCACTACGGCATCTAACCAGAACGCTACATCTGGCTGGAAAAACCATCACGTTTCCTCAGGTGGAGGCGGTAGACAGCATTCTGCTGAAGTCGAAGAATTTACCCACAGATCCCGCTCAGTTCCTTACCCTTATCAAGAAGGTCTTTGACAGGCGAGGAGAGAACTTTGACCCAGAGGTAATATTCAAACGGTTCACAATGATACATGGTGAAGCGGTCCGCTCACGGAAGCTTCATATTTACCAGCAAGCGTTGGTCGGTGCGAGCAGCGGAGACTATTTTCGCAGTACAACCACCGCGGCACCCTTTGTAGTGTAGTGCAGATGTTTGGAGATGGGAAGGGAGATAAGTGGACCGCATTCCTTGAGTGGACAGTCCGCCCTGTGCGAGCGGTGCGTGAGGTGCAGAGGAGTGTGTGTGTGCATGCATGGAGGGATAACTCCATTAATTGATAATAAGTTCAGACTAGTTTTTTTTTTTGTTTCATGGTGAAACCCTCGTTTTGAGGAGAAGACTGCAGCTGACCAGTAAGACGCCGTTCGAAAGAATAGTAATCGAATGTGCTCGTCCAGTGTTAAACGAGTGCGACGATAAAATTTTGTTCTGTGTGTGTTGCGCGCAGAAATTTTAGAAGATCCGGACAGCGCCGACTTCAACATAAACGTCAGCTGGATGGTAAATACAACATTTTTATTCCGCCTGAACAAACCGAGGCAAAGTGTGGCGCATGTACCCGAAAACGAAAACTTGTAGGAACTTGTGCTCTCTGATTTTGAGTTAGTCGGACTTTGTTTATGTTTTATAATTTAATTGTTCATTTAATCAATTTATTAAATCGATTTAATTCTTGTTACATTTGTTATTCAATGCAATCACCTTTTCATATTGATAACAATAAATGTGTCAGTAGATGAATTAATTCAATTTTCTTTATAATAAAACAAATAATTGCCTTTATAATTGTTTAATGAAAATTCTGGAAGGACTCCTTCCATGGCGCCCATTTAAAACCGAACAAGATATTATATATACATAAAATAAAACTTAATGATATAGAGTAATAGCAACTGGTGGCAATCCTTAAATCGGGTACACTACATAAATGGCTTTCCCCAACGTGGTTTTTCATTGGCAATTCGTTTAATTAAATGAATGCCCACACTAAATCTGGTTTGACTTGCGGAGGTTGTCAATAGTTTTATGATTACCTGTGCACATTTTTTTTCGTTTCAGCACATGGAGCGGAGGATGGATGCAGTACATATGTTTTTTGTTTTGTCTTTTTAAATGCATTTCATCTAATGTCATAATCTATTACAGATGCAGAGAGGCAGACTTATCATATGTGTTTAATTTAAATGTCTGGAGTATTATGTAATATATCAATGTCTGGACTTATCGATGTTCTATCCGGCGTTGCCAAGTGTTTATAAAATACACGGTAGTAATGATCAGTGAATTAATTAACTGTGTGTCTAGTATTTTGCAGAAGCGAATGATATGCAAATTTAAATTATTAGGCTTCATAGTTAACTGCTTCGTTAAATTTGCCCTTGACCTACAGTTTAGATTATCGTTTGGCCGAGACTGGCTTATGAAACTGAGATCGGGGAAACAATTGAATAACGGGGAAGTCTTTAATTTGTTTAAAAGTTGCGAAAACGGCGACACTATGGAGTCGAAAGAATTTGATGTTGAACAAAATGCTAATACTGTTGGTAATAATATTATGTTGGTTGAAAATCGTATGGTCGACACGGGATGCGAGAGTGTAATTCCGAAAGTGCCGGAAACATCCGCTTGTCTTGAAAATATTTTGCACAAAGAACAGAATAATTCGGTTTCAATCGAAACTAGTTCGTCGATCACAAATTCTGACATAGTGAAGCTTCTTGCGCAAATATCAGCGCAGATTAGCTACACTAACGCCGAAATAGGTTCTGTAAAGGCGGAAGTCAAAAGAATTGCTGACAACCAAGACGCTTTAAGCGAAAAATTAGATCGATCGATCTCTGGTGTACGTGTGGAGATGGACGGAAAATTGTCTGATATGCAGATGACCATCACTAGTGAAATAAGTGCTGTGAGGGACATGTCGGAGCAGGCGAAAGTTCAAACTGACAAATTAAAAGTCGAGCACGAGGAGCTAAGAACCAGAACTAACATGACAGAAGTTGAAATTTCAAGATTGGAGAGCGAAGTAATGATCGGGAGGCAGACACTGTCCAAACATATGGATAGAGTCGACGAAGATACCAAAATGAAATTTAAATCTGTTGAGAAGAAGTTGGAGAAAATTGATGCAACTATAGAAGGATCGCGAAATATGAATGCTGAAATTCGCGAAGCACAGAATGCGTTTCAAGCAGAAGTGCTCGGTAGATATAAAAGTATTGAAAAAAAAAATTGTAGCCATGGAAAATTCTGCCAGGGCACAATGTGATCCCATGATGCGGTACGTTGGTTCGGGATATGGAAATGTAGAAATACCGTTGCCGCGGTTTGACGTGAAAAATGGCGCAAATCCCCGTGCATTCCTCCATGACGTGGACACATATTTTCATGTGAAATGTGTTCCGGAGGAATTAAAGTTAATTCTTGTCAGACACATGCTGTATGATGCACAAAAGTATGGTTTGATTTAGAATGTCGTCATGACACGACGTATGATGATTTCAAGCAGTTGTTTTTAGAAAGACAGTGGTCACGGACGTTCAATCGCAAAATCGACTCCGTATCTATTGTGGCAACTATGATCAAAGTGCCGCAGTGTCCGGTACGATTATGCAGCCAAGCTGATTATTTTGGCGCGCCACCTGGATCCTCCTATGAGCGAGGTGGAATTGGTTCATGCTATTGGATCACATTTGCAGCCAGAAATACAGTACCACCTTAATCCAGGCACTGTTACGACGGTGGGTCAGCTGCTAAATGTGTTGCGAAATGCCGATCGCGTTGAAACAAACAAAGGAAATAGGCCACACCACCCTCGACACGGACAGGACATGGGGTACCACCGCCAGTGGCAAAATGAGCAGAGTAACAAAAATTACCGTCCGAACTGGAGAGAGAGGGAACCGGAAAAGGAACCCAACAGCAACGCATTTGTGAGCTCTGTGACGGATTCTACGAACAGAGTGGGAAACGTGCAAGCAAGCCCGCGGCCACCTGATAACGGAACATCGCTGTTAGATGTGCGGGTTACTTCAATCGCGTTAAGGGAACATAGTGTTAAAGTCCATAGAATAAATAATAATAAAAATTTGCCATGAAAGGTACTCAAGAATAAAATCAGCAATTTAAATAACTGACGATTGGAGCAGATGTTTGCAAAGTTGAGAGCTTTAGTGGAATGTTGATGGCGCATAAAAATAAAAGTGGGGCCGATTCGTGGAAAATCTATAAACGCACGTCAGAAGTTACGGTATTTTAGTAAGCTTGATAGCGGTCAGTGTCTTGTTGGCAGTTGGTAAGACCACAAGCACAAAAAAAAAAAAGTTGTAGTATTTTGATGGTACCAGTGTCTTGTCGGCAGCGGGTAAGTCCGCAAGCAGGGTAATTTTCCGTAATCGGTGTCCAGTCTGGCAGTGGGTAAGTCCAGTGGCCCGTTGTGGATAATTTTTTTTTTTATGCATCAACGATAAATGATGTAACATTGGCGTTGTTAGATAATTCACTATAACATTAGGCCATCCATTTGCGAGTCTTCAAACCACGATGTCCAGTAGACTCAAGAGCTTCTGTCAGTCGGGATTATTTCGATAATTATTTTGTATAAACTCACATAACAATATGTTCAATAACCATTACATTTGTACACTATGGTTCCTGCGCCGTGATGGGGTAGATTGGGCATAAAAAAAAGGCGGGAGTCGTGTATTATATCGATATTTAGTTCAAAATTGCTAGAAATTAAGTTTAAACAACAATATTGAATAAAATATCCCCTTAGTACTGATAATAATATGAAAAATCATTTATAGGTTATAAAAAATATGTATTAAGATGTCTATAAGTTGAGAAGATTGGTAGTTATTTGTGTTTTAGTTACATCATTGCATTCATTGTATCTTAATTGTGAATGCTGTGTTGTGAATGATGGATGAGTGAGCCGCTACACTTTGTTGAGGGCGAGATTGGTGTGTAGGGGTCGTGGATCTGTTGGCAACCAATGGCAGTTCAGTAAATTAAGTTTTGAATTTCGGTGAATAGGTGTGACAATTCGTTAAAACATTTTGATTGCCACCCGTTTATTATATTAATATAATATGAACAAGATTTGCAGATAATCTTAGATTAAATTAATTTTGTAACAGAGCAGCACAATGTTCAGTGTTAATCTACATAAGAACTTGAATATACGGGTGATGCAGTGCTTTGATATATTACGAAGTGTGCTCTTGCAACTTCGTAAAAACGGACAGCGGGGGTAATGAAGCGGTATCTATTCGAGACGCTTCATAATTAGTAATAAACAATTACCATTGCACATGATTCGGCGTGGAATTACACAGTGACTAGATAATACGGGTGACATAGCAAAAGGATGTTTACGAAGTATGCTGATGCAACTTCGTAAAAACGAACAGCGGGAGTAATGAAGCGGTCCGCTCACGGAAGCTTCATATTTACCAGCAAGCGTTGGTCGGTGCGAGCAGCGGAGACTATTTCGCAGTACAACCACCGCGGCACCCTTTGTAGTGTAGTGCAGATGTTTGGAGATGGGAAGGGAGATAAGTGGACCGCATTCCTTGAGTGGACAGTCCGCCCTGTGCGAGCGGTGCGTGAGGTGCAGAGGATTGTGTGTGTGTGCATGCATGGAGGGATAACTCCATTAATTGATAATAAGTTCAGACTAGTTTTTTTTTGTTTCATGGTGAAACCCTCGTTTTGAGGAGAAGACTGCAGCTGACCAGTAAGACGCCGTTCGAAAGAATAGTAATCGAATGTGCTCGTCCAGTGTTAAACGAGTGCGACGATAAAATTTTGTTCTGTGTGTGTTGCGCGCAGAAATTCGAGAAGATCCGGACAGCGCCGACTTCAACATAAACGTCAGCTGGATGGTACAACATTTTTATTCCGCCTGAACAAACCGAGGCAAAGTGTGGCGCATGTACCCGAAAACGAAAACTTGTAGGAACTTGTACTCTCTGATTTTGAGTTAGTCGGACTTTGTTTACGTTTTATAATTTAATTGTTCATTTAATCAATTTATTAAATCGATTTAATTCTTGTTACATTTGTTATTCAATGCAATCACCTTTTCATATTGATAACAATAAATGTGTCAGTAGATGAATTAATTCAATTTTCTTTATAATAAAACAAATAATTGCCTTTATAATTGTTTAATGAAAATTCTGGAAGGACTCCTTCCATGGCGCCCATTTAAAACCGAACAAGATATTATATATACATAAAATAAAACTTAATGATAGAGAGTAATAGCAACTGGTGGCAATCCTTAAATCGGGTACACTACAATGGCAGGATCGTCTTTGATCCTAAGCAAACCTGGCCGCATTGCAACATACATACAAGTCACCCTTAAGTATGTATCATAAGATTAAATTAGCGCAAATAAATGCAAGGCGAAGTAACTTGGTGTTGCAAAAGGTGAGGAGGCTAGCAGCTGAGGAACAGTGGGTCATAATTTATATCCAAGAACCGTACACCAAAAATGGGCAAATTCCGCATATGCCGGTGTCTTCTCAAATAATAGTAGAAGGCAATACTCATATGGCAGGACTAAAAATCCTGAACAAACAAATTACTGTTACTAAAATCACGCAATACTGCGATAAGCACACAGTATGTGCGGAAGTTAGCACCTTTTGATGCAGCATGGTGTTAACCAACGTGGGTTGGGCTGGGCTGGGATTGTTTGGCGGACAGACGACGTCGTTTTCGTTTGAATTTGCTGGAGAATATGCGAAAATCTTTAAGTTACGAGTGCAACGAAATACTTCTTCCGCCAACCTATATAGGTCACAATGACAGGAGGGATAAGATTTTTTTTTTTGTAACAGTTTAACGTCCCTTTTTAACAACGTGGTCTTCAGAGACGGGAAAGGATGGGGGCAAGGAATGGGAAGGAATTCGGCCATGGCCTTTTGAAGGAAGCATCCCGGCATTCACCTGGAGTGATTTGGGGAAACCATGGAAAACCCAAATCTGGATGCCCGGACGGGGATTCGAACCGCCGTCCTCCCGAATGCGAGGCCAGAACGCTATCCGTTACACCACCACGCTCGGTGGGAGGGATAAGATTAGAGAAATAAGATGCCATACTGATTCATTTATATATTCCTTCTTTCCTCGATCTGTTCGGGATTGGAATGCGCAGAATTAGGATTGGTGCTTAGCACCCTCCGCCACCCACAGTATTTGTGATTTGCAGAGTATAGATGTAGATGTAGATACTTTCAGCATAAAGACCTGACTGAAATTTATATCGACAAGATAAGGGAGATATGTACGGGTCTTGGAAAACTCAAATTCATCATCACAGCAGATGCAAATGCCCAGTCTGAACTTTGGCATAGTGCATATGTGGACGAAGCCGGAGTTATGCTCGAAGAACAGATAAGCGATTTAAACTTGGAAATTAGGAATAAGCCCAATAATCCGCCCACGTATAGAAACGAGTCAGGTGCAGAATCGAACATTGATGTTACACTCACTTCACCAGATATAGGGAACATTCTGCAAAATTGGAAGGTTGAAGATAACTTAACGAGTAGTGATCACAATGTTATAAAGTTTTAATTGGCGAGAGAAAGACTCAATGCCAAAGAAGGTGTAGAAAGTGGCAGGTGGCGCCATAACATAAAAAACGCCGACTGTTGCAAATTAAGGAGAGTGTTTAGTCTGCCGTCAGGTCTCCTGGAAAGTGACGATGTCGATGCCATAGCAAGAGATATTAGAAATTCCATTCAAGCAGCATAGAAAGTGGCGATTCCAATAAAAAGACCTAAAAAGTTGGGAGACAAACCGTGGAGCGACCGGCTACAAAAAGCACGGGCGGAAATGCGCGGGGTAAGAAGAGTATACCATCGTTGTTTGATTGCGACTGAAAGGCACGCCCTTCTCGACCGGTACAGGGAGAGGAAAAGTGCTTTCCGGGAGCTACTGGTACAAACAAAGCAGCAAAGTTGGGAGGCCTATGTTAAGACAAACCTTACGTCGGACCCCTGGGGTGTTCCCTATAAGATAGCAGCTGGTAAGATACGGCCTCCAACCATGTTGTCGACAGTGCAGGGGGCTGACGGGACACGAACCACTGACTGGGGCACGACGGTGGAAGTACTGCTACACGAACTCTTGCCAGACGATGAAGCAGACGCAGAAACGAACGAACAAAAGGAGTTACGTACCAAAGCAGAGGGTATTTATACAACAGAGGTGATAGCAGAAGAAATAACCGTAGAAGAAGTGATAAAAGCGATAAATGCAATGTCCAAGAACAAGGCCTCCGGGCCAGATGGAATAGCGGCAGAGGTACTCCAGGCTCTAGTTGTTCAGTTAGCCCCACCGTTGTGCAATCTGTTTAATAAATGTTTACAGCAGGGAAGAATCCCTAATGCATGGAAACAAAGCGAGGTGATAATTTTAAAGAAAGGTGGTGACAAGGATCCGACCCAGCCCAAGTCCTATCGGCCTATTTGCCTGCCCAACGTACTTGGTAAAGTTCAAGAGAAAATTCTTGTCTGGCGCATAGGAATATAATAGGAGTGAATGTAAACCAGTACGGATTCAGAACAGGCAGATCGACAGAGGACGCTATAAACAGAGCAATGCAACTGGTTGGAACATGCACTAGTGATTATTTACTGGCAATATCTGTGGACATTAAAGGGGCTTTTGATAATCTCTGGTGGCCAGGTTTGTTTGGTCGGTTTAGAGAATTAAAATGTCCAAGCAATATATATAACTCAATTAGGGATTACTTTAGAAACAGATATGCTAAACTGAGATGTCCAAGGTTGACCATTGAGAAAAAATTGTCTAAAGGGTGTCCTCAGGGATCGGTATGTGGCCCGATATTTTGGGATATATGTTTTGAAACTGTATTGTGTAGACTGGAAGGACTAGAAGGGTTGTTAGGCTTGGTGACCTTTGCTGATGACCTGCTTCTTCTGATACAGGGAGGAACAAAAAGAGAAATTTAGCTGAGAAGCAAAATCATCCTGGAGCAACTTGACAAATGGTGCACGGAAGTCAAGCTTAAGCTCGCACCCCAGAAGACTCAGTATATGATTCTGCGCGAAAATCTGCAGCGGAATACAACGATCAAGATTAACGGAAACAGCATAAAAAGGACAACCAAGTGCAAATATCTCGGCATTACCATCGATGAGCGTCTAACATTTATATATCATATAGAAGAAGTGCCCAGCAGGGCGAAGGTCGTTATGCATAAACTCATCAGCGTTGGAAAAAGACGATTTCATCTTCCCATCCATGTGATGAGGCTCTATCATGACGCTATTCTGGCATCAATAGTGAGCTATGGAGTGAGTGTCTGGGCGAAAGATCTGAAGAAAGCTAAGCCAAAAACAATACTTAGAAGAGCCCAGAAGGGAGTCCTTTTAAGACTAAGTGGTGCATATAGCACCACCACAATAGATGCTTTGACGGCGGTTTTAGGTGTCTGACCCCTAGACATGATGGTAAGAAAACGCGGTGCAATATACTGGCTAAAGTCCGGTGATAAGAGAGCAGCTGAAGAAATAGTAGGTCGACCTGTGGCAGCCAAAAAGGAAGTCATGTTGGCATTCCTACAAGATTGGCAATATCAATGGAATATTAGCAGTACAGGTCGGAGAGCTGCGGCATCCTTCCTGATGTCAAAGAACGGTTGGAACTGCAACATCTAAATCCTTCCGCCGAATTACCGACTTAATACACTTCATAACCGGAAAAGGTCCTTATAACAGTTTGCTACACAGTAGGGGCCTCAAAGAATCGAGTCTATGCGAGTGTGGAGCGGAAGCGACATCTGAACATGTCTTCTTCTTGCGGAAGCGAGGGAAATAGAATGTGAACAACTAATTGGAAAAGAGGTTCGAAGTATCATTAAAAACAGGGTTGACTGAAATTATGAGTCAAATAGCAGACAGGATTTCTATGCACTACAAAACAAAATACCTTGAGCAGTTAGTAGGCTCGAGAAGGCAACAACAATGGAGAAATTAACTTCAAACCATGGCACTGAATATTAAAGGATATGTCAAACAGACACAAGAACGATAGCACCCTCTGGAGACCGACGCACCCGGCTATTCCAGAAGATCCTTCTGATGGGCTGGACGCTGTGTTACCGGAGGACACCGTTTTCTATTGGAGGCCGTTCCTCAAATACTGGACCAACAATTATTACAGTATCCGTAATTAACAGTAGAGTAGTTTATTTTGTAGAAGAGTAGGAAAAAGGAGAGAGAAAAAAAAGAAGAAAAAAAAGAGAGATTATTTGCTTTGTTGAAGTGCGTGTTATGTAACGAAACATAATAGTAATCGATACTGTAGTTAAAGACTTTTGTTGAAATGCGTGTTATACAACGAAACATAATAGTAAACGATACTGTACTTAAAAACTTCTTTCTCCATAACATTTCGCTGCATTCAAGTCATAGTTGACAAAGCATTACCACATCAGCAGGAAGGTATAATGCCTACTAAGCGGCGCTGACATTGACTGCCAAGTGTTGCATGCCATGATGAAGAGGAAAAAGGAGACTATTATTATTCTTTATTATTGTTTATTTTTCTCATTTGAAAAAATTAAAATGATGTGACAGCAAAATGGAAAGGAGACAGCTACTAAATTAAATTCCTTATGTAAGATATAAAAGAAACTATACAAGACGAAATAAACTGTGACTTGATAGAACAAAGGAGATGTAATACACCTCCTCAGCACCGTATTGACACAAATAGGATTTGAGATTCACAGCCACCGGAAGCCGGTGGCGACCCCTCTGAAGACCCTGGACGGTCTTGGTCATTCCAGAAATCGCATCTGATGGGCCAGGCCTCAAGGAATTCCGGAGGACGTGGATCCCACTGAAGATCTATCCTAAAAAACTGACTTTTATTTTGTAGTTAGCAGTAGCGTAGTAAAATTTGTAATAAAATAGTGGTGGTGGGTTAATTAAGGGGTTATGTTACTAATATAAGTTTTTCTTTTACGAGGCGCGTCCAGAAAGTAAGTTCCGTTTCAATTTATCTCCGCTGCAGCGCTGCGATTGCAGTTCCGCACATGCGCTGTAGACGATGTGTATCAAGGGGAAGAACGTGCGCCATTTGGAGATCGCTGTCAGTTACGTACGCTTTTGTTGTGCTTGTTTGAAGTGTCGGCGTTGATTGAAAATCCCGCCGCCTGTGAAATCAGGTCTGTGATTCGGTTTCTGAATGCGAGGAAAGTGAAACCAAGTGAAATTTATCGGCAAATTTGCGATGTTTACGGACCAAATGCGATGAGTGATTCGATGGTGAGAAGATGGGTCCGACAGTTCAATGGCGGGCGTAGTGATGTACACGATGAAGAACGAAGTGGGCGTCCACCTTTGGTTACAGAAGAACTGGTTCACGCTCCTAGCGACTTTCATCTGTTCTTACATCTCAAGTCTTTCCTTGGCGGTCATCACTTCACCAATGATGACGAGCTGAAAGAAACTGTTTCCAACTGGTTGAAGACACAGGCGGCAGATTTCTATGAAGAAGGTATACAAAACCTGGTGCCACTCTATGACAAATGCCTGCAAAATTTCAGCAGTTATGTGGAAAAGTAGTTTAAGAGTTGTAGAATTTTGTGCAATAAAAATTTCTTCTATATCTGTGTACAATTTCATTTTATTACCAAACGGAACTTACTTTCTGGACGCGCCTCGTATTAAAATTTAACCTACGTGTAGTCGAGCAATTAAATTTTTGTAATAAACCGCCTATACATACAACTAGACTTGCGCATAATAGTTCGCGAAGGGGAGGGCTCAGTTTAGTTCGCAGCTCCCTCGCGAACTAGTTCGCTCTTTTAGTTCATTAGTTCGCGTCTCGAATTCAGAGAAACAGAGCGTTCGCTCGCCTTGCTACCGCTACTGCAAGCGCTATTTTGTTTGTTAAGTCAGTTTTATTAGGACATAATCATTTTTTTGTCGTTTCTAAATGGAAATTAATATGACCTTCTTAACAAAAGTTATTGCTTAATAATAGCCCTTTCAAATTACATTAGCATGAACAGTTGGCGCCGATAAACCAAAGTGCTCATTTTCCTTTACACAAATGGGTAAATTGAATAATTGTGCTGTTTTTACTATTTACTTTACATGCATTCGTAGAATATTAATTTTTTAAATGGATTTGTTTATTAGTTCATGGAAGAAACATTACTTATAAAAGGCGCTAATGATCCTGCCGTCGACGCGCCCTTAAACCCCAACAACAACAACAACACAACATTAATTATAAAATATTATGAACGCGTTTATTTTGATGAATTGAAATACTCGTTTATAAGTAATCGGCTTTTTTATATAAATAAAGTTTTGGAAATCATGGACAAAATATAATTCTACTATTGGCTACAAATTAAGTACTATATGACAGAAATAGTATTACCTATATTATTAAGAAAAATAACATTAATACTTCCAATGTGATATCTAATAATTAGACATATAAAAGTAACAGTGACCCTTGAATGAGAAAGTGGTAGCAATAACGAAAGTGGGTAAATTTCCAGTGAATTGGAAGTCATTGAGCTATTATTTTATTAGTGAAGGGGAGAATAATCCAACACACATTCACAATTTTTTGGCGACGAATGAAACTGATGAAGACACAAAAGTTAAAATCTATTTGAATTTCGCAAGTCATTTCTTTCATCACTTTCACAAAGCTGTTAACTAACAGACTGAGATAAGTATTATATTATGTCAGCTTTAAAATCAGCACTAGAAAAATGTAAAAGATACTGTTTCTTTGGTTAAGAAAACAAGAAAAAGCCTTTAGAAACCAAATTCTCCACAGAAAGTGATAATATAAAAAAATAATGCTCTAGTATTCGTTGATAAATGTCTGAAGTATCTTAGTAAATAGTTAGTTTTTAATGAAAGCAATTGGCTATACAAAATCGAAAAATTAAATTCAAATCACAGGATTTCATTTGATGACTGTGAGACTATATTAGAGGTTATAAATTTGCGAGAAAAAATGAATATCAAAGTGAACAAACTTTACTCTGAAATAACAATATTATACGAAATCCAGGTAAAAGTAAGAGAAGTATTTCATGAATAAAAAATGAGCTTTTTCTCGAAATTAATTTGACAACTGAAAGCGATAAAGCATATGACAATTTAACTGTAGACAAAAAAGAATTAAAGATGAAAGAAGTGCAAAAAATATAGCTTAAAAAATGAAATAGTAAAAACATACCTTTTATCATTTTCTACTCTTTCGTAAAATATTATATTTTTGAAGTGTATCATATTTTTATAGGTTATTCTTTTTAAAAAATTCCTACCATCAACCGAAAAAATATTGGAAACCCTAGCGGCTAATGGTGCTAGTTCGCGAACGGTACCGCTCTCTATAGTTCGCGACCGGGAGCGCTCTGTTAGTTCGCGAACTGTACCGCTCTCTTTAGTTCGCGACCGGGAGCGCTCTGTTTAGTTCGCGAACGGTACCGCTCTCTATAGTTCGCGACCGGGAGCGCTCTGTTAGTTCACGAACTATACCGCTCTCTTTAGTTCGCGACCGGGAGCGCTCTGTTTAGTTCGCGAACTAGGTCCTCCAAGACAGCTCGCTCGCTCCCTTTGCTAGCGCTACTGCACGCGCTCTCTTGTTTGTTATGGTAGTTGTGGTTATCGATGGTTGTCTTTTGATTGTTAATGGGATCAAAGTGTATTTTATTTTCACATTCCACGTTAAATTTCCGTTTGTGACTTCTGCAATAATTATTAATGTTGAACAATTTATTTTTCTTTTATTTTTATATCTGTGTCTTCAGTGAAATGTGTCCACAAGGAACTGTGTTTCCTTTTAGATAATAAACTAAAACAAAAGTTGGTCTTCGGGAAAGGATCGAACGAACTAACGAACTAAGGAGCGAGAGATCTGGAAACTAGTTCGCGTATTTCGCCTATGGGAGCGCTCTTCCGAACTAGTTCGTTCGCGAACTACACAAGACTACATACAACAGTACTCTAACTGTAAACAACAACTCACTTGATTTCGCTAGGTAGCGGAAATCTACGTAACAACTTAATCGTATTGTTATTGTAAATATGGCCTAATTTAGATACTAGATGTTAGGCTGTAAAAAGTTGTAACAAAATAAAAATTAAAAATAAATAAAAACGTCAATGGAGAATACCCAGAGAGAGAAATGAGGCACATGCGCCCAACACTTCCTTGAATCTGAATGGCTCCCCCACCATCACCTGGGATCCTATTGTTGCCAACGCTTCACAGTGGTCCATTTGAATGAAACGCCATACAAAGAACTTTAAACTGTGACGTCACTCAGACTAGTGGAATATCTTCGGCGGTTAGCTTAAGCTCTTTTGGGCTTGAAAAGTCGTATTGGCACTACTTTGCAGGATACGTTCCGTACGTTGCAGAACCTCTCTGGTACAGAGCATGAGCATGACCATGACCATGACCCAAAAAGATCCTGCCACAGATGGCACAGCCGATCCTCCAGATCTGAAATTTTTGCCGATGTCCAATGCTGCCTTCTATTCGTCTAAAAGGGCCGCGATGGGCAAGATGTCTGGAAAACTTGATGCTCAGGAAAGTATCTTCACACCACGAAATCAGGCCATAGATACCCATGCTGTGCAAAGCCTAGTGTTATCATGCTGGAAATTAAGGTTGTTAAAATGATCCAGGAAGAGAAGCATGCGCTTTAGCAAAATTTCCTGGGCATATCGCCGCGCGGTCGTAGTGCCTTCAGTTACCATCTGTGTGGTGCGTGAATGATAGACAATGGCCCACATCTATTTAGGTCAATGATCAGCTTCATAGTGAAATGGCTAGGAGGTCTGCAGATTCTGTATCCAAACAGCATGGTAGACGTCATATGGGGCGCCACGCCGGCAGTTGCTGAGCTGCCGCGACTGCTCTCGATGGTGCACTGAGACGCCCACGTTGCGCTTACAGCCTGGCGTACTATTAGATGATCCTACCTGCTGGTGATACTACGCGGTCGACTCAAGTCTTCAGACGCGAGTGTGTACCCTACATCTGCATGCCCTCCAGCACTATAGATTCTATAGAGAATGATTTAAGTGCCGAAACGTCCGACCTGCCTTTCTCAAACATATCTAATTGCTCAAAAGATTTTGGAATAAACTGTCGAGGCATGTTGCTTGTTTACTCAACTCAGCTCTGTGGCTCATACTGTTGAGGCCTTTTGCGGTGTCTTGAATCTTTGAATAAGGGAAGGAGTGGCATTATCGAACAAGCAATCAGCATTAAACGCAAATGGACAAATATCGGCCTATGGTGATACAGATTTATGGTCGTGTAATTTTTTTAATGAATTTTTATAATGCATAGGCGGCCTAATGGCTACTCTTCATCAAGCCATACGTTTATTGAGGGATTGCTAAACTGAAGAACTGTTGAGTTCCTTTTAATCTCTAAGTATTGGAGTCAGCTTTTTCCCAGTAGTTTAAACAATTTTATAAAATTCTAAATACTTAAAAACCGTCCGTTACATTCACTAGTGTTTTCAATGACGATTGACTAGCTAGCGTACGTGCTTTTACCGAAAACAAACTTAACGGAGGGTAAGTGCGTATTTTTTTATTTTTTAAACAAATTTCTGCAGTACTTAAGTGGACTTGAAATACTACCCGGTAGCTACATAACAGTGAAATGTAAAAGGCATTTTTTCAGACATATTCGTTATTTCCAAATACTGAAGTGGAATTGTGTTTCAAGAGAAGGATTTTGTATTAGCAATTTACGCGGTTATAGATTAATTTTTTTCGCAATTCCTTTTCTAAAATATATTATTGTAAAAAAAAATTTAATCCATCTGTAATTTAACCATTCCACATTCCTCGCTGTGACGTTATTTTTTCGACCATTCCTACTACTCTGTGTATTTTTCCCGGGAAAAAAATACTATACAAACAGTATGACAGTTTCAGAGCCGTAAAGTTTAACTGACATGACGCAACCTGCCAGACTCGAGTGACTATCACCATTTGAGGCACGGCCGATTGCGCATCCTGTTGGTTTGAGTGAGGCTGCACCGCTTCCATTTGCCGGCTTCAGTCTTGTGGTGGTGCGGACTCCTTTTGAACATTGCTTTACGTCTCGTTGACGTCATTAGAGGCAGGAAAGGACGGAGACAAAGAACGGGAAGTAGTTTGCTCATGGCTTTTGAAGGAACCACCCAGGAATATGCCTGGAGTTATTTCGTGAAACCATGGAAAACCAAAATCTGTATGACCGCATGGGCATTCGAACACACGCCCTCCCGAATGCAAGGTTAGAGCGTTAACGCTCACTCGCCATGCTAACCCCTGCCAGCGAACTCACACTACGATATGTCCGTTGCTGCTACCCCAACCAACTCGAGTGAGACGTCCGTTGTCGTCTGCGACATGGACATTATCTAAAAGCTATCCGCTGCGATTCGAGTAATGCAGCGGCATAGCAGATTCGCAGTGGATAGTAATAAAGGTGGAGCCAGATGCAAAACTGTTCAACTAAATCCAATGTTGTATCTAACAGAATTTTTTTGTGTGAATGTCCATAATTCATTAAATTCCACGGATTAAATTAATTTTCGGGATGTATGTTTTGATATTTGGTTTTATGAGAGACAATCAATAATCTTCCTCACCTAGTGTAAAGTGGTAAATCGGGGTTGATTTGTGAATTCAAAATTAAGAATGAACAAAAAATTGAAATTATCCCTATGTTCATTATGACAAAAATACCTGAAATTACAAAAAGTACGTTTGGTTGAATAGTATGATATGTTTGTCAAATATGAAATTTTTTATTTCACTAGCGTAATAATGATTAAATTCTGGATCGTTACTCGACAAAGTAAACAGCAAAATTCTCACCGTTATATCGACAGTGTTCGTATTCATCACTGACAAATAACATTCGTGCAAAACGAAAGTAATCAATTCTGATAAATGCGGGTCTGCTTGGAATCTCACTACATTCACTTAAAAGAAACGAACGTGTACACAACGTTAGAAATTATGAGTTTTATCACAAAACGATCTATTTCAAATTCACAAATATCGAGTTCTTCAAACATTCCAAACGTCTACGGTCTGGAATCATTATCTATACTTACAACAAATCGAATCAGAAAAAGTGAGTAAATTTGAGATTTTAAAAAATTAATTGAGGATACTATTAATAATTTACATAGAAGGAATAAACTTTAAAAAAAAAAATGTGTGTGTGTCTGTCCGTCGGTGTATCTACCTGCCTTCTGTAAGATGGGGTAAACGGGATTCAAGCAAAAACTACTGGTCTGATTTTGATGGGGTTTCGTTTAATGTACTGCCCGCAGTCTTGTGGGTGAAATTTATTTTGAAGTGACGTTGAAAAAAAAAAAAATGAGAAATTCGGGATCAATTTTCGTTGAACGCATTTCACTCAGAAACTACTGGATGGATTTCGATGGGGTTTCGATTAATGTAGTGCGTGGTGACGCGGATAAAATAGTGTGCGTTTCATTTTGGTATGATAGAAAACTTTAATATTTTGGTTTAACGCGATTCACAAAGAAATACTGGTTTGTTTGATGAGGTTTCGACTAATGAACAGCCGTTCAACACGCAGTGAAAACAGGGTATGTTTTATTTTTGGGGGCTTTAAAAAATAAAATTTTACGGATAATTTTTTGTTGAACGCGATTTATGGAAAAACTGCATGTCGGATTTTGATGGGGTTTCGACTAATGTATATCATGTAAATCCGCGGGAAAGTTTGGATATGTTTCATTTCGATGTGACGTCAAAAAAAGAGATATTAAGGATAATTTTTCATTGAATGTGATTCACGCAAAGTGGTTGTACATTGATGGAGTTTCGTTTAATATATGGCTCTTGGTTCCACGGGAAAAATACGATATGTTTCAATTTGATGTGACATTGTAAAATAATAAATTCGAGATAATTTTAAGCTGAACGCAATTCACGTTCTAAATGCAGGTTGGATTTTGATCAGGTTTCGATTAATTCCATTGCATTGTGATTTACACAAAAACTATTGGTTGGATTTTGATGAAGTTCTCATTAATGTTCAGCCCGTTGTGACGCAACATGTTTACTTTTGATGCGGCATTTAAGATATCTTTTTTTCTGAACGTGATTCACGCAATAACTATAGATTAGATTTTGGTGGGGTTTCGATTAATGTACAGTCCGTGCTCCCATGACTAAAATAAGGTACATTTTATTTTGATGTGACGTCGAAAAGCTATAGAATTAAAATAAAAGTGCACATAAATTAGAATCCATTTAAAGGTATATTACTTCTCGCAGTCGAAATATTTGTCGTAATTTCCGCTTATAAGTGGCATCTATTATTTGGAGGAATGAAGTTTTAGTTTAGTTTTGACTTCTTTCATGTAAAAAGAAGTTGCGTTCACTGATCTACTGGAGTTGTGGAACCTTTTTGATTTAATAGGGTAGTGTATATTATAACACTCCACGTGAACGTAGTTGCTGGCGACTGCTAGTATTTAATATGAGTCACGTCTGACCTACTGCAGGAATCTGTTTTAGACCTGTAGTGTATCGCTACACTACATGGTGTATTCGTGGTATGCTGGGCTATCGGCTCAGGCAAATGGACAAGTGAGACAAAGGGTGACAGGGCTGTTCTGGAATGCAGTCTTGAGCAGGAAGCGAGGGCCGTTAGGTGTGTGTGGAGAGGACAGTTGGCTGCGGACAGTGTGGTTGCGTGCATGGCAGCCGAGAGATGAGTGAATGTGATGTGCAGCGGGTAAGGTTAGCACGCGCTGCTGTGGTGTTCTCTGTTGCATGTGGCCTGCAGAGCCAATGAGGCAACCGGCAAACGTACAGATAGGTCGTCGCCGATGGAAGACCACTGGAAGCCGACCCGGCGCCTTCGAAATATGGTAACCACAGAGTGATCTTGGGTAAAAAAAAACCCGAAGTGTCGTATTGATGACCAAACCTGCATCCTAGAGATTCTCATTGACCCGTTGTGCTTAGTGGAAGGACACTTAACAACACCTGCGGACTGATATGTCTAAACCATTATATTATACGCGTATTGACGAATTGTATTTGAAAAGGAATTGTTATAATAAATATCAATGTTAGTTGTATGTGAAACGGTGTTGCCGACCTGTACAGCACGATTCCAATTCCTCTTTTCATTAATGTCATATAATAATAATGGTTTCATTGTTGATCAATTAATTAAAAGAAAAAGTAAATTTAAATTAAAAGGGGGAGTACAAGTTGTACGCTTCATTTGGCGCTTTCCAATGTGTGGGCACGAAACATTTCAAAATTCAATACGACACTTGCGGTGAATCAATTTTCCTATGTTTTTGTATTGTGTTGCATTTCAGCTTTGGACCGACGACGTCCAGAGGAGAGTGGCTGTTTGTTGTAGCAAATAATATGCATGTGAATATGTATCATTAACATCACATTTCAGGTGCGAGGCGGCAGATGTATGCAGATCTATGCTGATTTTTTTTTTTGCTTTCTGTTATGATATGTTGCTTCTGAAAATTGTATTAAGTGAGATTATGGCGTTGATTTTTAATATCTTTTGTGAAAGTTGGAATTTCATAAAAAATTGTGGAACATATGGTAGCGTAATAGACTTTAAGTATATGAATTTGCGATCGGGTAAAGTGATATCTGATTCAAGAGAAAGTGAAATTATTCAGCGATCAAAAATGTCGGACCGCGAAGTGGACAATTCAGATATGTCGGGTCAAACTGAAGATACTAACGTTCAAACAGAACGGACAGTAGATAGCCAAATTAGGTCACCGGTCATTCAAGTAGATCAAATGTTTTACATCAAATGTTTGCACAAATCTCATCACAAATTGAGTCACTAAGGACAGAAATAAGTATACAATCTCAGACTTTCCGGGAACAAATAAATGCTTTAGAGGTTAATCAAACTCATTTGAGTGAAAGATTTGAAACCAACTTATCGGATTTTCGTACGGAAACTAATGAAAAATTTGTAGAAATACGGAGTGACGTTAAAGCAGGAATACAAACTGTGCGGCAAGAATCTGAGTAGGTCGCTAAAAAATGTAAGGAGTTGCAGAATGTTCAATTGAACCTAGAATCAAGAACAGCGAATGTAGAGAAACAAATCAGCGATGTATGTACGGAGGCCGCGGATAAGAATGAAGATTTTGAGGCACGCATGACTGTGATTGAAAAACGCGTGTCCGAAAATCGTGAAGGTGTTCAGGCATGTAGAAAAGAGGTCATGACAAAGTATAGAGAAATTGAAGGAATAATTGCTGCTATAGAAAAAAGTGATGAAAGACGATTTGGGCCGGAATTAAATTTTGAAAGCACTGCACGCGCCAATATTGAAATTCCGGTGCCAAAGTTTGGATTAAAACGTGGTACGAATCCGAAGGCATTTATTGATGAGTTGAATGAATATTTCAAGATCAGATATGTACCAGACGCATGCAAATCAATCGTAATTCGTCAATGTTTCGATGAAGACGAGAGATTGTGGTACGTTACTAATTGCTCTGGTGCGACGTATGACGAATTCAAAAGGTTATTTTTGCAAAGATACTGGTCGTATGCAGCCCAGATGCCGCTGAGATTGAAAATATGGGAAGGAAAATATGATCCCAGGGATGGAGATAAACTAAGTACATATACTTCAAAATGGGCCATTCAATCTCGGTATTTATACCAACAGATAAGAGAAACAGAATTAATTTCTTCCCTGATGACACATTTTCCTTTGGAGGTGCGGTATGACTTAAAACCCACACTGATACGATCGTGACAGCAGTTTTTGGAAGCTTTGGAGTATTTAGATGAGATAGATGTTTGCAGAGATGTCGGTCATATTGCTCAACAGCCACGACTGACGGGTAAAAATGTAGGTTGTCAGAGGCCTGGATGGGGGGCGAAAATTGATCAAGAATGGCATTGGAAAGGGAATAATACGCCACGGCATAGTAATTGGAAGCCAAGGGGTAGTGGAAATATGCAAAGGCAAAGAATTAAGAAAACTTTCATTAATTCTATAGTAAAGTCATTTGAAAAAAGGCAGATGGTAGAGAGTGATCAGAAAAATTTAAAATCACGAGGGAAATTTTCTGAAGAGGCCGGACAGGCGAATAAACGAAATCTGAGCAAGGAATTGAACTATTGGAAGGGCAATGGTCCGGAAGTGATATCAGATTACGAGGATACAGAAATGAAAGAATTATATACGCCAAACGTATGTCCGCAAATAGATATAACATCTTTGGTATTAACTGTATGGCCTTGATCGATTCGGGATCGCAAATTACGGCGATTTCTGAGGCATTTTTATGCAGATTACGAGCGAACGGAAGGAAACTTGAAATCATTCCATCTAGTCCTCTCGCAATCGCACCCTCCTTCGGTGCGCATGAGAAATTTATCAGCGATCAAATTATAATGCCCATTACCATATCGCAATACGATGTCGTTATTGTCGCTCAAATAGTTGACGGATTGTCGATGGATGTGATACTAGGAGTTGACTTACTGGAGGATTGCAACGTCGTTTAAGATTGGCAAACCCGCACGATAAGCAATCTTGTGCCTGTTCCCATAGCATGGACTAGCACTCGTGCGGGGGAGAATTTAGTAAGTATTGTACAAGGGTTAACTGAGAGTAGTGTTATAAGGATGGACCAAGCCAGAAACCGGGAAAACCCGTGACGTCACAAGATGGCCGCCCGTTAGTTCTTTGGCCGGCCAAGATGCCGGGGACCGTTAGTTCTTTGGCCAGCCAAGATGGCGGGCCGTTAGTTCTTTGACCGGCCGCACAGATGGCAGCATCTCCTGGGGGCGCTGGACCGTTAGTTCACCGACCCGCTGGTAGATGGCAGACACCGTTAGTTCTTTGGGCGACTGGTAGATGGCGTGGCATGCATCATTTTGGTCTGGGGCGTGTTTACACATGATACGCGCTCTATTAGACGTTGCGACAGGTGTGAACTTGCTCATCCGAGACATCGCGCGTTCGCCTTGCATCACTGTCACCAGATGGCAGCACCTAGAGTTGCTATAGTCACCGCTAGATGGCCTGGCATGCTTCATATGCGTGAAATATTTCGGAATCCCCGTTTTCGGGCCTGCGTGAACACGCTCTGTTTGCTCTCAATTATGCATTGCGAAATGTGTGCCGCGCGTGTATTCCTAGCGTCCTGTTAAGCAAGCACTGAACATCTTGGCTACTATCGACACACAGTAAAATATTTTCTTCGGTTCTGTGTCGTGAACCATTGCGATTTTTTACTAAAAAAAATAAAGTCCACATCAACGGATATTACGTGAACAGACATCGGCAGTGTTGGGGCTAGAGTGCCGAAGGTCGCCGGTTCGAGTCCGGCCGCGGTGTTTAAGTGTTTTGTGAAAAAGCCGTTCCAACTCGTCAATTTCCACGCCTAGATAGTATGGCGCCAGCTTGACTTGTTATAATTGAATAAAAAAATAATTTGAAAAGCATACATTCTTCCTTTTAACGTTCGATATGGAAAAAAAAACAGTCATAAACTCCAGATATAAAACCGAGTAAGAATTCTATGTGTACCTGTTTTCATGAAATTATTTAGCGTTCTGGCCTTGCATTCGGGAGGACACCGGTTCCGAGCATCCAGATTTGGGTTTTCCATGGTTTCCCAAATCACTCCAGGCAAATGCCGGGATGCTTCCTTTAAAAGACCATGGCCGAATTCCTTCCCATTCCTTTTCCGTCTCTAAAGACCTCGCTGTTAATATAAATTCCGTTCATCGAAGCAGGCAGACATTAAAAATTAATTCACCGACGAAGAGACTGGAAACAAATTCACTTTTTCACATCATGATGGATTCATTATGAACAATATAATATAACTCACGAGTGTCACCTACAGTCCGTGTATTTTAAAGGATGTATTAAATTAGGGGTAATGAAACACAGACACTTTTTGAACTCAAAGAGGCATTGAATGGGTTTACTGATGTATGTAAGTATGACCTCGATGAATTAATAGATCCTAAACTAAAGCAAAGTTGTCGATTTGAAAACCAGTTTCTTTCCCTACAGACATTTCTGAAGTGAATACATGATGTCAAACCAATCAGCATGTAATTTTTTCAAGCCTATTTCTCAAACCTACCATACGTTATTCCTTTCAAAATTCGTAGCCTCAAAAACCCACCGACAGATATTCACCGACGAAGGTAGGAAAACCCATAAATTGCGTTCATCGAAGCAGGAAGACATTAAAAATTAATTCACCGACGAAGAGACGGGAAACAAACTCACTTTTTCACATCATGTTGGATTCGTTATGAACAATATAATATAGCTCACGAGTGTCACCTACATTCCGTGTATTTTAAAGGATGTATTAAATTAGGGGTAATGAAACACAGACACTTTTTGAACTCAAAGAGGCATTGAAGGGGTTTAGTGATGTATGTAAGTATAACCTCGATGAATCTAAAGCAAAGTTGTCGATTTGAAAAACAGTTTCTTTTCCTACAGACATTCCAGAAGTGATTACATGATGTCAAACCAATCAGGCTGTAATTTTTTCAAGCCTATTTCTCAACCCTGTCTTTGGACAAGAGGCCACTTGAAAATATTTGTGACAAAGCCTTTCCCACACCAAAGCTAGAAAAAATCAAAGTTTCCAGTTTGACCATGGCAAAGCTCATGGAATGCAACGAGGGAAGAAAGAATTCATATAAGCATCAGTACGACGCCTTATTTTTCAAATCTTATCTCTGATGTCACTGGTATGAAATATTTCATTGCACGTGTAATTGTTGCCATCAAGGTCAAACCTTTGTCGTCTGTTAATCCAGACCAATCTATGTATCAATTCTGTTATGCTTTCGTAAGCAATCACAAATTGAGTGTCCTTAGCTGCACTTTGTCTAAAATTCCAATAAATCCCTTGTGACACAACAGTGATTGACTAGAAACAGAGATATGTACACACCTTTAACTGTATTTTACAGCTCAGCATGTATGTTCCATGAACGAAATACCGTCTGTTAATCTTACTAATTTCACCCCTGTCGAATCGAAGTACGCCAGTCCTATGTGATAAAAATCGAGTCACGCTAAGCACAGAACATCCCTGAGACCATCGCCTGTGACCAAGGTGGAGATTTAGAAAATTTACCCACTCCCTTATGCAAGAAATCCAGTGCCGGCTCCTACTTATAGTCTTTTACGCACTATTCCTAATTCTTTCACCAAGACCAACCCTAGCCTCATCGCCAACGTACCCACAACACTTCCCCAAACCTCCTACTGTTTTCCAATGATTCCCACTCCAACCCCTGATCAGTTACTGTCAGGGTAACCTTTTGTTCAAATTTCGCAAAGTCTTCTCCTAATCAGTAGCAGGGATTCCAGGTACCAAAATGTTCACTTAAGGTGGTTCTACTGCAGTTTCCCAGGAAAATTCCCCCTTCTTCCAGGAAATTTCTGCTATTTTTCAACCAATCAGGACACAGGAGTGTTCTCCATTCGGTTTAAATGTTCCCATCTGACGCCAACCTTCGGATTCAGGACCAAGTGTGACAT
Source organism: Vandiemenella viatica (assembly GCA_031002005.1). Classification (NCBI taxonomy): domain Eukaryota; kingdom Metazoa; phylum Arthropoda; class Insecta; order Orthoptera; family Morabidae; genus Vandiemenella; species Vandiemenella viatica. Next base: position 165,660,107 of record CM061921.1, read on the forward strand.
TTGATTGTAATTGCATGCTTTGTTCAAGTAACCATGATAAAGTTACCATAATGCTCTTAGCTAATTGATAGTTTCGTGGTCATAAAACAGGCATCATAACCCACATTTTCATAGAAGACCCCCACACATCGACAAGTATCCAAAACGTCACAATAGTTGCAGACACTAGTTCTATTGCGCCGAAGATAGCACCCACGATTGAACTGTCGTAAATTGTTAGGTCGAAGTGGGTGTTTAGATATTTTACCCAGTCAGGCCTCATCACCTAAAGTATAGTGCCAGATTGTGGTCATGGTCAACTTAGGCTCCATACACCACTCAGAATTATTCCACCAATATCCATTCTAACAGCATTATACGCCACCTACAACCCCTCAACACTCTTCCAATGACATCCCAGCCCCAGCTCCTTTATTATGTCACTTACTGAATATTTTCCACAGATAAATCTAGCTGCCCTCCTTTGCACCTTGCATTTGATGCACAAAAAATGTGGACTCCATACTACACCACACAAGCAATGGTCTGACTGTGGGTTTGTACCCAAGTCCTTCGCTTCTCTGGTACATGATTTTTTATGTAGCGAGAATCACAATTCTTATGCCAACACAAACGGCAGTAAACTGTAAAGAGCACATCGAAATGGAAGACTGCCTAAGCCCTGAATCAATGGTTTGAAGCACACGTTGATGGTGAGCATAATTCTAGACTCAAATCCACAGAGGGACGACACACGCACACACTTGTACATGCATACAGCGAGGTCAACAGAACTAACAGCAAGCATCATGAAAACGATGAAGTGGGGGCAGAATTGTCGTTACCACTGATTAACTGGACAGAACTATCGTTACAAAAATCATCAGACAGACGAGTTAAAGTCAGGAACCACCATACTTATGCTTACATCCACAAAGACAGACGCTGATACACATGTCCAAGTCTACAGAGAGTTCAGTACAACTACCGGCAAATATCATGGACACAATCATGGACACGAAAAAGTGGTGTAGTACCCTCTTGCCTCATGACTGGCTGGAAAACAGAAGTCTCCTTACATATCATCAGCCTGGCGAGATAGAAGGTGTGCAAAAGATGGCATGTTTTCACCATAAATAGTGTTCATCACGCCCCAGTTGGTTATATTTACCATCAACATGTCTCTCCCACACCACAACCCTTTCTACCATTCAGTAAAAAAGTGACGCAGGTACCATGAGTTGCAATAGACACTTGACTATCAGATTTCACCCACGAATCCATACATCTCAATACACTATCACAAACAAACATAAGTGGAGGGACAGCAAAATCATTTATCCAGACAGACGTGTTTATAGAAGGTATCACCATATTTACGCATACAGACACAGAGAGAGACGCACAAACACTCACATTTCCATGCCTTCAGCGAGCTACACACAATAACCAGCCCATTCATGGCGACGAAAAAGTGGGGTAGAACCCCCATGGCTCATAACTGACCAAAAAATCATCAGTAACATATGTTCCAGGCACCATACTCTTCACATCAACATCATCTCATTTATTTCACACTACAGACCTCACTACCATCCAGTATCATGTGTGCTAGGTACAAAACAGTTCACATCAGCACCAACACGTCTATCCCACACCTAAGCCTTATCTGCCATTCAGTAACATGTGCCCCCCCCCCCATGTACCACGAGTAGCAGTAGACACTTGGTCATCAGACAGATATCATAACTCCCATATTCATACTAGGTCTCACCCACAAGTCCATATGTCACCTCACACAAGCATAAGTGCAGGAACAGCACATCATACATCCAGACAAACGAGATAAAGGAAGGTATCACCACATTTACGCAAAAAAACACACAGAGATAGAGACGCATACACACGTACATTTCCATGCCTACAGCGATCTCGACTCAACAACTAGCCCAATCATGGCAACGAAAAAGTGGAACAGAACACCCATGACTGGCCAAAAATCATAGAAAGACACACATACACACACACACACACTCACATGTCAATGCATTCACACAGTTCCATTCATCACCACACACGAGGAAAGAGACTGAACATGCTAGATCCAAACTGAAGAGTTACAGGATGTGTGAAGTTTGAAATCACAGCCACATCTCTCCCACATCGCAACCCTTTCTGTCATTTAGTAACATGTGACCCAGGTGCCATGAGTTACAATAGACACTTGTCTATCAGACGGATATCATAACCTCCATATTCATACTAGGTCTCACCCACAAATCCATACGTCTCCAAACAAGCACAAACATATGGGAGGAACAGCAATTCATACGTCCAGATAGACGAGTTTAAGGAAGGTATCACTATACTTACTCATTCAGACACAGAGAAAGACGCACACAGACGCATATTTCCATGCCTACAGCGAGCTCAACACAACAACCAGCCCAATCATGGCAAAGAAAAAGTGGGACAGAACCCCCCATATCTCAAGACTGACAAAAAAAAAATCATCATTAACATGTGTTCCAAGTACCAAACTCCTCACATCAACATCATATCAGTTAACTCACACTACCGACCTCTCTGCCATTCAGTATCGTTGGTAATATGTACAAAACTGTTCACATGATCAGCACCACCTCTATCCCACACCATTAGCCTTTTCTGCTATTCAGTAATATTTGTCCTACGTACCACAAGTATCACGACTAGACACATGGTCATCAGACAAATATCGTAACTCCCATACTCATACTAGGTCTCACACACTAATCCATACGTCACCACACACAAGCACTCATAAACAACCATCAGACACAAGTTAGAGTGTGTGCAAAGGATGACATATTTTTGCCATACACCTCAGTACTTATCACATTATCAATTAATTACATCAACACACCCTAGGTAGCCAGTCATTGTGAAATCTCAAAGTCGAGTAGAATCCTATCGTGATAGACACACAGCCACATAGAAAGACCCACATACACACACTCACATGTCCATGCATACACACAGTTACCATACATCACCACACACATATACATGTAACTGGAGGAAAAGGACTAAACAACCCGATTCCAGACTGAATAGCTACGGGATGTGCGAAATGTTACATTTCTTTTTGCCACAAACCTCGGTGTTCATCACTCCCAAATGATTACATCTACATAGGTGGCCACTGAAGGAGAAATCTCAAGTAGACTCCTACCGTCATAATTACACACATAACCACACAGGAACACGTACACACACATATGTCCATGCATATACCACAATTTCATAAGTTACCACATACATACAAGTAACAGCAGGAAACGGACCCGACACACGACGTCCACACTGAGGTGTTACATGATAGGTAGACGATAGCATGTCTTTACAATACACCTCAGTGCTCACAACACTTACCTGAATTTTAATGTGCCATCAGTATAGCTGGCGGCAGGAACTAAATACTTGGCAATGTTTGGTCAAAAGTCATTTGTTAATAGCAGCTCATAAAAGAGAAATTTTGTGTCAACCTGCCCAGGCGGGAGCGGCGAGAGGGGGCCACCCTTCCCCACTGCGGAAAGAAATACCGTAATACTCAGGTCAAAAGCGCGGACCGCGATGTATTACCGGAGTTTTCCGACCGGGACCTATTACCGGTAACCGCATTTTTTAGGACCGCACTGAAGACCGGAATTTCATTACGCTGAAAGCGGTTATATGCACCGGTATACCGACCTACAAAAACATGATGTACGCGTCAGCTTTTGACCAAACAGTGCCAAGTATTTAGTTCCTGCCGCCAGCTATACTGATGGCACATTAAAATTCAGGTAAGTGTTGTGAGCACTGAGGTGTATTGTAAAGACATGCTATCGTCTACCTATCATGTAACACCTCAGTGTGGACGTCGTGTGTCGGGTCCGTTTCCTGCTGTTACTTGTATGTATGTGGTAACTTATGAAATTGTGGTATATGCAAGGACATATGTGTGTGTACGTGTTCCTGTGTGGTTATGTGTGTAATTATGACGGTAGGAGTCTACTTGAGATTTCTCCTTCAGTGGCCACCTATTTAGATGTAATCATTTGGGAGTGATGAACACCGAGGTTTGTGGCAAAAAGAAATGTAACATTTCGCACATCCTGTAGCTATTCAGTCTGGAATCGGGTTGTTTAGTCCTTTTCCTCCAGTTACATGTATATGTGTGTGGTGATGTATGGTAACTGTGTGTATGCATGGACATGTGAGTGTGTGTATGTGTGTCTTTCTATGTGGCTGTGTGTCTATCACGATAGGATTCTACTCGACTTTGAGATTTCACAATGACTGGCTACCTAGGGTGTGTTGATGTAATTAATTGATAATGTGATAAGTACTGAGGTGTATGGCAAAAATATGTCATCCTTTGCACACACTCTAACTTGTGTCTGATGGTTGTTTGTGAGTGCTTGTGTGTGGTGACGTATGGATTAGTGTGTGAGACCTAGTATGAGTATGGGAGTTACGATATTTGTCTGATGACCATGTGTCTAGTCGTGATACTTGTGGTACGTAGGACAAATATTACTGAATAGCAGAAAAGGCTAATGGTGTGGGATAGAGGTGGTGCTGATCATGTGAACAGTTTTGTACATATTACCAACGATACTGAATGGCAGAGAGGTCGGTAGTGTGAGTTAACTGATATGATGTTGATGTGAGGAGTTTGGTACTTGGAACACATGTTAATGATGATTTTTTTTTGTCAGTCTTGAGCTATGGGGGGTTCTGTCCCACTTTTTCTTTGCCATGATTGGGCTGGTTGTTGTGTTGAGCTCGCTGTAGGCATGGAAATATGCGTCTGTGTGCGTCTTTCTCTGTGTCTGAATGAGTAAGTATAGTGATACCTTCCTTAAACTCGTCTATCTGGACGTATGAATTGCTGTTCCTCCCATATGTTTGTGCTTGTTTGGAGACGTATGGATTTGTGGGTGAGACCTAGTATGAATATGGAGGTTATGATATCCGTCTGATAGACAAGTGTCTATTGTAACTCATGGCACCTGGGTCACATGTTACTAAATGACAGAAAGGGTTGCGATGTGGGAGAGATGTGGCTGTGATTTCAAACTTCACACATCCTGTAACTCTTCAGTTTGGATCTAGCATGTTCAGTCTCTTTCCTCGTGTGTGGTGATGAATGGAACTGTGTGAATGCATTGACATGTGAGTGTGTGTGTGTGTGTGTATGTGTGTCTTTCTATGATTTTTGGCCAGTCATGGGTGTTCTGTTCCACTTTTTCGTTGCCATGATTGGGCTAGTTGTTGAGTCGAGATCGCTGTAGGCATGGAAATGTACGTGTGTATGCGTCTCTATCTCTGTGTGTTTTTTTGCGTAAATGTGGTGATACCTTCCTTTATCTCGTTTGTCTGGATGTATGATGTGCTGTTCCTGCACTTATGCTTGTGTGAGGTGACATATGGACTTGTGGGTGAGACCTAGTATGAATATGGGAGTTATGATATCTGTCTGATGACCAAGTGTCTACTGCTACTCGTGGTACATGGGGGGGGGGGGCACATGTTACTGAATGGCAGATAAGGCTTAGGTGTGGGATAGACGTGTTGGTGCTGATGTGAACTGTTTTGTACCTAGCACACATGATACTGGATGGTAGTGAGGTCTGTAGTGTGAAATAAATGAGATGATGTTGATGTGAAGAGTATGGTGCCTGGAACATATGTTACTGATGATTTTTTGGTCAGTTATGAGCCATGGGGGTTCTACCCCACTTTTTCGTCGCCATGAATGGGCTGGTTATTGTGTGTAGCTCGCTGAAGGCATGGAAATGTGAGTGTTTGTGCGTCTCTCTCTGTGTCTGTATGCGTAAATATGGTGATACCTTCTATAAACACGTCTGTCTGGATAAATGATTTTGCTGTCCCTCCACTTATGTTTGTTTGTGATAGTGTATTGAGATGTATGGATTCGTGGGTGAAATCTGATAGTCAAGTGTCTATTGCAACTCATGGTACCTGCGTCACTTTTTTACTGAATGGTAGAAAGGGTTGTGGTGTGGGAGAGACATGTTGATGGTAAATATAACCAACTGGGGCGTGATGAACACTATTTATGGTGAAAACATGCCATCTTTTGCACACCTTCTATCTCGCCAGGCTGATGATATGTAAGGAGACTTCTGTTTTCCAGCCAGTCATGAGGCAAGAGAGTACTACACCACTTTTTCGTGTCCATGATTGTGTCCATGATATTTGCCGGTAGTTGTACTGAACTCTCTGTAGACTTGGACATGTGTATCAGCGTCTGTCTTTGTGGATGTAAGCATAAGTATGGTGGTTCCTGACTTTAACTCGTCTGTCTGATGATTTTTGTAACGATAGTTCTGTCCAGTTAATCAGTGGTAACGACAATTCTGCCCCCACTTCATCGTTTTCATGATGCTTGCTGTTAGTTCTGTTGACCTCGCTGTATGCATGTACAAGTGTGTGCGTGTGTCGTCCCTCTGTGGATTTGAGTCTAGAATTATGCTCACCATCAACGTGTGCTTCAAACCATTGATTCAGGGCTTAGGCAGTCTCCCATTTCGATGTGCTCTTTACAGTTTACTGCCGTTTGTGTTGGCATAAGAATTGTGATTCTCGCTACATAAAAAATCATGTACCAGAGAAGCGAAGGACTTGGGTACAAACCCACAGTCAGACCATTGCTTGTGTGGTGTAGTATGGAGTCCACATTTTTTGTGCATCAAATGCAAGGTGCAAAGGAGGGCAGCTAGATTTATCTGTGGAAAATATTCAGTAAGTGACATAATAAAGGAGCTGGGGCTGGGATGTCATTGGAAGAGTGTTGAGGGGTTGTAGGTGGCGTATAATGCTGTTAGAATGGATATTGGTGGAATAATTCTGAGTGGTGTATGGAGCCTAAGTTGACCATGACCACAATCTGGCACTATACTTTAGGTGATGAGGCCTGACTGGGTAAAATATCTAAACACCCACTTCGACCTAACAATTTACGACAGTTCAATCGTGGGTGCTATCTTCGGCGCAATAGAACTAGTGTCTGCAACTATTGTGACGTTTTGGATACTTGTCGATGTGTGGGGGTCTTCTATGAAAATGTGGGTTATGATGCCTGTTTTATGACCACGAAACTATCAATTAGCTAAGAGCATTATGGTAACTTTATCATGGTTACTTGAACAAAGCATGCAATTACAATCAAATGTCACACTTGGTCCTGAATCCGAAGGTTGGCGTCAGATGGGAACATTTAAACCGAATGGAGAACACTCCTGTGTCCTGATTGGTTGAAAAAATAGCAGAAATTTCCTGGAAGAAGGGGGAATTTTCCTGGGAAACTGCAGTAGAACCACCTTAAGTGAACATTTTGGTACCTGGAATCCCTGCTACTGATTAGGAGAAGACTTTGCGAAATTTGAACAAAAAGGTTACCCTGACAGTAACTGATCAGGGGTTGGAGTGGGAATCATTGGAAAACAGTAGGAGGTTTGGGGAAGTGTTGTGGGTACGTTGGCGATGAGGCTAGGGGTTGGTCTTGGTGAAAGAATTAGGAATAGTGCGTAAAAGACTATAAGTAGGAGCCGGCACTGGATTTCTTGCATAAGGGAGTGGGTAAATTTTCTAAATCTCCACCTTGGTCACAGGCGATGGTCTCAGGGATGTTCTGTGCTTAGCGTGACTCGATTTTTATCACATAGGACTGGCGTACTTCGATTCGACAGGGGAGAAATTAGTAAGATTAACAGACGGTATTTCGTTCATGGAACATACATGCTGAGCTGTAAAATACAGTTAAAGGTGTGTACATATCTCTGTTTCTAGTCAATCACTGTTGTGTCACAAGGGATTTATTGGAATTTTAGACAAAGTGCAGCTAAGGACACTCAATTTGTGATTGCTTACGAAAGCATAACAGAATTGATACATAGATTGGTCTGGATTAACAGACGACAAAGGTTTGACCTTGATGGCAACAATTACACGTGCAATGAAATATTTCATACCAGTGACATCAGAGATAAGATTTGAAAAATAAGGCGTCGTACTGATGCTTATATGAATTCTTTCTTCCCTCGTTGCATTCCATGAGCTTTGCCATGGTCAAACTGGAAACTTTGATTTTTTCTAGCTTTGGTGTGGGAAAGGCTTTGTCACAAATATTTTCAAGTGGCCTCTTGTCCAAAGACAGGGTTGAGAAATAGGCTTGAAAATTACAGCCTGATTGGTTTGACATCATGTAATCACTTCTGGAATGTCTGTAGGAAAAGAAACTGTTTTTCAAATCGACAACTTTGCTTTAGATTCATCGAGGTTATACTTACATACATCACTAAACCCCTTCAATGCCTCTTTGAGTTCAAAAAGTGTCTGTGTTTCATTACCCCTAATTTAATACATCCTTTAAAATACACGGAATGTAGGTGACACTCGTGAGCTATATTATATTGTTCATAACGAATCCAACATGATGTGAAAAAGTGAGTTTGTTTCCCGTCTCTTCGTCGGTGAATTAATTTTTAATGTCTTCCTGCTTCGATGAACGCAATTTATGGGTTTTCCTACCTTCGTCGGTGAATATCTGTCGGTGGGTTTTTGAGGCTACGAATTTTGAAAGGAATAACGTATGGTAGGTTTGAGAAATAGGCTTGAAAAAATTACATGCTGATTGGTTTGACATCATGTATTCACTTCAGAAATGTCTGTAGGGAAAGAAACTGGTTTTCAAATCGACAACTTTGCTTTAGTTTAGGATCTATTAATTCATCGAGGTCATACTTACATACATCAGTAAACCCATTCAATGCCTCTTTGAGTTCAAAAAGTGTCTGTGTTTCATTACCCCTAATTTAATACATCCTTTAAAATACACGGACTGTAGGTGACACTCGTGAGTTATATTATATTGTTCATAATGAATCCAACATGATGTGAAAAAGTGAGTTTGTTTCCCGTCTCTTCGTCGGTGAATTAATTTTTAATGTCTTCCTGCTTCGATGAACGCAATTTATGGGTTTTCCTACCTTCGTCGGTGAATATCTGTCGGTGGGTTTTTGAGGCTACGAATTTTGAAAGGAATAACGTATGGTAGGTTTGAGAAATAGGCTTGAAAATATTACATGCTGATTGGTTTGACATCATGTATTCACTTCAGAAATGTCTGTAGGGAAAGAAACTGGTTTTCAAATCGACAACTTTGCTTTAGTTTTGGATCTATTAATTCATCGAGGTCATACTTACATACATCAGTAAACCCATTCAATGCCTCTTTGAGTTCAAAAAGTGTCTGTGTTTCATTACCCCTAATTTAATACATCCTTTAAAATACACGGACTGTAGGTGACACTCGTGAGTTATATTATATTGTTCATAATGAATCCATCATGATGTGAAAAAGTGAATTTGTTTCCAGTCTCTTCGTCGGTGAATTAATTTTTAATGTCTGCCTGCTTCGATGAACGGAATTTATATTAACAGCGAGGTCTTTAGAGACGGAAAAGGAATGGGAAGGAATTCGGCCATGGTCTTTTAAAGGAAGCATCCCGGCATTTGCCTGGAGTGATTTGGGAAACCATGGAAAACCCAAATCTGGATTCTCGGAACCGGTGTCCTCCCGAATGCAAGGCCAGAACGCTAAATAATTTCATGAAAACAGGTACACATAGAATTCTTACTCGGTTTTATATCTGGAGTTTATGACTGTTTTTTTTTTCCATATCGAACGTTAAAAGGAAGAATGTATGCTTTTCAAATTATTTTTTTATTCAATTATAACAAGTCAAGCTGGCGCCATACTCTCTAGGCGTGGAAATTGACGAGTTGGAACGGCTTTTTCACAAAACACTTAAACACCGCGGCCGGACTCGAACCGGCGACCTTCGGCACTCTAGCCCCAACACTGCCGATGTCTGTTCACGTAATATCCGTTGATGTGGACTTTATTTTTTTTAGTAAAAAATCGCAATGGTTCACGACACAGAACCGAAGAAAATATTTTACTGTGTGTCGATAGTAGCCAAGATGTTCAGTGCTTGCTTAACAGGACGCTAGGAATACACGCGCGGCACACATTTCGCAATGCATAATTGAGAGCAAACAGAGCGTGTTCACGCAGGCCCGAAAACGGGGATTCCGAAATATTTCACGCATATGAAGCATGCCAGGCCATCTAGCGGTGACTATAGCAACTCTAGGTGCTGCCATCTGGTGACAGTGATGCAAGGCGAACGCGCGATGTCTCGGATGAGCAAGTTCACACCTGTCGCAACGTCTAACAGAGCGCGTATCATGTGTAAACACGCCCCAGACCAAAATGATGCATGCCACGCCATCTACCAGTCGCCCAAAGAACTAACGGTGTCTGCCATCTACCAGCGGGTCGGTGAACTAACTTTCCAGCGCCCCCAGGAGATGCTGCCATCTGTGCGGCCGGTCAAAGAACTAACGGCCCGCCATCTTGGCTGGCCAAAGAACTAACGGTCCCCGGCATCTTGGCCGGCCAAAGAACTAACGGGCGGCCATCTTGTGACGTCACGGGTTTTCCCGGTTTCTGGCTTGGTCCATCCTTATAACACTACTACTGAGGAAACAAAAATTGAAGAAACAGTGTGTTGCGCCTCTCCATCGTTGGTGAACGTGTGCGCCATGGTTGACGAGCGAAATGAAATTCTAGATATATTATCCGCTAGTATTGAGGGTAAAGAAAACCTGTCAGATTCGCAGAAGAACCAATTAAAATTGTTATTGGGGAACAATCTGGGTCTCTTTTCATTCAGACCTGGGAAGATCAAAGGAGCGTTGCATAGGTTTAAAGTCAGGGACACGTCGACACTGAAGGGACGAACTTACCCAATCCATTTGAAATTGCGCTACGCCGCTCGAGAAGCGATTTACGCTATGGAAAAGCAAGTTATCATTTCACCTGGTTCCTCCCCGCACATAAGCCCAATTACCTTGGTTGGTAAGAAGAATGGTTCGGTCAGAGTGTGCTTGGATGATAGGGCATTGAATGAGCGAGCGCATGGAAGGTAATGGTGAACGACCGGAAGTTATCCCCGATTTGATGACCCGTTCCGCGGAAAGAGTTGGTTAACCACACTTGATATTACAGCGGGATTCAACCAAGTAGAGCTGACACATGAATGTCGTCAATACACGGCGTTTATCTTTGAAGGACACCAGTATATATTCAATCGAGCCGCGTTTGGTTTAAAAAATTCGTCATGTGCATTCATTCGCGCACTCAATGGGGTGTTAACACCGGAAATCAAGGAATTTTGCACCGCATATGTAGATGACTTGCTGGTGGCCTCGGATTCATTCGAACAATACATACAGCATCTGCAGCAACTGTTCACCGTTTTAAAAGAAAGTGGTATAACGTTGAGACCTGACAAAGCGACCCTATGCACACATCAAGTGATTATTAGGATACGTTGTTAGCCCGGAAGGCGTGACTCCTTCGAGCGAAAAGATCGAGGAGATTGTGAATCTTCCACCACCAACGAAACCTAACGAATTGCGTAAGTTTCTAGGCGTTTGGGCCTACTACAGGGGAAACATCCCAAATTTTGCATTCATACTACACCCCCTATATGGATTACTAAAGAATGGAAAGCGATGGGAGTGGGAAGAGATTCACGACAAGGCATTCCGTGCCATCAAAGAGGCTTTTCGAAAGAACGTATGCTTAGCTCACCCAGACATAACGAAGCACCGAGCGTGGTGGTGTAACGGCTAGCGTTCTGGCCTCGCATTCGGGAGGACGGCGGTTCGAATCCCCGTCCGGGCATCCAGATTTAGGTTTTCCATGGTTTCCCAAATCACTCCAGGCAAATTGCGGGATGCTTCCTTCAAAAGGCCATGGCCGAATTCTTTCCCATTCCTTGCCCCCCATCCTTTCCCGTCTCTAAAGACCTCGCTGTTAGAGAGACGTAAAGCAGATAGAAAAAAAAAAACATAACGAAGCCATACTTTCTGCATTGTGATGGTAGCCTTACCGGTCTCGGGGCATGTTTACAACAAAAGGATGACCAGGGAAATTTTCGAATAGTAGTTATGGACAGTCGAACCTTAAACCAGCAGAATGTCATTATTACGTGAGTGAGATAGAAATGTTATCAATTTATTTCGCAGTGACGAAATTCAAGAACTATTTGTCAGGATGCACTACGTAGCTAAGGGCAGACCACCAGGCCCTAACGTTTCTGCGGAATGCGAAATTTACCAGTAGTCGAATAGCCAGATGGGCAATGTTCCTGCAACAATTTGACATAAAGATTCAATACTGTAAAGGATCGGACAATGTAGTAGCAGATTGGCTAAGTCGCCAAAAGAGAGGGACAAAGACGACCTATCTGTACGTTCGCCGGTTGCCTCATCCGCTCCGCAGGCGACATGCAACAAAGAACACCACAGCAGCGCGTGCTGACATCACATTCACTCATCTCTCGGCTGCCATGCACGCAACCACACTGCCCGCAGCCAACTGTCCTCTCCACACACACCTAACGGCCCTTGCTACCTGCTCAAGACCGCATTCCAGAGCAGCCCTGTCACTCTTTGTCTCACTTGTCCATCTGCCTGAGCATGTAGTGTAGCGATACACTACAGACCGAAGAAATATTTTGTAAACACAAGACCATTCAACATATTTATCCGCACGTCCACACCACACAGTCCACCCAGGCACTCACATTCAAAGCTTATAACAAGGTAGTGTATGTTCTCCATTACCGCATTCTTCAACACGGTGTAGGATCTGGAATGGAGTTGATAAAATTCGCAGTGTATGTCCTTCAGATATTTATATAACAGTTGCGGGATGCGTCTCTCTCAATGCGCGATTTCGCTTTTGGGCAAAAGTAGTGCCTAATGAGCGGTATAACACATACTCCTTCGTTGTGAGAAGGATAGACCTCTACATACTTTTCCAAATCCATGTCAGTATATTGTAATGGTTTACTTTTTAAAAACAAATATTAACAGTGACAATTCATATTAGTTACCACTGAGTACAATAACATCTTTCTAAGTACTCATGGCTAAATATTCAATTGCCAAAGAAATATTTTCTCATCAGACACTGAATCATAATATTTTATACTTCAGTTTAATGACTTCAAGTACTCTTTAATCATGCCTGAAGAAAAACAGCTGCTGTTGTGGAGATAAGAAAACTTTTCCTATAGCATCCGAAACTAATCATAATGATTCATTGAATAATTGCTCACAGTCTACATACCCATCATCATTTAGAACAAATTTTGTGGAGTAGGATTGATAACAATTAGTTGTTGCTGAAGTCTCCAAATTTGTATGCCTAATTAAGCTGTTAGGAATTTACTAAATAATTTTATATTGTGGTTTACAAATTTCGTAGAGACGATTTTGTTTGAATGTTATTACAATTACATTTATATGTAAGTATTAAATGTTCTGTGTGGGCAAAGGTCTAGGGTGCAGCGGTTCTGATAGCGTGCTGTGTGAATTTGGCATACACTATTCGAGTCGTAGGGAAGCAGTAATGGACAGAGAACACATCTGGATGACATTATGCATTGTCAGACCATCGCTAAATTACAGCCCGGCAACAGTGAGCGCCAGGTGGACCAGCGGTTACATGTCAACATTAAAGTTATTTCAAGGTTGTGGAGAAGATTTCAGGAGGGAGGAAACATGCACAGCCAGTTTAGGCATGGTCAACATGAACTAAATCCCAGTATCAGGATCATTATATTACCTTAAGTGCCCGAAGGCGTCCAGCCAACTCATGTACGGGCTAAACACATCCTAGTAGCCCCTGGGTTATACATCTCTCGTCAGACACTGTATGGCTTAGAGCTGTAAAAGTACAAGTAACGAGAAATTCCTTACCCGTATGTATTCATTACTAAGCCAATCAGCACCCGTTACTTTCCAATCGTTAGTCGTTACTTTTGATACAATCGAACACTAGGATGAAGCATCTGTAAGGGACCAAACTGATATAGGGGTTGGATACATCAGTAGTCACATTAACTAACAACTTGCATCTTGGACAAAGTTCTAATAAAAATTAAAACTTCAAAATTACTAAACCGTGAAAAAACCTTGGTAACATCACCTGTAAAGTACTAGGGTGACAGTCTAGTTCCGGCATTCGTAGCGATAACTTCCTTGTACTCAGAAGAAAACTACGCAACACACGCTCGGAGCAGTAGACATCAAGAAATTGACAGTTCCAAGTTTAACCTTATTTTTGTTTCAATCAGTGGTATAAAGCAAGTGTTAAGTAACAACGACAACCCCGACGCGTAACTGAGACACAGTGTCAGTTTAGCAATGCTAGAAATGGAGGCAGATGACACTGGCCAGGCGGTCGGTGAAGGACTAAGGAGGTACTACAATGTGGTGAATGACGAGCGCGATATCAGCCGACAGCAAGACGTCTCCGGCAGCTTCTACCAGTACCAGTACAGCAGCAAGCAGCTTTGCAGTTGATGGACCAGCAGAACGTGGACGTAGTGAACCAGACTTCGTGGGAGAACGCCGTTCGAGGTAAACAGCGACCCAGGTCGTCGTTGCCAGAAACCAGTGACAACGTTGCAACAAAAAAAGTCAAAACTCAGGAATCAGGAAGCAAGTGTTCTAATTTAAATTCCACAGCCACATGTGATAATGAAGCCAACAAGTTTTACTTGTTTAGAAAAAGTGATGGTGGCCCATTCTATGTCTTTGCCGAATATGATTCAGTGCATAGTGATCAACAGAATCTCGGTAGGTTACACCACATGACTGTAGGAAAAATAATCCGAGAATCAATACCTGGCATTAAATCTGCTATAGTTAATATTAGTAGAAAAGGGCATAACCGTGTGCAAGTAGAACTCAACTCGATAGTGTGGGCAAATTGCTTAGCTAAAGTCAGAAACCATCCCAAAAAAATTAAGTTCTATATACCATGAATTTGTACTGTAAAGGAAGGGCTTATACGTAATGTAGACACGTCCTTTTCGGAAGACGAGCTAAAGAAAGAAATTGAGTGTGATACGGAAGTATTACAAGTCCGTCGTATCATGCGGAAAGTAGTGCGGGAAGGAGCAACAGAACTAATACCTCGGCAGCTAGTACAGGTGACATTTCTTGGTCAAAGGCTACCGAACTATGTGTACATTCATAGAACTCGCTGCAGTGTTGAACCATAAGTGGGGAACGTGGTAAATTGTTTTCACTGTCTCTGTTTCGGACACACAAGCCGAATGTGTTGCAGTGCTGTTCGTTGCGCAAATTGTGGCGAACAACACGACACGAAGGAATGTACTTATCAGGGAAACCCACACTTTGTACACTGTGGGGGCAGCCACCGTTCAACGGATCGTATTTGTCCCGAATTCACTAGACAGAAACAAATTAAATTTCGCATGGCCCGTGAGAATATATCATGGGAGGAAGCCATAGCACTTGAGTCAATTAACACCTATGCGAAAAGGACTGCCGTACCACCAACCAGAGATGAGAACAATTTCCCGCAATTGCCTGTTTTACGCTCAGCACAGAGCGCTGTACAACAACCTAGCTTTCCCTCAAAGATAACGGCCCTGCCTCTACCTACGAGACGCCGGCATCCACTTCCTCAACAACAGCTCAATCGGCCGCCGGTCGGCCAACAGAACCCAGCTCAAAACATCCCGTCTGACTTATACTATTATGTCAACAGACCCCACATAGAGCCAATCACCAACAATCCCTATAGACCCTCACCTGTACCTATAAATGAACAGATGATAGATAAGATTTGCGAGATGGTTGTAACGATATTCAATATGGCCACTTCTGGAATTTTACCATCCAATCTTAAACAATGTGTCACCAACTTATTGCTAAGCAACAATGGCGGGGAAGAGTTCGAAACGTCTGTCAGTAATAGTAGGAACACATCGCCTGGGCCAGACAGCATTCATTACGCCATGCTCAAATATCTACCAAGAAAAGGCAAGCTAGCAATTCTAAAAGTAATGAACGACGTTTGGTTACAACGCATTGACATCGAATCTATGAAAACTATAAGAATAGTCCCTATCCTCAAACCAGGCAAGGACCCATGCGACCCAGCATCATACACGCCGATTCCTCTCATGTCTTGTATATATAAAACCCTGGAGCGTAGGATTAGGCTCAGAATAGAGTAGAACGTGGAATACTATATAAAACTCCCCCATTTTCAATACGGTTTTCGCAGAGGCCTGGGTACGCTTGACGCTCTGGCATACCTAGTTACTGAGTTACAAGAGAGCTTGACAGCTAACAAGTACACAACGTGTGTGTTTACAGACTTGACTGAAGCATATGATAATGTAGTTCCAGAAATTCTAGTACAAAAGCTCCTCCTAATGAAACTGCCTGAAATATTTATATTAAATCTTTGGAACATTCTGCAAAATAGAGTCCTGATAATTATGACACCAACTGGCAAAATCGGCCCTCGGCGTACAAGTTTTGGTCTCCCGCAAGGGTCTATCCTGGCACCATTCCTGTTCATTATATACTGTAGTGACATTGGCATAGCACTGTCACCAGATACCTGGTTTATACAATATGCGGACGACCTCTGCATTTACAAAACATCCAGGAATCGTCAGGACACCTATTTCCACCTTAGCCAAACGCTAACTAAACTCAAGACTTGGCTAAAGGACAACGGACTCCAATTATCACCAGAAAAATCCGCAGTAATAACCTTCACCCGGCATAAGGTACTGGCAGCTGAAAACATAATACTCGGACCATATACACTGCCACTCCTAAAGTGTATCAAATATTTAGAATTATACTTAGACAACAAGCTAAGATGGAAGCGTCAGATATCTGAAACAGTTGGGAAATGCGATAAAGCAATAAACATACTCCGAGCCACTAACGGTGCTTGGTGGGGGGCTGATCCCAAAATCTCAATAGCCCTCTACAAAGCCATGGTGCGACCTCACCTAGATTATGGCTGTGTACTTTACGGCTCCGCGTCTGATCAACTTCTGAACCGCCTGGATAAATGTCAGTACCGAGCTCTTCGACTCTGCTTATGGGCATTTCTGTCGACGCCAACCAATGCACTGCTGGTCGAAACCAATGAAATGCCACTCGCACTGAGGCGCCAATATCTCAGTAAAAAGTTTATAATAAAATAGTTCCAGAAAACCGGAAACGTGCTTACAATAAAAATACGCGTCCTGTGGGTAGCAACATCAACCTCTACTTACTGGACCCACATGAACAGCCCACATCTAGTTGAGGCCATCGCTGAGCTTAATGAATATCAGCCACAAGTGTTCTCTCTCCCAAGATTACCATGTTACGAATTTGACTACGAAGCCCATATGATCCGGAACGAGATCGTAGAAAATCTGAGATATTCAGAGAACGCCCTTAGCAACAATAATCTTCTAAGTGACTATCTAAGCGGTATGGGTCGAGTGGTATATATATATATATATATACAGATGGGTCAAAGACTGGCAACATGGTTGGGAGTGCCTTTTCTGACAGCACTAACATAGTGGAAAGGTTGTTTAAGCTGCGCGCGGAAACATCCTCTTTCACAGCCGAACTGTTTACAATACTTAAAGCGCTGGAATATACGCTAGAGATGCGCATTCAGAATACAGTTGTTCTTACAGACTGCAAATCGACACTGCAAAAACTGGGTGATGGAATCAAAGATAGAGGGAGGACTCCGCTTTTGTATGACATATTGGAGTTGATGACCAACATAAACAAACAAGGTATGAAGATCTCCTTTATCTGGGTCAAGGCGCATGTCGGACTACATGGCAACGAAAGAGTGGATGCTCTTGCAAAAATAGCCGCACAAACAGGAAACCCAGTTGAACTTCTAATAGGAAGTGATCTAATCCCACTATTTCGCCAAAAAAGTATGGAGACCTGGAATGATATGTGGAAATCCACTAACCAACACAAAGGAGCACATTACAGGCAGATACATCCGTTGATACCAAGGACACAGTGGTACCAAAAGAAATACGCCACAAAAAAAGCAGTCACCATAATATCGAGACTAAAATTCAACCACGGGAGATTCGGAAGCCATCTGTACAAAATAAAGTTAGTGAACTCCCCTTTTGTCAGTGTGACGGGCAGTCCGAGGCCGACACAAACCATATATTCTTTGGATATAATATATACAAGGAAGAAACGGACACCTTTTGGGAAGACTTGAAACATTGGGAAATAAGATATCCAGTCAATGTCAGCCATCTCCTTGCCTTAGGAAATATTTCTATATACCAAAAGATGGTACATTTTATTACAAGAAACAATATAGAGATATAATTGGGAAAACCCACCCCACTCTTCAATATTACAAATAGTTGCCGTTCATGGAACACTAGATGGTTATGGTTTTATTACATTTTAACCTAATAAACTATAAAAATCATGTATTATCAAAATTTACTGTGAAAATGTTTAATCTTTAATTCTCCATCTAACCATCTTTATAATTTTATGTCCTCAGTGTTGATGTGTACTTTCTTAATGTTATGTAAATTATTGTTTCTGTTGTATACCATTCGGAAAGTATGTTTGATCTCATAATATAAACTGATTTGTATAAATGGTTGGGTAAATGTGGGCGAATGACTGTATATGCATAAATAGAATGTATATTGACTGTATGGCCAAGTGTCAATAAATAAAAAAAAGTACTATGGTCACCATTTTTCACTATTTAACCTTGGGAAAGAAAAGGTTCAGTTCTAAACTTTGGAAATAAAATCACTGACAAAAATTTCACCATCATTATATTTTGGTATATAAAAAAAGTTCACTATTACAGTTGATCAGCAATCGGACATTCATGTTGAGAAGTTTGCAAGTTATGAAACACAGAAAACAGGCGGACCCAAACCTCTGAAAAAATTTTAAGTTACATGTTCAAAGTTTAGACCGGGTTGCACAATTTCAACATTTCCATGATGGCCGCTCCGATAGCATGTGTCCGGAACTATTTTCACGAGCCGAGACGGATCTGCTCGCTCCGCCAAGCAACAGGCCTTCACCAACTTGCCGGAATGCGGGAGAATTCCCTAACCTAACCCAGAATGTAGTGCACCGTAAGACTCTCAGAATTTCATACTCTTTAGGGGAATGAAAAGGAAACAACTTTCTCACTGCTACTTTTTATCGTAATCTCAACGGTTTATCTGTAATAAATTAAAATGTGTTGTCGCGGAGTGACACTATTTTCACCACAGTGACGTAAAATTCCTTGGTACCTCTGTTGTTAAAATCCACTGCGGGAACACACTATTTTGAGTTTTAAAACTGTTGCCATTTTATTATCCTCTTTCTCCGATTTACAGCGGTGTGCCCGACTCGTCTTTAGCTGGTGTAGTTGTGTAGTAACCAAAATTCTAAAATACCTATGTTTTCTAGTCTGACGCCATTATTAATTTTCAAATTTCAAAAAGTATTCAGTGCATTGCTCTAAAAGTAAAGCCTATCTTGAAAAACTGTTTTCTGCACCGTATACTGTGATCTCTACTATATGTTTTACAAGTGTTTTTTATCCCCTGACTTTATTTACTTTGTCTGTGATAATTAATGTAAGCCGGCAGGGTGCCAAATTAGACGCAATTAATTTTTCAAGTCCTCTCAGACTTGATTAACTTTTCAGAACTACCTGCAATTTCAGCACAAGGTTCAAGAAGAAATTAAGTTTTAATTACTATATATGCTGATATCCGAAACTTCGTTAAATGTGTTGTTATTACTGTTTGAAACTGCCGGTTTGTTTGACTGAGTGTAAAAACTTGTTTTCCTATTTTAAACTGCCTGAAACTATTAATCATGTATTATGTATCGCAAAAATTCGTTTTGTCATGGTTGACTATTATTATAAATGTCTTTTACTGTGTCGAAAAGTATTGTAAAATGATGATATTGTCTCGTAACAATTTTTAGTGCTTAACAAGCTGGATTATTGATGATTGCAGTGAGTTAGGCGAGTTTAAAGGCTACTATTTATCATTGAAAGTCTGTTTAAGACTGTTATTATGTGTTTAGTTAGTTTTCATACATCGCCCTGCAAGTGGCTATCGGCCTCAGTATCGGCTTTTCTAATATACCCGTTCCCCATGTCTCGTAGCAAAAGATTCGAATGTAACAAATTCTAAGGTAGCTTACACATCGCATCGAGTCGCGTAGCGTACGGGATAACTTCGTTACTGTCGTATCGTTTCATTACTCGTTACTTTTGATACAATCGAATACTAGCATGAAGCATCGCATCGAGTCGCGTCGCAAACGGGACGACTTCGTTCGTACTTGGTAAAGTTTAAGTAAATTGTTTATTTAGTAAAATAAGTTTAGGTAAGTTGTTCGTTTGGATAAAACTTAAAGTAATTAGCAAATGGATCGTGCGGAAAACCTCTGAATGTACACTTGATTTACTGTTATTATATACGAAAAAATAATCCAATTTCAAAACGAACACCAATTAGCAAAAAAAAAAAAAAACCTGACCTTTTACCTGACTGTGGCAGATCTAGTGACAATAACTAATAACGGTTATTTTTTAAAGTAGCCTACTCAAAACCCTGCACACAAGCCTGATATGATAATGGGACATGTATTTAACAAATATTATAATCTCAGCAAAGTATTTCGTATTTAAATAGGAGGTTTCACCACTGCCTTCGTTTACCGTTTTCGTTTATTTTTGTAAATTCTTCATCTTTTGTGATTAGATTCGTAATTGTAGTTGCGTCACGGCTACAATAAACATTCAACATGTAAGTGCCGCATTGATCACATGGATCCTGCGGTAATTAAAATTCATTGATCGCTATGTGACATTACTTCTGACACAACTGAGCACTAGCATGAAGCATCGCATGAATGACTTCGTTAACAGTTAGTAAAGTTCAAGTAAATTGTTCATTGAGTAAAGTAAATTTAGGTAAATTGTGCGTACGTTTGATTTACTGCTCTGAATACTTCAGAATAATACCTAATATCACAATCGCAGCACACTTAAATCAACTAATTTCAAAACAAACATCTGCTCTTTCAATCGCTGGGCGAACCCCTCCAGCTCCGGCATTATGCATGATACGCAGTGTTCGTTTATCGAATCAAACTGACATCTATACGACAAATGCGAGTAACGAAATGAATTTGTAAGGCCGCGTTTACACGATGTGAGTTGACTGGAACGACAGTTGGCCGGACCGTCGGTGGTGGGGGTAAGAGAGTTGACTAGCATGCTAGTAATAATTAGAAGAGTGTCCACTGTCAGGACAGTTCTCTACTCCTACATTGTGATCTTATTGAAAATAGTATGTCCATGTTACAGAAAGGAATTAACATCGTAGCTAATTTGTTGATTATAATGTTGAATAATATGAAGAATAATAAAATAAAACGTAGAAAAACGTTAAAAGAGTAGATATTAAAAACAAATCCTTTAAGTGCCTCAGCTCCTTTTTTAAAAATAAAGTTGCAAGTGAAGATATTAAGTTGCATCATTTAAGACTAACTGTATCTCAATTTGAAGAGCTATTGTGAAATATTTTTTTCCGATACATAAAAATCTTTATATATATAAAAATCTCGTGTCACGATGTTCGTCCGGGATGAACTCGGAAACTACATAACAGATTTAGATGAAATTTGGCTTTCTGTGTGTAATTTAGTCCAACTTAAAAGATAGGATAGTTTTTATCTGGATTATAGACCTCAATATTTATTATTTGTGAAATAAATGTTCATTAAATGTGTGTCATGGGACAATGTTTTGTAATTAATTGTAAGCCACCAAAGATAAGCGATCTGCTGGCTTAGTGGTTAGGGCGTCTGACTGGCGATGGAAAGGTCCCCGGTTCGAGTCCCTGTCTCGGCGGGGATTTTTATAGACACTTAACCTGGCATTAACCTCCGGTGCTGCATGCTGTGTAAGGTGAAATACGCCAGGACGGTACTGTGGTTTGGATTAGACGTTAAAATGTAGGTCCCCTGTACCAGGTAGGATGGGTGGGCTAGGTAAAGGCGCCTACGACAGTGGAAGAATGCCCAGCCAGTAGAAACCATGTCACCAGGTCATTACGACCACACGAAATTATTATTATAGTTCCATAAATTTCTAACAGATGGCGTTGTGTTGACTTATCGATACAATACTTGGTTAGCTAGGTTGGGTAATCATCCAGTAGATCAAATTCTGTTTCAATTTATTTATGCTACAGTTTATTCCTAACAGATGGCGGTGTGTTAATTTATCGAACCATCCAGTAGATGGCGTTGTATTTCGATTTATTTATGCTACAGTCTATTCCACGCCATATATGTGAGTTTCTTCAATTTTAATTGTGCTGTGTATTGTGTTATAATTATACTGTATTGTTGTTCATCGTTTGTGTGTCATTATACCTAACGACAAAGTAATTACACACATGAATA
This sequence comes from Vandiemenella viatica, assembly GCA_031002005.1. NCBI lineage: Eukaryota > Metazoa > Arthropoda > Insecta > Orthoptera > Morabidae > Vandiemenella > Vandiemenella viatica. The sequence goes on from CM061921.1 coordinate 165,682,556, forward strand.
TAACATTGAAGAAAACGTTACGATAAATTCGAATCGTGTAAGTATTTCTCGCTAGCTTATCAGTTTTCTTCTTCTTTTTGTTCAGCTAGAGACCACGTGTCAATTTCAATTCCTCTCCTGTTGTTTTTCTTTCTTCCTCCCCCGTACTCCTTCATTATTGCACTCCTCTCTACCTTTGAATCCTGCCATATTCAAAGTCTGCTATCGAAAAAAATTTCTTTCCATACAGTTCACTGGTATCATTTCGTTTCAAATCTTACTAAACCCATTGAATGCCTGGTGTCATCCATGCTATAAATGTATCCAAAAAAATATCATTCTTCTTTTTCTGTTATTTTTCAATGTTATTATATATCCTCATTATTTCTTAACTTCCATTTTACTGTATTTTTCAATGGACCCAAAAATTACGGTTTCACCACTGTATTATAGTGTCTTATTTTAAGGCTTTCAGAAAGGCACTTTTTGTTGCAATTCAAATATTTTTCAGTGAAATGTTGCCAAAGAATCTAATCTCGACAATGCATGTAGCAGAGAGGCATGACGCACGACGAGAGAGCTCATCAATCAGGAACACAAATCGCGGCAAGTAAGGATGTTCAAAGAATCAGGACAGCTGAGCGTCGTATGCAAGAATCCGGTGGCTTCCGACAGACATTACCAGTGATTCCTTGCTCTACTTTTGCCGATGATATTAACGTATGTTTAAAACAATCGTTTTTATGGCGGAATGTTGAAACACTTTGATTGACCATGAACATGCGAATACAGTTGCAAAATGATCCATCGGCACAAGTATTTTGTAAGCAATTGCTGGATATTGGAAAAGGTGAAATAAAACTGCATCGAAATACACAATACATAAAATTGCCAGACAAATTCTGCACTGTTGTTCACTCAAAAATAAACCTCAGCGTGTGTTCCTGGATATATCAAATAATTACTTAGATCATAATTGGATCAGTAATCTTGCTATTTTGGCAGTAAAAACTGTTGATGTCAACGAAATTAACTTCCAGATACGACAGTTGTTTCCAGGTGATCTGATGTCTTTTAAATCAATAGATACTATTGTAGATGAAAATGAAGCCGTAAATTTTCCAAATGAGTTTTTAAACTCTTTGGATATAACAGGAATGCTGCCACACATCTCCGGTTAATGATTGGTTCACCGATTATTCTTCTTCGCAATTTGAATCCACCTAGATTATGCAACGGTACACGTTTGGTGATCAAAAGGATCACCGGGATCGAGCGGGGCGGTTTAACGGTTAGCGTTCTCGCCTCGCATTCGGGAGGACGGCGGTTCAAATCCCCGTCCGGGCATCCAGATTTGGGTTTTCCATGGTTTCCCCAAATCACTCCAGGCAAATGCCGGGATGCTTCCTTCAAAAGGCCATGGCCGAATTCCTTCCCATTCCTTGCCCCCATCCTTGCCCCCCATCCTTGCCCCCCATCCTTTCCCGTCTCTAAAGACCTCGATGTTAAAAAAGAGACATAAAGCAGTTAAAAAAAAAAGGATCACCGGAAATGTTCTTGAAGCAACTATTTGACTGGAATGTTTAAAGGAGAAATCGTCCTGTTGCCTCGTATTCCAATGAAACAGTCAGAATATCCAATACCATTTAAAAGGCTTCAATTTCCGATTCGTTTGGCTTTCGCTGTGACAATAAATAAGTCACAAGGCCAAACAATGTCCGTTTCGGCTTGGATTTGGAAAATACGTGTTTCTCCCATGGGCAACTATATGTCGCCAGCTCACATGTAGGGAAACCATTAAATCTATTTATATTAGCAAAAGACATGCGAACTAAAAATATTGTGCACCAATTAGCGCTTAGATAAATTAAAATTATAAATTGTAATAATTTAAAATAATGAAAATAATTGTTAAAATATTTAAAAATCAGCTTCATAGGCTTCATTTATAAAACTGAAATTTCAGTTTACATAAATAAATAAAAAATAATTTATTTATTTATTTTTATAAATATCAATTTTTATATAATTTCAATTAAGTAATTTGTAATAAAATGTAAATTAATTTTTTTTTATGATCGTTTGTCCTTAATTTCAACTCTCCCTAATTCTTTACCAATTACATTTGAATTTCCAAATCGACTACAATGTTTTTGTCTTTATTAGTGAATATTAATTTGATTACTTTAGGAAGTTTAGAATAACATTAATCCAACGTACTATAATTACTAAGTCACAGCAATGCGTGACCGGGTCAGCTAGTGACACCGCTATGAAGCAATTTTTTGATAGAGGAGTCTCTAAAACCTTTGTTCTTATAATTTTCATTTTTAAAATACCACGGAATTTCCTCACTTTCGTGCAGTTCTGAAGATTTTAATGCCTCTGCTTCACTCCGCTTACGCGACTTGTTAGTTGTCGCCATCTTGATTGTTGAACTCGCACGCGAAAAGTTGGTCGTGAACCGAGTCCACTATCCTCAGTCAACTGTCTGTCTTGTACCTGTTTACACGAGGAGAGTGAACTATCCAGTGCTGCGCGCGCAGTAAGACAGTACACTCGTTCCACTCAACTCGCACCGTGTGAACGGGGCATAACGATTCGGTACTTCGAGTCAGGAGACGAACCAGTTACTCAGTAACGAATACATACGGTTTGCCACAGCTCTAGTATGGCTTCGAGAGGTTGCTCTGTATGTTCTGTGAACCATCATATGCACTCTTCTCGCACCGCGTCTCTCTTCAAATGTGGTGTCTTGCTCACCGCGATTGGATCTAGAAGCAGTGTCCCATTTATGGATGAACCACAGTTTCGCCTGGATAGTAACTCTCGCAGTCTGTTCATCTGGGTGCCTCTGGACACGTTACAACCTTGTCAACATTGTGGAAAGGGGCCGATATGCCAACGCCAGTGGTCTCGTCTGGGGCGGAAACATGTTACAAACAAGCGCCCCACTGTAAGTGTTTCCTAGGGGTACTGTGACAGTTGCCGTTTATAGAGATGACATCCTGTTACAACATGTGCAACTCATTCGTGGTGCATATGGACTTGTGTACCATCTGATGGATGAAAATGTGCGCTTAGACATAGTGGGCGAGTACCGGTAAGTCAGTGGCGTAGCTAAGGAAAGGACGGTGGACGCGGTTCGACACGGGTGTCACCCGTTTGGGGGTGACACCCGCAATTCATGAAATGAAATATTCAAAAATAGTGTGATACTAAAAATAATGTTTTTCGTATATTTTGGTGTCCAACCACTCCTGCTTTTATTGTTTTAAATTTTTTAAAGTTGATATAGCAATTTTTTCAAACGTAATCCAATATAGTACAATTATTGGCAACACTGCGCGCTTAAACAAGGGTATCATCACTCTAAGGCTGGCCGTCCTGTGGACGCGTATTCGCGCGAAATATCTTCGCGTGAACACGCGCGAATACGCGCGAAGAGTTCGCTACAATCCAAACAAGGGTAATTTAATGTGACTCCGTCCACTGCGAGCGCTTGAGTCGCGTAAACATACGCGAAGGCGACGAAATCCAAAATTGTTTGGATTTGTTCGCGCGAACACACAGTTCGCGCGACGGATATAGACAAAATGGTTGCTCTTGTTCAAGAAAGAGCCCGTTTGTGGGATCAAACATTATCTCAATACCACCAGAGGAATGTCAAAATGAAGATGTGAGTAGGAATGGGAACAGAAATGAATTTACCAGGTAATTAATTCTATTATTTATTCATTTATCTAAACAAAATGCAATATTACATATCTATTATTTTCACATAGTATTGGCTTTCTTTTTTCTTGCTGTCATCAGTTTTTCTACTGGTTTGAAGTGATAAGTATTTGATGGTTAAATAAAATCTTCCTGGCAACAAATACAGAAACAATACAATCACATAAAAACAAAAATTACTGGACATCGTCAGTAAACGTTTTAAGTGAAAATAGAAAATATAAACAAGCATTCAGCCAGGGGCGCCGACTCTGTGGGTGCTCGGGGGCTCCAGCACCCACGAGAAGTAAGTAGTGGGTGCGGAGCACCCATGAACATTTAAACTAATCAGGAATCGACTTTGAGCGGCGTTACTTTATTACCGACTCACAAGCCGCGTGGGAGAACAAGACGTCTCGACGAGCGTGCACGACTAGATGCCATACCCAAGGAGAATACCTAACACCAAGTAGTACGTATGATCTGTAACGAGCACGCAAAACAACTCGCCTCCGCCACTGTCGCGCCACTCCCTTTCTCCGCTGCTGCAGCCCGCGGCTCTGTCGGTCAACCTAGTAAATAAAACGCGTGCTTTGAGACCGCGACGCGCGTTTTGTATTGTGTTCTTTTTTTCAGAAAATTGGCTGTTTAGATGGATAAAATCGTCATTAGAAATCATAAGGTACCCAAATCTGAAGAACCTTACACTAGTAACTCTTCTCAGCTCGACAAATCCAGCCAGAAAATATTATTTCTTCAAATTTACGAGAAAAGGAACAATTTTCACACTAGTAGACAATTTTTCCTTGGCTGTTTTATGTTGGCGATATAGATAAAGTGTTTACATCAATCTGTAAATAAATAATGTTTAGGGTCGTTTCTGCGCCGAAAAATGAGTTCACTAAAGCATTCACTCAAAGTGTTTTTTTTTTCCTTTTCTTTTTCATCAAGCAATAAAGCTTTAGAAATGTTTAAAAAAGTATTGAAATTCTGACAGTCGCTGTTTTTGTGTATTGCATAAGACCAGTTAAGAATGTGGCGCGAATGAACATCGCATGTTTTCAAAAAATTAACTTGAAGATACGAAAACAGCTAGGTCTGCCCTCTTACAATTTATTTCAACTCTTCATTTTTTGAATGAACCGAGGCCTAGCTATAAGGGGCGTCGAGGATGAGCATTCAAATTACATTCGATTGTTGTAGCTGCGATAACAGGATGTTCCGAGTTAAAGTCGTGTTTCCAGCGCAGCAGATATAGGCCTAAATAGTTGTCACATCTTATCACTAATGAACTGTGTACAAGTTTGACTGACGGAGTACTGCATATCATCTACAAACCAGTACAAAATGCTGTCTGTTACTCAGTTATGGTTGGTGAAACTTTTGTTATTTCAAATAGTAAACAAGTCACATTCTTCTTTCGCTTAAAATGCACGAAAATGTTATTTATTTGTTGTATGGGTAAGCAACTAACGTAATACATATACGAGGCGTATTCCAAAACTAAGGTCCGTTTGGTCATAATAAAAATATCGCTCGTGAGACAAGGTTTTTATTGACAGCAATATGTGACTACATATCTAATTCGCTTTTCCACATATCCTCCATTCACATCTATACATTTTCTGTAACGCTGAACCCGCTTCTTTAACTCCTCGACATAAAAGTCTGCCGCCTGGGACCCGAACCAGTTCGTAACGCTCGTCTTAAGTTCATCATCGGTTTGAAATCGTTGTCCACCAAGCCAGTTTCAAATGCAAGAAGAGGAAATAGTCGCTTGGTGCAAGATCGAGACTGTATGGAGGGTGGTCAAGGAATTCCCAACGAAACTCTAGAACTTGTTTGTCATTCATAATGTCTGGTCCATACACTAGACACAACTCACGATGGATGTCCGCAGGTGGCGATCCTTTTGCCAGCAAAAGTCTACTCACACCGCTCATCTCATAACTCGCGGAAGCTACGATTGTCGCGACCATTTCGATGTGCTCTCATCGACAGGAAAGCACCTACTGCGGCACACCACCACTGCTGTATGATCTCCAGGAGTTGGTAGACAGCGCTGCAGGCGAGAAACGTCATTAAGCATATCATCTGTGACATATTGTTCACCGGACCTTAGTTTTGGAATACGCCTCGTAAATATATACAACGACAAGAACCTTGGTAGCATTCACAAATCGATGTCCAGTTGTTACAGCCATGTTATGAAGGAGGCTGCACAACTGAAAACATCGTGAAATGGTCCATCCTACTTCCAGAGAGGACATTCCTTGACGATGTGCTCCACATTCTGGGAAGGAGTTTCGCAGTCCCCACTTATATGGTAAAGCATAGCGTTGCATTTGGCGTGGCCTGTTCTTAGGCGATTTATTTTGAGCAACTGGTCTCTCTTCAGATTTCAACTCTTCACTTTAAAGCGGAAAATCCAGTTGTAGGATCTTCAATATATTGATGTTTCACAGATGCAGAGTTCCAGCTTCATCGTCATATGTGAAACTACTATCGGCCTCTGTAAAACGATATCCACAACATCCGAAAATGTGTTTGAAATTTTCAATGACGTTCCAAGAAGATTCGACATAAATGTCAACATGTGTTGGGGACTATGTACCGATGGTGCTGTTATGTTATGGACTTTAATCGTGGGTTAAAGCAGTCGAAGCATGGGCAATTCATGTGCATTGCGTCACTCACTCGTAACACCTAATTGTTCAAGATTCAGTGAAAGAAGTGCTTGCAATAAGATATTTTTTAGCGTTAGAGAGAGAGCTTGTTGCCTTTGTAGACGGTTCACCGATACACCAAGCTTGTTTTCAATCACTATAGGCAGTTGGCGATGCTGAAAACCATTCTCTGTGGCATTTGTGCCCACCAATATGGCTTTGTCACATATCTTCCTTGTAAACTATTCTAAACAATTATCGTATCCCGCTTAGCTTTTTGAAAGACACAAAACTCAAAAGATAATGCCCTTGCGAAAGCAAAATGGTTTTTAAAAAGTCTTCAGTCTGTTGAATCTCTTTTTATTATCATATTTCGTATAGAAATTCTGGATCTTGTCGAAGCTCTAAGCCTCTAAATGCAACTTTAAGGAAAATTTCTTTGCACCTGCTAAAAGCTGTCAATGATATTAATACTGTAAAGCACATTATTTCATCCCAAAGAACTGACGAAATACTTAAAAACCTTTGGAAACTGATTTTAAACTTAGTTTGGAATTGGATGAACCTAAAACTCCAAAAATAGGAAGGATTACTCAAAAGATAGACGATTCATCAAGTGAACTTCACCAATTTAGCTGGCCAGCTGACTTTTATCGAAAAAGCGTTCACTGTTATTATGAACTTGAAAATCTGAAAGTTTGCTACCCAATAACGTCAAAAAGACTGAACCCAATTTATTGGCATGGAATAGAATTTAGAAAATGCAAAATCTTGCTGTGTTTAGCTGCCTTATAACTTGAAATCTACTGGAGGGATTTTGATACGATTATCATGATTATGTAAGACAGCCCGCGACTTACTTCGTGTTCGTAAAACAATTTGAAGATTTTTTTGGTACGAAATCTGAAATATTTCCAGGACGAAAGATAGCTTAAGTTGATTCCTGCATTATCAACATCTGCCAATGAAAATTCTTTCAAAATAGGTTCACACAATTTGCCAATTTTTTTAAAACAACTTAGTCATCAAACGAGAGTGGGCACCCACGAGGTTTCCTGAAAGCTGGCGCCCCTGCATTCAGCAACATATTTACCAAATCAAACACTTTCAAAATCTCATTCATAACCAATATTCCTTGCACTGCACTGTTTTTTATACAGCAGTCATTCAGTTAATTCAAACAACTTTCATCCATTAAAACACAATGTTGATGGTATACTCATATGGATTTGCAATCAATCTTTTTGTTTTTCACTTCAGCAAAAATTCAATTAATTACGTGGATTGTAATTAGTACCGAATAACCTTTGGTACGTAACAGTACGTATAGTATTTGTTATATTTGTTATCGTTTCTAATAAAATTACAAAATTACTCAACATTATGCATAATATTACGAAACAAACCACCGTCAATTTATAACGATTATTTGTGGCGTAGTTCAATTCATCTAGTTTAGCTTTGAGACATTTGTTTGAAACACTCGCGCCACATCAAATTACTTTTTTTGTGTCCCATTTTCAAATAATTATTTTTCTCTTCAGATGAAATTATTTATAAGTTTATAAGTATATTTTAAGATTAAAATGAAAGGGTTGAGGGATACCTTTAGAAGAGAGTTAAGAAAATATTTGAAGAAAAATCAGGAAAAGTCTCAAAACAATGGCCCTATTTCAACCAAATGGAAAACTCCTTTCTTTTGGCAAAAATATTTCTCATCCATTTCTCTCTCCTTTTTGCAGTTCATCTTCTTGCTATAATTGTTGATTCCAATGCGTATAATTCCAACAACTGAGAGAAAGGAATTGCTACTGTTCTTTCTGGCAAAAACAACAACAGAAAACTGGCGACAGAATCGCGCGAATCTGCTATCAGTGGACGGGGTGTCTTCGCGCCAACATAGTTCGCGCGAATATAGGCGTATTCGCGCGAATAAAGGCGTATTCGCGCGAACATTTTTCGCGAGAATACGCGTCCACTGGACGGCCAGCCTAAGGATTCAACAATCACAGGAAATCGTATTTGCCATCGGTCAGTGTTATTTGGTTACATAGAAGCGGCGGTGGCTACAATGTAGGTTAGTTTTCTTTGACGATTTTTTTTTTAAATAAAGATATAGTTTTGAGATTAAAGGTAAGTAGATAGTTAAATTGTAATTATTTAAAGAAAAATGTTGTATTTTCTTCTGATAATAAATTAAAAAACCAGCCAAGTGTCATAACACGCATAGTCTAATATATTATGTCCGAGGCAGGTAGTGAAATGCATCACTTGCTTAGTACTCCAAGTAAATCCGACAGATATTGCAAAGGCATGCTTTTATTCTATCTGACACGTTGTTTATTATTTTTTAATTGATTTTTTTTATATATTCTATTTAGTCTTATTTTTTTATGGAGGAACTTAATGTAGAGTTGCTTCTCTGACAGTATCCCCCCAGAGACTCAAGGCTTGTGGTATCCGATTACTGAATTGGCATCCCGTGCGACCTCATATGAGACCGCAATTGTTTCTTCTTGGACCAGACCATTTCTGTCAACGTTTCTCTTGATTTCCTTTAATGAACTCTAGTTCTTTTCTGACCCTGATGGTATTTTATGGTTATGGAAAGAGGGACACCTGTAGGAGCAAAATGTGTCGAATTTGGGAGCCTTCTAAGTCATTGTCGATTATAGCACTAGGTGCAGAGTTTCATTTTAAAAAAAATTAGTAGGCTATATGTTAGCATTCACAATTTTCCAGCAACTGTTATACGGTCATATGATAAAATAGAAACATTCGGGAAGTAGAAAAATACAATGCATAGTTATTAAATAGTATGATATGGCTTCAAAAATTGACAAAAATTCTTAACTTGCCAACAATTGTGGAACCTACCTTATCTGCCAAATGATTAATAAAAATAGTAGAAAATACTTCTAGGTGCTTAGGAATATGATTTTGAATACTAATTCTTGACTATTTAAACAATAAAACTCAAAACCTCCAAAATAATAATAATAATTTCGCATCACTCGTAAAAGAACTGTAACATTATTTTTTTCAATAAAACTACGTTATTGCTAACAAAAATAAGTTTTTCGTATTTATTACGGGGCCATATGTACAAATAAATATATAATACTAATGGACTACGTGAAAAATACTTGGAAGAATTCAACATCGAAGAGGAAACGTGAGCTTTAGAGGAGGTAAGTAAAAGAAAAGCTAAAGTTTAGGCAGTTCAGAGTATATCTGGACAAAACTGATGATATCCAAAGTTCATCAAAAGAAACTGATTCAAACATTAATGCAAGAAAAAAATTAGATGAAGTCAGCTCATCTTCACGAAGCAAGCAATATGCTATAAAAACAATCTACAGTACTTGAGAGATATGTCACACTGGAGTATACAGTACTCGTCATTGGTACTCTTTGTTTAGAGAACATTAAAAAAGGAAGCGATTATTTCCAAAACAGACAATGACCATTTACCTTTGTATGTACCCAAGGGTTTAAAAGAAAAGGTGATTGTCAACATCTTTCAATAGAATGGTTCTATAAAGAGGTACCCAAGGATGAAGTAATTCTGCGCTCGTGGATAGGTTTATTTTTATTTTTTTTTTTATTTTTTTTTTTTTTTTTTGTAACAGTTTAACGTCCCTTTTTAACAACGTGGTCTTTAGAGACGGGAAAGGATGGGGGCAAGGAATGGGAAGGAATTCGGCCATGGCCTTTTTGAAGGAAGCATCCCGGCATTCACCTGGAGTGATTTGGGGAAACCATGGAAAACCCAAATCTGGATGCCCGGACGGGGATTCGAACCGCCGTCCTCCCGAATGCGAGGCCAGAACGCTATCCGTTACACCACCACGCTCGGTGATAGGTTTACTAACCCATCACTATCAATCTGTTTTGCTTTTGATGTAGTTTATTTGCTAGCTATAATTTTACGAGGCGTATTCCAAAAGTAAGGTCCGTTTGATCATAATAAAAACATCGTTCAGGATACAAGGTTTTTATTAACGTCAGTATGTAACTACATATCTAGTTCACTTTTCCACATAATCGCCGTTCATATCTATACACTTTCTGTAACGCTGTACCAGTTTCTTTAACCCCTCGGCATAAAAGTCTGCCGCCTGGGACCTGAACCAATTGGTAACGCTCATCTTGAGTTCTTCATCGGTTTGAAATCGTTGTCCACCAAGCCACCGTTTCAAATGCAGGAAGAGAAAATAGTCGCTTGGTGCAAGATCTGGACTGTAAGCAGGGTGGTCTAGGATTTCCCAACGAAACTCTTGAATCTTCTCTTTGGTTTTGGAAGCGGTATGCGGGCGTGCGTTGTCGTGCAGGAGGATGATGCCAGACGACAGTTTCCCGCGGCGTCGATTTTGGATGGCACGTCTCAGTTTGGTGAGCGTTGCACAGTACACGTCAGCTGTAATGGTTGTCCCACGGTCCATGAATTCGATCAAAAGGACGCCCTTTTCGTCCCAAAACACGGAAGCCATCATTTTGCGATTCGTGTACGGCGATTGCTTACACTTTTTTGGTTTGGGTGAACCGGAATGGCGCCACTGCGTTGATTGTTGTTTTGATTCTGCGTTGGTGTACGCTATCCACGTCTCGTCTCCCGTAACAATTTGGGAAAACAAACTGTCTCCATCTTGTCTATAGCGCTCCAAAAATCGTCGTGCGCTATGCATTCGTTGCTCTTTGTGCTGAGCGGTGAGCAGTTTTGGCACCCACCGCGCACAAAGCTTCCGATATCCAAGCTCTTCAGTGACAATCCTGTAAATTGAGGTTCTAGCAACGTTTGGGAATTCCATAGCCAGACCACTAATCGTCAAACGCCGACCACTTCGCAGTTTTTGGTTAACTTGCTCGACGATGTCGTCGGTCCGAATACTGGGCCTGCCACTCCGCTGTTGATCGTGCACATCTGTGCGACCACTTTGAAATTCTCGACACCAGTGTCGAACTTGTTTCTCACTCATTATGTTTGGTCCATACACTACACACAATTCGCGATGGATGTCCGCAGCTGACGATCCTTTTGCCAACAAAAATCTAATCACACCGCGCACTTCACAACTGGCGGGAGCTACGATTGTCGCGGCCATTTCGAACTGCTCTCAACAATAGATATACGGCTACTGCGGCACGCCAACAATACTGCATATTTACCAGGAGTTGGTAGATGGCGCTGCAGGTGGGAAACGTCAATCAGGCCTATCATCTGAGACATCTTGTACCCCGGACCTTACTTTTGGAATACGCCTCGTAATACTAGATCTGCATTTGTGACACGATTTCACAAGTGGTGCAAACTAAATTCTTAGCTGACAAACCATAAAACTATAAATGATTATCTGGAAAAAGTTGAAAAGTGGAAAACTCTAGATATAATGCTATAATTCCAAAATACAATTGATGACGCACGCTTGCAATCAACTGGTACTGAAAAGTAGAATTTTAAGAGACTTTTATTTAAATTATTGGTATAACTGTGTTTCTGGCTAAACAAAACCAAGAATGTCGCGAACTTAGTCAAGGACGTAACTCTACAAATAACGACAGTTTCATAGAACATTCCAACATCTTTCAAAATATGATGTAGTACCGAAGGAGCACACCTTCGCTTTGGAATATAATAAATATCAGCCGCCAGATTCAGCAAATGAATTTATAGGAGTCCTATCAAAGCACGTAAAATCTAAGCTCGTTAACGAAATGAAATCAGTAAAATATTTCAGTATTATGTTTCGTGGCATACATTTCACACATTGATCAAAAGTCTGAAGGGAATCGTTTTGTGAAAACTGGTAACGGAAAAATCAAAGAAGTTTTCCTTGGATCTTTTCCTGTAAGGAGAAAGAAAGTCATTGATCTAAGGAATGAAATTTAATAGAAGCTTTATAGTTATGGTTTAGATTATGTGATGAGTCTTTCTCAAGTTTAATGAAATGCAGCTAATAGTAACGGCGTATGTGGAGGAGAACAAACCATTATTAAAGCAGAAAGACATAAAGACGTATTCGTTATATGAACTGGTCCTTTAATTAATTTATGTCGGCCAACATTCATTTTCACAAAATGCTTCTTAAGTAACATTTTTCGGAACCGAAAAACTATTTTTATTTTTTACACCTTTCTTTGTGTACTTCAGCTGCTAGGAAGTTTTTACTAAACACAGCAAATGGATTATTAAAAAATTCTCAGCAACGGGTAGAGTGTTTATTATACTGCAGCAAAAGTGCTAACAGAAAATTTTTGTTAGGTTTTGCTTGTAATTAAAGAATTTTGTGATCAACAAGAAAATGTAACTTACACACCAAAGGTGGTGCTCATAACTTTGTCCCTGTAGTAGCTATGTAATTTTACTTTTCTTTGCCATCTTTTCTTTTGGAATGTTGTACCAAGGGTAGTAATTGTCAGATTGGTTGAAAAGTAAAACCTTGAGCCTCGAACAAACAATGATGAAATAAAGGCACCGAATGAAATGTTGCCGTTCACACGTTCAGTTTGACTTGCACAATTATGAAGTGAGGAACCCCGAAAATTATAGTTTGCTGTGTTCAAAATGGAAAATTTTGACGAAGAACGATTTCTTGCAAAGGCTGTGGTTTGCGTTATATATATATAAAGATCAAATTGAAGGCAAATGAAAGGAAATGGTCTAAACATTAGTTGCTAAAAAGGGATTTTTTTTCCAAACCAATAACTCAGTTACGCAGTGGGCCTGGCGATTTTCGCATATATTTGCATATGGACATAGCCACATACCAGCATCTGTCGAATTTAATCATGCCAATAATTTCAAGAGCTTGCAATTTTTCTACCAAATGTTGTGCCCATGAGATTTAGCATTGCGGTTGCTGTATTCATTACTCTAGACCAGGGCTGGCATGATTAAATCATTCTGATTAAAATCACGATTTTAATCATGATTTACAACAAATGATTTAAAAAAATAAAAATCAGAGATTTCATAAAATTGTCATTTAGTGGACTAGTCAAAGTAAAAACCTAATCAATGTCTGAAATGTAATACCGTACTTAAAAAAGAAATGTTAATTTTTCCTGTTTATTCTGTACCCAACCAATTTCGTAAAATAAACTGGACAGGTCCGAATGTGGAAAATACTCCTTTCACTGACACTGATAATGCCATTGCTCCAACCAGCTGCGTGAAAATTGGATATAAATTGTATTATTCCTCTTCATCAAAATATGGTTTTGCGACTCCCACCACCGGTGTCATTTTTTAAAACTTCTTCAGTAAACATCAGAGATTTGAAGGAATTTGATTGTGACTTTAATATTATTGTTATTCGCAGTAAACCTCAACCATAAAACTGAGTTCTAGTTTCATCCAACGCGCTCTCTTCCTCTGTCACCCTGAATTCAATTTGAGTTGAGTTGAGTCTAATAAATACGCTGGGTGATATAGCTTGGTTGTATCTCTTTTTAAACTTAGATATATGGCTAATGTTAGTTTCATCGAATTTGGCTTGAAGTTTTTACTGCATCTGAAAGGGGCCCACTACTTTTTTGTAGAATATCCGTTGTGATTGTTACTAGTTTCAGTATCTCAGAAATTATTCAGTAGATCTCTACCATGTTTTCGACTTTTTATTTAATTACAATGTCTATTATATTTCTGTTCTCTTGACAAATCTTTAACAACTTTTTTCACTCAGAAATATATACTTCAAAACAATCAGTGAATGTTCCAACGAACGACTTGTGGCAACAAAAATGTTTTTCAATTTTCTTTTTTAAACAGTTTGCAGCATGACTGTTTAGAAATATTTGATAATTTGTACAACATGCTCCTCTGTATTGGCCATTTTCACTTTCAAATCCTATGATAGTAAATTCAGAAAATGTGCTGAACAACCATATGTTATAGTATTTTCATTTTTAATGTCTCTTCTCATTTTAGCCATATTGGAAGCATTATCTATAACGAAACTTGCTAACCCTAACATTAAACTTAGATTTCAGATGCTCTATTAAAGTCATAGCAAGTTTAGTGAGATATTCAGAGTTTCAGACGTTTGTCGCTTTCCGGATGTGTGTATAGTGTCAAACAGAAATACTTCGTAATAATTCGTATTAACAGGTTTTTTCGGCAACAGCTGACAAAACAAAGAGAGGAATGCCCTTTCCTCTGCCGTCTAGAGTTGCGTTTCATTTTCCACACATAATGGTTGAATTATGGCGTTGATTAATTCAATTTTTTTTAAAAAAAACAATCATTTTTATAAAAAAAAAATCGTGAAAAGCGGTGTCATATTGTGCAAAGCGCAATAGAACTTGCTACGAAAAATCCCAGGACTTCCACATTCCAACACAACCATTGAAAAAAAAAAAAGTATTGGTGATGTAGGACTCGCAATGAGAACCGAAAATCAAATGAATATTGAAGTGAACTACACTTAATGGTTCCTTGAGGTTTATTACTATGTACACAAACACTGGTAAATAATAACAAATGTGGTACAGTTAGCGGATGACCGTCGAGAAATTTAGCCTGGTCCTGATCCGGGGTAGAGAGAGACGGCTTCTACTTCTCGCGAACTTCCGGTGGTCTTCTGTAGTTGAAGCTGGTTCCGCGGTCAGGCCGGAACTGGCGGTGGAGCGGCCGGCTACGCTTATATAGGCGGCCTGGCGCAGGAATTCCGTTGTGTGGTAGTACGGCGACCTCTGTAAGAAATAGTCCCACTTAGCTTCTAAATGATTCTATTTGTTTTCCTGGTTTGTTTTGATGTCTCTGCGCCTGTTTGGAGTCGTATATGTATCCCGGCGTGCAGGCGCGTTGTGTGTGAGGTCTGCCTGGCAGGGGCCTTTACTGGCAGACTGAACAAATATGTTGGGCTGTCTTGATTTATTCGACATTTCTCCAAACCAGATCAAAATCCGTTCGAGATGTAGTTTCATTGTTTGAGGTTGCTTTCAGCACGCATGGAAGAATTCAAAATAGCATTTTCTAAATTTAGTGGTTATGATGATGAATTACGAGAATTGGAAACAATCCTGCAAATAAAAATAATGAGAAGGCAAATGATTGCGTAGAATTGGACTTTTTAAAAATCTTCGTGGAATCTAAAATTGTTTACGACATTTTGGGTATGAGTTGCTATCTGTGAGTGCAGCCTTAGTAAGTTAAAATTAATCAAAAATTACTTTCGGAAACAGTAAGCGACACGAAACTAAACAAACTTGCCATGTTGACTATCGAACATGAAACAACTAAAAATGTTTATTTTAAAGATTTGATTTTCGAGTTTGTAACTGTTAAAGCTAGAACGAAGAAAATGTGAAAGCAATTGTTTTTCGTTTATTTATCTTTCACATGTTATTAATGTTACAATTTTATAAATAAACTATTATTTGTAAATAACAATAAATGTTTATTTAACCATGTTTTATTAAAATAATACTTTACAGTTATAGGATATTAATTATGTTTGATTTAACATTGAATATAGGCTAAGTTTTCATGGGGTGACACCATCGATAACCGCCCCAGGTGTCACCCATGCTCTAGTCTACGCTACGGGCGGTACCTGCAACAGGAAACAACAGAGCCCATCACAACAGCAAACAAATTTATGGAATACTTCACCAATATAGGTCTA